>OZ024836.1:51933588-52583977 GCA_964016985.1 Anodontia alba
TGTAGTACTTTCCGGTGATGCTTTTGCCGTTTTTCACTGGCACTTTTATTGCGACTCCTTCACCAGAGAAGAAGATTGCATACAAAACCTTCTTTGTACTCAAAGAACGTTTGGCAATTATTGGGCGTTTGCTGTGTTTAGTGGCTCAGATCTTATTGCTAACCTTTCTGACGGGCTCAAAATAATGGACCCAGGTTTCATCACCTGTGATGACATTGGCAAACTGCTTTTTGTCATATTTTGGAAACATTTGAAGCAGCTTTTTGGCCACTTTAACCCGTTGCCTCTTTTGCTCGTCAGTCAACAGATGTGGCACCCATCTAGCAGAAATCTTTCTGACTTTCAAATGCTTCTTCAAAATAAGGTGAACCGTTGATAGTGATATGCCTACCTTTCGTGCAATATCACGAACTGTAAATCTGGCATCTCCTGCAATGATTTCCTTTATTTTGGAAACGATTTCTTTACGAGATGCAGATTTTGGCCTACCTGATTTCGGTGCATTTTTGATGGACTCTACACCAGACTCAAATTTCTTTTTCCACCGCCGAACTGTGTCATAAGACACACAAGAAGGTCCAAAAGCAGTAGAAATTTCAGTCATCAGCTTCTTCAAAGAACAACCAAGTTTTGAGCGAGCTTTGATGTAAGCCCGTATTTCATCTTTTTTGTCGAGCCTCTACCAACCATTTTTACTGCAGTGGTCAATGACTGCGTGTATTCAAATGGCAAATTTTATGTCTTACATTCAGTCTAACATGTACATTTATACACCATTGTGTAGATATTGAATAACCCTATACAGGTATGTATTGGTTTTTATCGTGCCCCACGTGGATAACGAGCTAGAGGACAATAAGCAATTCATTTCGAACACCCCTCGTATCTCCTGAATGAATGGATGGATTTTGACCAAACTTGTACATCTATATTGTTGTGACATGGTAAAGAATTGTTTAGATTTTATTGACCTTGACTCCATTTTCAAGGTCATACTAAGGCTTAGATCGTTGGAAACTGGCTTGTCTGCACTCTATCTCTTGAATGAATGGATGGATTTTGACCAAAATCGCAGCTATATTACTGAGACAGGGACAAGAACTAATTTGATTTTGGTGACCTTGACCCTATTTTCAAGGTCAAACGAGGGCTTAGATTTTGGTAAAATGGCTTGTCTGCAGCCTGTCTCATGATGGAATGGATGGATTTTAACCAACCTTACACAGCTATATTGTTGTGACCTTGAGCTTTTTTTCAAGGTCACACAAGGTCTTAGCTCAGATATATGGTTGGGACATGGACTGATTTGATTTGGGTGACCATGATCCTCTTTTCAAGGTCATACAAGGTCTTAGAATGTTGATAAATGGCATGTGTGTTTAGGGTATGTCACAGATATTTTTATTTCCTCTGGAAAAGAAGCATTTAATGAAAGGCTAAAGCAGTTTTCTTCATATCTGGCTTTGTATTTAACAAGTTGTGCTTGGGTGAAAGTTTTCAATATTAATACTGAATTCATTATTGGAGAGACTTCTTCCTATATAAATAAAAAAAGCACAATTTTCTGTACTGGAAATGTGAATTTTAAGTATAAGGATTTTTGAAACTACCACTTGTGGTTATATCTAGAAATTAATTTTTCTTTGAGAAGAAAACTGAAGGGTGTAGCGTCCCTTGCCTCTCCAGCTAATTTCTTTTCAGATAGAAGTTAAGGTGTTTTCAGATAGAAGTTAAGGTGTATTTATTTTCAGAGAGAAATTCATTTCTATGAGAAGGAAATTTCTTTTCAGATAGAAAATATTTATATATGAGAAGAAAACTGATGTTCGGGTGTCTCTTGCCTCTCCAGTTTCTTTTCAGAGAGATATTCATATTTCTTTGATGAGAACATTTCTTTTCAGATAGAAAATATTTATATATGACAAGAAAATTGATTTATTTTCAGAGAGAAATTCATATTTCTGTGAGAAATCTTCAGCTAATTTTTTTTCTGATACAACTTAAGATTGACATGAAAAGAAAATTGAAATGGTGTGATATCCATTGCCTCTTCAGCTACTTACTTAAGATTTGGTCACCTGTGTGCAAATTGTAATTTTGTTTTAAAGAATGGGCTATTTTAGCTATTTTTCAGGTCTCTTCTAGCAACTGAGTTACGTAATTTATTCATTTTTGTGCAGCACGCCAGTACTGTATTGTATTTCTTTTTGTGATTTCTGAAGATCTAAAATTATATAATATTGTTTACATAGGTGTGTAAAAGTCAAGTGTAATATTCATGGAAATACACTTCAGCAAGTAACAAGAAAAAGAATTGTTTTGCCAGAAAGAAATATTAGCAATATAATTTGGCACATAACCTTTTTCAGCAGCCACTAAGGGGAAGAAGGTCTGTGTTTAAGAATATATCTCTTTCTCGTGTTGTCATTTTTCACCTTTTGTCATTTTTATTATACTAATTGAAGGGAATTACTAATATAATGGACATTTTGGACCAGTGCAGTGTCAAAGAACCATAACCAGTTTGCTTCATATTTTTTCAGTTGTCTCCTGTTTTAGCTCATTTGCGGGTTAGCGTCCAGGAGAGCTAAAAGGATAGGCAGGATCCGTTGTTGTCGTCCATCTACAGTTTCAATCGATTTCTTGGCCAGCTGTGAAGTCCTCTCAGGGGGGTACAATGTTCCCCTTGTTCCATAAAAATAATCGGCCATGTTCCCTTGTTCCTTAAAAATGATTTTCATACTTTCCATGTTCCCTGTTCCCTATAATTAGTTTTGTTCTCTTGTTCTCATAAAATATTTACCGTTGTTTCCTTGTTCCCTGAAACAAAATGGACATGTTCCCTTGTTCCCCCAAACCCTGGGAAGGCATCAGTTGTAACAACCTCTAGGGCTTGCAGGAATGAAATATTGTTCAAATGGTCTGAATCACTGTTTAACGTGATTGCCTCACCCATATACGTAAAAACCTTTAAAAATCTTCTCAAGAACCATTAGACCCTTGGCTTTGAAACTTGATATGTGGCATCAAGTCACCAAAAATTAAATAAGCAAGGTATTTATTCGTCTTGGGAAAGGTGGGGAGGTGCAAGAGATACAGTGACATCCAACCTTTGATTTTACCCCACAAAAATACTAAAAAATTGATTTTAGAATTTTTTAATTTGATAAATTTTTGATTCCGTATTTACTCAATAAAAATTCGCTCACCTTACTAGTTACCTTATAAAAGTTCAACAAGACTATTTTACTATCTGTGAACGTGTCTAAACTTCAGGATGATTGCAAAATACTACAGACACTGATCAGACACCTCGTTCTGTGGCGTCTGATCCAGGTCTAAAGTACTTGCTCAGACCTTTATGTCCGAATGCATGTACATAGTGTAAGTAAATATGGCAATTTGATCAAATCGACAGACACCACTCTCAGAAATGTTGATCCCCCAATTAAATAAGTTTGTATCCGGCCCTTTGTTCGTACTTGCCTTATATGCATTTCTACTTTTATAAACTTTGTTCTTTCTGTTTTTGATAAAGTATTGTTTTGTGTTAATTTTTACTGTTATTCAATCCTTATCCAATGCCTTGGACTGTGTTCCCTGATTGTGGCCTCACCTAGGTGTCTATAATATGGTTTTGCAAAAGCTCTGGTTTGCAGTTGCGGCCTTTGAAAGTAATCTTTTTTTATCTCTAATTTACAAATAAACTGGATTAAAGCACGAGCATTCCATAACACTTAGTGGTGGCATTTATATCGTTGGAAATGAGAAGTAAAACGTTTTGCCTCTCGCTGATCTGAGCATTTGTGCATTCTCGATTTTCAATAGCTCATGAAAAGACATTTATCTTCCCTGGTGCTTTATTCCAGTGACATGAATTTTGAAACGTATTATTGTAAAATTGCATTCTCACAACTGGCTCTGTAGTATGATGTGTATATGATTAATCGGCTAGTAAAATATGTACGTATCTGATGTGGGTTATTTTTTTTAGAAATTTAAAGGGTTCCTTGTTTCGAGCTAGTGTTTCATCAAGTGACGATTGTACAAATTCATAAAGTTAAGTTTTCAAATTATTATTATTATGCAACAATAATTTGGTTTAAACAATATTTTATTCATTTAAGTTCACATATATACATCGCATAATGTTATATGGTACAGGATTTGATAAAAAGCTAAAAGCTTATATAAATCATCTCCTATTTTTATCTACAATAATTTGAAACCAGTTAGGAAAAATCAACATTATTGTCTGACAATAGTTACCTATAATTTTAGTTTATTATTTACTTGTAATTAAGCTTATAATCGCATATACAAATTGATCGTAACACTGTTTTATGCTTCACAGATGACATTTAAAACACCAAACTTTTTTTTCCAAATTATTTCAAAACTACCCAAGATAATCCATAACGCAAATAAATTATGGAAGATAGATATTGTAAAAATGTGTGTGCCCCAAATAGAGCATTAATATCTAATTGAAGTGTACATAACTAAAAGATAGGCATCACCCTGAACAAAAGATGTAAATGTATGATCATAATAATCTTTGTTTTCTGGAGTATCTTCAGTTTATTCGTCTATCAAGCAATTCGAAAGAATACATTGCCTATCTAACCCATTTTAGGCTGAGTAACTACCCTGCCCGCACACCCACACATACACTATATATATTGGAAGAGTCCAATTTCAATTTTAGGTATGTCAGGCTATGTAATTTAGATATTATTAGTGAAAATGTCTAAACTATTTGCAAACAGCGAACAAATGCGGCGTCTGATCTGGGGCTGTACTGTTTGCCTATTAACCTTTGCGGGGTCTTCAGACTTAAATGGGTATAATATTGAAATGACCTTATTTGCTACCATTCTTGTAAAACGTTAATGCCATGCATTGCAGTCCCTGATGAGATGCGGGTCCAAACTGTCTACGGACGTCCAGTTTTCGGACGCCAATTATAGACGGGTTAAGTAGATATGTACGTTCTAGTTTCGTATACGCTTTGTAATATAACTAACGTGTGCGTGTAAGACAGGAACATATCTCTTAGTACATTGAATCATACCTGCGCTTTCATTTTCTAATTTTCATGAGATAAAAAGGTAGCATGCGAACTATATATGATCTGTACGTTTACTGTTCTGAGATTTTTTGCATTAAATCTAAGATATCTTACATGATGAAACATACATTATGTAACGTTAGAGCCCTTTACGATTGAAGTAACCACAGACACGTAAAAATACCTGTACTTTCATTCAAATCGAAAGCGAACTGTTATTTCTCACGTAGACCATGAAATGATCGAAGACTATGCATTTGCTTCGTTACGTCGCTTACGAACTCGCCGTGAAACAGCGGAAGTAATGATTTCAAGGAGACAGTTTAGATGGTTTACGTTATTATCGCATTCACTGTGAAACAGCAGGTGCAATATGGATGTTACGTCGTTTACGAAATCGCCGTGAAACAGCGGAAGCAATGTGTTAAAAGAGAGTGTGAGCGCGTCATATACCCTTGACGAACTCACTGTGCAGGAGCGGAAAGTGATGTATTTAAGAGGAATTGATAACTTTCAGAGAGGCAACTCTGACAAGATGCTTTGTTGCCTCACTTCTGTAAAGGGATGTAAAAGGAAAGAAATGTTCCTTTTGGGAGCAAATTCTTTCGTTTTAGATTAGACTGTTTTTTTTTTCAGAAGGGGCTTGATGTGTAGGAATGCGTACAAGAAGTCACAAAAGTTGTAATCCTTGTCAAAATATGGTGGGAAATCTACCAAGTATATATATACCATTTGCCTTATGGGGATGTAGAATGGGGGCCAACATGCCTAAATGAACAGTATCAAGCAAATGGGAAATTTAAAACAAATGAAAACACCTCAAACAGGGAGAATTTCGAGATTTTCAGCGGGAGACCAGTCTATTAAAATAGATTTGCGTTCCTTATTACCGAAATCCCTTGTCAAAGTTGGTCAGTCATGAAGAGAAGAATATGCTGCCAGGAGAGCTATTTGATCACTTTAAGGGTAGTCCTTTTGCTAAGGGAGGTAAATATATTTGGGTTAGAGTGATTTCTCTTGAAGATGTCTTCATTCACGTTACTGTATAAACACGAACCGCCGCATAGAAAATGGATCTTCTGAGCAATATATATATTTGCAAATCATCAAAGTTGCCATCATTTTGGGAAAGGGCTGCCAACTCTGCTTGCCATCTGTTTTTTCTTTCCTTTTTTGTCTTTGCGGCTGTTTAATTGTTTTTGTCTGTCTTTCCCTTTGATGTAGAGAACTTGATGTGGATCTATTTCTATCACCTATTTACTTTTCAAACAATTACAATATCGCTGCTAGTATAAGTTGGAGCATATTTCGTATGCATTCATGCATATAGAACTGTTCTACAAGCCATGTAGTGTCCTTGGGTTAAATGGACAAGTTAATAAATAAATCTGCTAACCTGAGAATAAAGCGGCGACTCCAGCCACAATCACGGAAATGACGAAAGCTGGACCTGCTTCTTTGTTTATGGCATATGATGTAATCACATATACGCCCAGTCCAAAACTGGAACCTAGTCCCAGGCCCACCAAGTCCACAATACCCAGGCATCTTTGAAGCTTTGTGTCCTGTAGTGTAGACGTTATTATCGTCTTCTTACGCCACAGGCGGTTGCAACAAACACTTGTTGTCATATTCTGAAAAGAGACAGTCAAAGTATAATTAATTTTATGGGACAAATACCTGTTGCCATGTTTTGAAAAGAGACCGTCATATTATAATTAACGTTGCGTGACAAATACCTGTTATCATATTCTGAAAAGAGATCGTTAAATTATAATTAACGTTACGTGACCAATACCTGTTATCATATTCTGAAAAGAGATCATAAAAGTATGGTTAACTGTTCCGGACATACGCCCCTTGTCATATTCTGAAAAGAGACCGTCAGATAAAAATTAATTTTACGGGATAAATACCTGTTGTCATATTCTGAAAAAGTGATCGTCAAAGGATAATTGACTTTACAGGACAAATATCTGTTGTCATGTTCTGAAAAAAGAGAGACCGTCAAACCATAATTTACGGGACAAATACATGTTGTTATGCTGTGAAAAGAGATCGTCAAAATATAATTAATTTTTACGGGGACTAATTCCTGTTGGCATATTCTCAAAAGAGACCATCGAAGTATATTTAACTTTACGGGACAAATACAATTTGTCATGTCCTGAAAAACAGAGCCTCAAACTTCATTTAACTTTATGGGACTAACAGCTCTTGTCATGTACTGAAAATACATCGTAAAAGTATAATTAACGCTACGATAATGTCTTTGTGAAGAAGGCACTACCTATTTCTTGAACATACACAGTTGAACTTCAATAGCTCGAACATCTTTAGGACCATAAAATTTTGTTCTATACGTAGGCTATTCGAGACACTGAGGGTTAATCATATCGTCAGGTAAGGAGGTAAAATGGGGATAATTTAGGGATGTCAATCTTCGGTCTTCTATAAAATAGTGATATAATGAGTGTACTCATTAGAATTGCAAAACATACACCTTCTTTATAAAATAAGAGCACTTGCCTAAAATATCCCTAAATATTTTTCTTGAGCCATCGGAATAATTACCTAGGGATTCAAAACCGAGTTCGAGCTAGCCAAGGTATATGAGAAAACATACCTTCTGACATGTGCTCCCAACGAAGACTCAGATCAGTCTACGCATCCGTGCAGTCTGCTCAGAATCTTCGTTGTCCGCAGAAGGAACTTGGCATCCTTGGCTATCCCAAATGCGCCAAGTGAAGATTCTGATCAGACAGCGCGAATGAGCAGTCTGATCTAAATCTTCGCTGGGCGCACATATTCCAAGGTTCGTTTCCTGATGCTGTGGCTCTTTTGGCTTCATCGTTTAAAAGGATTTCTACATGTAATAGGTAAAATACTCCATTGAATTATACGGGACTTGCCATGCAAAAGGGGGAAACAGTGCATTTGTAAAGTATTCCTCCGCGCATTATAACCACAATGTGAGATAAAATGTACCTTCGAACATGTGCATCCAGAGGTCACTCATGTCAACCAGCGCTTTCACGCAGTTTAATCAGAGTCTTCATTGTCCATCTTAAGACGCCTTAGATGCTTCACGACTCTGAGTGTCTGCTGGGCGGACATATTCAATGGGATATTTTCTACTCTTATGGTTCGTACAGTGTCCACGTTGTCTCCAAAATAATGCATTAATGCCTATAAATCTTCAGAAGACGTGTCTATAATTCGTGTTGGAAGGTCTACTATGAATTCAAAGAGCTATTAAAGGGAAAGGCTCACTAAATGCATTGTATGCCGTAAAATATTCAGCTTTAGAAAACAAGCATTTTGGCATAAATTTGATCAAAATCGGTTAAGAAAAAGGAAACATGTTACAGTTTATATTTTTATGTAATTGGCAGCATTGTTGTCGCCATTTTGAATATAAAATTAGATATTTGTGTAAGACGCAAATAAAAGTTACCTATAGACATTATTATTAATTCAATGTCAAACAGGGAATCTGTTGGTGTAATCAGATGTTGTGACCTGTGGTATCTGAATTGAGAATACAACTGTTTATAAAGTACTTGTTTTGGGACGCTAGGGAGTGTGTAGCGAATGACTTGGTCAAACTGCGCTGATGTGGGCAATTCGTATTTGATTTAAGGGGTGTGAAATATACTTTCAGGGAAGCAACGTTGAATTGTTTTACCTGCCCAAACATTTAAGGAAATAATGGGAGCATTTATTTTCCTTTCAGAATGAACCACGTTTCTTAAGGGCTTGGTGTGCAGGAAATCAAACAGGGAATCACAAATGTTATCTTCCTTGTAAAAACTGGAGAAAACCCTACAAAGTGTTACCAGTCCGCTTAAGCCCGGGCAAAAGTATGTTTTTGTAATGTTTCACATGTTTTAATACTTATGTGAAACCCTAGAATACCCATTTGAAATTAGATGTCTAAATGAAGCAGATAAATCGGCAATATTTCTGTAAAAAACGTTACACTTATGGACGAAGGGCAATGAAGAGGGAAAGGACATTTACTTTATAAGACGAGCTCGTACAAATATAAACGTCAAGAGATAAGGGCGAGGTTTTGCGAGAGTAAAATCGGTTTAAAACCCACCCCACCCAAGTAGTTTTCCTACTGACCGTTTCAAGGCGGTTCCTCTATGGCAGCTCTTCTTTGTTTGTCCGTCTGTGGTTTCATATGTGGCATTTGTTTTGTCATTATTTATTGCTAATCTCTCTTTCTTTCGGTGCATCGAGAGGGCTGTGCTTCGTGCTTGTAGCATTCCTGGGTATTTTCACATATATTTATGCGAATTAACTCTTTCGGTGCCAAATTTCAGACGACATTTGTCGTCTGTGTGGGTTTTTGTGTGTGTGTGTGTGTGTGTGTGTGTGTGTGTGTGTTAACAAACTATCGTTTGGAAAGACGTTTATATGTAAAGTTGAAAGACTGAATGTCAAACAGCGTAGATCCGGATGAGACGGCTTATTTAGCCGTCTCATCTGGATCTATGCTGTTTGCAAAAGCCTATTATTACCGCCTGTGGCACTGAAAGAGTTAAACAAAATGACAGTTTGGCAGTTAGAGAGTTACGTATGGACGTAGGTTCGACGTAACTATAGATTATGCTTTAGAAATTATTGTTTTAATTTGTGCTACGGCAAAAATATAAGTAAAGATACCCAATAAATGCCACATCACGAAGCACAGACCTCCCAAAGTACCAAAAGAAGGAGAGATGAGATGAGGAAAAAATAAAGGAAACATAAACGCAAACAAAGAGAAACTGCAACAGAGGAACAACCTTGGAGCAGTAAGTAGGAAAACTAATGGCGGTTTAACCACATCCCGAGGTTATAAAACTTTTGTCATGCTCAACTCAACTGAGCATGAAATTTTTCATGCTAATAAATCTCAAATTACTAACAATGCTAAATTCTTTCTTGCTAAACATAGCTGAGCATGAACATTTCTCTGCTAATAAATATGAAAATATCCAACTGAAAATTTCTCTACTAATAAATATGAAAATGCCAACTATTGTTAGCATTTTCATATTTATTAGCAGAGAAATTTTTCATGCTCAGCAGTGTTGAGCATGAAAAAAGTTTTATTTTTTCCGGGGCCACATCACGAAAACATACCTATATAATTTTGACCCCCTTAAACCCCACTTTTAGATAGTAAAACTGGGGTTTACAGGGGTATACATTATTTTTCTTATTTCTGCTCAAAAACAAAGATTGTGGGTACTCCTTAGAACTGCCTCGTCGAGGTGGTTCTAATGAGTACTCACAATCTATGTTTAGAGCAAAAATATGAAAAATATCAGAATTTTTATCTGACAATTTTCATTTTTTGATGGTAAAATTTTCAGTATATTTGGACAGGCATGTTTTTTCGTAATGATCTTTACTCGCGCGAAACCTCACCAATCGCCTTATGCAGCTCTAAACAGTACAATAATACAAATAGAAAGAGAAATGAAAGCAAAGTGGTAGCCATTGAATGGTAGCCATTGAAGAAAATGACCACAATACCAGCATCAAAACATGAACACGGTAAGCAAAGTGGGCAGTCGTATAGCGAGTGACCACAATGCTAGAATTACAACGAAAATGATCAGTATTAGAATATCTACCTTGGAACGGACAGCAGTATAAACCACTGGGGCGTAAACTAGTTTTTGTTCGTGCGAAATCTCACCCTTATTTCTAATGCAGCTCCAAATTACAAATATATGTTCGTTCCGATAAAGAATTACGGTTATTTCCCTTGACTTCAAAATATTGTTGTACTTAATGCAATGCTAGGGGGCGTGAGTATCACTGAAGTAGCTCAGGTCAAGACTATCAAGGTCTATGGTCGGGACCGTCGTGGTCGTGTTTATATTTGTGTGTGTGTGTGTGTGTGTGTGTGTGTGTGTGTGTGTGTGTGTGTGCTCTGGCACTTATGAAGAGACTCAATCAAACCGAGTCTCTGATTTTCGTGATTTTGTGTGTTCTTTGTTTCCAAAGGAAGTCCTTTTTGACTTTTATTTTACTCTACTGTAGCTGGAATTGTGCCGTGTGGCGGCTGTAAAAAGTCTCCCTGTACATCATCATAGTGCAGGTTATATTTTATTTCCTTTGAGATCATTAAGCCCATCTAGCTGGCTATTTTGAAAACTCGAATACCGCTTAAGCCGGCGCTAGGGGGCGTATGAAGCCTCGCAAACTATAGTGTTGCATTTGAAGAGACTCAATCAAACCAAATCTCCGATTTTCGTGATTCTGTGTGTTCTTTATTTCCAAAGGTAATCCTTTTTTACTTTTATTCAGATCGCCTTTGAGCCATCTGCTTTGTGTTATTACAGTGTTTCTGATTATATGTGTTTCACCGTGATTTTCACAGATGTGGTAGAGGGCCCTTAAGTGGACCGAACATATGTTTGTAATTTGGAGCTGCATCAAAATTAAGGGCGAGGTATCGCGCGAGATAACTTGGTTTAAGCAGTTCAGTGTGTTACATTTGACCGTTCCAAGGCGGTTCCTCTCTTGCTGTTCTTCTTCGTTCGTCCGTTTGAGGTTTCTACTATGAAGTATGACGTTTGTTTCGTCAATGTACAGACAACCCTCTTTATACCGACACTCGATACAACGACAAAATTCGTTATAATGAAAATTTGACTGTCACGAAGCCTTCGCTTAATATGTAACAATTAGTCACAAATTATGTAAGAATATTGTATTAAATACTTCAAAGAAACATATGATTTGAATATTTGTTAGAATCGCCTCAGTGAGGCGATTCTAAAAATATCCAAACTATATGTTCTATGAGGAAAAAATAACAAAACAAGACCTTTATTACATATCAATCTGCTCATTAAGTATTCTGTACAACAGCAAATTCATTTAATGGCAACGTCTTTGGGAACAAATGCTGTCGTTGTAACGAGGGTTCACTGTATGTTCATCATCTCTCCTTTATTTGGTGTTTCGGGACTGTTGTGCTTTGCGATTGTGGCATTTCCTGGGTATCTTTACTTATATTTATATTTTAACATTATTCCTCATGAACAATCTTAATGAAACCGATACTGTTTTATTCTCTTCTTTTTTATTCTGTATCGTTTGAAAATCTAGTTGTGATCGCAGCAGCTGTCATTTAGCATTTGTACGTATGTAGGCCTAATATTTTCTTGCACATCTGATAAATAAATCCGAGGTTTTCACTGGGGACAAAAGTTCCTATCCAGCCCTTCCTATTCTACTCAGTGGTTAAATAAAAAGGATCAACTTCAAGTGTTGTCGATCAACGCGTTGGTTGTATAGGACGTCATGTAAATCTGTTGCTAAGCTGACGTCATCCCGGCTTGACAAATGGCGAAAACTTTCAAGATGGTGGACGTCAGTTCGATTGTGTATCGGAGGAAGAACTGCATTTAAAATAAGTTAAAAAGATCAACAAACACTGGAAATTAATGAAAGGTATGCAAGAGAAAGAATCAATCATTTGGTGTTTGGTATGTAAAAAAAATCAGTCCCTCTAAATCACTGTCTGGCATCACTGGGTAAAGTCTCGTGATGCGAGAGAGTGACCTTTGGGGCGGGTTGTTTTTTTTTCTATACGCACTGAGCACACATGTAAGATTCTTATAATATTACCTGGCCCTTTGGTACTACAGCGTGAGTTAGCGGTAACTTTAAAGCTCTTAACCCATTTATACCCAGCGTCCCATAAATGGGAAATTGGCAAAACGTGTAGACCAAGATTAGACGTCTCATATATATATTATATATATGCATTGACTGGAGACACTAAATTTCTGTTAACTTAACGGCTATAGTGCTTCCATATTCCGTGTGGTTTCTCTATGTTAGTAGAAAATTAAGTAATATTATCGTGGTCGAAATTGTCAGACATGATCTAGTGCAATTGTTCATCCGTTTGATGTCTATACCTTGTGGAGATCTGTTTTCTAGGCTAAATGAGTTTTCAAACATTTAATTTACTGTATTATTTAGCTGCGAACTATAATAAAATGTGTATTGTACAAAAGTAACTTGAAGTAAAATAAAAAGACTGCTTGTACGAGATGCACTGTAGAATAATAACAAATAATGTCTGCTGCTGTTGATGTTCTGTATGTTCAGATAATATGTTCATGTTTGCCATGCTGAGATTGCCACATGTGCTCAGTATCTGCCAACGAGGGAACGGATTCGATAGACTTAAAGCTTTTGTCCAGATCCTCTTTCTGTCATTGAATGTGTATAAGTCCGCTGTATATCTTTATGTTTCATAGAGAGAAATAAATATTGTTTAAAGCAAGTAATACCAATATAGACATGACGAGTCTAGAGATTAGAATATAAATAATGTGTACATATGGGAATGATTGCAACTTTATGTCAATGACTTTAGCTCGCACGGCGTACTGCCTTAATATAAAAGAAATCTTTTCTAAATCTCTAGAATATCAGAAAACCATTAAGGCAGCCGAACATTTTAGGTTACAATGGTAAATTTAACACAAAAGGTTTTCTGACAGCTTAATCAATGCTTGCGTCTGCACCAGATTTATTTGAAATATAGCATTTAAAACAGGCACTGTCAGTGAGTACAGTGAAACTCTAAATCAGCTCTCACATTCGCGCAGTCCGATCTGAACTTTTTGTGTTCTAAAACGATTTTTTTGGCTTCTTTAGCATTTGCTGACGTAAGACAAAGGCATATACACGTGTAAATCCAATGCATCGGCAGAGACTGGCTTGACTGTTACAGTGGAAGGCGACGTACAATTGTTATGAAAAAGATAGTAGAGAAGAGTCGGACAAGAGTGTCGATTGTGGACAGACACAGCAGAAAGTACAAACTCGTGTAATTTTGTAGTTTCCAAGTACTTCACTATTTCATTTTTTAATTGATTAATTTCGCCAGTACTTCATAATTCAATTTTAATGGTGTTGTTTCGCCAGTACTTCACTATATTAGTTTTAGCATTGATAGAATTTGAATATAACGTTATTGACTAAAGAAAAGTTATACCCTATTTCCTGCTGTGCGTTTTTTTTTTTTTTTGTTTTTTTTTTGTAGGTTTTCTTATGGCTTAATCCATACATAAACTAGGCTTTTTTCTCATCCAGCACGCTTATTTGTAATGTGAGACGCCTGTATGAATTAAAATCCATTTACTCATTTTAAGTGGCAATTAATTATTCATAACAGACAAAATATAACATACTGTAATCACCCTAAGTATTTGGACAGACAGGTCTGATTGGACAGTGTAGACCCAGATCAGACACCGCAGAAAGCGGTGTCTGATCAGGATCTACACTGTTTGTCACTCAGTCCAGCAGTTCTCAGATATATATCAAGAGGTAGTAAAATGGATTTTGTTTAAATTAGAACAAGTACAGAAAGGAGTTAAGGTGTCCCAATATTTAGGTAATTACAGAGACTAATAATGTTTCGAGCAAGTCTATTGGATAATATGAGCTATTCTGCGTAGAAGATTTACCGTGATGTTAAGGATATGTGAATGTCAAGAAGGTGAACAGACTGTTTACCTGTTCATGCTTGTTTGCAGTAACTTGTTTGCAGTAATCAAACTTAGTCTCTTCCTGGGAATGGGTTTCAATACTAAATGTGGTGTTCCATCCTTGTGCGTTGCAGTTATTTCTTAAATGCTCAGTGGAATGACAAACAGTAAAGACTCTGATCTGACTGTTCTTTCAGAAGCAGTCTGATTTGGGTCCGCACTGTCTGCATATGCCTTTTTTGTCAGACACTTTAGTGTACGAAATTTTAGGACAATAACCATAATCAAGACTACAGACATAACTACTCAGCTAGCATTATTTATAAATCTATAGCGGGCCGTTATCGGCCCATCATCTACCCAAGACGGGCCGATAACCCGACCCGCTATAGATTTATAAAGAACGCTTACTGGGTTCTCAGTTGCCGTCAGAGTTTGTTTCACCTGAGCAAGAAAATTACTTGTGAAGCTATTAAAACTATGTAGACATGGCGAGACATGTGCGTGAACAAGGTTATAAAGAGTGTGTGTACATTCGTTTTTGTCATCACAGTTGAGCTTAGCGTCACCTGCTCTTTACGATTTTTTTTTCAAATATGCGAGGGGGTGGTTGGGTGAGGGGAAGGTGTCCTGTAGCTTTTGTCACCGGGGCGCCCTACTGATATTGGCTTACAGTTGGGCAAGGCCTTCTGTCCTCGCAGCAGGTAAAAGGGTAGAGGGTGAATATTGTTATTTCTTCTGTCCCTTCACTTTCTTTCATTTCCTTTTTTCTTCCCTATCCCTCTCTTTAATCTCCTCTACTATCTCTTCTATCTCTTTTTCCCTTTTCTCTGGGAGACAACACAAAATGACCTACAAGGGCTGACGTGTCGTTAAACCCCAACACAATCAATCAAAATTTCAAATATGCGATTTTGTGTTAGGACATTTAATACAGAAACGTGCTTGCAACCATCGCGCTAAATTCTGTACTATTATGTAATGTTCAGGGCCCAGTTGTTTAAAGCTAACGACGTCGTTAGTTAACGATTCGTTAAAATTTACATCGAGTGATACGCAAATATGCTGAAATTTTTTGCTGAAAAAAATGTGAGCTACTCACATTTTTTCAGCAAAAAATATCAGAATATTGTATATTGAATCCGCTAAAACAGTTAACGAAATGACCCTTAACGAGCTCGTTAAGCTAACGACACTTTGAACAACCGGGCCCTGATTTTTAATATCTGTGTCAACAAATTTTAAGGCAGCAAGCTTAAATTGATATGAGACAGAACAGAAGAAAACTTCACAAACAGAACCATGATGTGCCCGACTTGAGTCATTGATAGTCAGACGCTAAAACCTGCTGTTACAGATTGAGGAGGGAGTTGGGCAGCAAAATGATCAACCATAATTAGATTAACAACCATGCATGCAGTTTGCCGCAGAGTATTCATTTAGTAACTTGTCTTTTTGTAGCGAGTGATAATCGTTTTGAATTTTCCTGGTTCTTCATAAAACACACACACACACACATGTACACACACACACACACATACACACACAAACACACATAGACACACACACACACACACACACACACACACAAAGCCTGTGTGCTCAAAATACTTCCCTCATTCACTAAAATTTAATAATTATTGTTGCGTTGATAAATTATTTTGTTACAGCTTCTAACAGCGTCAAAAACATTTATAAGTCATGGAATTTCTACATGTCGATAGCATGGCGCTAGGCCCGCCATTACCATCTGCTCAAGGGATTTCTGTAGAAAGAATCTTCAGCAATTTCAGTCTATAATATATTTATGATAACCAGTTCCAGAAGACTGGATATAACAATATAGGTTGCTCCTAGATCGATTGTCCGTTAAGATCAATATATACACCTGTACGATTTTTTGCCATTTTTTTTAAAAAGAACGCAACATTTGCAGACAGAAAGTAGCCTCCTCAGTACTTAACACATTTTCAAAACTTGCGACTGCTCTTATATGAAAGAATATGCTCCCAGAGGGAGCAAATTCTTTTCATTAGGAGAAGCCTTATTCCTCTAGTAAGAAGGACGGTTAATAGTTCTATAGCAGAGTTGTATTACTCGGAATTGTATTCCTTTAGACGTTATTTCAAAAAAAAAAAAAAAATGAACTGGGGCACAGGGCATTTGCTTTATGTAACGCCCCTGATCTGATCATGAACTTCGCTGTTCGCCTGGAGGAAGATTGTATTCTCTAGAACCTGTCGTTGTAATGTCGAGTTTGATAATTTAATAAGTTGAGCCACAGTTAAGCCGACTTGATACAATTGCGAGATTTTACGCACATCACGAAAACATACCTATATAATGTTGATCCCCTTAAACCCCACTTCTATTTAGTAAAACTGGGGTTTACAGGGTTATACATTATTTTTCTTATTTTTGCTCAAAAACATAGGTTTTGGTACTCGTTAGAACCGCCTCGGCGAGGCGGTTCTAACGAGTACTCACAATCTATGTTTTGAGCAGAAATATGAAAAATATCAGAATTTTTATCTGAAAACTTTCAGTTTTTTGGTGGTAAAATTTTCAGTATATTTGAATAGGCATGTTTTCGTAATAATTCTGTACAAGAAAGACCATGTTTGTGACTCAGTGTTGCTTTTCTGCTCACCAATTCCCTTCTAAAAAGAGGTCTACTCTTAACGGAATCAATTCGCTTTCAAGGGAAGCAAATTCTTTCTCCTAGGATTAGACTCTTTAGCCAATCAATTTTGACAGGGTTGCATCCACCCGAAAGTGTATCCAGCTTTCTTAATAGTGTCTCGGTTTGCACGTAACCCGCGTGCAAACAATATCTGATAGCTCATTTTCATGTTCTACGCCTATACTTAGTTAGAAAATAAATCAGCTCTCAATGTTTTAAACGACAAGTCAGAGAGTATATTAGTATATATTGATCTTAATTTCTCTATCTTGTAACAATTTTATGTTATGCATCTTTTGAAAATGGCGCATATCTAACTAAAATTTTAAATCTTATATACACCTGTTTTATATGCCATTTTTCTTAAAAGTTTCCGTCAGAATAGTTTTTTAATATTTATTTGTTTGCTCTTTTGTGTCAGTTTATGATATAGAATTTGTTTAACTATTTTTATATATGCATATACGTTTTAGGGGCACGTGGTAGACTACCGTACTTTCGACATCTATCAGAAAGTCGTTTTGTGTTTGGCGCTTTACACAGAAGAATTAAATTTGCAAACTTTTGTTATGATTTAATGCTAAACCATTTGTCATAACTACCTATGCATAAAATGTTTATTTTAGTCATTGTTTATTTTTTTAAATTAAATATTTCCATTTTTTCCCGTAGTAAAAACGAATGCAAATTATGAAGAAATCTGTAGGGTAGGTAAATTAGAGGCAGATTTTCAACAAATTCTTCTTGTTCATTTTTTTTCTGAAATAATCACGATAATATTGTGAAACATCAATAATTCAAATTCAGTAAAGAAAATCAAAAGACATACTTTAGTATAGAAATTGCATAGATCAGAATTTAATTTTAGGGTAAATATTTCAAAACAAAACACACAAACAGAAACAACAAATGGTTTCTGGTCAAGCAGAACAAAAATGTTTACATTTAAAACAAAACGCCAAGCAAAAAAAAAAAAAAAAAAAAAAAAAAACGTCTTTCTGAAAGATGTCGAAAGGACAGTGGCTAATTTAGCTAAATGTTCAGTTCTCTTTAAAAAATAATATATATAGGGGAAACCGTCCTGTGCCTGCCATTTAGCATGCTTCTTCTGGCTGATATTTACCTAATCGTTTGGTGCACACTGCAGGGCAGAATGCCAGCATAAACAAGCATAAAGCATATTTATGAGAGAGAGAGAGAGAGAGAGAGAGAGAGAGAGAGAGAGAGAGCACACGAAAACACAAAATAGCTGGAAATATATATGTGCGTAATACATAAGCTATCAGTTATTTTACGTCTGTAGAGAATATTTGGTTGATTGACTGACTGATTTCAATATCACGCAGGATTAGCAACATACAATATAAATCTAAAATGATTATGTATAACGTTCATATATAAGAGACACATATACATAAAAAAAACATTTATGCTTCAGTTATCTATGACAGTTACCAAAAATGGCACCCAAAATGAATGAGTTAAGTTTACCTATAAGAGTAACATATACATACAAACATATTTGACGCTACAGTGATCTATGCTTTGCTAACAATTACCAAAACTGACACCAAAATGAATATGTTAAGTTCACATATTAGAGGCACATATACATTAACGTCTATGACGCTGCAAACAATTACCAATGTTAGCACCCATAAAGAGAAAGTAACTTCCCTTATTTCCATGGTGGTCGTTTAGCACTGATTCGCAAAACACACTGAGGCACAATGAAAAACGAGACTTATTAATGAACTGGAACACTGTTGTCATGTGGCTTGAATCTGTTTAAAACAATGTAAAGCAGAATCCGAACCACCGCTTCACGCTTAGCACTCTGGGTAAAATGTTCAGCAGAAGAAATACATGTATTTAAATATATTTTTCTTATTTTCCCAGAAACAGGATTGGATGGAGACAATTGGCATGACATGTCAAAGTCAGCTTTCTGTGAAAATATAAGAAGATGTCATCGATTTGTTATCTGCTAAAGTGATGAAGGTTAAAATGTAATGACATGTTGTTGCAGCCATTTTAAATCTTTCTAAATAATACAGCTCGATACTAAATTTCTTGTCCCTAACTTTGGTTGCCTGTTATTTTTTGTACATCGTTTGTGTTCAGAGCAAAACGGTTAACATAGTTTCCACTATTCCGTGGTCCCGTCTACGGAGAGAGAACCCGGCCGGCATTCTACTTAAATCTGTATCGGACCGTTATCGACCAGTCGGGCCGATAATGGTCCAATATAGATTGAAAAGCATAACTAAAATGAGGCACAAAGTGGTACCACTCTGTAATTATTTTATTGCTTCTACCTAGGTGCTGTGAAAAGGCGTGTTATAAAGAGGTGATTATGTGATACCAGTACAGGGTGATAAAAGGTCACATGACGGCTAATAAATATTTCCGAGGGGTTATTACCTTAGGAAATATAACTTAGCCGATAGTAAATTCTCTTATTGGGTCTCTCCCTGTCTAACCTTTACAGACAGATTTATTAGGTTTTGTTGTGCCAGTCACTTATCAGTGATGACTAATGACCAAGACGCATGTTATTTTTATGTCAAACTTTTAACATATCAATTGAAAATTTGTTGATGTTTCAGACTTGGTCTGTGTATATGAATTTTGTAGATTCGTCGGATTCTTTATGTACTTATTTATTTATTTATTTATTTATTCTTATTTTTATAGATTTAGACGTCATCATTTTGGAAGATTTTTTTCTGCTTTCAGGATGTATACGCAGCTTCACGTAGACATTTGAAGGGAAATAGGTACTCTTGGTAGATGTCCCACATTTGTCCCAATTAAAGTAACCTAAGGATGATAAATTACCGTATTCGAACTAATTACTGCACTGTGCGCTTAGGTTTTTCAAAATAACTGGGAAAACTTGTGTTAAAATATTAGGGTACACTTTGAAAAAGAACAGCAAAGGACTTATTTGACGATGTTTATGTTATTTTTTTTCTGATTTTCTATATAAAATCATATGTTGTTGGAAATGAGTACCCACAACATAGCCTTTATAATGAAGTAGACTAAAAGTACACGGGCAGTAATCTGAAGACTACGAAATTGCTTGACTGTGCGCTTATAAGGGATATGTGCAGTATCAGGTTGAATAGGTTTGCTTCCATCTTTAAATGCACGAGGTTTCAGACGGTTGGTGCCTGACTATCCGCAATATCTGTGGTTGGGCCCATCATGGTCCTATTTGTGTGTGCATTACGAAAACACGCCTATTCAAATAAATAGAAAATTTCACTTCAAAAAACTGAAAATTTTCAGATAAAAATCTTTGACATTTTTCATATTTCTGCTCAAAACATAGATTGTGGGTACTCGGTAGAACCGCCCCGACGAGGCGGTTCTCACGAGTACCCGAAATCTGAGTTTTTGAGCAGAAATAAGAAAAATAATGTATACCCCTGTAAACCCCAGTTTTACTGTATAAAAGTGGGGTTTAAGGGGGTCAATATTATATAGGCATGTTTTCGTGATGGTATGTGTGTGTGTATGTGTGTGTGTGTGTGTGTGTGTGTGTGTGTGTGTGTTTTCTGGCTTCAGGTCGCCATTGAGTCCTTAGCTTTATTCGATTTATTTTATTTCATCACACTGTGTTTGATTATATGTGTAACATTTCACAGATGAGGTAGGGGACGCCTATGGGTCAAAACTTTATTTGTGATTTGGAAATGCATCAGATTTAAGGGTGAGGTTTCGCGCGATTAAAACTGCTTAAAAACCCTTAGTAGTGTTTCTACTGAACTTTCCAAGGCGGTTCATCTGTTATAATTCTTTCTTTGTGCGTCGGCGGTTTCTTATGTGGCGTTTTTTTTTTTTTTTTTTTTTTTTTTTTTTTTGTCACTATTTGTTCATTACCTCTCCGTCTGTCTTTTGGTGCTTTGGGATGGTTGGTCTTCATGATTGTGTTCCTATTTGCCTTACTGCACACCAACCCCTTTTGAAAACAGAAGCAAATCATTTTCTTTTAGAAAAGAGTCCTTCTCAGAAGGGGACAACACATTTCAAAGTTGCATTCCTTCATTTTTTTTTTTTTTTTTTTTTTTGCCGATTATAATATGTGCATTTGATTTTAGTATTTTCAGTTTTATTACATGTAATTTGATCTGGCTTTCGAATTTTCATAACTGGAGGAGGTTTGTATTACTTTATGCAGTAATTACATGCCTTGTTCTACATCTTAAGTGGCTGATTTTAGCTGCAAAGATGTTTTAAAATTATCGGACGCCAGTGTATATAATTTTGGAATTTTCATGGGTTAACTGTTTATTAGTTGATTTTGGAGGATTTCTATGCCCAGGTATGTATAACTTCTGCTATCAGTTTAATATCCAAGTTATTTGATTTGGCATATGCACATGATTTTGACATTTTTTTGAATATTGCTCCACGTTCTCAACATTTTTGGTCCTGAAAACAGAGAGAGAGAGAGAGAGCACGTTCTCAACATTTTTGGTCCTGAAAACAGAGAGAGAGAAGAGAGAGAGAGAGAGAGAGAGAGAGAGAGAGAGAGAGAGAGAGAGAGAGAGAGAGAGAGAGAGAGCTGCACCTCCTACAGTTATTAACCAGATAATTTGAACTTTCGGACTTTGCATAAAGGTAGAAATGATAGCGAATCGCAACTGGTCAGATTTGTTTTTCTTTTTTTTTTTTTTTTTTTCAATTATTATTGTATTTTGGTTATGTATTTTACTGCAGTGATCAGAAACACAAGCGCATTTTAGTGTCAATGCTCCTCATTGTAAAACCACAAGAGAATAAAACCAAAAAGGAAAAAAAATGGGTTCACCTACTGTATCAAATTAGGTGATGACGATAATAATTTGTGAAAACAAAGTAAACGAAGGAAGCGAATTAATTAAAAGTACAAAATATATTATGAAAACATTGTTTGTTGTTTTGATTTATTGCAACATCGGTAATTACAATTACATACGAGAAAAGACTTGTGCAGATCCAGGCCTGGTGCTACATTGTTTGCAAAGTTACATGTTTGGGTCTGCATGACTAAAAGGGTTGAAGAAAGATTCTATTGGAATTATTTATTGTTCGAATGCCTACATGTACTTGTACAATCTTATGCTTCTTTTGTGATTAGTGAAATGAAAAAAAAGTAAATAGTGAAATGAAAAAACAAATGTGAATAGTGAAATGAAAAAGAAAAAAAGATGTGAATAGTGAAATGAAAGAAAAAAACAACAACAACAATTGTGTGTTTTGATAAAACAGCGAATAGATATCAGTAGTAATTGGTCGTTTGCTATTGAAACTACATTGTAAATAATCTTTTCGACTTTGATGAAGATCGCTTTTGGAATCATCAATAATTTTAAAATGTTAAACTGCTCGATGTTTGAACAAATTGTAGAGCTTGTTTCTTAATGTTTCAGAGGCTAATGAAATGTGTCCCTGGCAAGAATACAGTTCGAATTAATTGTCCTTTTGTAAGTTCACATTCACATAAAACGTTTGGTTTCAATAATACTGGCATTATAGATTATAATAAAAGTCTGTATATTTATACAAGAGTACGCTACTTTTCAGATTAAGACAAACGTCAAATTATTATAAAAAAAAGAATTGTCGCTATTGTTGTTAACTCACCTTGGTGCTTACAATAACATATCCGAATTCCACTTTGCCACAACTGCGCACACATAAATTCTAGTTTGAAATAATTGTGCTTTAAACATGTTTACAAAATTATAATTGGAAATACCTTAAACTGTTTTGTATGCACAGACTTATTATCTATAAACTATATATCAAGTTTAGATACAAATGCATGCAGCAACAATTTAATCCAGCAATGATAAATTCAGCTTTATCATTTTGTAATTTTAAACATTTAACATGATTATCAGGCGACGGACGATTTGCGTTTAAATCCTTGTTATTGTTTGCGGCGTCGTCCACTGCCTACAGGCTTCGCCTTCCTAGCAGAACAGCGATAGAACGGAAGCTTCAGAAGAAAATATATATTGATCTCTCATAGTCAGCTACTATCGGCTATTCAGTAACGGAGGATATCACAGGAGAGGTTTTATTGCTTAAATATATTGCTTATATCAAACCTGATAATACTTTAAGGGCGAATAAAACGACATTGTGTGATGCATGCGTGCCTACAACACCGCCTAGGCTTAAGGGCAGCAGTGTTAGCATATGTATACTTGGCATTCTGCTTCAATCTATATCGGCCCGTCCATGTCGGGCCGATAACGGTCCAATATAGATTTAAGTAAAATGACAGGGCCGATATAGATTTAAGTAAACTTCAAGCTGGGTAGTTATGAATGATAGCGTTGGACGCAGAGGCGATAGCACAGTTAAAAAATACCTATGTGTAGCTTTTCTGTTTAACATTTAATAGACATTCTGATGCTTACGTAAATTAGAATTAAACCTAAAGCTAAAGGTTGCTCAGTATAGGCAATTTGTTGACTATAAAATCTGACGATAATGTTAATATCTGAATCATTAGGTCCCTAAAATATCTAGATCCAGAGTTATTTAAGCTTGCCCTATTCATGCATTTGTCTATTAAATCATATACAAAACACCAGAACCTAAAACAATGGAGTATTAAACTTACAATCCTCTCGGCAACATCTTTCGGAAAGTCGTTTTATGCCTGGCATTTACACAAAAGCACTTTTGCAAACTTTTGCTGTGATATAATGTAAAACCTTTTATCGTAATTGTCTATATACAAATTTATTCTAGCCAATGGTTTAATTTTTTTTTTTTTTTTCATTTTTCCAGTAGTAAAAATGAATGGCTGCCAATTATGCAAAAAAAGGTAGGGTAGGTTAGCTTGATTCAGGTTTTTAACAAATTTCTCATATTCAATTTTTCTGAAATTTTACAGTATAGTCATGAAACAAAAATAATTAAAAGTCATTGAATGAAACTAAAAATATTTATTTAGATAAAAACAGAAGTTAAGCAAAAAGTGGCTTTCCGAGTGATGTTGAAAGGACAGTAACAAAAACATTTAAAGGTCCCTGTTTTTATTTTTTCATGAATCAGTCGGACAATTGTCTTTCGTTATAAAAGATTATAGTTGTTTATGTACAGTAAAAACAAACTCAGGTCCAAACATGTAAGTATATAAGTTCTCGCACAGAGTTTTATTATTATTATTATTATTATTATTATTATTTTATACATTAGCTATGTATTTAATAAAACAATCTATATGTTTTGTTATAGTACCAGGGTAGATATTTGCTTATGAAATACTTAGAAAACTACCAGATTTTGAGCCAGCAAAATTCTTATATACTCGGATATTTCTATATAAAAACAATAACCATATTAACCTATTTATTTGGACAAAGAGCCTCTAGAGAATACATCTAAAACTTACATAATTGTATAAGAACATATAAGTGAAACACTACAGAACATTTTTCAAAGCGTACCACATTGAAAGTACCGCCTTTGAACGATTAGTAATAAGTTACTGGGAGGGGGTGGGGGTGGGGACTTAGGCTAGCTTTTCGGGATCTTAACCCTCGCCCTCAGCTTCCATAGTGGTAAAATCATATATTTGTTCAGTTCGCGTGGAGGTCTTCATTACGGGTAACAAATAAAACATAGATACAGCCCCTAATGAAGCAAAGATAAGGACTCAACAGAAACAACAAAGTTCATTTATAGTATGTTGCATCGAAACTAAGAACAAAGTCTTGCGGAATAAAAATAACACAGTTTCTGTAAGAAAATGCTCTGAGTAGTATATTCAGTTGAAATCCTTGTTCGTGTTCTTATGATGATTCCAGTTTTCAGAAATGCGCATTGTCGACAGTTTAGAGATATTAAAAGAATATTATTATACGTCTCCCTGCAGGTTAACTACAGTCGACTCTCGTTATCTCGAATTCCAAGGGACTCACTGAAACACTTCGAGATATCCGTACCTCGACATAGCAGAGTTGAGAGAGAGTAAAATGATAAATTGAACAACCACATTTAACAATATGTAATTTGACTCCTGAAGTTAGAAATATATATATAAAATAATGTGGAAAAGAGGAGAAATTGCTCCTTAGGAGCAAGTTCCTCTTTTCCACATTATTTTGTTACCTGTTGTCATAGTTTCATGTTAAAACAGGGACCAGATTTTCACTTCGAGATAAGCGGTAATTCGAAATAAGCGAGTTCATGATAACGAAGTTCAACTGTATTTATATAAAAGAAGAAGGAATAAAAGAAGGAGAAATCTAGTATAAAGAACAATAAATGAAAAAGACAAATAGATGACAAGAAAGAAAGTAAGGAAGAAATAATCGCATGCAGAAATAATTATTTTAAAACACATTTTGTTTTGGTTTTGATATTTAATTAATACCCACCAATGTTAGAGACATATCGAACGAAGGAGCAGTCATAAACAAGTTGTTTTTGTATGATGATGAATTGTGCTTATTTCTGAAGTATACATGTGCATCTCAGGATTTCCAAGCGAATGTCAAATGGGCCGCGCTATACGAAAACGTGTCTTGGGGCATATGTGGCATCCGCACAGTCTGATCAGGGCCTTCGCTGTTCGCAAACAGAATCATTGGATACAATCGAATGTTTCAATTGAGTGCAAATGCCCTGATGCGAATTTGCGCATGTCCAGGATGAAGAGAATCGGCAGATTTTGCGCATGCTCAAAGACACTTCTTCGCATGACGCGGCCCAAATATTGCACTTGGCAGCGGAAGAACACGTTTCAATCTAATTTATTGATACTTCAGCTGCAGTAGAATAGTGAAGCAAACATAGCATTGACATTAATCTATTTTATAATATTAGGTAGGTATTGAATATAGCTTGAATGTTTCTGAAAAAAAAAATGTCCTCGTCTTAATCTTTTGATAATGATTAGGTTTGCTGCAAATAAAATGTATGCGCTAGTTTTGTTTGTTTTGTTTTTTCATCCCCCACACCCCTCCCCCACCCTCCCATCAAAAAAAAAGAGGAAATAAACAAAACAAAAAAAACAACAACAGACTTTCCATGGCTGCATTCTCGAATTATAAACATATTCAGACATGCTTCTGAATTTCATTTTTATTTTATTTTATTTTATCTTATTTTATTTATTTATTTATTTATTTATTTATATTTTTGGCTACACGTTTTTATGTCATGTCATTACGCTAACACTTGTATGCAAAATATGTTCTTCAATGCCATGAGATTTTCATAATAGAAATGGGTGGAATGAAGAACAATTTTAGCTATTTTGCCCACTAATATTGATTTATGGATAAAAGAAATAAACAATTTTAATTTAGCTTTACAAATAAAAAAAATCGTATGTACCTCCGTATATCCCTGTTCACTACCATTGAACCACAACGTGAGAAAACGTAACTTCGGACATGTGCTCCAGTCAGATCAGAGTCTTTGCTGTTCACATGAAGAACCTTTGTATCCTTGGAGGAGAAAGAAAGGACATAAAAAGATGAACATATTTTGGAAGTGCCAGCGACTTTAATATTCTACCAATTAACGATATTATTATAACTGCTTTAATATATTTATTTAACACCTCCTGGCTATTGACCTTTACCAGTCTTAGGGCAAATTCAGCAGATGACAAACTGGTCACATGTTTCTTATTTTTGCCAGGAAAGAGGATTTGATATTTCATACAAATTATTTTCATTGGATACAATTTGCTTGAAATGTGAAAAACTTTCAAAATGTCGTCTTCTGAATTTTTTCTAGCCAATTTGCCAAGCGTTAAGATCCGCATGACATAATTGTAAACTTTAGACAATAGACATACATGTATTATTGCCATGAGATTTACTTTGCTTCCGATATCTTTTTTTTTTTTTTTTTTTGCATGGCGCTTTACCCAGAAGTGAACTAGTAAATTTTTGTCATGATTCCATGCAAAACATTTTGTAACCATCTATCCATAAATGATGAGCAATTCGGTGGTTTAAAAAGATCGGAAAATCCCATTTCCTCATAGTAAAAAAATATGCTAAAATCGATATGATAGGTAGTGGATGCAAAAAAAAGTAAAAGAAAAATCCAGAGAGTGCCAAAATCACAAGTCGCAGCCCCTCCCATACACCAAGAGGAAGAGGAAACAGACAAAACCAAACAAGCGCAAATCGAACAAACGTACGAAAAGCGCTAAGATTAGCTCTCTCTCTTCCCCAAGCGAGGTAATCGCAATGCTAAAAGGACTGAAAAACACAAGAACAAAATAACACAAGGCAAGACTTAAAACAAATCGCCTCGTAGAATAAACCACAAAGCAACAAAGAGTAAGACTAACACCGTGACCACCGCCTTAGAACGATCAGTAGAATAAACCACCGGGGTGGGGGAGGGGGTGGGGGAGGGCGGTTAAAGCACTTTTACAGCCGACTAACTTCACCCTGGGTCCCGATGCCACTCTGAATCACAACGAGTAAAACAGCAAAATGAGCAGCTGTTGGAGGTGACCAAAATGCTAGCATCACAACACAACTAGTAAAACAGAAAGCAAAGTGGGCAGCTATTGAAGACGGTGACCACAATGCTAGCATCATAACACATACAGAAAAAAAACAGAAAGCGATGCAAGAACCACAAGCTACAAAGAGCTACAAAGAGTAAGAACAACACTAGAACCACCGCCTTAGAACTGTCAGCAAGTTCCATTTGTTCAAAATTTCTGAAATTTTCGTAATATTGTTATGGAACCTCAATAATTTAGAATTAGTGAAAACAAAATCCAGTAAAATTTTTTCCCATTACGAAAACAAGCCTGTTCAAATAAAACTGAAAATTTTACCACCAAAAAATGAAGATTTTCAGATAAAAAAAATCTGATATTTTTCATATTACTGCTCAAAAGCATAGATTGTGGGTAAGAACCGCCTCGGCGAGTACCCACAATCTATGCTTTTGAGCAGAAATAAGAAAAATAAAGTATACCCCTATAAACCCCAGGTTTACTTTATAAAAGTGGGGTTTAATGGGGTCAAAATTATATAAGCATGTTTTCGCGATGAAACGTCCAATTTACTGTGGCTCGGTTGGATGCGCGTCCGACTGGTGATAAGGGGGTTGCGGGTTCGAGCCCCGCCGGGTCGGCAACATTCTTTCGTGGAGATTTGGCCATGAAATATTTTCTACGGTCATTTTCTCCCTTCCGCTGATTCAAGAAGGGTAGTTGTCAGTTTCTGGCGAAAGAATGTGCACAATTTTGAACAATCAGTGCTAATATCCAGACATCAACTCTACAGATAGTTATCGCGAGTCGTATGTATATTTCACCTGTGTACGCTGCGTTGAATAGAACCTACAGTTGGCTTGGCAAAAGTCTAAACCAATATCATGCAAAATGCATGCATTTTTTCCAAAATGCAATTAGTTTCGAATTACTAAACAGCGGTTTTGTAATGAACCAATATCCAGGCTTTAATTTGTTCATAGATTTTAAAGGACACTCATTTTAGCCTTTTATCTATGTATACAAGAACTTAGCCGTATATCTTTCCGATTGTAGGGTTACGTTTTGTTCTGCAAGATTGTTTTGCAAGCATTGAGAAACCCGACTTATAATGAAGTATCTAAATATTTGGGCCGGCGGCTGAGAAAAGGGACCTTAGAACTTATGCGAACAGTGAAGATCCAGACCAGCCTGCGAATCCGCACAATCTGGTCAGCATCTGCAATGTTCTCCTACACAACATAGGGACCTTTATTGAAGATGTAGGACTAATAGCGAAGATCTTGACCCGATGCGTGGCTGCGCAAACTGGTCTTGGGCATCGCCATTCGTATATGCCATAAGGGCTTTCTGTCAGCTGGCGGGCCATTTCTTGGCGTCAAGTCCATTGGGTAAATGGGTAAACAGTTACTGTCAGCTTCTTGTATACTGATAGATACAAATAGCAGTTTGGTGTCTGAATGAGTCATTGATTACATAGAAATTACATCTGAATGAGGATAATTGAATGAGGTGGTATCTCGTCTCCTTTAATAATACATATACCATGAGCCGCTGGGAGTAGAATCAATTTGTCGATAAACATATATCAAATCGGATAACCATCCTGTGACGCTGTCGATCTGCTATAACATTTTATATTTAAAGATATGTTTGTTCATTTTAACACATTAATGCCCAGTAGACTCTTCTGCTAGACTCTTAACCCATTTATACCTGGGTATTTTCAATGAACTCTCCCATCATGAACTTCGGGAGGCTTCATTTAATAGTCAAAGGGGTAGAATGTCAAATGTAGAAATTGTCATAGTTTTTCTTATTATTGAAACGTTCTAATGTTATGGCAAACAGTGTAGACCCAGATCAGACGCCGCGTTCTGTGGCGTCTGATCTGGGTCTACACTGTTTGCAAATTTCCTTTTATGGGACGCTAGGCATAAATGGGTAACATAAAAAAGCAAGGTTAGTGCATAATGCATTGACAAACCGTGTATTTTGTAGCAATTTTTATCAATTTTGGATATAAAACATCATAACTATATTACGGGCGCAGCCATTTAATATATTTATTGAGATTTTATATCATAAATCCTTAGATATGCAAAAACTAAATAAATAATATTTGCAGTAATGTTTAACCCATTTATACCGAGTGGACTCTTCCACCTCAACTCACATCACGAAAACATACCTATATAATTTTGACCTCCTTAAACCCCATTTTTATATAGTAAAACTGGGGTTTACAGGGGTATACATTATTTTTCTTATTTCTGCTCAAAAACATAGATTGTGGGTACTCGTTAGAACCGCCTCATCGAGGCGGTTCTAACGAGTACCCACAATCTATGTTTTGATCAGAAATATGAAAAAATATCAGAATTGTTATCTGAAAATTTTCAGTTTTTAGTGGTAAAATTTTCAGTATATTTGAATAGGCATGTTTTCGTAATGATTGGTCAGGTTCATTTTCTATATAGTGGGTATCTGGGTGGGTTTAATTATAACCATGTTTTGTAGGAATTTCTGAACTTAATGCAACCAGTGTAGATCTAAATTAGGCGCAGCGTGCTGCGGCTTCTGAACTGGGTCTACACTGTTTGCCTATGTCCATTTTGTTTGAAACTAGGCTTAAATGGTTAACCTGTATATTTGTGTATGTTGTTTCTTATCTGGGCATTCATTGATTTTGCTTGAAAATCACAATATTTTATATTGGAGACGTTTTTGTATTTAATATTTTGAACTGTTTGAAATCTCACTTAATATTTGAAAACCGGCGCGCTTGATAATGTTTTCAAACAGCCTTAGCTTTTATCCTTTTTGATCGAATTTTCGCCAGTATACAAGATTTTTCAATACATTACGAAACCACGCCTATTCAAATATATAGAAAATTTTACCTCCAAAAACAAAAAAATCAGATAAAAAAAAATCTGATATTTTTCATATTTTTGCTCAAAACATAGATTATGGGTACTCGTTAGAACCGCCTCAGCGAGGCGGTTCTAACGAGTACCTACAATCTATGTTTTTGAGCAGAAATAAGAAAAATAATGCATACCCCTGTAAACCCCAGTTTTACTATATTAAAGTGGGATTTAAGGGGGTTTAAATTATATAGGCATGTTTTCGTAATGTCTTTCATATCAGACACATTCTTTACCAGCCTTGCTTTTTCACTTTAAGACAAAAGTCCATTTCCAATTTAACGATGTCTGGTTTGGTTTTATTACTGTCATGTTATAGTACTTCCTGTATTTAATGCAAAAATGAAGACCAAACATTCAGCGGTGTCTGATCAGAGTCTGCACTGTTTACTAGTGTCGCTTTTGAGATGATAAGCAATTTGGGGTTTATACATGATTATTTCATTTTAATAGAATGTCCCAGATCCTATTAAAATAAAATTCAAGATATTCAGGAAATGCCACAATCACGGAGCACAGCCTTCCAGAGGGGTGAGGAACAGCGACAAAACACACGCCACGTATGAAACCATCGACGCACAAATAAAGAAAAAAAACTACAATAGGGGAATCGCCTTTGAACGGTCAGTAGGAAAACTACAGTCGACTATCGTTATCTCGACTTCCAAGGAACTCTCTGAAATACTTCGAGATATCCGTACCTCGACATATCAGATTTGCAGAATTTGGGAAAAAAATAAATCAAACAACCACATTTAACAAATGTGTATGCAATTTGACTGCTGAAGTTAGAGATATATTGAATATATTGTGGAAAAGAGAAGAAAGGAGCAATTTCTCCTCTTTTCCACAATATTTGTTTACCTGTTGTTAGATTTTCATGTTTAAACAGGGACCAGATTTTCGCTTCGAAATAAGGGGTTATTCGAGATAAGCGAAGTCGAGATAACGCGAGTCAGCTGTATCGGATGGTATTTTGTTTTACAACGACCCTAGTAAATTAGAAACTGGTATATCTGTGAAAAGCCACAGTCAGGGAACACTGCCTTCCAAACGTATCAGAAACAAGAGGAAAAGGAGGGGTTTTAGACATAAAGCAATAGAACTGTAAAATACAAGACTGTTGGATGGGAGGGAGAGGGGCTAAAACATGTGTTATTAGTGCCCAGTCCTCGCCCTTATGCTGATGAAGTTTCAAATACAGTCGAACTTAAATGGCATGAACACCTTTGGGGCCATAAAATTTTGTTCAAGGTAGGGTAGTTCGAGCCACTGAATGTTAATCATAGCGCCAGGTCAGGAGGTATAATAGGGATTATTTAGGATTCTTAGATTAAGGTATATCGTGTGCACTCTTTAGAACAGACGTCCGAGGCGATTCTAATGAGTATACACCACATACATTTTAACAATGTATAAAATAAAATCTCCCTAAATATCTGTAACTATTTCTAGTTTTCAACTGTGCGAAACAATTTACGAAAGTTGGAACCAGTAGTTTGCCCGCCTCGTATATATACTGAAAGGATGAATGGAAAAAGAAACGCAGGGTAGAGTTGTTTTTTTTTCCTTCTTATTTTAACCATTTTTTACGGTGTTTACTATAGCCATACACTTTTACAGATTGTCCTGTGAATGTGAACCGCGGGTATACGAGTCTTTGGTCGATGCGCTATCTACCCAGTGTGTGAAATCATTCAACCGTGCACTACACAGTGCATTGCACGGACAATACGGAAAGCCAAAATTTCGTGCAAAACAAGCATGTTTAAACCTTCAGCACAAGATTTCCTCACACCATTTGGTACACTTCAACGATACACAACGCTCTTCGATTCTTTTACCGATTTTTCTTTTCATTTTTACGCTACTTTGAACTTTTTTTCAATCATGGTACGATTGACTGATGTTCAGAGGGGTAGGGCGATTGCGTTGCTGATGCAGGGTCAGAGGCAACAGCAAGTTGCCAATCATTTTGGGGTTAACGTCTCAACAATTGAACGTCTTGTTAGACGTTTAAGGGAGACAGGGCATTTAGCTGACCGACCGCGGTCTGGTCGTCCACGCGTGACGTCGCGACGTCAAGACAGGACAATCCGTCTGGCACATTTGCGGAATCGTCATCTCACTGCTACCGAAACTGCCCTTAATACAGTAGGTACGCATAATCGACAAATTTCTCCGAAGACTGTTGGAAGTCGATTGCGTGAGATTGGTCTTCGAGCTCGTCGTCCATACGTTGGTCTGCCTCTGACCCAGGCACGTAGGTTGCGTCGTATGGCGTGGTTGACGGCGCATGCGCCCAGGCTATTTCCGATGAGGCAGTGGAGACGAGTCTAGGTTCACTCTCTATCGCGCAGCTGGTCGACGTCGTGTGTACCGACGTCGCGGAGAACGCTTTGCCGACGCCTGTGTTGTCGAACGGGATCGGTTTGGGGGTGGCTCCGTTATGGTCTGGGGAGGCATTGCTCACGGGATAAAATCACAGTTGATTATTGTTGCGGGCAATATGACCGCAGTAAGGTATAGGGATGAGATCATGCGTCCTGTTGCAGTCCCACTTGTGCAACAACGTAATCTGATTCTGCAGCAGGACAATTCCCGACCACATGTTGCCCGAGTTTGTCAGGATTTCCTGGCAAACAATAACATCGCACCACTAGCATGGCCACCGTACAGTCCAGATTTGACCCCAAAAGAGCACATGTGGGATGAGCTGGACAGAAGGGTTAGGAAGCGCCGAAATCCCCCCCGCAACTCTCGCACAACTAAGGAATGCGTTGATCGATGAATGGAATAACATCCCGATGCGAACTGTCAATGTTTTGGTTAACTCTATCCAAAGGAGAATTAGGGCAGCAACGGCAGCAAGAGGGGAGGCACACCCGATATTGATTTTCAGTTTGATTTTGATTTCAAGATTTGGGGGGTAGCTTCAATAACTCGAGACTTGTTGATCACAAACCAATGAAATTAGGAACTTTTGTTCCATACATGTACCGTTTTATAATCATAGTAAAATATTTAACAAACTTTTTCAAACTTGAATGAAATTTAGGAATAAAATTTACCCTGCGTTTCTTTTTCCTTTCAGTATACATCACGAAAACATGCCTATATAATTGTGACCCCTGTAAACCCCTACTTTTATATAGTAAATTGGGGTTTACAGGGGTATACATTATTTTTCTTATTTCTGCTCAAAACATAGATTATGGGTGCTCGTTAGAACCGCATCGGTGAGGCGGTTCTAACGAGTACCCACAATCTATATTTTGAGCAGAAATGTGAGCAATATCAGACTTTTTTATCTGAAAATTTTCATTTTTTGGTTGTAAAAAATTTCAGTATATTTGAATAGGCATGTTTTCTTAATGGTTTATATTGTACTGAGTAGATTTTGGATATTTTTATTTACACAGGTGCTAACCTCTTGTATCCTTTAATTGCCTAAGGTAAAAGAATGCACTTCTTCCATTTTGACAAGGAAGACAACTTTAACCCCCTTCTGAATTGGGATCTATTCTAAAAGGAAACAATTTGCTCCCCCGGAGAGCAAATTCTGTCCTTTTAGAGTAGACCCTTTTTCAGGAGGAAGCAAAAACAATTTTGACGGAGTTGTCTCACTTTATGTATATCGGTTCCCATTTAATGATACATTTCTAGAATGAGCCGGGACAGAGCATTTCCTACAAAATTGCATGTTTACCCAGCAAAGACTTAGATCAACCTGCGCATCCGCACAGTCTGATCAGACATCACGAAAACACACCTATATTATTTTGACCCCCTTAAACCCCACTTTTATATAGTAAAACTGGGGTTTACAGGGGTATACATTATTTTTCTTGTTTCTGCTCAAAACCATTGATTGTGGGTACTCGTTAGAACCGCCTCGCTGAGTTTTGAGCAGAAATATGAAAAATATCAGAATTTTTTTTATCTAAACATTTTCATTTTTTGGTGGTAAAATTCTCAATATATTTGAATAGGCCTGTTTTCGTAATGGTCATCACTGTCGACTTCAAGATGCTTTTGGTCATTGGCTACAACTGAGTGCCTGCGATGTCTCTGATCAGACTGCGCGAATACGTTGACTGATCTTACTTTTCGTTGGGCGCACATGCAGCCTTCTAAGAAATGCTGTGTCCCAGCTCAAATGTGAATGATGTAACCAGTATAATATTCAGCTTTATTTTGAATAAATAACTGAATATCGCTGTATTTTGAATAAAGAATACATAACTGAAGATACCAAGGAAATGCCACAATCACGAATTAAAAAATCATTTGGAAGTTATAAATTTATTATGCTGTACTCTAACAGTATCTTCCTCGACTGCGGACATAAACAACTCTGCACACGGGTTGGAAACCAGCCTATACATGCTAGCGTGCCTTGCACATAGGTCTTACAGGGTTTAACAGCGTTTCAATTATGATCACAATTCAAAATAAAGGAAATAAACTTTTTGACTCCGATCTGATTTAGTTTTGCATTTTGGTCGTAAATGATATTGACTTTTAAACCAGATGTTTAATTCAAACAGATCAATGTCTGTATTTCGTACTTGTAACTTCATTACGTCTCTGCAAGCATTATCCGATGTTCGAAAGGTCAATGTTAATCTGTTTTGCGTGATACGATCACATGACATGTCTTATGAAAACTGTTAATTTAACATATACAAAATGAGGACCGGGTCCATTTAGGCTTTCGTTTGCAGCGACTATAACATATTTTACAGAATATTCAACATAATTTAAAAAGATATGATACACTTTGCAGTTTATCCACCATTTTTCCTTTAACATAAGGAGACATCTTTTATGACGTCTTGTTGGCCTTTCTGCTCAACCCCTTCTAAAAAAGGAGTCTGTTCTAAAAGGAAAGTTTGTTTCATCTTGCCTTTTGAGTAGAACTTTTCAGAAAGGGGAAACCCCTCTTAGAAAAGACCTCTCCCAGCTAGCATTCTTTATAATCTATAGCGGGCCGTTATCGGCCCGTCAGGGTAGCTGACGGGCCGATAACGGCCCGTTATAGATTTATAAAGACTGTTTACTGGGCTTTTCAGAAAGGGAAACCGCTTTAGACAAAACTGGCTTCCCCACCCCACCTCCTCCTTCCCCCCCCCACCCCCACCCCCCCCCCCCCCACCAACCAATGAAAGTATATCCATTACCCTCTAAAGGCTCTGCTCATGCTGTGTGGAACTACAGGATGATCTAAACGTCCTCTCTACGTGTATGCACTAAACTATTTAATTTATCTCACGACACAGCTCATTTCTATAAAATGATCAGTTTATGTAGTGCTTAACAAAGTTTGTGAAGCTTCTTCAATGGTATTACATGGAGATATTTATTAGTCTTAATGTTCCTGAATACTTGATTACAGCATGCAGTGTCAAGTGTATTAGACTTTAATTCTAAATAAGTGAATCATGCATCAGTGCTTGATATGTGTTGGGATTATGTTAATAAATGTTATATATGTAAACGCCCTGGTTAAACTTGTTATATGCTGCATTGAACAAGATTGTAGGTTTGTCGTCATCGTGAACGTTGATACAGAACTACAATGTTGTGAAGAGATTGCATTTTCGTCGTTCTCTTGTCACTGCAGTTCCAATCTGTGAAGATATTTCATTTTTCGTCATTCTCTTGTCACTGCAGTTCTTATCTGTTCATGCCCGGGAGTCAATGTGTTACTGTCTTCATTTATCTCAGAGATTGTTTTTTAATTGTTATTAACTAATAACCTGTCGGTAATTAGCTTTCAACAAGTGGAAATCTAGACTTCATTAGACATTCTTGTTACTTTGAAAATCAAATAATGCTTTAGCCGATGCTAAGGGTAGTAAGGGCGTATGCCACCCAGCAAACTATATTGCTGTATATCTGTATATGACAAGACTAAAGACAGCCGATTTTCGTTCTTTTATGTGATCTTTGTTTCCAAAGGCAACCTTTTAGATTTTTGTCTTACTTCACTGCAGCTTGTGTTCAGTATCGTGTGGCATTAGTGCAAATCACATTTTTATTTTGTTTGGGATTATTGAGCCCAACCTGGTTACTTTGAAAACTGAATACCTCTTTAGCCGGTGCTAGGGGGTACATATGCAACCTCGACAAATATCGTTGCATATGAAGAGACTTAATAAAACATAGTCTTTTATTCTTTAATGTCCTTTTTTCTAAAGTCAACCTTTTATATTTTGATTAAACCGAGTCTGTTACTTTTGATGTTTTGTTTTTCTAAAGAAGGATCTTTTTTAGATTCTTTGGTGCGACGAGTCCGTTGTTAGTCCTGCAAGTCTGCACTACACATAGTCTTTCTAAACTGCAACGTTGATATGATGTTGTTTCAGCGTTGTGTGTCCACTAGATCGTCACTCTGACGTCCCGTCTGTATGTTGTCCGCACAAACACAATCAGAAAGGATTTAGCAAGAGCTACTGCTGCAGTTTGGTAGACCACAGTGCCTTCCTCCGATATCAAATGGTGAAAGAATTTTAGCACTTTCCATTTCTAAACATTTTAGTATTTTTTTCCTGAGGACGATGCTCTTTTCCTAGAAGCTACCCCGGCATCGGTGTCCCTAAAGTGGATGAATGTGCCTGAGTGTATATTGCAGATATAGATTCCAGGTCATGATATGGCTTACTTTTGTATTTGTCTGCGCTGATGATAGTTACATTATCTGTTGCAGATTAAATAAAGTCTCAGGGACTTAAGCGAGAAAGGAGTTTCATATATGGCGTTTGTGGTGTCCTTATTTGTTCATCATCTCTCCTTCCTTTGGTGTCTCGGGATGGTTCTATTTCGTGATTGTGACATTTTCTGGGTATCTTCACTTATATGTTTGAAAGTAAATCCGACTCGATCCTTGAATCATGTCTTTCTTCATTCTGACGTCCACTACATCAGCAAATAATAGTCAGCACCAGCTTTAGTACATGTAATTTGTTTTGATTTTGCATTGGTCATGCTATGTAAAAGTTATAGCCCCTGTCTGCTCTATCGACTAGATCTTATGTTTGTTATTTGGTTATTTGGTTATTATTATTATTATTATTATTATTATTAAACTTGCAATCCATTTGAACAAAACCTATCGATCAGTATAGATACGTTACAACTGGCTATTCCAACTGAAATCGCCTGTCTTTATATTTGTATTGTTTTGTTTGACGGCTATAGCAGACTCCATTCCAACTACAGTAAGGTAAGCAGAAATATTCTAAAACTAGTAACAGTGTTTTCAGAGAAAGCAGATGTCCCCACCGTGAACTTTCAATTTTTCTACGGCTGCGACCTTAAAAATTAAGCAAATGTCACCAAAATCTAATCAGTTCTTTGATTTGTCCCAATTATATGTTCATGGTAAGACTCCAACCACTGTTTCACAAGATATTGTGCAGACATGAAAGTCAATGCCAGCGTGTCACGCCGGTGCGAATGCCGACGCCAACGGGATTGAAGAACGGTTATATAAAGGGGCGATTTCTTTTTCTGGAGAAATTTCTTAAAACTGCAGATATTTCAATCAAAGTTTTTTTACATAATAAATCTGTCTTTATAACCGAATTTTCCTAATATTCCCTGTATAATAGGTGAAAATACAAAGCTTACATAGTTCTAGATTACAGGAATAGCCATCTGATATTTTTTTCTCATTTCTCCGCGAAAACATATCTTGTGGCTACTTATCAGAAACAACTCACAAAAGTTTTTTAATGAGTTAACACAACATATGCTTTTTTGAGAAATAAGAAACATCATAGTAGATTTTTGATGTTAAAAAACCATCTTATGGACAGACTTGGCACAGCGAGATATTTCACATACGCGTAATAACGTAATAATAAGATAATAAGAAGCCTGTGGTATTTCAGGTGCGTAAATATTATAAAGAACTTTTTTCCCAAGTTTTTGTTATGATTATGTCCAAATAATATATTCTTTTTATTATATATACAATTAATGAAATATAGAAAAAAGACAAATAATGCATATTACCACATAGAGATACTCTCACAAGTGGAATATATAAAAATGATATTTTCACTTTTGAATTAAAGCACACAGGAACTACTTATTTTGCTTATATCTGCGCGCTTTGAGCAATATCATGAATAGTAACAACACTGAATTCAGCTAATCCATGCCTTCCTCTGTTTTAAGGCTCTTTTCTCAACCGCATTTAGTCCAAACGGCTGTCTGAATGTTCTAGTATTTTGACTACATGAATATGCTCCAACTGGCGACCGCCATTAAAAAGAATGCAGCATAAAGAAACAACGCAGTGTATATTAATTCCTTTTGGGATCACTGGGCCCATTTTGGTATCTTTGAAAATGAAGTTCTGCTCATGTATACCGATGTGTACTAAATGGGCATACTTCATTACTGCTTATGAAGAGTCTCAATAAAACCGATACTCCCATTTTCTATCTGTAATGTGTTCTTTGTTTCCAAAGGCAATCTTTTTTACTTTTATTGTGCAAGTATTTCTTGTTTTTATATGTTTATGGTTTACATACCTAAAATACATTGCTTTTTAGTATATGGAACAAAACTAAGCATCATTTTATTTCTTCCACCCAGCAACGACTGTTTTTTAAGCATTGAACTTTCTGTCATAGTTATCTTTCAGCAGTGAACTTTTCCATCACGAAAACATGCCTATGTAATTTTAACCCCCTTAAACCCCACTTTTGTATAGTAAAACTGGGGTTTAAAGCGGTATACATTTTTTCTTATTTCTGTTCAAAAGCATAGATTGTGGGTACTCGTTAGAACCGCCTCATCGAGGCGGTTCTAACGAGAACCCACAATCTATGTTTTGAGCAGAAATATGAAAAATTTCAGGATTTCTTATCTGAACATTTTCATTTTTTGGTGTTAAAATTTTAAGTATATTTGAATAGACGTGTTTTCGTAATGCGTCATAGTGATCTATGCGGCTTTGATATTTTATTACCAAGGGGCAAATGCACATCGGACTTTCTCTGACAGGATATAAAATTTGCATCTCTTTAGCTTAAGTTGTATATAATGAAAACAAAATTCAAATTTTTGTTTCGCCCTATATGAAGCATACATTTTTACCACTTCACCTGATGAAATAAAAGTCATATTCACGATAAAAATTTGAATGCCATTGATCTATAATATGTTTTAAAATTGAATGAAAATGCCATTAACTGCAAGTACTGAGAGCTCTAATAATAAATATTACGGACAATCTAAGTTATCAATAAACAACTGAAACACCATATTTAACACGGCTTTTAAACAATTTAACGCTTGAAAGGCAACATTGAATTATTTTCAAATAATACTACCATCTTGATTATATGCACCTTACGACACTTACGATAGTTCCTGTTTTTTTTTTCTTTAGAATTTCATGTTGTAGTATTTTTACATAGTAGGATACTTACCTTTATTCTGAGGACTTTCAGCTGTTACTCCATCCGATAAATATGAGTTACTGCAGATGTTTTCGATATATCCCGGAATAAGTAAGTTTAATACAGATTTGTTTGTTTTCCTCCAGCTATGAAGCAAGTGAATAAAATCGACATTAGATAAGACTTTCTATGAAGACGTCAAACAAAGATTCCGTTGGCCCAGCAGGCACCAATCTAGTGAACCCGTCAAAACCAATAACATAAATTGTACATGTTTCAGCCTTACTTCACATCACGAGACCATACCTTATAATTTTGACCCACTTAAACCCTATTTTTATATGGTTAAACTAGGGTATACATTATTTTTCTTATTTCTGCTCAAAAACATAGACTGTGAGTACTCGTTAGACCCGCCTCGTCGAGGCGGTTCTAACGGGTACCTACAATCTATGTTTTGAGCAGAAATATGGAAAAATATCAGATTTTTTTTTTTTTATGTGAAAATTTTCATTTTTCGGTGGTAAAATTTTCAGTATATTTGAATAGGCATGTTTTCGTAATGCAGACACTGGGTCCTGATTAGGAAAGGTCCTGGTCAGACTGAGACAATACGCTGACTGATATGATTTTTTTATTGTTCGCATACGATATAAGAGCTTTTCTTCCATGCTTATCATTCTATCATCATTTCATATATGATATTACACACGCCTAAAAGGTCGTAACGAAAGAAAACACACCTTCGAACACATGCGTCCCGCAAAGACTGAAATCAGCCTGTGCATTTGCGCACTCTAGTCGAAATCGTATTAAGTGCACTTAGGATAGCTACTTATGCATAGTTCCTTCATGCAGACAACGAAGACTGATCAGACTGTGTGGAAGTGCAGACTAATTTGAGTCTTCGTAGGACTCACATGTCAAAAGGTACATTTTCTCACGTTGAGGCACATATATTTATAACGTTTTTCTCCTGTTATATCAGATGCTAATATTGTGATCACACCGTCATACGAAAGAAATCCTCTTTCTTGCCTTCTTATATTGACTTCGAAGTGTGCAATTTAATAGAAACGTCTCAAGAATTGTATTGATCAGTGAGAAGATAATCCTGTCTGTTATACAACAGGCTAACAAGTAAGAACACGCATAGAAAATACAATCAACTGGTGATAGTATCAAACGTTTCTAAAGTGACTAACTTTTATACATAAAAAAAAAAACTATGACAAACAAACAAAATAAGAACTATGGTAAAATATGATATCAACGTATCCAATAAAAAAGAATGAAACAAAGTAAGAATTGAAAATGAGCCAGCGCACTACAAAACCTACAATAAGACTTATGCGATCAGCGAAGACACAGATCAGCCTGTGCATCCGCACAGTCTTATCAGAATCTTTGCTGATCGCATGTGCGTTCTACAGCATCCGGACTATCCAAAGAGGGAGGAACGAGAACCCTTGCCATATTGGGTGGATGTACAGGCTGATTTGAGTATTTGCTTGTTATACAAGTCTTATTGTAGGTTTTATAGTGCGCTGGCTCAAATATGAGGTTTTCAAAACGGGACTAAAAATCAAACCGATTAAATAGGTTCTCCTTGGAACGGTCAGTAGAACTACTTAGGTGCTCAAGCTTGATGTACGTAATTGTGATCTTTCCTAAATTAATTTTACACGCGTAAACGTTTGTCCTTCGTTTTGATAACTTTTAACATACAAAGACATGTTAGAAGCTAAACAATTCGATTATCGAAAACACTGACAAGACTAGATGCTATAAGTAGTTGCGGTCATGGTACCTAAGCCATAATCCAAACTCATAAATCCGTAAACGAATGACGAATCAGAATGTTCAGACCAACAGACATGGACCCCAGAATAAAGGGTGTAATCAGGTGTCCGCGGTTAGTAAGCATTACTTGGTAAGCAAGCTTCGCCCACCATGCCTATAGGCCTGAACGAAGGAAATATCGGTAGAAGCGTATGTCCGGGATTTGGGAAGTCTACTTATGGCGCGTCACTGGCAAAAACATCAGAAACAATTCTGGAAACTGCCACATTGTAGGGATTGACCAGATCATGATGTCTCCCATATAACTTCTTAAGTGTTGCTACCAGTTTGGTTTTTTGATAGCCCTGGCTCAACAACTTAGCAGTGAGCAGTTTCCCACGCTCCATGAAGTCCTGATAATTTAAACAGGCTCTGGCATAACGGATTAACTATGAAACGTAAACGCCATATGTCGGTGTAGAAGGGATATTATTGCTCAGGAATAGAAAGTTAACAATGGGAATATTGAAGTCATCCCGTTTGTCGTAAAGCCTAGTGGTAAGCTTTCCATTGTCAATGTAGAGGTAACAATCCAAGTATGAGGAGGAGGCTGCAGTCTCCGTTGTTTCCTTTATTTCAAGTTCACGTGGATAGATGAATTCCAAATACTCTGCAAATTTTGTGTTTTTCAGGGACAATATATCATCTATATATCTGTAGGTGAAATTGAATTGTTGTGCGAGGTGTTTCTTGCCTGCTTGGAGGAGACTTTGTACAAATTCCCACTCATACGAGTATAAAAACAAGTCGGTAAGTAATGGTGCACAGTTAGTACCCATCGGTATGCCGATTGTTTACTGAAATATCCGTCCGCCGAACTCCACAAATATATTGTCGATTAGATATTCCAGCATCTTTATGACATCTGCATTTAAGCTGAGAAATATATACATCATCCGAAGAAAAACTAGGGACGTCGCCATCCGAAAATAAAGAACATCAAAATCAAAGTCACCCCTTTTGTCATAAATTATAATAGAGATTATATCATTAGATGTTGATAAATTTAAATCCAGAAATCGGGTGAGGCCCTGTACTTAAATGATGTAGCGCTGGTCATAGAGATTATATCATTAGATAATGATAAATTCAAATCCAGAAATCGGAAGAGGCCCCCGTACTTCGATGTAACGCTGGTATTATTTAATACTATGGTCCTTTAGGCCTATTGAGGTCACAAATTTTATGTGAAAATAGAATCCTGCTAAAGGCATTGCTTGGAGTGGTGAATTCGTGCAAGGGATGTTGCAGTTTGTTTTCATTATCCCTCATGATGAGACTCAATCAAACCGAATTATCACTATCTTTGTTATTGGTTTTTCTTAATTCGAAACAATCCCCTTTTCAAATAAACTGGTATCAAGAGGTATTAATTTTCTGTAACTGAAGTTCTTTAAGATGCTTTTTTATCTACGAAAGAAAAGAATATTAGCAATAACAACATTAGTGACTTAGTGTACAGATTTAGAAAAAATTGTAGGTAAATCTAACTTTTCGGAGCAATTCAGAAAACTTATTAACCGTTATAAAAGAATTGGCTATAGCCTGGATATTATGCGGCAGACTGCATGCCTAATTGTCAACCCAATCATTGTTGGTGGCTATGCTTCACTCTTAAATTGCACGACGGCGGTTTGGGCCTCAGACTCAATGACGGCCTCTTTGTAAAACTTTAACCAGTGGGTTGGGGCTTGACGATATGTCTTTGGCTTGGCCTGCTGTGGTTCAACTATTGGTTTTCATTTACTCTGGCATACAGTAGCATTAGCCATGAGTACTCGTCTTTGTTTATTATAGTGATTAATTTGATTTTTATGTTTTCGCTTTGATGCATTGACTGAGTTGGGAGCCTTTATGCGAACCGAATGTTTATGTATTTCTGTATTAAGAGTAGCATCGGGACCCAGGTGTAGTTAGCTAGCTGTAAAAGTGCTTTAACCCCGCCTCCCCCAACCCCGCCCCCCCCCCACCCCGCCGGTGGTTTACTCTACTGACCGTTCTAAGGCGGTGGTCCCGGTGTTAGTCTTACTCTTTGTTGCTTTGTGGTTTATTCTACGAGGCGATTTGTTGTATGTCTTTTCGTGTGTCATTTTGTTCTTGTGTTTTTCAGTCCTTTTAGTATTGCGATTACCTCGCTTTGGGGAAGAGAGAGCTAATCTTAGTTCTTTTCGTACGTTTGTTCGATTTGTGCTTGTTTGGATTTGTCGGTATCCTCTTCCTCTTGGTGTCTGGGAAGGGCTGCGGTTTGTGATTGTGGCACTCCCTGGACTTTTCTCTTACCTTTTTTTTAAAGTCATCCCTTTTGTCATGCATTTGAACAGAGGTTATATAAAAATATTAAAAAAAATTATATCCATAAACGGAACCTCTCTGTCAGAAGTATGAGTTGGTATTAGTTGCCAAGACATGCGCATCATACGTTTCATTTCCAAACTTTTGGGGTTTAGCCACACTGATGAAGTTTTAATAACAGAAGGGCCTCTGTGGCACTAAATTAGGTATAGTTAAGCTCATATTGTGTCAGTTAGTGCTGTTCAATGCTCAATGTACTTTCTAGACATCAATAAATCGCGCATCATCGAACACAGATGTTTTCATTCCTCTTAAGTTCAGTTAGTGACAATACCTAGAAAATGGAAGTAATTAAGATTGATATGCTTCGCATATTCATTGACTCAGTTATCAATTTTCAACGCCCTTTAAGATCAAGAACAAGTGTAAGAGGATAAAGTTAAATAGCTGAAATTGAAATGCCAAATTGAAACAAATCTATCAAAGGCAAGCAGCGAAGGTCATGATCAACATTCGCACAGTCTGATCTGTGACTTATTTGTAGTTAGTAGCCTAAACCATTGCACTCTGTAGCTATCGGCTAAATCATAGAACTTTGTTGTCCAAACCAAAGCGCATTGTGGGATAAACCATAAAACTCTGTAAGCTAAACCGTAGCATTTTGCGGGCTAAACCATCGGATGCAATTAGTAAAATTGTTTTCTTATTTTTTCAACACGTTACTCGAAATGTCATTCAAATTGTTCACAAAGAAAACAATTTGAAAGGTATGACATTTTATATTCTGTGGAGGAATGAAAAAAGCTTAAAGTTAATGTCAGGGCCTTAAAATTAAGATTTCAAACTCAATATGCTTGAATAAAGTTAGGTCCCGAGCCTTTTCAGGAAGCGGTTTTATAATGAAACGGTTCCATAAGTCATTTCCGAGGTTTACACAACAATAAAAAGGAATGTTTTTATCTATTTAGAATTTAGGCATATCCTGCATTGCACCACATTGTATATTAAATCGCTGGATGGGTTGTGGGCGGAGCGGGGGCGGCCAGAAGCAGGAGCACGAGATCGCTGTCCTCATTAGACTACTCGGATGCGTAGGCTGATCTGGAAATCGGCTGTTAGCATATGGCATAAGAAAACAATTAAATGAAGGTACATAGGAAAGGCCATAATCATGTAGTACAGCTTCCTCAAGGCAGTAAAAGAATAAGAGTAATAAGACATAACAGCACAGTTACAACAACCGACATAAATAACTGTTCCCCACATTGTGTATCAAATAACACCCTTAAGAGTGTAAATGTATAATCGATTTAAACATAATTACAGTTTAAAAGGCAGTAATTAGAACAAGAGTGGTGGTATTGTCACAAAACTTACCTGACTGTCGTTTCGTAAGACAAATTTGTACAGACAGTAATTCAAAAAGATCTCGACAAAATATTCATGTTGGCTTATTTTCCAGTTTAGTGTCGATTTGAAACAGAAGAAAGTCTACTGATTTTACAGTTGATAAGTTCTATCCTTCAGTAAAGTTGACATCTTACCAGCTAGCATTCTACATAAATCTACAGCGGGCCGTTATCTGCCCGTCAGCTACCCTGACAGGCCGATAACGGCCCGCTATAGATTTATGTACATTGCTTACTGGGTCCAGTCTATTTGTCCAACTACGCAATAAAACATGTACAAAATACAGTGTATAACTACTACTATTATAATTAATGAAATTATCACAAATAACCATATATACAAATTACCGTATATTCGCACAATGAAGGCCGGCGCAGAAAACGGCGCCCGATCAGTGTCAACACTGTTTGCCAGTCATCTAGCAGATGTTTGACACATAACGTTTGTAGTTAAAAAAGACCGATTTAAATGTTTGAACTAGTATGGTCAACAATTCAGTTGTCCGAATACATTTGTATTTAGGGTCTAAACCATGCGAGAATGAAAATGGATTCGATAAAAAATGATGATAGAATCAATGTATAGAGTTGGCAGTAGCCATTTCCCGTGTACCAGAAACTACCCAGCGGGCACATGAATTTAATAGAACGTCACATAAACGTCGTTGCAACGCCGACCCCGGTGGCTCAGTTGATTGCACGTCCGACTGGTGATCAGGAGGTTGCGGGTTCGATCCCGCCGGGTCCGCAACATTCTTTCGTGGAGATTTGATCATAAAATATTTTCTACGGTCATTCTGTTCCTTCCACTGATTCAAGAAGGGAAGTTGTCAGTTTCTGGCCAAGGAATATGCACAATACTGGTTAACCGCTTAGAGGACTAAGCATGCCCAGTAAAAGTGTGGTTGGACTTGTCTAAGGGAAGGAACTCTGGATGAAGCCTGTTCTAAGTTTAATAATACTTTTCTTAACTTTGTTAACTTGTGTGTTCCATCAAAAAATGTACTTATCAGACCTGACGATAAACCTTGGTATGATTGTGAAATAAGAAGAGTGTCTAGAAAAAGAGACAGGTTAAAACGTAAATTCAACAAATCAGGAAATCATAACATTTTGGCAAGGTACAAGTTTTTTCGCAATAAAGTTAATAATTTAAAACGGCATGCAAAAGAGCAATTTTACAATAACTTGGAATTTTCCATATCTGACTTTCACTCAAATGATAGAAAACAATTTTGGAAGGTTGTACGTCACTTTGTTAAAGGAAATAGCAGCTCTCCTTCAATTCCACCTCTCAATTCCTATCCGGTCACTGGTCAAAATGACTTCTGTTTTTCAATCGAAGAAAAGGCTGAATTGTTAAATAAATATTTTACATCTATCTCCACTGTAAATGATGAAAATGCAACATTGCCTGCTTTTGAATATAAATGTCAAAATAGAATATCTAGTATAACATGTACATCAGATGAAGTTGCTTCCCTCATTGAACTTTTAAATCCCAACAAGGCAACAGGGCCAGATGGAATTAGTAATAAAATGTTAAAAGCTGTTTCTAAAGAAATTGCTGTACCCCTTAGTATTCTTTTTAATAGATCTTTCAGGGAAGGTAAGTTTGGAGAAATCTATAAATATTCTAATGTAATACCATTACCCAAAAAGGGAGATAACTCTGATCCTTCAACATTTCGACCAGTTTCACTCTTAAGTAACGTTGGTAAGCTGCAGGAAAGAATAGCTTTTAAGCATACTTTTAACTTTTTACATGAAAATGATTTACTTTATAAATATCAATCTGGGTTTCTGCCTAATCATTCTACAACTTTCCAACTTATTGACATATACCATCACATCTGTCAAACTTTTGATAATAATCAATATTCTTGCATGGTTTTCTTAGACGTTTCAAAGGCTTTTGATAGAGTGTGGCACAAAGGACTTATCTTCAAATTAAAACAATTTGGCATAGAAGGGGAATTACTCGAATGGATAAGTGACTATTTAAGTGGGAGAAAGCAAAAAGTTGTTATAAGAAACAGCTCATCAAGCTTGAGGAGAGTTAATGCTGGGGTTCCTCAAGGTTCTGTTCTTGGCCCTTTATTATTTTTGGTTTATATCAATGATATATCTGAATCTTTACTTAGTCTTACACGTCTATTTGCTGATGATAGCTCTCTATTTTACTCTGCAGCAAACATTAAAGACATTGAAGGTATTATCAATCACGACTTACGTATGTTAGTTAGCTGGGCTGCTCAGTGGTTAATCAATTTTAACCCCCTTAAAACTGAAGCAATGCTTTTTACCCTAAGAGTTATTGAATCACTACCAAATTTAATTTTTGACGGTACACATATCAAATTTGTAACAGAACATAAACATTTAGGTTTAACATTTAGCAATAATGGACAATGGCATAATCATATTGAAAATATCCTTAAAAGTGCTTCTAAAGTTATTGGTATAATGAGGAAACTCAAATATACATTTAGTCGTGTTGCTCTAAACCAAATATACCTTTCATACTTACAGCCCATCATCGAGTATTCTTGTGTTGTATGGGACGGCTGCACAGAAAGAGACATTGAGTCTCTCCAAAAACTTCAGAATGAAGCTGCCCGCATTGTTACAGGCTTAACAAGATCAGTTTCCTTAGATAACCTTTACAAAGAGGTTGGGTGGGTGTCACTTATCGAAAGACGGAAGCAGCAGAAACTTATCTTCATGTATAAATCAGTTAATGGTCTTGTTCCTTCATATGTGTCTGATTTAATTCCTCCGCTTGTTGGAGAAACAAATGCCTATAATTTACGAAATAATAACAATATTACTGTTCCCTTTTGCAGGACAGAAATTTCCCGAAAATCATGTATTCCTTCGTCTATTTCGGCATGGAATTCGCTTGACATAGAATTACGTAATTCACCGTCTTTGTCTAGCTTTAAGTATCAGTTGAAAAAAACACAAAATAATTCAATAGTTCCAACATACTACAAAGTTGGTAGTAGATACATCTCAGTCCTACATGTAAGAATTAGAAACAACTGTAGTAATTTATCTTATGATCTATATATTAATCATCTGTCACCAAGTCCTACATGCAGCTGTTCTGAAGAAGTTGAAGATGCAGAGCATTATTTCATTAGATCCTCACACTTTATCAATGAACGAAATGCACTGTTTCGATCAACGAGGAATTTCAACCCACTAAATGTTAATAAACTTTTGTTTGGAAATGAAAATCTCACACCAGAAGAAAATGTTACTATTTTCAAAGCCGTCCAAACTTTTATCAAGGACACCAGAAGGTTCACCGATTAGGCTGCTGTTCACTAAGGCCAGTATGACAATTCATCTTATGACATTCCATTCCATTATCTTATTATTTATTTGATTTGTATATTATTTACATTATTATACCTTTCACTCCATCACCTTTTTGTATTTTTGTAGTGCTTACATGTTTACTTTGCCATTATCATGTGTCTGAATATTGCTGTAATGAAGTTCTGTTAGGGGAGGGCCGTAACTAATGTTGGCAAAACTTGTGGCCCGACCCTATTGCTTGTTTAGATGCAATAAAATATGTTTAAACTAAGTGTGGTTAGGTAAATAGATCGCGCTCGACATGACCCCATTGGGTTGACTGGGCCGTAGAAAACTCAACACAAACAAACTTCGATGCAACGCCATGACCTTTATACTATGTCGCATAAACGTCGATGCATTGTTATGAATAACCGAGCGAAAACAATATCGCATTTATCTTAAATAGTACGACACCTTAACGCCTGACAACAATTGGCATGAAACTTGAACAAGTCCAATTACACTACCTGTTAATGTATTAAAAACTTTTGTTGGATGAGTGGCAAACAGCAGTGACTCTCTGATCAGGCACAGTGTTCTTTGGTGTCAGCACTGGGTTTGTTTTCACTGTTTGCTCAGACTTGTCCGTCCATATACTTAATTAAAATACGGAAGACTAAACAACGAAACTTTGCTGTTAGAGAATAAGCAAAGACTGGTTTTCTGGTTACGAGACATCAATAAGAAGCTAGAGCTAAGAAGCTTGTGGGCGGCTATGTTATAAACTTAAGATGTTTTATGTGATATGCTGCTTACTAAATTCATTTGAAAATCGAGGATTTATCTACCACTTTTGATTGGCTTAAGCTCGATTGATAACGCTTCTTAACGTCGTTTCACTTAATGCCTGCGTCTTTCTTGTTTCCAGGAACATAGTAGTAGATGTATGACTGGCGAAGCACTTAGCACGGAGGCGTCTTCTGACTGATGTATATCGCTGGTGTGCTTTGCGGGGTCATTGCAGATTGATATGGACACGGTAGGGGTATACTACACCCGCGTTTCAAAATTAAGCCGGGCATACATTTCCTACAATAAACGTCAAAAAGATTGCCTTTGGAAAAAAAGAACACACTACGGATTAGAAAATGGGAATCTCGGTTTTATTGAACCGAGTCTCGGTTTTATTAATGAAGTTTGCAACATTTCTTACGCCCTCTAGCGTATACATGAGCAGAACTCCATTTTCAAATATACCACAATGGGCCCAGTAATCCCAAAGGAAATGAAATTAAACCGCCGCCACACGACCCTAACACCGACTAAGACCGCATGTGCGCCAAGCAAAGACTCAGATCAGCTTGCACATCTGCACAGCTAGATCAGGGTCTTCGCTTTGGGTCCTTGGCTCCCGTGCCTTGCGAAGCCACTGCTTACACTGTGCGGATTCAATAAAGCTGATTCAGGATGATATGTGAAATTGCTGTTCGCATTAGGCGCAGTATTTGTTTCTTTTATCCAATTGCGGAGTGTAGTTTTTCTTTGCAAATGAGCCACCTCTTGACAAAACCAACAAAATGGATGTGCGCCCAGCGAATACTCAGATCAGTCTGGGCTCCGCACTGACTAATCAGAGTCTGCGCTGTGCGCTCAGTTGGTAGCTAAGAACCCAAGCTTTCTTCATGAGAACAGCAAAGACTGATCAGCCTGGATTGATGTCCAGATTGATCTGAGTCTTCGCTGGGCGCGCATGCATTGTGTTGTTTTCTTATGAGGTGGCTCGCTTGGGGAAGAGAGAGCTAATCTTAGTGCTTTTCGTACGTTTGTTCGGTTTGTGCTTGTTTAGATTTGTAGGTTTCCTCTTCCTCTTGGGGTCTGGGAAGGGCTGCGGTTTGTGATTGTGGCACTCCCTGGACTCTTCTCTTACTTTTTTTTTTCAAATAGTGAAATAGAACCAGGATAAGCCACAATCAACAAATTATAGTCTCTCCTATCTACCAAGAAACACGACCACATGCAACACAACACACCTCAAACGCACCACAACACATCGTAGACAATAGAATGACCATAGAAAATACACAGCAATGCTGCAACAGAATAATCGCTTTGAAACAACTAGTAACAGCGAAATGTCCTCCAGAAACCCCGCTACTTCACACTTCGCCATGACTATGTCATCAACCCTTTCAACCTGATAGACCAAAACAGATACCTCTGCAAACAATGAAGCTCCAGATGAGACGGCTCGTAGAGAGTCGTCTCATCAGGATCTACACTATTTTTCATTCTGTTTTTGAAATTAGATGAAACCCCCATTTTCAACAGTGGAAAAGTTCAAATTCAAGGACTAAAGAGTCCACGACAGAAACTCAGGGATGAAGGATTCAATGCATTACCAATTGTTTTGTATCTTAGTATCATGGACTTACTCATACAATTGGAGGTGCGTGTGAAGCAGAAATCGATGGGGTCTGTCAGATCAAATAGAGAGCAGTTACTGGCTTTGTTGCCAAGTGCGTGGGAATAAAAAGAAATGACTGAGCTTTGTTAAGAGTACGTCAATGTTGATGCTGCTATTTTATTGCACAATCTTAGATTTTGTCATTGCTCCGGAAGAACTTTATGAAAGGTCATGGGCTGGTCCAATAGTAGTTTGTATGTATTACTCAGCGTTATTATAACTAAGTATTAGCTTTCATAATATGCTTAGCGTAGACCAAGCTTTATGTTAAAGTTAATGCTTGTTTATCCTTATGTTTAAACACGAAGGAGTGCATTCCGTTTATGGATGAACGGCGGTGCTTTTTCACAAGGCCATGACATTAAAGTGTAGGTAAATCACTTCTCTCGGTTAGAAATCGATTCGGACCAATCAGCGTTTGAGTTAGATTTTGCTTTCCGTGGTCACTGAGTGGCTAACGAATATCTACATATTACAAGCATACAGGACTTGCATAGCAAGAATATTCACTAAAATTAGTTTTTGATTTCAAATATTGAATCATAACCTATCAATTATTTATCTTATGATCATACCTGTGCAAGAATTCGATACCAGTTTGACAAAAATAGATACCTTTTAAGACATATTTTGTACGTAAGGTAAGGCTTGACGTATGAAATATCAAACTTATTTTTGTCAAAAGTAAAAAAAGATAGATATCCTTGACCTGATTTTAAGTGAAAACGACACCATGTATACGAGTATATGACCTCCTTCCACTCAGTGATACCACACAAACAGTATTCTATGAGACCGCATAAACTTGGCTATCCATGAATACAGCAGCATCGCATCAAACTTTCAAAAACACTATATTCCTTTCACCCCTGAATTTCTGAAGTGGACTCTTCCATCCACGGATTTATGGATTTGGACACATCTATTGATGCACATAGGGTTTAAGTCTATAATCAGAAACTGAATGGATGCACATAGGGTTTAAGTCTAAAATCAGAAACTGAATGGAACCGGATGAGACGGCTCATTACAAGCCGTCTCATCTGGTCCTGCACTGTTTGCAAGGGCATCTGTACTGGTCTGTAGCGATGAAATGGTTAATACCCCAGAGTATTATGTGGAAAACACAGCATGTATCTGATACGTCATTCGATTAATCTCAGCGATACTTTAATACGTCGTTTGCTGTAAATTATGTTTGACTTGTTAAAGGCTCCCTATTCCTCAAAAATAGACATTTTATTATCCAAGAAAAGTTTAATAAATTGATATATGGTATTAATAAAATCATAAAATGTTGCACCTGACAGTCTGCAAAATTTTAATCTGTCTCTCGTTCTTTAACTGGATAAAAATGAAATGATTTTTATCGTATCTCTGAATTAATGTTAAAAAGATTTAAATACCGATAATTCAAAATGTTTAAAAAGATAAGTGACACCAGTCTAGCTTCTTCTGTCTGATTGCATTTTACAAATAAACTTCTTTTGGGGTCTGGGAAGGGCTGCGGTTTGTGATTGTGGCACTCCCTGGACTTTTCTCTTACTTTTTTTTTATACTGTTTATGTGTAGCTTTTTAATTTCAGCGTAAATCCCAGTCAGTTCTAGATGCCTATAGAATTCCAGGCAACCGCCCATCAGCACTTTCAGTGTTTTGATGAAAGCTGATTTCAATTCGCTTTGTTGTAGCAGCGTATTCAAGACTGGGTCTAATAAAAGCGTAAGAAGCATGGAAACAGAACAAACAAATGGTTCCTTATAAGATATAGTCAGTCGGAACATTTTTTTTTTTTTTTTTTTTTTCTAATACGACGCTTAGCAAAAACGTCCCTCGAAGTGATGGAGATAGGACTGTAGACCGTGTATCTATTATGAAATAAGGGTCATTTTCTCATTTTTTGAAATATATTTATAGAGACGGACACACATTTTTTTCAGTATTTTAAATTCAACACGCTAATTGAGACCACAGCTGAGAGAGGATCCCAAGCACTCTCCGACGCAGCCAGACGCATAACTTCTTGCATGAAGCTACTTCAAGGTTATCTCTAAATGTCTACGTGCAGCAAACTGCGTTTATGCACAGGCTCACCTGAGCATTTGCTGGTCGCCTGTGTGATAAGTATCCTTTTCTCATGGGCTGGCCCATTTAACCTTTAGCACTCTCTGGGCTATTTCAGCAGACGACAGACGGATGCTGTTTTTCTGATTTTTCCCAGACAACAGGATTTGACATTTCATGCAACTGTTTCCCAGGAAACAAGATTTGACTTTATTTCATGCAAATCTATTGGAGACAATGTCAATTCCCGTTTTGTGGAAAAATATTCCACCCTGTCGTTTGCTGAAATTTTACCCAGCATGCTAAACATTACGACTTAAACGGATTGGCTCCAAAGTGAGAAAATGGCAATTATGTAATATGCGAACAGCGATGGCCTAGATTAGGCAGCGGACCCTGTTCTATTAATTGATATATAGTTATTTTGCAGCCCCTAAAGAACATCTAAGCGGACAACGAAATTACGAATCAGAGAGATATGCACGCTAGTCTTGATATTCGTTGTAAGCTTTTGCAAGCAGTTATGCGGATTTGCAGGCTAATCTGAGTCGCTTCTATTGTTACATGCTACAGTGTTAGTTTTGCCCAGATCCGGTTATTTTATTGTGTGCATGCACGGTGGCGATGAAGTCTTCAGGTCAAAATCCGCTGAATTTGTATAATTCAGTTCCAACAGTCACGCATTTGTTGCGTCGTGGAAAAAACACGTTTTTATTATTTCATATAAAAGACGTGTCTGCGTCCACGGGCTGGTTGGGATCCCTGCTTACACTATGGTTCTATTTTACATTTTCTAGTGAGTAAAACAGAACAACTATCATTGGCAGACTCCGGGGATGTGGTAAACGTTGGACTGGGCATTCGGGCTGCCATATGGCAAACGATCGCTTTTAACAGAGACCACATTTTAATCTCGCAGACATTGCCGTCAAATTGTCTGTTTAGGGCTAATGTTCTAATTCCACATCCACCAGTCTATAGACATTCGTATCTTCTCTTTGATTGTTTGAGGCTTTTGTTCCTTAACCGCCTTTTCCTCTCTTGCCTAGAATTAATTCTTGACTTATTAGCACCTTATTTCGATCTGCTGAATAATTTCTTATAAATCTGTTCATTCTTCAGCTTCAGTCATCATCTAGAAGAAGATGAGTCTGGACAAGCGAAACTGTACCGGATCGAACACTTTATACATGTGACATGCGCTGCGCAAATCAACTTCCGCTTCCGTTTAGTGCGTATTTTGTGTACACATTCTAAGCGGCTGTCAAATCTATATTTCCCAAATAGCGTAGATCATTTTCGGTTTGCGCTTCTATTCTGTATCTATGTCGTTTGCACATACGACAAGGTACCATTTAGCTCGTCTCTCCTCGAATGAGCTCTCATTTTGTTTCCTAAAACCGAATCGATTTTACAAGTTTAATAATAAACGTATCAAGCACTGTAATGATAAAAGTCGATTACAAATTTAATGGCGAGTGTTGGAAGTTTGTAATGCCATAAATTATCTCTAGCTGAAACTAAATTACATGGAAATTCGACAGTTTGCATTATAGCGCATTGTACAATGTGATGTATTTATTGTTTTGCTAAGAAGTAATCTGATAATCTAGGCATGCTGATCATTTGATAAAAATGCCGATCTCTTGATAAAAATTCAATATTAAAAAAATAATCACTAAATGGTAAAGTATTAAATGAGTGTGTGATTCTGTATTTTTTTAGGTTTTGTTTTGTACTTTTCACGCTAGAGTATTAATGTTCTCTTTTATTCCACCTTTACTTATGGAGAGTATTTTAGTGATTTTCGGCTGTCGCTGAGGCGATAATGTCATTAAGATTTTATGGTGGGGAACAGTGTACCTTCATGAGAAAAATTTCGCCAGAGCCTTTTCAATAACAGCTACCACAACGAACAAACGCTTAACTTCAGCGATAACGATTGTTCACTTATAGCCTTTAAGATTAAGAGCGAATTGCTTTCTTAACAGGGAAGTTTTTTTTATATTTGTATTTCCAAACCATACCTACTTTGGAGAATTTAGTATAGCATATAATGGCATAAAATAGTCTAAACCATAATACAAAATACATATTATCTCTGTTTGGATAAAGAACGGAACATTTAGAGAGAGAGAGAGAGAGAGAGAGAGAGAGAGAGAGAGAGAGAGAGAGAGAGAGAGATTATTTATTGAAGTTCCATCACATTAACTGCCCTATATAATTATGGCCCCACTCTTTCTCTGTTAAAGTGATGAAACAGAGGATTTCACCCGAATGTCAATAGATGCAACTATTTGAGTTGTGTTTGTAACCAGAAACAAAGGGTAAACGATGTGTTTATTAAATTTCCTGAAAAGGGCGCGAACTAACGTACCGCTAACGAATGATAGAGTATCCGAAGTTGAAAGCAGTTGGCATAACTGTAAATTTTAAATCGTTAAACAATAAATATACGACATTTTAAAATGCATTTTACTTAGGTTTTAGAGGCTGTAATTCTTGACGACTGTGAGTCGTTCCTCAGATGGAACGACAATTCCTTTCTCAATTTGTTTCAGAAGCGGATGTGTGTGTTCGGTATTATGATGGCCCTACATAATTCTTTGCTCGGGATCCACATCGCCATATACTTTCTGTCATCTTTGGGTTTGCGATTATATGTGTTTCTGTGATGTTTCATTGTTGAGGTAAAGGACCCATAGCGGACCGAATACATATTTGAGCCAGCGCACGACAAACCTTACAATAAGATTTGTGCGACCAATCAAGATTCAGATCAGCCTGCGCATCCGCTCAATCTGATTAGTCTTCGCTGATCGCATGTGCCTTCTGCAGACTCAAGAATAATCGAAGAGGGATAAACGAAAACCCTTGCCATACTATATGCAGACGTACAGTCTGATCTGGGTCCATCACGAAAATATGCATATATAATACTGACCCCCTTTAACCCCACTTTTATTTAGTAAAACTGGGCTTTACAGCGGTAAACATTATTTTTCTTATTTCTGCCAAAAAACATGGATTTTGGGTACTCGTAAGAACCGCCTCGGCGAGGCGGTTCTAACGAGTACCCACAATCTATGTTTTGACCAGAAGTATGAGAAATATCCGAAGTTTTACTGAAAATTTTCATTTTTTTGGTAGTTAAAATGTTCAGTATATTTGAACAGGCGTGTTTTCGTAATGGTTGCCGGTTACACAGATCTTAATGTGCGTTTTGTCGTGCGCTGGCTCATTTATAATCTGCAGCTTCATCAGAAATAATGGCAATGATTTGATCGAGTAGAATTAGGATGGTAAATCTAGTACATTCGAGTACATTACGAAAACACGCCTATTTAAATATACTGAAAATTTTACCACTAAAAAATGAAAATTTTCAGATCAAAAGTTCTGATATTTTTCATATTTCTGCTCAAAACATAGATTGTGGGTACTTGTTAGAACCGCCTCGCGGAGGCGGTTCTAACGAGTACCCACAATCTATGTTTTGAGCAGAAATAAGAAAAATAACATATACCCCTGTAAACCCCAGTTTTACTATATAAAAGTGGGGTTTAAGGGGGTCAAAATTATATAGGCATGTTTTCGTGATGAAGAAGTGTTTTAGCATCAATATGAAGAGTTTGAAAATGAATTTGCTGTTTTGTTTTGAGTATAGGGATAGTATCAATAGAGTTCCACAGTAAATTTGCTATTTTATTTTGAGTATAGGTATAGTATCAATACAGTTTCACAGTGAATTTGCTATTTCGTTTTTACTACAGATAAAGTATCAACACAGTTTATTTCACAATGAATTTGCTAGTTTGTTTCTAGTGTAGATATAGTATCAATACAGTTTCACAATTAATTAGATATTGTGTTTTGAGTATAGTAATAGTATCAATACAGTTTCAGAGTGAGTTTGCTATTTTGTTTCGAGTATAGGTATAGTATCAATACAGTTTCACAATGAATTATTTCGTTTTGAATATAGTAGTAGTATCAAACAATTTCACAGTGAGTTTGCTATTTTGTCTCGAGTATAGTTATAGCATCGAAACAGTTTCACAATGAAATTGCTATTTTGTTTTGAGTATAGGTATAGTATCAATACAGTTTCACAATTAGTTTGCTATTTTGTTTTGAGTAAAGGTATGGTATTTGTACAGTTTCACAATTAATTTGCTATTTTGATTTGAGCATAGGTATATTATCAATATAGTTTCACAGTGAATTTTGCTATTTTGTTTTGAGTAAAGATGTGGTATCAGTACAGTTTCAAAATGAATTTACTGTTTTGTTGTGGGTATAGGTATAGTAGATCAGCACAGTTTCAAAATGAATTTGCTCTTTTGTTTTGAATATAGGCATATTATCAATACATTTTCACAGTGAATTTGCTACTTTGTTTTGAGTATAGGTATATTATCAATACAGTTTCACAGTGAATTTTGTTTTAAGTATAAGTATATTATCAAAAAAGGTAAGAAAAAAGTCCAGGGAGTGCCACAATCACAAACCGCAGCCCTTCCCAGACCCCAAGAGGAAGAGGAAACCGACAAATCTAAACAAGCACAAACCGAACAAACGTACGAAAAGCACTAAGATTAGCTCTCTCTTCTCCAAGTTTGGGAATAAATTTCAAGCAGAATTTTCAATCCCAAACTTGAAGTTCCTTCCTAAGTCTGCATGCTAAGCATTCATTAATCATAAATATTTTATCAAGTTCGATGAATGCACTTTAGTCCATAAACGCGCGGATCATGCTCTTCGTTTGCAGTACAGAATGCATGCTAGAAGAAGTAAAAGTATTGAAAATACAAGCATTGTACGATGCATTCAGTTTGATAAATGGGGATTTTATTCCCTTACACCTTATGGGAGCCAAATCTTTCTGACACATCAGTATACATTTATTTACTGATTTACTGGGATAGACAAAACAAAATATTTCAAAATTTCGTCCGAACAAATGTTTAGCCAGCATATAAAGCGCCAACCTCATCATGAAAACATACCTATATAATTTTGACCCCCTTAAACCCCACTTTTATACAGTAAAACTTGGGTTTACAGGGGAATACATATTTTTTCTTATTTCTGCTCAAAAACATAGATTGTGGGTACTCGTTATAACCGCCTCGCCGAGGCGGTTCTAACGAGTACCCACAATTTATGTTTTGAGCTGAAATATGAAAACTACCAGAATTTTTCATCTGAAAGTTTTCATTTTTTTGATGGTAAAATTCTCATTATATTTGAAAAGGCGTGTTTTCTTAATGTTTAGCTTTGGTCAAACTCAAAGAGACAAGTTGTTGATATTTATTTATTTATTCTATTTTTTCTCATAAAAATGATCTCATTAGTGTATCACAAATGCTCTTTTCTGGGATAAAATAGGAGAAAAAATTATATATTTCACTCATCATGCTAAGAGTTGAGATAAGACCACAAGTATTTTATTACAATAGGTGATGCCATCAAAGTTGTCATGCTATATTTATTGCGTTTAGCGATTCTAACGGTTAACATACTGGGTAAAATTTTCAGCAGACGACAATTTAAAATACTTTTTTTTCTCAGAAAAAGGTTTTAAGATTTCAAGCAAATAGTAGAAGAGTATTTGCATGAAATATTAAAGCCTATTTTTCTAGGGAAAATAAGAATAAAATATCATCAATTTATCTGCTGAATTTGCCCTGGGAGTGGCAAAGGTTAATGCATTTGATCCAGATAACAACATGTCATGATTGTTGTTGTGTGATGGCGATTGATGTGTTTGCTTAAAATAATTACATTTGTCTCTAAAAATTATTTTTTTTATTAAATACCACCGGAGTTTGTGATACATTCTTGAACTTTATACTGTGACGCACATTCATGAATGTATATTAAGATTTCGCTTTTAGTCGGGAGATCGGGGTGCAAACACAAAACGGGAGTGGGTCTTGATTACAATGAATTCGATGTTTTGTAGTCAAATATTTTCAACCTTCTAGCGTTAGACTTATTTATCAACATCTTCTCTTTTTCTTTCTTTTACTGTAATAGTTGTACGTTACTAAGTATAACATATTCCTACAGTTCATACATGTATACAAACTTTAGCACAGCCCTATACTCAATCTTGTCCATCTTATTGTTAGTGAGAAGGCTAACACAACAATCGACTAAAAGTCCTTGGTATCAAGCATGCTTAAATTCTGCAAAACCTATATAATAAGTAAAGATACTTCAGTAATTAAATATATAAAACTTTAATACAAATCCAACGGATTTATGTACCCGGTTCATAACGTATTGAATTACCCTCTTATTTCATCGATCACGCATTGCATCCAGTGTCTGTGGCCACTTAATTTAATAATTGACCTTTTTCTCGCTTTGATTTCAGCTTAATAAATTGACATAGTAAGTTGTTATAATTCAATCGGATCTCCTAAACGTAAGGATGCTGGGTATAATTTCAGAAGACAACGTATCAAAATATTTTCGTATTTTTTCCAGAAAACGGGTTTTAACATTTCATACAAATTGCTCCAATATAGACAATTTGCATGACTGAAATTTCGAAACCTTTTTTCTGATAAATCTGAAGAAAAAACCTATCATCAATTTGTTTTTTGTTGAATCAGCCCACAGAGTGGTAAAGGTTTATAAGCTACGTCTGCATTACAATAAAATCTGAGATTCCATTGACACTTCCATCCTTGGTGCGAAAAAAGACGGAATTTTCTAAAAAAGAAAGTCATACCGCTAGGTATATTTCTGATTAGGGATTTTGTTGCCGTGATAACTGAGTCGGGGCAAAGCATTTCCTACAAAAGTGCTTGTGTGCCCAGCGAATACTCAGATCAGCCTGCGCATTCGCAGGACACTCTTTGGGTAGCCAAGGATCCAAAGTGTCTTTAGGTGGACTGTGAAAACTCTGATCAGCCTACGGCTGATCTGAGTCTTTGCTGGACGAACATGCTGTCTTGTAGAAAATGTTTTGCCTCGGCTAAGTTATGTCGGTTGTGCTAAGTGAAGACATGTCTACAGAATAATGTACACAACTATACATCCTTAGTTAACATCCGCGCAGATTTATTCCCGAGTTGCTGAAGGAAGAAAGCATTTTATGAGCCCTGGTTCTTAAAAACTAAATCCAAGTGGGGTCACATTTCAACAGCCCGTTACAAAATTCAGTTTCGGGTATATCAGGTAAGCTTTAACAACTATATAAAGTCTATGTGCACTTGCAGTGACTCAAAAGTACAGGGACTTGTAGTGACCTAAATTTGCAGAAACAGACTTTTTTCCACTTCTGAGGATCATAAATATTTTGTTCTGTGGTCTCGTCAGGAAGATTGTGAGGCGCTTTTGTTTCTTCTTGATAATATCTTTATTTGATTTGGTACCAAATTATACCAACAAATTTATTTGGTATACCTATGGATACAAACTGTGCCCATTTATTGCAGATCTGTTTGTTTTGTTTTTTTTTTGTTTTTTTTTTTGTTGTTTTTTTTTGTTTTGGTTTTTACGAAAGAGACTTAATTCTACTGACCGTTCTAAGGCGGTGGTCCCGGTGTTAGTCTTACTGTTTGTTGCTTTGTGCTTTATTCTACAAGGCTATTTGTCTTATGTCTTACCTTGTGTTATTTTGTTCTTGTGTTTTTCAGTCCTTTTTTAGCATTGATATTCCTCGCTTGGGCTAGAGAGAGCTAATCTTAGTACTTTTCGTACGTTTGTTCGATTTGCGCTTGTTTGGTTTTGTCTGTTACCTCTTCCTCTTGGTGTCTGGGAAGGGCTGCGGTTTGTGATTGTGGCACTCCCTGGACTTTTCTCTGATTTTTAAAGCTGTCCCTTTCTCACGAAAATCAGACCAATCTTATTGAAGCATTCAATTCAACGTCTCAATATTTGGATGACCTAGTATTGATAATGAACATTTTGAACAAATGCTGGATACAATTTATCCAAAAGATCTACAGTTCAATAAACTGTACCTCTGACACCGAAGCACCGTTTCTGGTTTTAAATTTATCAACATATAATGACATAATCTCTACTTAAATTTATGATAAACGGGACGACTTTGATTTTGATATTGTACATTTCCATGTCAGGATGGCCTTGCTCCTCGTGCTATATCCTATGGTGTACATATTTCTCAGTAAATTCGCTTTGCTAGAGCATCTAGTCAATTTAATGATTTTAATAATCGAAATAAAGTTTAAACTGCTAAACTTCTTAAGCAAGGGTACCGTTATCATAAAGTACGTAAAGCATTTTCTAAGTTTTATAGCCGTCATTCTGAATTAATGTCAAAATATATGGTTTGTATTGCAAGCTTCATTACTGCTATGAAGAGTCTCAATAAAACCGAGACTCCAATTTTCTAATCCGTTGTGTGTTCTTTGTTTCCAAAGGCAATCCTTTTGACGTTTATTTTATTACACTGCAGCTGGTGTAAGCGCCGTGTGGCGGCGGAAGAACTCTTCTCGTACACCACCACAGTGCAGATTATATTTCATTTCCTTTGGGATCATTGGGCACATTGTGGCTTATTTGAAAAATGGTGTTCTGCTCATGTATACGCTAGAGGGCATAAGCAGTGTTGCAAACTTTATTACTGCTTACGAAGAGACTCAGTATAACCGAGACTCCCATTTTCTAATCCGAGGTGCGTTCTTTGTTTCCAAAGGCAATCTTTTTGACATTTATTGAAAACACATCTGCAAGATGGTCAGTCAGAACCGGAATTTTATGGCGACTTAGTCTATAAATTCAGAATGCTTGTCGGCAAAACTGATTTTTCCGTGCAGTTTAAAAAATTGTCGCTCGCTACAATAAGATTACAAATTGGATATTCTGTGGCAAACTGTATGCATGGTTTTCAACCGAATTGTACTTGATAACTTTGCTTCTCTGTTTAATTGCACGACGGTGGGTCGGTATTCAGACTAAATGACGGCTTCCTCCTCAGTCTGTTCAGATGGTCATTTCCTGACTGTGTATCTGTGGTCGGGCTCATCGTGGTCCTGTTTTTTCTTGTGTTCTAGCTTCAGATCACCATTGATCCTTTGCTTTATTTCATCAGTGTTTTTGATTACTAGTGTTTCACTGTGATGTTTTACAGATAAGATAGCAGACCCCTATGCGTTCCAAACATATAATTGTAATTTGGAGATGCATCAGAATTAAGGGCGAGGTTTATTACGAAAACATGCCTATTCAAATATACTGAAAATTTTACCACCAAAAATGAAAATTTTCAGATAAAAATTCTGATATTTTTCATATTTCTAGTACCAACAATCTATGTTTTTTAGCAGAAATAAAAAAAAATAATGTATACCCCTGTAAACCCAAGTTTTACTACATAAAAGTGGAGTTTAAGGAGTTTAAAATTATATAGGCATGTGTTCGTGATGTCGCGCAGATAAAACTGGTTTAAGCACCCCCCGCCCACCACCACCAACATACACACACACACACACACACACACACACACACACACACACACACACACACCTCTTCCTCCTCCCTGGTATTTTTCGTACTGTCCGTTCCAAGGCGGTTCTTTTGTTGCAGTTCTTCTTTGAATGTGCGTCTGTGGTTTCATACGAGCGTGTGGGGCGTTTGTATTGTCCTTATTTGATCCTCATCTCTTCTTTGGCGCCTATTCTACGTAAATCTACATCGGACCGTCATCGGCCCGTCAGCTACCCTGACGGGCCGATGACGGCCCGATATAGATTTAGGGAGGGCTATGCTTCATGACTATGGCAGCTCCTAGATATCTTCACTTATATGTTTCTGGTGTACCTGAGATTAACTTCAGACGCAACTTGCAGTACAATATAAGTTCATCTGACTGAAAGCTGGTTTGGAACCCATTATCAAATGAATTTAGCATTAATGCAAATCACATTGTATCAGCGAGCACCGTCAGATAATTTGTACAAGTCTTAACGGATGCACAAACAGCAAACTGAATCACCATTGTTCGGATGTGGAAAAGGCAAATGTTTTGAAGTGTGTTCAGTTTTGGTTTACTTGAAAAGATGCTATTTTAAAAGTTTTCATGATACAAGCTTTTTATGAAAGCGCCTTAAGTGACGCATATAACACAGAAATTTAATCCTGCTGGATTGGTTTACTTAGCTGAAAGCATTCATCAGCTGGAAATCAACAAATCTGTTACTCGCATTTGCATGTCATGTTTGATGTCCTTTGAAAAACAAACATTTTCTCATCAGTCAAGCCATTTTATCTCCAAGGAATCCTTTGAAATTTCCGTGCTATATTATTGTGTAAACACAATTTGTTTTCCAATCTGCCTGCTAAGCATACTATTCTTAAAATGGTGCCCGTGACCATATTCCAGCAAGGGCAATGATACACTTTCAGACGAGCAACTCTTAGACTATCCAATTTGTTTCGTCCCTCTTCTGAAAAGTGTCTAATTTAAAAGGATTTCACGATATAATATGGGAAAAGAGGACGCGTTTGGTGCCTAAGGATATTACGACAGATTTATGCAATAAAAGAATTTTTTTCAAGGTAGAAGTAAAAAAGCAATTCGAATACTCTCTTAAAAACTGCTAAATTCTGAAAATCTATTTATTCATGTAGACCTCTACAAGCCTGTTTTCACTATATATTATGGGGCAATATGGAGGTACACATTGCATACAATAGTCAACACAAGATATTTTAAAAGCGTTTTGTTTTGTACTAATGTGTCCAAACTTCTTGATATTTCGTCCAACTATTACGTCTTAAATTATTGAAAACTCCTGTCTTAATGGCAGTCATCAACTTTGACAGACTCTTTATTTGTAGCGACTTTCTTGGAAAAAATTGATTCTTGGTCAGAGCTTTGACGTAAGACATGAAAAGGAAATTACAGCTTAGCAATATGATTTAATAAGCCCTTATAAACCGAGTTAATCCGAATATTAAACCCTGTCTGGAATCAAATGAGAACTAAATGAGTATTGAACATATGAAAAAGGACATTCCTGGCGTATGTGACCGACACAGGATCAAATTAGCTTGTGCATTTGCACACTCCTAATCAACATTTTAATATTCCTACAGATAATGTTTAGTTTTCAAGGAGTTTATAAACAGACGGCAAAGGCCCAGATTAGCTTGCGCATTTGCATAAGCTGATTTGGACCTTTGCTATCCGCACATGCTCCGAAGGTCCCTTTTCCTATAATTAGGCTAAGATACGTTTCCTTACATTCAATCATTGCTGGCGAGAATGGTACAAAGTGTCGTGTAAAGAAGTAATCAGCGACGGATAAAACGGGTGACGGATGTAACGAAGACATGTTGTGTTGCAATGATGGTCCCCGTGATTTAGCGGAAATTGCATTTGAGAGAGGATAATTTAGCACCAGAAGTAGTAACTGGTCTTATAATAATGAACCGAGACAAGCAAAAGGGCTTGCGGTACAGCAATGTGCCATATGCTTATAACCAGGATGAAATTTGTGATCAATTAAAACTGGTTTAAGCGCCCCTCACTCCAGTAGTTTTCCTACTGCACGCTTCAGGGCGGTTCCTCTGTTGCAGTTCTTCTTTGTCTATGCGCCTGTTGTTTTATATGTGGTGTTTGTATTGTCCTTATTTGTTCCCCATCTCTCCTTCATTCGGTGACTCAGGAGGGCTGTGCTTCGTGATCGTTGCATTTTCTGGGTATCTTCACTTACATTTTTGGTGCATTTTGATCTTTGATATTTATTTTATATTTAAAAGAATATATACGTAATATTCAAAAGAACATTAGAGACTGATAAGAAAAAAAAACTACAGTCGACTCTCGTTATCTCGAAGTCCAAGGGACTCTCTGAAATACTTCGCAATATCCGTACCCCGACATATCAGATTTGCAGAACTGTGGAAAAAATAAATAAATCGAACAACCATATTTCACAAAAGGAAATGTATTATACTTATATTGAGAATATTGTGGAAAAGAGGAGAAATTGCTCCTTGGGACACAATATTTTGTTACCTGCTGTTAGATTTCCATGTATGTATGTATGGATTTTCATGTATGTATGTATGTATGGTTTCCTTGAGGTCTGTTTAAATCAAACTGTTCAACTGAACAGTTAAGATTGTTATTTTACAAACAAGATTTTACTGGAAGTTTTGCTGACTGGAACTACATTAGACCTTTCATGGTAATCGGCCAGTTCGGCAACGACTTCTGGAATGTAAAGCATCGATTTGTATCCGTTAGACATTGTCCTATTTACCACAGAACCTCATCGTTTTACCTGATTTAACCAGAAAGATTAAGCGACGTCCCGAAAAATGGACTTTAGCGCAAACGAAAACAGGGTATGATAAGCCTGCAAATATGTGCAGTCGGAGTAGGTCAAATCAGTACATCCGGTGTATGTCTGGAGAAAACCTGGACCTGCAGATGTTTCTGAACAGATTCCGCGGATGTCCTGTCTGAACTGTTTGTATATATTCGGAATCTCTCTTCTCTTAGCGTGACACAAATCAGTTTAGTTCGTTGAGTAACAATCCTTTTATGCCTTGGAGTTACGAGAAATCTCAGCAGTGTTACAAAATGATAGAGTTATTAGCTATCTGTTTGAAAGAGAAACTACTAAAGATAAAAGTTATCATTTCAGACAGACTGGATGAACAATTTTAACAAAAGGCAAACGACTGTCACTACATATAGACAAAGTTTTTTTTTTTTTTTTTTTTAATTATTTGCCAGGTTTAAACAGGTGTGTTTTAAGGTGAAGCGATACACTTTAAATGGGGACAACTGTCAAAAATTATTTGCTGTCTTCTGAAAAGGAGTCTACTCTAGATGAAAAACATTTAGGGATCAAATTCTGTCCGTTTAGAACAGACCATTTTTAGAAGGGACTGGGTATATAAGAAAACAATAGGAGGTCACAAATGTGTCTGTCAAAATATCGGGGTACCCAGTCCTCTAAAAACATTTTCTTAAAAGTGCTTATCAGTACATTTGACTTTTCATGGGGAACAGTACATGAAACTTCAACCCCAGACATGACAATTTGTCAAGCAACAGATACCAGTATTGTAGAATTTGCATGGTTGTAGTGATTGATAATGCTCAATTCAGTGTATGCTTTTGTTTATTCTACTAAGTAATGTGTAAAACAGTTCCCAGATCTACAGAAACGATTGCAATAAACCTTGTTAACGTTATGACATAACCATTGAATTCTGGCTGCCAGTCTCCTTCACTCTCATACCAGCAAGTACAATCAAACATAATCATGATTTATTTTAGACATTTGAGTACTTTAGGGAAAACGGCTCATGAGAAAACAAACCGCAACGTCGGAAGACGTACCTTTGGATCTGTACGCCTAGCGAAGAGTTAGATCAGCCTGCGCATTTGCACAGACTGTTCAGAATTCTCGCAGGGCGTTTTTTCCATAATCAAGGATGCAAAGTTTCTCAATGCGGACAACGGAGACTCTAACCAGATAGTGGTCTTTGTTGGTTGCACATTTAAGAAGGTACGTTTCCTGACGTTGCGCCCCGAAGTATTCCTATCATTTCTTCAGATACTCTGTTACGCTGATGGTCGGGGATGCCTTACAGACTGTGATTAAGCTTTCGGTTCTCTTGAATTAAATTTATTCAATAGGATTTTCTTCATATGCCCCTGTGGGTAATGTGATTTATCAAGCTGTCAAGAAGATGCATACAGATAAGAAATCTTTTGTTGCTGAGGTAAAACCACGGTAAAAGAGCAAGGGAATGCTTTTCAATCAAAACTGTTGAATCTTAAAAGGCTAAAGTTGAAGAACATCTGAAATTTAGACGAGACTATGATTCAGTGCTCATTTTGTTCCTGCCCAGCCTACCATTCAGGGAGAAACATAATACATCCTTGTTCATCATACAGTCGATAACACAGAAATATTGCGCCAAAATTTGACTTGTCAGCTTTATGCTTCAAAGAGTACAATGTTCTCGCCTGTCATATAACATCATAGCTCTATATATTGTCAATAAAATTATTCACTACTCTTACAGTTGGCTATCTTTTTTAAAACTTAAAATAGAGCCAGCAATGAATTTATGTCGGTACAATACATTAATTGTATAGGTATTCAAAATAGAAGTTAAAGCAAGCAGAAAAGACCACAATCATAAGCCGAGTCTTTCCAAGGCAAGGAAAGAAAAAAATAATGAATGTAATACATGTAAGTATACCAAAACGGTATATGGTCAGTTTCCTAACACAGAAGAAATAGAAAAGTTAGTAATAAGACGACTATGGAGGCAAGGGTGAGATAGTGAGGGAGAGAGATGGGAGCCGCTTAAATTTTATATATAAACAATGTTACCCTTAATTCTTACGCAGTTCCAACAAAGTGTTTGATCATTGATCCCAGCTCGTTAGTAAACAATAACTCTTCAAAGGGCTGAATGGCGATCTGAAGCCAGAACACAAGAAAACCGCAAACAGGACCACGATGATCCCGACCAAAAACATTGGTTGTAAAAGTCGGCCAAAGATGTAGGGGGGGGGGGGGGGGGGGCAGGTGATCATAAAACATAAGATGCAATCTTTATTAATAATAAAATGTCATTTTGTATGTCAGCCATTACTGATACAGAGAACTTATGTTGTTGGAATGTTGCACTGCATTTGTGATATCGTATTTACCACATGGACCAGCTAGCTTTCTTTATAAATCTACAGCGGGCCGTTATCGGCCCGTCAGCTACCCTGACGGGCCATTAACAGCCCGCTTTAGAATTACGTAGAATGCTTACTGGGAAATTATCTGCTATTTTAACTTTTTACTGTACTTTGTCGAAACTATTTCATAATTTCACCAGACTTAGCATGATCTTCGGCTCTTTATTGACTGAGAAATCAATTATGTAAGGCATTTCAGTGAATTCCATATATCAATAAAGGTATCAATTTTATTTATTTGTCAAGTAAATTTAAAAGTACATCTGCTGTTTCTACCATACCTAACACTTATTTAAACTGAATCGCCTATCATTTATAGCTATAACAAACCTGTTCGTAACACAATTTACATCACGAAAACATGCCTATATAATTTTGACCCCCTTAAACCCCACTTTTATAAAGTAAACCTGGGGTTCACAGGGGTATACTTTATTTTCTTATTTCTACTCAAAAACATAGATTGTGGATACTCGTTAGAACCGCCTCGCCGAGGCGGTTCTAACGAGTACCTACAATCTATGTTTTGAGCAGAAATATGAAAAATATAGAGTTTTTTTATCTGAAAATTTTCAGTTTTTGAAAGTGAAATTTTCTATATATTTGAATAGGCGTGTTTTTGTAATGATTTCAGTAAGCTAGTTTCTGATCTGGATATTGAAGTTAACATCCCCGATTTCTAAGAATGAAAAGTTTCTAGCTTGTTTTATCCGAAAAATCAATTTTGCCACCATTGACCCACCACTGTGTAAGTAAAGAGAGCAGTTGTTAACTTTGATTTGGTTAACCATGGTGAATGCAGTCTGTCGCATATCATCTAAATACAATGTACTGTTATTGCGTGATTTTCAACTATATTAATACTTTAAAAAGGAGCTTGGCAGTATAAAACATATATGCAAATGTCCAAAGATGGACAATTAATTACCAACGACAGACGATCATCGAATTCCGTATGCCAAGTTTGCAGTAAGTATTAAAGAGAAGTACCTTCCCACAATGCATTGGTTACGAAAGTGCCACAAAAGGCCATATGAAGCACGCTTTGTCGCCATGTCTAGTCCATGCGCTACGACCAAAATATCAAAGTATTAACTTCTTGTCATACTGCTATTAACCCATTTATGCCGAGTGGACTCTTCTACCTGAACTCTTACCAGTCCTTTTACAGGTTAAGGGGTGTCTGGTCAGTTTTCATTATTGCCATGTTTTATTGTAATGCCTGTGATTAATGCAAACAGTGTAGATCCTGATCAGACGCAACGTTCTGCGGCGTCTGATCTGGGTCTACACTGTTTGCAAATGTCCCATTTATGGGACGCTAGGCACAAATGGGTTAATAACTACAGTTAAACACTGTGATAAGGTATGTGAAATAGCTAGTAAAATAAAACCTATAAAGGTTTCCCTTGGAATCAAAAGAATACATAAAGATCGAAAACCGAAGTCCGTCTTTCCAATATGATTCCTCTGTTGCAGTGTGTGTGTGTGTGTGTGTGTGTGTGTGTGTGTGTGTGTGTGTGTGTGTGTGTGTGTGTGTGTTAATGTGCCTTTGTATCTTGTCAGTCTTTATTCCTCATCTCTTCTTTCTGTGCCTCAGGATGGATGTGTTTACAGATTGTTGTCTTTCCTGGATAACTTTATTTGACCCAGCGCACGACAAAACCTACAATAAGACCTGTGTGACCAGCAAACACTCAGATCAGCCTGTACATCCGCTAAGTTTGCCAAGGGTTCTCGTTTATTTCTCTTTGAATAGCCGGGAGGCTGTTAAAGGCACATGCGATCAGAAAGACTCAGATCAGACTGCGCGGATGCGCAGACTGATCTGAGTCATCGCTGGTAGCACAAGTCTTATTGTAAGTGTTGTCGTGCACTGGCTCATTTTTTCTTTGTATGTCACATTAATGTAGTTTGCAGGATTGCATATGCACTCTGCCTCCCTTTCAGCACCGGCTTATGCGGAACTCGATTTTCTAAGCTACCAGAATGAGCTCAACAGCACGAAAACATACTTATGTAACTTTGACCCCCTTAAACCCAACTTTTATATAGTAAATCCGGGGTTTACGGGGGTATACATTATTTTTCTTATTTCTGCTCAAAAACGTAGATTGTGGGTACTCGTTAGAACTGGTTCTAGCGAGTACCCACAATTTATGTTTTCAGCAGAAATATGAAAAATATCAGAATTTTTTATCTGAAAACTTTCAGTTTTTGGTGGGGAAATTTTCAATATATTTGAATAGGCGTGTTTTCGTAATGATGATCCCAATGAAAATTAACAAAAAAAAAAAAAAAAAAAAAAAAAAAAAAAAAATGCACTCTTTTTCCTCAATCAAACATTCTGATGGATTTTCAATAATCTCAAATACATATACTTCTATGCGTCTAGTTGTCTAGATAATAGCGTTTCTACACTCTGTACAACATCGTCACACAGACTGATTAAAAATGTACTTCTGAATTGAATTGAAAGAACGTTCATGAGGCACAATTCTCTTTACCTTATTTGCAATGACAAACACGCTTTTTTTTCACTTCTGAGGATTATATGGTATTGTCAAAACTGTAAAATGCTCTTTCGGGAAACCAAGATTTATAGAGACTTACTTAGCGTGCTCAAAAGAGCTCTTAGTGAGTCTTTTTCACAACAATTAAAAAATATTATTAAAATAATATTGCAATAAGCAAAGTATATGGTATAAGGTATGTGTTATGCGATAGTCTGCTTGCTGAATTGTTCACAAGATTAACAACTTTGCTGTTCTCTTAAATTGCAGGACGGTGGGTAAGGCCTCAGATATAATAACAGTTCATTTCTAAATCTGCTCTAGACGGTTTATCCCTGATATTAACCGTCTGTAGCTGAGCTCATGGTAGTTTGACTGTGATCGGCTCTCAGACTGTATGGAAGTGACGACCTAAACTTGCCATTAGAAGTATGATGTCAGATGTTATGTCTTTTGTTGGACCCTCTGTGGTTCAGTTAATGGTTTTTCTTTAGCTCTGGGCGCACTGTCCAAAACTAACGATGTCGTTAGTAAACGTATCTCTAAAACTTTGATCATTAAATATACCATATACACTAATGTTTTGCTGAAAAAAATGTGAAAAGCTACTCACAATTTTTAGCCGAAATACCTGTGAATTAGATATTGTTCCAGGTGTTCGCACTAGAACAGTTAAGATTTTGGCCACTAACGAGCTTTTTAAGCTAACAATGTTTTGAACATGTGGGCTCTGGTTGCCAATGTGATTACCAAGAGCGCTCATTCTTGTTTCATCACAGTGATATGGCTTTTTTCTGTGATGCTTCATTGATTGAGTTAGGGGGCCTCTTTGTGAGCTGAAGACTTTCTTTTGTATTTTTTACATCAGTTGAACCTAGGTTGAGATTTGGTTCCAGCACAATTGATTTAAAGTAAATAAGAGAACTCAGCAACTGATTGGCAACTCTTTTCAAAAAGGTGGCAACATTATAACCCAAACTCAGCTGAATATATAATCAACTTACATAATTATTTGAGGAAAACATTAGAAAGTGAAACACTACATAACAATTGATAAAAAGTACCACAATGAAAGTTGTTCGAATCATCCAAGGTAAACGAGCCATCTGTGTTAGGGTCGTTGGGGTTTGACAGTAAATGAAACACGCTGACGTATAACAGTATATGAAAAACTTGACTATAACAGCGCGGGTATTTCATAGTTTTAGTCAGACAATATATTAGTACAATCGAAACAAAATAGTTCGAACACCGATGGCTCGTTTACCATGGCAAATTCGAACTCATTTTTGAGTCCCTACGAAATTCTTCCTCTAGCTCAAGAAAACAAATATTTAGGGAAAGTTTCTTATTTTATCGTGAAATTGTATGTTGTGTGTACTCATTAGAATCGCCTCATCGAGGCGATTCTAATGAGTACACTCAACATACAATTGTTGTGAAGGAAATAAAAAAATCCCTAAATTATCGCTGTTTGCTTCCTGACCTGGCACCATGATTAACCCTCAGTGGCTCGAACTACCCATGTCTCGAACAATTTTCTATGGTCCCAAAGATGTTCGAGCCATTGAAGTTCGACTGTAGATTAGAAAGTTCGGTAGAGGTACACCAAGAAGATATTGCTATAAATAGTAAAATATTTTTGCAGGACTTAAGCGACAAGAACCAAGCCAATCAACCAAAAAATCGCAAAAATCAAAATAAGATCACAATTACCACGATATTCGAGATATTCTAACGTCTTTTCGTATTAATATGTAGGTCATGCTTATTGATTAAGCAGATACAATGCTTAATAATTCAAGAACCAAACTGTGTTGAACAGCTACCGCAGACGGTTATTTTTAACAACTTCACATGAAAAGTCTAAAAATGTTGGGATACTATAAAAATGATATCGCAGTAACACAACTTGCTAAGCATTTTTAATCGAAACAATTGAGTCGCATCGCACGACAAAAATGCTCTTTGGACTTTCCGTCGAATCAATCTTTCAGTGCCGTCAGTAGTGAAAATTACCGTAGGGTTTAATGATTCATGGATGAGTTAGACCTCCACACGGACCAAACAAATAACTCGTATGTTTTTACCACTATGAACGGTGAGTGCGAGGGTTTGGATCCCGTAAAGCTACTTTAAGCAACCCAGTAATTCACTACTGACCGTTTCAGGGTGATGTTTTTTTCAGTCCCTTGGAAATTCTTCCGATAGCTGAAGAAAACAAATCTTAAGGGATTTTTTTCTTATTTTATCATGCAATTGTATGTTGTGTTTACTCATTAGAATCGCCTCAGCGAGGCGATTACAATGAGCACGCTCAACATACCATTATTGTACAGAAGATCAAAAAGAGTTTCCTAAATTAACACCATTTGCTTCCTGACCTGGCGCTATGATTAGCCCTCTGTAGCTCGAATAAATTTCCATAGTTCCAAAGATGTTCGAGCCGTTGAGGTTGTACATGAGTTAACACGTGATTGAATTGATTACATTCTTGTTAAAGGAAGAGTCGCAATAAAACCGAGTCCCCAACTTTCGTTATTTTATGTGTTCTTGGTTTCAAAAGGCAACATTTATAGATATTGTTGTACTACTATGAAATGAAAAAAATATATATTAATAGCTTTAAGTTTAAAGAATGCGTTACCTAGAGCTATCGTATGTCTGTTACATACGAGCCTCAAAGTGAGAAAATGTACCTTCTGACATGTACGCCCAACGAAGACTCTAATCAGCCTGAACATATCAACCTGCGCATTCGTGCTGTTTGATCAGTGTCTGCGTTCCGCAGGAAGAAACTTTGCATCTTTGGCTTTCCAATCGCTTTCCAATCGCGCCCAGTGTTGATTCTAATCAGACTGCGCGACGCACATGTCCGAAGATAAACTCCGGTGCCAAAAATTAGTCAACTTTTTTTTTCAAAATGGCGGACTAACTTTTTGTAGCGATCAAAGGAAAAGAAGTCATGTAGTTACTTAATTGGTAACCTTGAGTTTCGGATGCACTTTATTTAAATGACGTCAAAGGACCTAACGATGACGCATTTTCGTGACGTCATCACATTGCTAGGTCGCATGACCTAGCGGAAAATCAATGAGAGATGCCATGAAAAATAACATAGTGTGTATGTTTTCTGACGTTTTGTCTCATACCTTTGTTAACGTAATGATATTACTAGAGAGCCGTAAACTTGAAGCTTGTTCTCTTTAAAATAGACAACAGGTAAGCCACAAGAGTCGCTTGATCTCATTAGTGCGTCAGATATTACGATTTCATTATTTCATTCTAATTTTTCACTTGATTCTGTATGTACCGTTCGCCTTTCGTCTTTGTCCAACGGCGTCTTGGAACAGACTATGCACGAATGTGCTAGCTTCATTGTACATGTGAGTTCATTTCCATTATATAAATCTGTTCACGTCACTTCTCTTCATTTCAATGAGCTGAGATGTCATTGTTGTTGGATCAGCTGGCTGGCAGATCACATGACTATAATCGCAAGATGTGTGACGTCACCGGTACGGGTCTGTACCGGTTGAATTTATGCCTGACCGATCCCTATATGCGAAAGCTACAGAGCTGTAGGGTGAGAGAACCAATCTAAATGGGACGCTGGTCCATGAGCAAGATACATCTGACGTAATTGCGCGCTCACAAGACTTTGGACAGTACACGACAAATTGGTGATATTTTCACCAGAAAACAGGATTTGACATTGCATGAAAATCGTCTCTAGTGGAGATAATTGGCATTAACTGTCAAATCCTGTTTTCTGGGAAAAAATAAGAAAAAATATTTCAAATACGTCGTCTGATGAAATTTTACCCAGAGTGCTAAGATTTAAACAATTAGTACCATCTATTTTCAGGTCACAGAAACAAATTAAATACGAGAACTTAACACTGAAAGCGCGAAGCAAAATCTGTAGCAGACGACACTTCATTTTATTATTTTTTCAGAGAAAATAGGTCTTGACATTTCATGTAAATCGTCTGCCAAGCAGACGATTCACATGATAATGTCAAGACTTATTTTCTCTGAAATTAAAAAAAAAATAAATGAAGATGTCTGCTGCTGCAGTTGTTAGGGTTAATTATCTTTGTCTTGGAAAGGTTGTGTGGGAAAACCAATACTTTCCCAACAAACTGTCTGCACGCCCTCGCACCTTAACCTTTACCACTCTCTGAGCTAGTTCAGCAGACGGCAAACTAACGATATTTGTCTGACTTTTTCTAGAGATAAACGTTGACATTTCATGCAAATTGTCTCCTAAAAGACAATTTGCATGAAATGCCAATGCTACTTTCTGGGAAAAATAAGACAAATATTTCAAAATATCGTCTACTGAAAATTTCTCACATGCAAAACGTTAGTTTTCATCATGCTCATTCTGCAAAAGATTTTTGTTCACGCGAAAGCAAAAAGCAGGTATACGTCTTCAATATTCGCAAATTGACAAAACTACTATATCCACTCCAAGAATTCGTACAGCTTAACTCCTTGTCGTACCTGGCCTAAATTTTTAACATATCCATTTTGCTACACGTCAATTTTTCTAAAAACTGATGAATGAGTACAGAAAGCGGCGTCTGATCTGGGTCAACACTACTCGCTCAGGTCTGTCTGTCCGAATATGGCTTATGTAGTCTTATAACTCCGTTAGTCTCAAAACTCCGTTCATTTCCTTTCATTCGCGAGCTTTTTGCGTGAATCGACCAATTTGAAGACATCGATCAAGTAATCCGGAAGTTTACATTCTGCTTTACTTGTCAAGACAGAAGTATGCAAAAAAAAAAAAAAAAAAAAAAAAAAAAAAATCAGTCTGACATATCTGCTAGCATCCTTGTCCTGTCAACAAAGTCACGTGACCAGACAGTGAAGTATGCAGATCTCCAGTTAATGCCCATTTTTTTTTTTTATCTTTCAAATGTTTTTATTTTTTTTTCTGTTTAAATCTTCTTGTCAGAAACCACTGGACCGATTTCAATATAATTTTGCAGAAATGTTCCTTTTGTGGTCCTCTACCAAGTTTGTTCAAGCCATTTGGATTCGTCAAAAACATGGCCGCCAGGTGTGTGTGTGGGGGGGGAGGGGGGGGCGGGGGACGGGGCTTATTTTCCCTATATATCTATATAGAAAACATTAAAAATCTTCTTGTCAGAAACCACTGGACCGATTTCAATATAATTTTGCAGAAATGTTTCTTTGGTGATCCTCTACCAAGATTGTTCAAGGCATTTGGATTTGTCCAAAAACATGGACGCCAGGGGGTGGGGCTTATTTTCCCTATGTATCTATATAGGAACCTTAAAAATCTTCTTGTCAGAAACAACTGGACCGATTTCAATATAATTTTGCATAAGTGTTTTCTTTGGTGATCCTCTACCAAGATTGTTCAAGCCATTTGGATTCGTCAAAAACATGGCCGCCATGAGAGGGAGGAGGGGTGGGAGGGGGGTGCTTATTTTCCCTGTATATCTATATAGAAAATTTTAAAAAATCTTCTTGTCAGAAACCACTGGACCGATTTCAATATAACATGGCAGGAATGTTTCTTTTGTAACCTTCTACCAAGATTATTCAAGCCATCACGATTCGTCAAAAAGCATGGCCGCCAGGGGGCGGGGCTTATTTTCCCTATATATCTATATAGAAAACTTTAATAATCTTCATGTCAGAAACCACTGGACGGATTTCTATAAACTTGGCAAAAATGTTTCCTTGATGATCCTCTACCAAGATTGTTCAAGCCATTTGGATTCGTCAAAAAACATGGCCGCTAGTGGGCGGGGTTTATTTTCTCTATATATCTATATAGAAAATTTTAATGATCTTCTTGTCAGAAACCACTGGACCGATTTCTATAACATTGCAGGAATGGTTCTTTTGTAACCCTGTACCGAGAATGTTCAAGTCGTCATGATTCATCAAAAAACATGGCCACCAGGGGGCGGGGCTTAATTTCCCTATATATCTATATAGAAAAATTAAAAATCTTCTTGTCAGAAACCAATGGACCGATTTCAATATCACTTGGCAGGAATATGTCTTTGGTGACCCTCTACCAAGATTGTTCAAGCCGTCATGATTCATCAAAAAACATGGCCGCTAGGGGGTGGGGCATATTTTCCCTATATATCTATATAGAAAACTTTAAAAATCTTCTCGTAAGAAACTATTGGATCGAGTTCAATGTAACTTGACAGGAATGTTGCTTTGGTGACCTTCTACCAAGATTGTTCACGCCCTCATGATACGTCAAAAAACATGGCCACCAGGGGGCGGGGCTTATTTTTCGTATATATCTGTATAGAAAACTTAAGAATTCTTCTTGTCAGAAACCACCTGACTGATTTCAATACTACTTGGCAGGAATGTTGCTTTGGTGACCCTCTAACAATCATTATTCGTAAAAAAAAACATGGCTGCTAGGGGTGGGGCTTATTTTCCCTATATATCTAAATGGAAAACTTTAAAAATCTACTTGTCAGAAACCACTAAACCGATTTCAATATAACTTGGCAGGAATATTCCTATGGCGACCCTCTACCATTTTGTTTAAGCTGTCATGATACGTTAAAAACATGACTGTTTGTGGAGGGGCTTATTTTCCCTATATAGCTATATAAAACATTTTAAAAATCTTTTTGTCAGAAATCACTGGACCGATTTCAATATAACTTGGCAGAATCGTTCCTGTGGTGATTCTCTTTCAAGATTCAGTTCAAGCCATCATGATGCATGAAAGAAAAATGGCCGCTGGGGATCAGGGCTATAAAATTCATACAAAATCTTACAGCAGTGAACTTGGCTGAAACTTCAACAGTAAGTATGCAAAGCTGTTTGCTCAGGTGAGCGATATACCATCATGGTCCTCTTGTCGAGGACATGCCATCACGAAAACATGCCTGTATAATTTTAACTCCCTTAAACCCCACTTTTATATAATAAAACTGGGGCTTAAAGGGGTCTACATTATTTTTCTTATTTCTGCTCAAAAACATAGATTGTGGGTACGCGTTAGAATCTACCCACAATCTACTTTTGTCTGAAAATTTTCAGTTTTTTTTTGGAGATGAAATTTTCTATATATTTGAATAGGCGTGTTTTCGTAATGAATATAGCTTCTTGTGCAAAAAATTATGCGAATCTCAGTAACAAAGTTACTACTTGCAAACAGAAGAAAAATTAATATTTTGAATTCACTTACCTCTATTTCTTCAAAATTTCCTGGTGACTATCAGCAAATTGCCTAACTATTTTTAAATAACATTCTTAACCTTGTGCAGTTTGACGCCATTTTGAATGACATCATACAAGTCTAATGCTCATGACGTCATAAGTAAGTTGAGTTGAACTGGGGTTTTACGGCCCAGTCAACTCATTAAGATCATGGCGACCCATCAGTCTACCTTATCACACTTTTTCTTGGCAGACTTAGTCATCCAAGCTGTTAAACAGTACCTGTGCACATTCTTTCGCCAGAAACTGACAACTGCCCTTTTTGAGTCAACCGGAAGGGAGAGACTGATCATAGAAAATATTTCATTATCCGTCTCCACGAAAGAATGTTGCCGGACCCGGCGTGAATCGAACCGCGACCTCCTGATTATCAGTCGGACGCGCATCAAACTGAGCTACAGAGGCCGGCTGACGTCATCAGTAAACAATGACATTATTCAATTACTTGGAAATAATTGATTAGTGTAATAATTAAGAAATAAATATAGAAAGCAGTTATTTTAAAATGTAGCTACAGCATCTAAAATTTGTGTAAATAAAGGCTAAAGCAGACTGTTACAGTAAATACAAAATATTTTTCCATGGGATCCCTCTCCGGACAGCCCGGAGGCTGTAGAAGGCACATGCGATCAGCGAAGACTCTGATCAGACTGCACAAAAGCGCAGTCTGATCTGAGTCTTCGCTGATCGCAAAGTCTTACTGTAGTTTCGTCGAGCGCTGGCTCTTATATTTTCCCATAGCAAGTAAAATTTGTCTTCATTAGCAAGAGAATCTGTGACAGGATACGTGCTGGGAAAGTTTCTGGAAGTCTCATTTGGGAGCAGTAAGCCGATATTGCACTAAAATTAAATCACACGTGTTTGACGTAAGTTGTGGAAAGGGAGGGACATGTACAACTTTTTCGCAAGTTCGATTTGTAGTATTTGTCCATAAAACAATTTGTACCGCGACATCATCAAAATTGTTTTAGTTTTAGTTTATAAATTTATATAAGTTCTAGCAAGATAATAGTAAATATATATTGGATCACCGGCAGTTTATAGGTTTTGAATTTTTAAGGCTTCGAAAGGTTTTTAAGACATAGAAATACTAGACAAAATGCCCAGTGGGGCACTATACCCCCGACCAGCGCTACCGCCACTTTTTAAAGAGCACGAAGTATGTAGCTTTGACTTTGGAGATGGCAGTTGTATGCAATATGTTATATTAAAACATTGAAAAAATTCAGTCACACATACTATGAAGCCCTTGATCTCAAAGGTCAGGCACAGGTGCAGGGATTGAGCTAAATAAAACTTTAGCCCTATAACTATCACCATACACCAGTGAAATCAATCAGCCTTTATAATATAAGCAAAAATAACATTTGTATGAAAAGTCTGTGACCTTGACTTAAAAGCCATGCCCCAGCTTGGGGATGGTGCCGAGAAAAACTTTATACCTATGTATACCATCATGCTTAATATTAATGACACCAACAAAAGGGTCTTCATAATATAGCTATATAAACTTAGATGTATTTTTTTTTTTTTTTTTTTTTTTACTTTTATATGAAATTTCTGTGACCTTGACCTCAAGGTCATACCCCGCGATGGGATGATGCTAAATAAAACTCTAGACCTATATCTACCAACATTTAAAATATAAATGAAATTCCTCAAAGGGTCTTGATGGTATAGCTATATAAACATAAACACAAAAATTTTGACTTATTTATGAAAATTCTAAGTCCGTGACCTTGACCCCAAGGTTATTCCCCGGGATAGGGTTGGTGCTGATAAAAACTTAAGCCCTATATTTACCATCAGGCCAAACATGAATGAAATCCATCAAAGGGTTTTCATAATATAAGGTTTTATAAACTTAAACGTAAAAACTTTGACCCTAAGACAAAAATAAAGTATGAACGAATAATGCTTCAACGGATGGACGGACAGACGAACAAATTCCTTGCTGATAGCTATATCCGCTCAATCTTTCAATTAGGGGATAATAAAATTTAACAAATGATCTTGATGATATGGCTATATAAACTTAAACGCAATTTTTTTTAGTTTTATGTGAAACTTCTAAGTTCGTGACACCCGGGGTGGGACTCATGCTGAGTAAGACTCTAGGCCGATATCTACCAACATGTCAAATATAAATGAAATTCCTCAAGGGTCTTGATGATACAGCTATATAAACTTAAACACAAAAAAACTTTGACTTTTTTTATGAAAATTCTAAGTCCGTGACCTTGACCCCAAGTTCCCCCGAGGTGGAGATGGTGCTGATAAAAACTTTAGACCTATATCTACCATCATGCCAAATATGAATGAAATCCATCAAAGGGTCTTCAAAATATGAGGTCTTATAAACTTTAACGCAAAAACTTTGACCCTGTGACGGAAAGACGAACGAACTAACGTACGTACGTACGAACGAACGAACGAACGGAAAAGCGAAAACTATATACCCCCACATAATTCGTATGTCGGGGTAATAAGTGAAGATACACAGGAAATGACACAATCACGAAGCACAGTCCTCTCGAGGCACAAGATAAGGAGAGATGAGGAACAAATCATGACAAAACAAACGTCACATATGTAACCACAGACGCACAAACAAAGAACTGCAACGGAGAGTAACCGTCTTGGAACAATCCGTAGAAATACTAGGGTGAGAGTGGGCTTGCACTAGTTTTATTCGCGCGAAATTTCACCTGTATTTCTAATGCAGCTCCAAATTATAAATATATGTTCGATCCGAATCGGGGTCCTCTATCTTTTCTGTGAAACATTACAGTGAAACACAAATAATCAAAAACACTATGATGGAACAAGGTAAAGGGCTTAATGGTGATCTGAAGCTAGAACGCAAGAAAACAACACAAAGGACCATAATGACGGCATAACCATATTGAAAATATCCTTAAAAGTGCTTCTAAAGTTATTGGTATAATGAGGAAACTCAAATATACATTTAGTCGTGTTGCTCTAAACCAAATATACCTTTCATACTTACTGCCCATCATCGAGTATTCTTGTGTTGTATGGGACGGCTGCACAGAAAGAGACATTGAGTCTCTCCAAAAACTTCAGAATGAAGCTGCCCGCATTGTTACAGGCTTAACAAGATCAGTTTCCTTAGATAACCTTTACAGTGGGTGGGTGTCACTTATCGAAAGACGGAAGCAGCAGAAACTTATCTTCATGTATAAATCAGTTAATGGTCTTGTTCCTTCATATGTGTCTGATTTAATTCCTCCGCTTGGTGGAGAAACAAATGCCTATAATTTACAAAATAATAACAATATTACTGTTCCCTTTTGCAGGACAGAAATTTCCCGAAAATCATGTATTCCTTCGTCTATTTCGGCATGGAATTCGCTTGACATAGAATTACGTAATTCACCGTCTCTGTCTAGCTTTAAGTATCAGTTGAAAAAAAAAAACACAAAATAATTCAATAGTTCCAACATACTACAAAGTTGGTAGTAGATACATCTCAGTCCTACATGCAAGAATTAGAAACAACTGTAGTAATTTATTTTTTGATCTATATATTAATCATTTGTCACCAAGTCCTACATGCAGCTGTTCTGAAGAAGTTGAAGATGCAGAGCATTATTTCTTTAGATGCTCACACTTTATCAATGAACGAAATGCACTGTTTCGATCAACGAGGAATTTCAACCCACTAAATGTTAATAAACTTTTGTTCGGTAATGAAAATCTCACACCAGAAGAAAATGTTACTATTTTCAAAGCCGTCCAAACTTTTATCAAGGACACCAGAAGGTTCACCGATTAGTCTGCTGTTCACTAAGGCCAGTATGACAATTCATCTTATGACATTCCATTCCATTATCTTATTATTTATTTGATTAGTATATTATTTACATTATTATACCTTTCACTCCATCATATTTTCGTATTTTTGTAGTGCTTACATGTTTACTTTGCCATTATCATGTGTCTGAATATTGCTGTAATGAAGTTCTGTTAGGGGAGGGCCATAACTAATGTTGGCAGAACTTGTGGCCCGACCCTATTGCTCGTTTAGAAGATGCAATAAAATATGTTTAAACTATGAGCTCGACCAGACATTGATAGGCAGGCACAAACAATCTGAAACAGATTTAGTCTAAGGACCGGCCCATCGTCGTGCAATCAAAGAGGGAAGCAAAGTTATCAAAGTTAACAACCTTGCATGTACTTTGCCTCAGAATATCCATGTTGCCCTTGCGCTATCCTATCCGATCAAAACCCCTCAAATTTCTTTGCAGTATAACAAAGTGTCATATTTTTATGACATGACGTTATCCACTGAATAATAGCAACGGTATGTGATAAAAACACAAATCTGTATCTCAGACCCTAATCTGAAAAGACCCAGCTCTCAGTTTGTCCACAAAATAAAAAGGCATCAATACACTTCCAAACTGTGTCAAGAAAACTCTGTCAAAATTTTATTTGCTCCCTACTTAAAAGGGTCAACCCTAAAAGGAAAACATTTACTCCTAAGGGGAGAAAAATCTTTACTTTTGGAGTAGACCCCTTTTCAGAAATTGATCGGTGTAACTGAAATTAAATAGAAAGTCACAAGAGTTGTACCCTTGTCAAAAATGACTATATAGATTCACCCTAATGGTTAACTTCCAAGCAAATCCATCATAAAAGCCATGTGATATTTGTCTGATCCACAGTAGTAAACATTCCCATATACGCATAATCACCGTAGTTGTTAAAATGTAATATTATCTATTTTAATTATTTATGAGAGCAGACAAAAGCAATTATATCTGATATTCTCCGGCATGCTGAACAAACGTTCGCCTGCGATTGTGGTGAGATAAGTATTACATGAAAAACCTCTTAACCCTTAAAGCGCTAAACAAATTCGTACCAGACGGCATTCTAAAATTGATTTTGTTATTTTTCAAAGAAAAGCAGAATTGATACTCCATGTATGGGTTGTTGAAGTGCTTAAAGTTCGAGCCGATAGGCGAGAAATTTAAAGCACTTCAACAATCTATTTGTCATTTCCTGGTGGCATTGTTTTACTGACAGAAATAAGTTTTGATTTGCTTATCTAAACACACTGTGGCTTTGGGGTCACATGGTCATTTAGCTGTATCAGACTCACTGGTATGAAAAATATAATTAACATTTACCATGATATAGGCTAAAATGCAAGAAAAGGAATGTGTATTTTGTTTGTTTTGTTTGTTTTCTCTCTTTATTTCCTCTTTTTTTGGTGATTATTAAAGTTGATTTTAATTACCTTTTTATATTAGACATAAATAACCATCTTTTTTTCAAAGAAAAAAAAAGAAAAAGAAAACAAAAGGCAATAAACTATATTTTAATACATTGTAGTCTACTAGTATGTAAATTTTGCTTGTTAAGGTGGTAAATTTCATAACACTGAGTAGTTGAGTTCCAGCGTACAACAAAATGGATCAACAAGGTGTGATTTATCACTGCAGGTGGTCGATTGAATAAGGCTGGCACAGTTTCTAGTTGCTGCATTTCTGTCACGGAGATTTCTGATTTTATTGTTCTAGTGTACCACTCCTCATTTTCTGCACATATATCGACGAGTTAAGATGTCAAACCTTGTGTTTTTCTTTTCTGAAAAATAAAACGTTCAAAATGTCGGCTGCAATAGTTGTGATTAGCACTTTACGAGAAAATAAGACTTGATATTTCATGTTCTTTTGCAGACAATTTACGTGATATGCTAAATATTATTTTCTCTGAAAAATATATAAAAAAGTAAGAATGTCGCCTGCTACATTTTGCTGTTATGACATTTCCACGACACAGAACACTTGTCTTAGAAGGATGATAAAAAAGATTGAATGTCTTCTAATATAATTTGACTTAGTGCTGTAAGCGTTACCGCTCGAATGGTGCGCAACGGAGTGAACTGGTACTTTTGTCGTATGTGATCGCATAGCCAGATCTGTTTGTCAACACAATCTCCTGTGCCCAATGATTCTTTAAGCGGGCAACGAGGGCCCTGGTCATGTTATGCGAACGTGCACAAAAAGGGCCTATATGCTATTTGCGGACAACTTAGGCCAAAATCAGCCTGTGCATTCGCACTGGCTGATCAATCTTCGTTGCCCGCTTACAGATATGTCGAACAGAGAATGTCCTGACCAGACTGTACGGGTGTGCATGCTGATCTGGACCTGTTCTCATATAGCATAAGTGTCCTTTGTCCTCGTTGTGCATTACATGGTATAAGAGCATGTTTTCTACGTTGTACTTCAATTGTATTTGACCATCTGCTCAGCAGACATTATCTTATTGCTATAGTCTGGAGAATTATGAGCTGTTGTGAAGAAAACCGGGCCATAAAATTGACCTTGCTGTAGGGAAAAATATACAATCAATTATAGATATGTGTTCTATTTTTATAAGAAGAATATCGTGTCCAAAGTAGATAACAGAAACGAAATGGCAAACACTATATGTATGAGAGAACAGCAAATTAGCCTTTACCACTCTCTTGGCATATGCAGCAGACGAAAAACTGTCGTTGTTGTTGTTGTTGTTTTTGTTTTCTTGTTTTGTTTTGTTATGCCCCGCCACCAAAAAAGTGGTGGGGTATTATGTTATACCCTCTGAAATTTTGAGTGTCCGTCCGTCCGTCCGTCTGTATGTCTGTCCGTCCGTCCGTCAGCGCCCCCATCATTCGTCTGCCCGCAACTCCTCCTACAGTTTTAGGCCAATCCTTTTCAAACTTTACAGGCGCTTTTAGGATGGTCTGAAGATATGCATATTGTTTTTTCAGAATCCTGAAATTATTTTTATTACACTTTTTGCATTTTTAACTTAGACTTTTTTCGAGCCCTAATACTACAGAAATGTATAGGGAGTATGTACCTTGTACGCGCAACTCCTCCTACAGTTTCAGGCCGATCCTTTTGAAACTTTATACACACTTTTAGGATGGTCTGAAAATATGCATATTGTTTTTTTTTCAGAATCCTGAAATTATTTTTTATCACTTTTTATTGCACTTTTTACTTAGACTTTTTGTGTGTGTTTTTTTTTTGTGTTTTTTTTTTTTTTTTTTTTTTTTTTTTTTTTTGTGTTTTTTTTTTTTTTTTTTTTTTTGAGTTATGAAATAACTGTTTATTGCTTCTCTTCATGTTTGACTTAGATTGTTTTCAGCCCTTATACTACAGAAGTGCATAGGGAATATGTCCCTGTGTGGCGGGGCATGGTGCATGGCTTGCAGTTTTATTTTGTTTTGTTTTTCAGAAAATAGGCTATGACATTTCATGCAAATTGTCTCCAAAGGAGACAATATTTGCATGAAATGTCAAAGCCTAATTTCTGGGAAAAAATAGAAAAAAAAATCAAAATGTCGTCTGCTGAAATGTTTTACTCAGAGCATTAAGCGTTAGGTTTAAATATTGTCTGCTAATATTAAGGGGGTGGGGGCAGGATTCACTTGGTAGATTTTCTGCCATTGTACAAGGGAGACAACTTTTTGGCTTCCAGTTTAATTTCCTGCACAACAAACCCCTTCGGAAAAGGAGTCTACTCTAAAAAAAAAAGACTTTCTTCCTTTTTTAGAGCATACCCCTTTTACGAAATGCTCAAAACAATTTTAACAGCTTCCCCTGAAAAAGTATCCTGAGCTTTGGTAGGCTACCGATTGTGTGGTACAAAGTGACATTCTCTCATGTGCTAGTTTCCGCGATTAATAGTAGTAAAAAGGGGACTTGTTTTGCCGAGAGGCAGATTGTTTATGTGACAGCATTTTAGATTGCAAGGCTGCATACGTCCCAAGCATCGGATTAAGCGGAACTCGATTTTCCAAGATACAAAAATGGGCTCAATGATCCCAAAGAAAATTTAAAATAAAAACCGCCCAATGATTATATAGGGATTAGGGTCGGAGCTAACGGGGGTGGTGACTAAGTCATCTATTGCTGGTGCGCGATCATTAACGGTTTCAACAGCCCAGCTAGCACTCTGCTTAAATCTGTATCGGACCGTTATCAGGAATCCTGTCGGGGCGATAACGATCCAATATGGATTTTAGCAAAATGCTAACTGGGATCTTCGATATGACACAAAATATGGCGATGTTTGGAGATAAACTGAATGCAAATCACTGCAAAAGATAAACATAGTGATACGCAGAAATGGGCAGTATCGCAGAACATAACCCTCCCAACTCAACGGATAAGGCTGGAATGGCATGAAACTGATCGGCAACTCTGGTCGGCTATGGGCGATTTTTAGTTTTCAAGGTGGCCACCATACGTCTGTCTTGGTTGGCCAACCGGAATGCATTCGTTAAGACACAATTAAGCGACGTGAGGATTGCGTGGGCAATGCTTCGACAAAAATTTCTTCAGTATTTCCAGATTTGATAACAAGAAAAAATGACCACCCGACTGCCCCGACGGATCGGAAGTGTTACCGTTTAGAAACAACTTTACCTAGAAAGGAACATCCTTGGAAATTATCGAGAGAAACGCTCCAGTCTTCTCGGAGGAATTACGTAAAAACACAAAAAGGCCCTTTCAGAAAATCAGCATGTCGTCCCGGAGGAGACAAAATAACGAGATAGCAACCACCATCGGTAAAGGACAATTTTTAGATACAAGGACCAGTAGTAATATGGACGTGTTTATAGTTTAGGATAAATATGATAAGGAGTTAAGGTGCCCGAATACTCAGGGTAAATACGATATGTTCCTGTTATATAAACTACATGGTTTCCATCCTAAATGTCCATGCGTGTGTACGTTTGTCTAGCTACGTATCAGAGCGTGAAGGCAACCCCCACCCTCCCGTGTATATTCCCCCATTCCAAAGACAACAATTACTCGTGGTTCAGCTTGAGAAAAAGGCCCTTATTTTTTACACAGATAACAGTAATAAAGGTTCTGATTATCCGAAAATTCACGCAGTTAAACGTCAAACCAATGCCAACGAAATGATAATGCTGTAATGACCTAAATTTTGGGATACCTGAACTCCTTACCATAGTTGTTCCAAATCTGGAACAAATCCAGTTTACTTCCTGTTGATGTGTGTAAAAATTGCTGGATAAGTGTCAATCAGTGTAAACCCTGCGTCTGATTTGTGTTTACCTGTCTGTCCGAATACTTATGGTAAAAGCTGAACCCTGATCCGGTATATTCGACCCTGGTCTGGTTTGTCCCAGTGGGTTAAATAGAGTGTCCTGATCCGGTCTGTCCCATTACTTAGGGTAAATACAGTATCCTGATCTATTCTGTCCCAATACTTAGGGTAAATACTGTACCCTGATCTGGTCTGTACCAATAGGGTAAATACAGTGCCCTGATCCGGTCTGTCCCATTTATTAGGGTAAATACTATACCCTGATCTATTCTGTCCAATACTTAGGGTAAACACTGTACCCTGATCTATTCTGTCCCAATACTTAGGATAAATACTGTACCCTGATCTGGTCTACCAATGCTTAGAATAAATACTGTACCCGTATCTACTCTGTCCCAACACTTAGGGTAAATACTGTACCCTGATGTATTCTGTCCCAATACTTAGGGTAAATACCGTACCCTGATCTGGTCTGTACCAATGCTTAGGATGAATACTGTACCCATTCCAGTCTGTCCCAACACTTTGGGTAAATACTGTACCCTGGTCTATTCTGTCCCAATACTTAGGCTAAATACTGTACCCTGATCTGGTCTACCAATGCTTAGAATGAATACTGTACCCATATCTACTCTGTCCCAACACTAAGGGTAAATACTGTACCCTGATGTATTCTATCCCACAGGGTAAATACTGTACCCTGATCTGGTCTGTACCAATGCTTAGGATGAATACTGTACCCATATCTGGTCTGTCCTAACACTTAGGGTAAATACTGTACCCTGATCTGGTCTGTACCAATGCTTTGGATAAATACTATACCCATAGCTTGTCTTTCCCAACACTTAGGAAAATACTGTACCATGATCTCGGCTGCGTTCAGTTTATTGAGACGTTTGTGGTTGCTCGCAAAACAAAAGCTAATTTTCCAATCATTTGTGACGGAGGATAGTGAACATCTTAAAACTATTCTCAAGCTGTCTTTTGGTCTAACCAAGACGTATGCTAGTCTGTAACAAAAATATAGGAATGTTTACTGCGTTGATATTATTCATTTGATTATATATATAAAAAATAATTATTGATATAGTTTATTCGATTTAAAATCAAGTCTCGTCTCCGAGAATAATGGGTACTCTCCAATTGGAGGGCACATGAGACGGATTTACAACAATCGTTCAGAAGATGCAAAATAACTTTGTTTTTGACAACCACTCGCCAGTGATTAGCTTAACTGAACGCAGCCCTGGTCTGTCCAAAATACTAAGGCTGATCTATTCTGTCCCAATACTTTGGGTAAATGCTATATCGTGACCTGGTAAATACTGTACCCTGGTCTGGTCCTTCTCTGGTTAAACGTGGCACAAATGTCATTTTCCCTTGGTGAACCTGACGTAATGACGCAGCAATTACATATTGATCAAGAAATAACTTATTTCCTGTGCTTGAATAATGAATGATACCGTGGCTGGTGAAATTTGATTTAATAATGGAACTGTGCTGTTTTTAACAAGCAGTATTAGGTACACAATGAAAATCCAGAATAATGACGTTGCTTGTCTACAGAATATAGTATCTAAGTAGTGCCCCAACAAAATTATGAATATGTTTACTCTGTCATGACCTACGTAACCATCTAGTTTGGACTTCTCTCTTGTAGCACCTCTTCTCTCTCTCTCTCTCTCTCTCTCTCTCTCTCTCTCTCTCTCTCTCTCTCTCTCTCTCTCTCTCTCTGTATCCCCCCTACCTAATTTATCTAAATAGTAATTTCTTGTTTTACTACTATTGCTTTTTCTTTTAGAAAATCTTGATGTACTTAGTACTTTAAATGTCTATCAACGGTCTATTATTGCAACTCGCCATGTAATATGTAATCAAATATCGCTAAGGTACACGACCCGACTCTTGCAATATGAATGTGTACACAAACTTTTATCAAAATACCCCATATGGTTGAAGCCCCACGACGATTAAAGAGTTACGGTCATTTTCACTAACTGTCACATATATTGGTACCGTCAATGAAAAATAGATTAGACAATATTAATGTACATGCAAATTTTTTATCAAAATATACCATATGGTTGAAGACCTGCGGCGATTTTCGTATGATCACATTTTTGCCTCGGCGTTACCTTGGTCAGTGAATGGCATTTGGCAAATCCGTTGGCTAGAAATTGTCCGTATCTATCAGTATGCCAAAACTTATCAAGCATTCCCAACGTTTTTGCTAACCGAGCACATACGGACAGACGGACTCACAAGGTGATTACAGGTCACTCTTCGAAAGTCAACCTTTCAATCGGTCGACTGTTCTGCGGGTCGTGCAATTTGCTATATTATTTTGATTAAACGTCACGCCTGTTTAGGCGACATGCGAAATGAAACTTGCCGTAACTCGATGCGGACGGCCACGAGTTTTCTAGCAGAATGTTCCATCAAAATATTTGTACGGTGTACCACGATATCTCTTCGAAATTTTTGGTCATACTGCACGAGACTCTTATACCTTCCTACGGGTTTCTGCGACATTCCTTTGGAGATCTTATATATGACAATTCTTCGATTTAACTATAAATTTTCACATGTTTATAGAAGTTTTGTTCGATTTCATACGAGTTTATTCGATATAGTATAATATATAACGACATTAGAACAACTGGTGCGACATTTTAACCACATAATAAGAATTAGAACGACTTTCTTCGATTTGATACGATTTAGGTGCGATTTTTGTACATGTACGAGTTGATCATTTTTTTTTTTTTTTTTTTTGTATAGAAAGGTGCACATCAAAAGACAGTGTTGTTCATAGTCGTTTTGAATTTTGAGCCTAAACGAAAAAAAAAAAAGGATCTAGCAACCGCCATAGTTGTTCCGCCATAGAAGAAAGAAGAGACGAGTCCCTAGAAGGTTCTTACCTTCTCCCTTTCTTCTTTGGAGCCATATTTGTCTTGAAGTGACGCTACACCTAAGACTGAATACTGTAAAGCAACGTCACTCCTATTTATAGGCCTGTGTCATGTGATTGCGCCTAAACCTGAAAGAGTCGTAGAAACCCCGCCCACTGTCAAAGAGTTGTTGCAATTACTCGAAGAGATATCGCAATGAATTCACCATATCTCGATATTGAACATCGCAGTCAGCCGCACGTTGCCTTTCTTATTTCGTACTGTGTCGCCATGACTCGGCAATTGTTCTTAAACGGGGCGAACAAATGTGAACGCACGACAATATGTGGCAATGTGTATGATAGTTGTTAGACAATGTACGGATGAGCTGCAAGATTGCTACGAAAAGACCTAGGACGGCGAGAGTTTCAAACAATTTAAATTCTCTTAGACACCTCCCGACAATATATAAAATATGAAGAGACATCGGACGACATGGGCGGCATCTCTTCCACATTTCCTCGACATGCGGCGAGTTACCAGTTCGCCGACTGTCGGAGCAAAACTCGTGACAATGTGACAGGGACTCATGGAAAAGAACTCTATAAGTAGTATAGGGCGGCACCTATAAGAGATTAGTTTTCGCTCTAATCCTTGGTACAGTGAACCCTCGTTACAACGACAGCATTTGTACCCAAAGACATTGCCATTAAAATGAATTTGCTGTTGTAAAGAATCCTTAATAAGTAGTTCGGTCTTATTTCTTCATAGAACACATGTTTTGGATATTTGGAAGAATCGCCCCGATTCTAACAAATATCCAAAGCACATGTTTTTTTTGTTTTTTTTGTGTTTTTTTTTTTCAGTTTTGTTAACTATTAAATACAATCTTCTTGCATACTTTGTTACTAAGTGTTACTGTCTAAGCGACGGTTTCTTGACAGTCAAATTGTCATTATAATGAATTTTGTCGTTGTATCGAGTGTCGGTATAAAGAGGGTTGTCTATATTATTTACTTGTGAATTGTAAGTATCATGTATTTAAGTAAACAGTGTAGACCCTGATGAGACGCCACGTTCTAGGCTTTTGATCAATATTTGCACTGTTTGCCAGTGTCACAGTCCAGAAATTATAGATAACCTTCCTTACACGGCACAGTGTTGTAACAGTGACAAAAATAGCTGTAAATAACCATTACCTGGATTGCGTACGAACCCGCGGTTTGATTTCATTGGTCAATGATCATCATGTGGACAACGACCTTAAGGAAAATTTAATGTATGTATACTTAGGCTCTATTGTAAACAGTCGACCCTAAAACTAAAGAAAAGCAAAACAATCAGCTCCGAAAAAGATTATCATAATGTCAGACAGAACCCACCATACAACAATAAGACAGCAAACAGAACAAAACACGAAAAAATGCCCCAAAGCGAGCATTCACAAAAAAGGTTAGAGAAGAGTCCAGGGAGTGCCACAATCATAAACCGCAGCCCTTCCCAGACATCAAAAGGAAGAGGAAACGGACAAATCCAAACAAGCACAAATCAATCAAACGTACCAAAAGCACTAAGGTTAGCTCTCTCTTCCCCAAGCGAGGTAATCACAATGCTAAAAGGACTGAAAAACACAAGAACAAAATGGCACAAGGTAAGACATACAACAAATCGCCTCGCAGAATAAACCACAAAGCACCAAAGAGTAAGACTAACACCGGGACACCGCCTTAGAACGGTCAGTAGAGTAAACCACCGGGGGCGGGGGGGGGGGGGGTTAAAGCATTACAGCTAGCCAACTTCACCCTAGGTCCCGATGCCACCCTTAATCACAACAAGACACCATTACGAAAACACGCCTATTCAAATATATAGAAAATTTTACCACCAAAAAACTGATAATGTTCAGATAAAAAACTGACATTTTTCATATTTCTGCTCAAAACATAGACTGTTGGTACTCGTTAGAACCGCCTCGCCGAGACGGTTTTAACGAGTACCCACAATCAATGTTGTTTGTTTTTAGCAAAATATGCAAAATAATGTCTACCCCCCCCCCCCACCCCCCCCCCCCGCACCCCTTTCTGTAAACCCCAGTTTTACTATACTGAAAGGAAAAAGAAACGCAGGGTAAAATTTATTCCTAAATTTCATTCAAGCTAGAAAAAGTTTGTTAAATATTTTACTATGATTACAAAACGGTACATGTATGGAACAAAAGTTCCAAATTTCATTGGTTTGTGATCAACAAGTCTCGAGTTATTGAAGTTCATTGGTAGCTACCCCCCAAATCTTGAAAATCAAACTGAAAATCAATATCGGGTGTGCCCCCTCTTGCTGCCGTTGCTGCCCTAATTCTCCTTTGGTTAGAGTTAACCAAAGCATTGACAGTTCGCATCGGGATGTTATTCCATTCATCGATCAACGCATTCCTTAGTTGTGCGAGAGTTGCGGGGGGATTTCGGCGCTTCCTAACCCTTCTGTCCAGCTCATCCCACATGCGCTCTATTGGGGTCAAATCTGGACTGTACGGTGGCCATGCTAGTGGTGCGATGTTATTGTTTGCCAGGAAATCCTGACAAACTCGGGCAACATGTGGTCGGGCATTGTCCTGCTGCAGAATCAGATTACGTTGTTGCACAAGCGGGACTGCAACAGGACGCAAGATCTCATCCCTATACCTTACTGCGGTCATATTGCCCGCAACAATAGTCAATTGTGATTTTATCCCGTGAGCAATGCCTCCCAAGACCATAACGGAGCCACCCCCAAACCGATCCCGTTCGACAACACAGGCGTCGGCAAAGCGTTCTCCGCGACGTCGGTACACACGACGTCGACCATCTGCGCGATAAAGAGTGAACCTAGACTCGTCCGTAAAAAGAACTCGTCTCCACTGCCTCATCGGAAATAGCCTGGGCGCATGCGCCGTCAACCACGCCATACGACGCAACCTACGTGCCTGGGTCAGAGGCAGACCAACGTATGGACGACGAGCTCGAAGACCAATCTCACGCAATCGACTTCCAACAGTCTTCGGAGAAATTTGTCGATTATGCGTATCTACTGTATTAAGGGCAGTTTCGATAGCAGTGAGATGACGATTCCGCAAATGTGCCAGACGGATTGTCCTGTCTTGATGTCGCGACGTCACGCGTGGACGCCCAGACCGCGGTCGGTCTGCTAAATGCCCTGTCTCCCTTAAACGTCTAACAAGACGTTCAATTGTTGAGACGTTAACCCCAAAATGATTGGCAACTTGCTGTTGCCTCTGACCCTGCATCAGCAACGCAATTGCCCTACCCCTCTGAACATCAGTCAATCGTACCATGATTGAAAAAAAGTTCAAAGTAGCGTAAAAATGAAAAGAAAAATCGGTAAAAGAATCGAAGAGCGTTGTGTATCGTTGAAGTGTACCAAATGGTGTGAGGAAATCTTGTGCTGAAGGTTTAAACATGCTTGTTTTGCACGAAATTTTGGCTTTTCTGTATTGTCCGTGCAATGCACTGTGTAGTGCACGGTTGAATGATTTCACACACTGGGTAGACATCGACCAAAGACTCGTATACCCGCGGTTCACATTCACAGGACAATCTGTAAAAGTGTATGGCTATAGTAAATACCGTAAAAAATGGTTAAAATAAGAAGGAAAAAACTCTACCCTGCGTTTCTTTTTCCTTTCAGTATATATAAAAGTGGGATTTAAGGGGGTCAAAATTATATAGGCATGTTTTCGTGATGCCACACAGAACGAGCAACACTAGAACCACTGTCTTTCATACAATAAACTGACTAACCCTAAAATAGTCTGGAGACCACCCAAAGGGTAATTGGCAAACAGTGCAGACCCAGATCAGACGCCGAAGAATGCAGCGTCTGTTCAGGGTCTCCACAGTTTGCAAATAACTTCAACTTTCAGCCAGTATTCTCCAGGAATATCTAAATACATAGCCGGACATATCTAAATTTGAAATTTGACTCTTCCAACTATAGTGTGGGGCATTTTATTCAGCCTAAAAATGGCTTTTTACTTGACGTTCAACAAAAAGCCATATTGGTAGAAAGTGAAAACCGCAAAATGCGGCGTCTTTTTGGTGTTTAAACGGTTATTTTTAAGAATAAGAATTTCTGTAAAAAGAATACTACTAATTAAAAATAACTAGATCCCAGATGCCTTTACATGAAACTGGACCTATGCATAGAGCGAGGTAGAAGTATTTTTAGTGCATTTAATGCGTTTAGAAGAAATGTTACACTTTCAGGGCAATGCTGCTCTTGTGCAAAGAGGTCTACCGTAAAAGTAACTCTGCTCGGGGGCTAATTCTTTCCATTTAGAATAGATCCCTTTTCGAAAGCAGACAGGAAGTTACAAAAATTGTCTCCGTTGTCACAAATAGCAGAAAATCTACCAAGTGTATCCGTTCACCTGAACACAGAAGTAACTGTATCTTACACCACACACAGACGTACGTAAAAGCTTATCATTCTGGGTAAAATTTTCAGCAGACGCCATATTGAAATATTTTTCTTATTTTTCCCTGGAAACAGGATTAGACAGTTCATGCAAATTGTCTCCATTGGAGAAAATTTGCATGCAGTACCTGTTTTCTGGGTCAAATAAGAAAAAAATATTTCAAAATGTCGTCTGTTAAAAATATTATCCAGAATGATAAGCTTTTACGTACGTCTGTGTATGATGTAAGATACAGTTACTTCTGTGTATAGGATAACAGCTGAAAATAGAAGACTAATAAGTTGGTTGCATGTCGGTAATTAACGAGAGTGCTGAGGTTCATTTTTTGGACTGAATTGGAGAACTCTGCGTAACTTGGAACGAAACCAAAAATATATCATAATAAATAGTGTCGTGATGAGAATACATCTCCCTATGCAATGGTTTAAAGGGTATAAACCAATCTGCCTTGTGGTCCTCTGAATAAACTATACAACAGATAAACATGAAACATATAAACACATATAATAAGATATAGGTATAAATATAATCTTGTCCGATAACCTTTGACTTCTGATTTCGATTTTCTGTTTGACGTAATACAGCTGGGAACCAATAGCTTCACCGGACGTCATAGGTTTACTATACTATATCACTTTGGGTGACAGACAATTTTAGTCACTTCCAAACTTTGTCGGCCTCGGCGGCTCAGTTGGATGCGCCGTCCGACTGGAGACCAGGAGGTCGCGGGTTCAACCCCCGCCGAGGTCGGCAACATTCTTTCGTGGAGATTGATCATGAAATATTTTCTACGGTCATTCTCTCCCTTCCGCTGATTCAAGAAGGGCAGTTGTCAGTTTCTGGCGAAAGAATGTGCACAATACTGGTTAACCGCTTTGAGGACTAAGCCTGCCCAGTAAACGTGTGGTTAGATAAACTGACCGCGCTCGACATGAACCCATTGTGTTGACTGGGCCGTAAAACCTCAACACAAACAAACACTTCCAAACTTTGAATTTAAAATGTCTCAGAGAAAGTAAATAAGCGAACTCAGGAACTGATACAATAACTGATACAATCAGATCCACATGAAATTCTCAAAATCAAAGGGAAAGACAGACAAATACAATTAAGTAGCCGCAAAAAGAACAGATGGCAATCAGGGTTGGCAGCCCTTTCCCAAAAAGGCTGCAACTCTGTTAACCAAACTTAACTGAATATCTTTAACTTTTACATAGTTGTTAAAAGAAAATGATTTGTAAGAGAAACACTACAGAATATTTAACAAAAAATATCATAATGAAAGTACCGCCTTCCCAGCTAGCATTCTACGTAAATCTACATCGGGCCGTCATCGGCCCGTCAGCTACCCTGACGGGCCGATGACGGCCCGATATAGATTTACGCAGAATGCTGACTGGGTTGGAACGGTCAGTAATAAATTACTAGGGGCTTAAGCAAGCTTTACGGGATCCCAATCCTTGCCCCCAGCTTTCGTAGTGGTAAAAAACATATATGTGCTTGGTCCGCATGGAGGTCTTTTAACTCATCCATGAATCATTAAGGACAACAAATAACTCACAGATAAAGCCAATGAAACAAAGATGAGGACTCATTATATACAACAGACTGAGTAAATTGTAAATAGAGATTAAGTATGAAATCCATATCAGAAGCCATACAGTTAAGATACCTCATAGGGCACATGAAATATGCCGTAGTCATAATATACATACATTAAAAATTGGACAGGATGGATATACATGTATATAGAGTTCAAACAAGGAAGAAGACTATCACAGCAATCATATTAAAATTTAGATTTTGGAGCTGTAACTTGCTCGAGGATGCAAAAGGGATAAGACGGCACCCATACATGTACACCTTACATACAATTCAATACCGTTTTAGAGCCTCTAGTACGCATGAACTAATACGCTATCACATAGATACTCTTAAAATATTTTGCCGCCATTTTCCAAATGAAGACAACTTTTTACAGACAGGATGTTGCCGTCCTCGTATTTGCAGATCGAAAAACAGTGATCTACTCGTAAAGGAAATGATTTGCACCCTTTGGATGTGTACTGAAAAAAGAAATAATTGGCTCCCAAAGGTATTGGGGCATCTTCTTTCATTTTAGAGTAGGCCTTCTTTCAGAAATGGACAAAATTAGTTTTGTGAGAGTTGCCTTCCTGAAAGTGTACTCATTCACCCGAAATGGATAACATCTATATACAGTCGACTCTCGTTAGCTCGGTCCATGGGCCTCTCTGAAATACATCGAGATTTCCGTATCTCGATGTATCAGATTTGCAGAATTGAGGAAAATATAAATCGAAAAACCGCATTTCACAAATGAATATGTAATTGACTCCAGAAGTTAGAAAATATACTGAAATTATTGTGGAAAAGAGGAGAAATTGCTCCTTAGGAGCATTTTCTCCTCTTTTCCACAATATTTTGTTACCTGTCGCTAAATTTCCATGTTAAAACACAGAACAGATTTTCACTTCGATAAGCGAATATTCTGGATAAGCGAAGTCGAGATAACGAGAGTCGACTGTATAATGAACTTCTGTACTGTTCTGTACTACTTAAAACTGAGCCGGTGCACAGCTTTTCCTTAAAGATCGCATATGCGCCCAGCAGGGACTCAGATAAGCCAGTGCTTCCGCGCATGCTAATCAAAGTCTTTGCTATCGGCTCGAATCCGCTTTGGATCCTTAGCTGCGCAAAGAGTGCCCTACAAAGACTTTGATCAGACTGCGCAGATGCACATGCTGATCCGTCTTCTCTGAGCGTACACGCAATCATTTTGGGAAATACTGTGTCTAAGCTCATATGTCTAATAGTGGGAAATTACCTATGAATGATTTGGACGGAATAACACTTCCACTACAAGAATTGCTGGGTATGCAAAATTCCTTAAAGACATGAAAATAAGACGTAAATTGGTATTATATCTCTGATAAGAAACCTAGTATACTGTCAATAAATGACAGACAGGTAGAGGACCAGCAGGAGAATTAGTAGTGACTCATTTATCTATTCCACAGGTAAGGTGGGCATACGAAAGTGATTACCTTTCAAAAGGCCTCTTTACAACCCCCCTGGTGGGATCTCATAATCACCTATTTATTACATGCGTCCAGGTAGGGGCAATAAAGTCATTAGTGAGTGGTACCACTTTTGGTCTCATTTAAACTGTAACTTTCCTGCAGTGCTAGACCTGGTATATAAGAATCTTCAGCTTGCATAAACATCCTGTTTATCCTAGCTCGACATCCTTCAAACCATAATAGGGCCGCATCAAGCGAAAACATGGCTTCGCACTTGCGCAGATTCAGCTCATCGTGCGCATGCTCAACGTATCATCCGGGCCTTTGCTCTCCATTCATACATTCTGTAGTGTCAAATGATTCTGTTAGCGGACAGTGAAGACCCTGATCAGACTGCGCGGACGCGCAGGCTGATCTGGGCCTTCGATGTCCGCATATGCCCGAAGACATGTTTTGGCATAGCACGGCCCAATTATCTAATACTGCTTCGGCTTTGCAATGACTTGAGGCCATTTCGCGTTCGTTGATTTCTTCAGATATTACGTCAATCATCCAACAAATGATGGAAGATAAAGCTGACAAATATATTAATGTTAATCGATTTTGCAGTTCCTATAAGATATTCTATAAATGTTATGACTTCATAATGGTGAACGCCAGTCAATCAGTCAGTTAATTTTGCTCTTAAAAACAAACATATGACAGATCCCAGCGGGCACATGAGGTTTATAAAACGTCACATTAACGTCGTGTGCACATGAATTATTCTAGCCTTCGCTAATAAATGAGCAGTCTTGTTAGCGTATTTTGTATCCGTATATACAGTGCATATATCCACACCGCCAGAATCACATTTAGCATTCTGCTTAAATCTATATCGGATCGTTATCGGCCCGACATAATTCCTTTCGGTCCGATAACGGACCGATATAGACTTAATCAGAATGCAATCTATGATGTAAAGAGAAGATATGTAGGCTGCCGTGGGTCTTCGAACAGGGGACATATTAATGAAGCAAGTTGGCTTTTTGCTTTAAATTTTATGTGACTTGATTTCTTTTGAATTGCAGATTGGTTGCTCTGCTTTCGTTGGTTTGTAACGTGTGTACTGTCCATAGTATAGTCGAACCTTAATAGCTTGAACACCAATGATTCGTTTACCATGGCTAATTCGAACTCTTTTTTGAGTCCCTAGAAAATTTTCTTGATAGCACAAGAAAGCAAATATTTATGGATATTTTAGGGAAATTTCCTTATTTTACCATGGAAGTGTATGTTGTGTGTACTCATTAGAATCGCCTCATTGAGGCGATTCTAATGAGTACACTCAACAGAACTTTATTAAATAGACGATCGATTTACTTCCTGACCTGGCGCCATGATTAACCCTCAGTGGCTTGAACTACCCATGTCTCGAACAATTGTCCATGGTCCCGAAGATGTTCGAGCCATTGCAGTCCGACTTTAGTTTCTTTATTCTTCCTTTTGGTATCATTGACAGGCTATATGCTATTATTGTTACTCTTTCTGAAAACAGGCTTTCTTTTTACGTTTATTTTACTACACTGCAGCTGGTGTTAGTGCCGTGTGGCGGCGGTAGAATGTCTCCCTGTACATCACCATAGTGCAGATAATGTTTCATTTCCTTTGGGACCATTGGGCCCAATGTGATATATTTGAAAATAGAGTATTCTCATGTATATGCTAGACGGCGTGCGTCAGCAGTGTTGCAAACTTCATTATTGCTTATGGAGAGTCTCCATAAAACCGAGAGTCCCGGTTTCTAATCTGTAGTTTCCAAAGGCAATCTTTTTTACGTTTATTTTACTATTTGGGCCGCGTCAAGCGAAAAAGTGCCTTAGAACATGCGCAAACTGCGCAGCTTCAAATCATCCTGCGCAAAGTATAATCCAGGCCTTTGCTTTCCATCATACATTCTGGAGTATCCAGTGACTCGGTTAGCGGACAGTGAAAGCCCATTTTATAGAAAATAAGAAAATTTCGAAACTTAAAAAAGCATATGTCAACCAGCGTAGACTAGACGGTCCACTTGGCACAAGCTGACCTGGTTGCCAAGCTATCAGAATCACGTGACACAGAAAGGGTGAAGTTGATTCTGTTCTGTTGCCCAAAGCTAAACTTCGGTATAACAGGCCTCAAAGAAACACTGTAACTTTGTTGGTTTGTAGTTTATCGGCCCAGTCTACAATATTAAAATTATGTCGAGCTGATCAATTTGCCTAGCCACTTTTCTTGGGTATACTTAATCCTCTTTAGAAGGGGTTAAACAGTATCTGTGCACATTATTTCATCTTAAACCCTGTAACATAAACTGTGAAAATAAAAATATATGCTATTGAAGGCAAAATATAAACATTTTAACGCAAGCTTGTTTATAAATATGACAACTAGATCCAAAATCAGCTGCCTCTGACCTGCTCAAAAACGTCTGATCTGTTATTTATATGTTTACATCTTTTTTCAATGTTTCAATTGCTAAATTCCAAATTAGTCGCGCAGCCTACTGGCATATTGATCAAAAGTGATCGAATCATTTAATGGTCTCTGGGCCTGGTGAAACATATATATATATATATATATATATATATATATATATATATATATATATAGCTAGATAACTGCGCAATTCCAGATCCGATACGTTGTCCGATCTTGCATTTGTGCGTCGTTTCCATATTTCAAAAGACACGTTTTCGCTTATCATGCCCATAATAACATAAGTTTCTTCGACAAAAGAATATATTGCTTCTTTGCTAGACCTTTTGAAAGCGTTAGACCTCGGCATTATCCTGTTAAAGGAAACAAATGAAGCCCTATATTTAATTTAGGTGATCTTTATTCTTTATGAGACAGACGATGAGGAATTTAATAAGACGTTCCAAGAGAAACGGAACCTTTTATCGCATATACATGCAATCAGAGAATACGCAGATCAATGTACGAACTTGTCGCAATCTGACCAGATCATTAGTTGCTGACTTATTGGAGCGCAGGAGACTACAGAACCGTTTGGCTTATCGGAGTACATAGACAGACGAAGTGAGGCATCGCGGATACATAGCATAGCCTCGTCCTTCACTGTTAGAATATTTTCTCTTTATGCGCTCTCAGATCGTTTCTTGTCACTAAGCGAAGCAGTTAACAGAGCGAAAATTAATTCTCGGCACGAAAAGGAAAGATTGAAACATCTTACAATCAAGATTAAGAATCAGGCAGAAAAGATGACACTTAGAATAAATTGAAAGAGGTCTTAGTCCGGGCAGATAGGCAATTATGCTCCATAAATCAAAACATTGTCATCAGTATACTAAAATAAATCGAAATTATATGTAATGTGCACATCATGAAAGCACGTCTATATAATTTTGACCCCCTTAAACTCCACTTTTATATAGTAAAACTGGGGTTTACAGGGGTATTCAGTATTTTTTTATTATTATTTTGCTAAAAACATAGATTGTGGGTACTCGTTAGAACCGGCGGTTCTAACGAGCAGTACCTACAATCTATGTTTTGAGCAGAAATTTGAAAAATATCAGAGTTTTTAATCTGAAAATTTTCCTTTTTTTGTTGTAAAATTTTCAAAACTATTTGAACAGGTGTGTTATCGTAATGTGCATAAATAACCCTTATGTCATACGTGACCAGCGAAGACGCAGGTCAATCTAAACTTTGGCGGAGTCAAACTTGGGATAGTACGTTAGCATTCCATAAAACCTACGTCATATCAATGATGAAGATATGTATTTTCACGGAATCTTGCTAAATTAACCCATTTATGCCGAGTGGTCTCTTCTACCTTAACTTTTTGGACTGGTCCTTTTCGAATAGAAGGGGAGTCTGGTTGGATTTTATTTTTACTGTATTTGGATTGGCACTTTAGGATTAATAAGCAAATTATTAATCAACTCAAACTTTGCATTGTATTTGTTTTTTGTAGAATTCCTTAAAAAGACTTCGGAATGGATAAAAAAAAAAACTTTGCCCTGGAGTATGTGGGGCTGCATCACAGGGTAGTGACAGGTTAGGGTGGTAGTCAAAATTACACTTTTTCGAAACATTGTCATTGCAGCATATTAAATTGGATGTTCACCGGGCGGATAAGTTGGGGTAGATATAGCAGAACAGAACCAGGAGAGCCCTTGTTTGAGCCAACAGGTATAACTACCAGAGTACAAATGAATTTTTCACTAAAGCGTGTCCTTGGATTGTTAGGGCCAGGGGAGACTGCGGCAATGTTATTTCTTTGAACTGAATATTAATGCTACAGTCAACATTAATGCTACAGTCAACAATATTTCAGTGATGTTGTGAGAGTAGTTTATGCTCTTTCAGTGTAGCAATTTTAAACATTCAAAGAATTACAACTGTTTTAAATCTAACAATGAACTGTTATGTCCTGTCATGTCAGTTTTAGTATACACTATAATTAATCTGTCCATATATTTGGCCGTCTGCCTGACTTCTGCTGCAGAATTGCAGCCTCCACTCAGTATTATAGATATAAAGCTGGATTTAGTCAGGTACATTTGGAAGGCAATGTACAACACAACATCACGAAAACATACCTATATAAGTTTGACCCCTTTAAATCCCACTTTTATATAGTAAAACTGGGGGTTACAGGGGTGTACATTTTTTTTTTAATTTCTGCTCAAAAACATAGATTGTGGGTACTCGTTAGACCCGCCTCGGCGAGGCGGTTATAACGTGTACCCACAATCTATGTTTTGAGCAGAAATAGAAAAAATATCAGAATTTTTATCTGAAAACTTTCAGTTTTTGGTGGTGAAATTATCAATATATATTTGAATAGGTGTATTTTCGTAATGTTTCGGAGTCTGAGATAACGAGATTTGACTGTACAAGAAATAGCTCTTTATTGTCGTGGCAATTCGGTCCTTGTCTTACGAATCCGTTATTAGTCTCTAACAAGGACGTGATCTGCATTACAAACCAATTGTTATTCTCCTCCCTGAAATTTGAGAGACACGCCATGAGAAAAATAATAGTTTCCCATCATCTATGCAAATGGCAAACGCACCATCTAGCAGTCTGGTCAGGGTCACTGCTACAGACAATGTGTACAATTAACATAGAGAATATATAAGCTCTATATCAAACTAAATGGATAAGCAGGCTGGTCTGTATATTCGTTGTTCATATATAGGATGAAATCATTGTTGGTTTCTTTTACAACAGGCCCGGAAAGTGTTATTATTGCCCAGAGAAATTGACGCTTCAGCAAGTGTTAAATTGGTCTTATTTCAGCATGTTCTCCCATCGTTAAAACATCATTTATTATCTGTTGCAGCAATAGACAATGTGGCACCATAAGGGGCTCGTATTTGTGATAAAACATTTTTTCTTGTTTACAAAAAATCGAAAGTATGCAGATACTTAATATGGTTCGCGGATTCCTTCATTCATCTTCTTTTACAATTTTCAAATGAGGTGTTTGAAAAAACTATCACCAGTCATTAATCATTTGAATTGGCTCCACAATCATAATGACGAGCCTACTTTTAAGAGTTAAGGGGAATCGATACATGTTCAGATTCTATTTAAATTGTGGTGTCCCCTTCTGAAAAGCAGTCTACTCTAAAAAGAAAGAATTGTTCCAAACGGAAGCTAATTCTTTCCCTCTAGAGTAGATTCCCGTTACGAAAACACGCCTATTCAAATACTCGTATATTGAAAATTTTACCTCCAAAAACTGAAAATTTTCAAACAAAAATCTCTTACATTTTTTCATATTTCTGCTCAAAACATAGATTGTGGTTCTCTTTAGAATCGCCTCGACGAGGTGGTTCTAACGAGTACCCACAATCTATGTTTTTAGCAGAAATAAGAAAAATAATGAATACCCCTGTAAACCCAAGTTATGCTATAAGTGGGGTTTAAGGGGGTCAAAATTATATAGGCATGTTTTCGTGATGCCTTTTCAGAAGGCGAATAATGTTCAGGAAAGCAAACAAGAAGTCACAAAAGTTACCTCCCTTGTAAAAAATGGCGAAAAATCTACAAAGTATATCTCGTTCCCTCAAAGCGTATCCGCCTAGTGCCCCAAACAAAGGTCCTATGGAAAGACTGCAGATCAAGATGAGAAGCAGCATCGATTTTAATACTTAAAAGATCCTTAGTAGTTTTAGAAGTTAATAGAACCTATTTCAGTAGTTAATAGATACTTAGTTTTAGAAGTTAATTGCACCTGTTTTAGCAGTTAATAAGTCCTTAGTAGTTTTTAGACGTTAATAGCTCCTGTTTTTTAGTAGTTAATAGATCATTAGTGTTTTTAGAAGTTAATAGCACCTGTCTTACTATTTAGAGATCACTGGTAATTTTAGAAGTTATTGGCTCCTGCTTTAGTAGATAATAGATTCTAAGAAGGTTTAGAAATTAATAGCACCTGCCTTAGTAGATACCCTTAGTCGTTGATAGAAGTTAATAGCTCCTGTTTTAACAGTTAATAGATCCTTAGCAGTTTTTGAAGACAGCACGTGTCTTAGTAGTTATTAGATCCTTATTAGTTTTAGAAATTATTTACACCTGTTTACGAGGGGCGCTCATTTAATGTTGTCATTGGGGTTCTACAACATTCTAATTAATCCAATTCAATTTCGTTTACTTCAACCCTTCAAAGTATTCTCCCTAGACTGAAAACACACTTTTCAAGTCTCGAAATCCATTTTGTAAAGGCAGAGAAGTAGGTCTTTTTAGGTAAACCCTGAAGACACTGGTAAATTGCACTACCAAGTGCACTTCGGGATTCAAAACGACGACCAGAAAGGGTTTTCTTTAGTAAGGGAAACAGAAAAAAGTCGCAGGGACTAAGGTCTGGCGAATAAGGTGGATGAGAGAGCTGAACTACCTTTTCCCCTTTCAAGACGTTTTGGACAAGAACACACTTGTGAGCAGGTGCGTTGTCATGGATAAGACACAGACCTCTTTAACCGGTTGCAGGTCTACGTTTTTCATAGTGTGCCTTTACTTTTCAGTGTGTATGACCGAACCAACCTGAACTTTCAATAACTTTTGAAAGACTGAACGGATTATACCGAAATTTTATTATAGAAAATCACTCCCTCGTGAAATCACCGCAGTTTCCACGTGCTTCTTCAAGACATGCGGTATGGTGGGCCATCAGTGACACAGTTAAATGAACGCCCCTCGTAGGTAGTTAATGGATCCTTAGTAGTTTTAGAAGTTAAGAGCACATGTTTAAGCAGTTGATAGATCCTTATTAGTTTTAGAAAATGATACCACCTGTCTTAGTAGTTACTAGATCCTTATTAATTTTAGAAGTTATTAACACCTGTTTAGGTAGTTAATAGATCCTTAGTAGTTTTAGAAGTTAAGAGCACCTGTTTAAGCAGTTGATAGATCCTTATTAGTTTTAGAAGACGATACCACCTGTCTTAGTAGTTACTAGATAGTTACTAGATCCTTAGTAGTTTTAGAAGTTTAGGCAGTTAGTAAATCTTGAGTAGTTATAGAAGTTAATAGCACCTGTTTTAGTAGTTAACTGATCCTTAGTTGTTTTAGAAGATAATAGCACGTGTCTTAGTCTTACTAGATCCTTAGTAGTTTTAGAAGTTAATAGTACCTGTTTTAGTAGTTAATAGATCCTTCCGATCTGCTTTGCTTGATGTAAATACCTTCAATTGATCTTGGAATTCATTGCCCTTCACTTACTTTCCTATAATTTCTTATCCCCGCGAGTCTACTTTTTTACTATATAAAATCTTGAAAAGAGAGGTGTGTCCTATTTCTGAATAAATAAATAAATCATTTCCTTTTGCGTTCTGTAGTTAAAATCTCAGAAATATTTACGGGATAATTTTTGTTTATTATGTCAGCCACTGTAAAGGGACAGAGCCAAACTTCATATGGTTCCGAAGTTGATAGCTTAAACTTAAACTTGCCGACTTTAAATAAAAACAGACATTCCAAACAAGCTCTTTTGTTTGTTTAGAGGAAATAACGATTGACATTTGATTCAAATTATCTAAAGTGACAATTTTAAAGAAATGCCAAGTTTATTTTCATGTTTACGCAATGGGTATAGCTGAACTAAAAAGGAGAGCAAGTTTTTCCTCACCATGTTTGCCGCTGTGGTCACTACTTGCAACTGGATCTTCTTCCTATCATTGCTTATGATTGCAGATTGCTTTCCTAAGAGAATAGGCTTTTGTTTTTCCACCTCTTGCATTAAAACGTCAATTTCTTCTACTTTCCATTTTTTTTTTTTTTTTTTTTTTTTTTTTTTTTGCCTTTTGTTGACATTTGTTTGGAGCAAACTAAAAATACGACCGTCACGTTTTTTGATAAAACGCAATTTTATGCTCGCGCGTACAGCTTGCGATCTTTGCTGAAACCGACGTGAGCACTTCTTATAAAAAAAAAAACGTACGAACATTTTACGACTAATAGTACGACCTTTTTTATTGACGAAACTTGCCCCCGGAACCTTTGCTATTAATATATGCTATATTGGCTCTTGTCCGCCATAGGCTCGTTTCATAAATTTCATATGAAATGACTAACATATGATCCTTTGTATTTAACACCAGAATTGACGTCAAGCTAGCAACCAAAAGGATTTAACCCATAGTCATGTGGATCAAGTAGAGAAAATACCATATACCATATAATAAATAGAAGCTGACCCTTGGGAAACTAAAATGTATCAATATTGAATACATGAATATATGCGTTGTTGCAGAAAAAAAAACTAGCATTATTTACAGTAAAGCAATTATTCTTAGCAGCAAAAAATAGATTCAAATTTCAAAACTGGAAATTAGTGAAATTGTTTTTATTCGAACTCTTTCCTTTTATGAACCTATTTGAAATGTTGCGAACGGTATTTCGATATCTTACATGGTTTTACTTCCAGATACGAAAAAAGTACGATTTACTGATAAGAACCACGATCGTTTTAATATGTACGGTTTATTAATCCCCGGGCTGAAATTTGAGCACGCTAGCATAAATATTTCACGGAGAGCTTTAACAAAACACTGGGCCTGGTAAAAAGCCTCTAAACAAATGAAATGATTTAATTTTACTAAAATAAATTGAATGCAGTAATACGTCGTGTCAGTTGGAAAAGGCAATCGGTTCACTTTTTATTTAAACCCCTGCCATCAAAACAATAAGGGCAATCAGTTATTTTTTCACTTGTTGATTTTGTTTTTAACACAATGCAAATTGATTGAGACCAGTAAGGCATTTGTTGATACAATCTTAGACATGTATAATCAAATTTGTGATGTTGACCCTCATGCTCCCCCATTATATCAAAACACAGGAAAGACGTAGGTAGGGATCTAAATTAGTATGTGGATTTTCAGATTTTTGCAGTTTTTAAGCTAGCTTTTTAATTTGATTTTTACTTCTCACATCCTTTCTATACAATAAAAGTTAAAATGATTGCATTTGGAAACAAAGAACACATTACATAGAAAATGGGAATCTCGGTTTTATTGAGACTCTTCATAAGCAATAATGAAGTTTGCAACACTACATAATACGCCCATTAGCGTATACATAAGCAGAACTCAATTTTCAAAGATACCACAATAGGCCCTGTGATCCCAAAGGAAATGAAAATATACTCTGCACTATGGTGAGGTACGGAGAGTGCCACACGGCACTAACACCAGCTGCAGTGTAGTAAAATAAAAGTAAAAAAGATGGTCTTTGTAAACAATTACAGATAGAAAATTGGAGTCTCGGTTTTATTGAGACTCTTCATAAGCAGTAATGTAGTTTGCGACAAATCTGTCTAAATGTGCTTAATTACCGATTTCTGCCTCATTTTCAAGTTATATGGTGAAAAATGCCATTGATAATATCTCTGGATAAGATAAAAAGAATATCAAGATATTCTTGTTATCTCTACCAGATGGTTCTAAAAATTACCCACAGCATGTTTTTGTCCAAATATGAGCCAAGAAAATGGCTTATCTTGAACTCTGATTAAGAAGTAGACATTTTACATAGACATGTAACCGTAATGTATCAACTGATTGCTGTTTGTGTTTCTTTGAGACAACACACCTGCCCAGTTTTGTAAAATAGTATATTGGATATCCAGGAATAGTCAAAATCAAAGAACATACATTCGAACCTCAATAGCTCGAACATGTTGGGGACAATGGAAATTTGTTCGAGATATGGGTAGCTAGAGCCGCTGAGGGTTAATCATGGCGCCAGGTCGGGAAGCAAATGGCAGTAATTTAGGATTTTTTTTATTTTATTTTCTAGACAATAATGGTATGTTGAGTGTACTCATTAGAATCGCCTCGATGAGGCGATTCTAATAAGTACACAAAACATACAATTTCATGATAAAATAAGAAATATTCCTTAAATATTTGTTTTCTTAAGCTATCGGAAGACTTTTGTAGGGATTCAGAAACGAATTCGAATTAGCCATGGTAATTGAGCCATCGGTGTTCGAGTTACTGAGGTTCGACTGTGCCTACCAATGATACCAAGAGGAAGAGTAAATAGATCAAAACAGACAGGATACAAGCCACAAACCAAAAAAGCAAAGAAAAGTAACCAGCCAGCTTCCGCTTCTTCAAAAAGGTGATCACAATGTTAGACAGATTCAGCTAAGCGCAATAATAAGACAACGATCAGAACAACACATGCCAAACGCCAACACAAAGAAGGACACACAAAGAACAAACAACACCATAAACACTGTCTTAGATTGGTCAGTATACAAACTACATCGGGATTCAAATCGATTTTACTGGCACCAAAATTTTACCCTTGGTTCAAAGTTACCGAATGCATAATAGCTAGTAAATGTATTTGCCAACATGACAGACCACCGACTGAAACAAACCTTTTATTCACCCAGTAGTAAATTGCATGCATTACGTCAGGGGAACTTTGAAGGCAAAGAAAGGTAGGGAATGGGCCCCGTTTTTTGATATGCTGTAGCCAAGGCACTGTGGGCTCTAACTTCCACCCTCCCTTCGGCCGCAAATCTGTGGGACGGTTTTACCGTTCACAGATCGGAAAAGTGGCTGTGCAAAGTGTAGATCGAGATAATAAGGCTCGCCATAAGGACTTGCATATCGTCGTTGTCGAGTCAAATAGTTGTATTTCAGATTTCTTAACTTCTCAGGAGAAAGAAAAAACTTTATAACTTTTGCTAGACGTTACCAATATTTATGAAACGCCGACAGTATTCTATTTAGTGACATCCAAATCCAGTGCTATAGCTATTCTAATCTTACAGATGAGAATTCATACCATCTTTCGACTAAATCACTAGAGTTACAACTTTTTGGTACATTTTTCTCTCGAGTTACGATATTTAGATGTTTAGAATGCATCAAGACATCGCATCTCGGTAGAAAGACTACACAAACTATACAAAAATATTGTCTAAATACTCGTAACTCAAGGCTCTAAGGGATATCTTATTGGCCTAGAGGTACGAGAATTTGACAGAAGGCGCGCTGAATGGCAAGTATTCCCGCGTTGCAAAAAAGTCATTTTGGCAAAAAATGGAGTAACGAGGTTTTGACTCGGCAACGACGATATACTATTTGGCTTTTAACAGTACAATGTTGGCTATTTTGCCTTCGATTTTGTTCATAATCCATTTTTATGACAATGATATTAAAAAGGAGCAAAACTTCAGTTGAGAAATGCTCAGGGAAGAAGTTTAATAAGTTGTAAGGGGACTTCATTCTAGTGCAGTATTTATTCTTGCTTTCCTTGGGATCATTGAGCCAAGTCTAGTAGCTTCGAAATTCAAGTTACGACTGAGCTGGTGGTAGGGAGTGTATACAAGCCAACAAATTACATTCAAACCTCAATAGCTCGATCACTGATAGCTCGTTTACCAAGACTTATTCGAAATCGTTTTTTTGTCCCTACGAAATTCTTCCGATAGCTCAAGAAAACACATATTTATGATAATTTTCTTATTGTATCATGAAATTGTATGTTTACTCATTAGAATTGCTTCATCGATGCGATTCTAATGAAAACGTTCAACATACCATTATTGTTTAGAATATTGAAAAGATTTCCCCTAAATGATCGCCATTTGCTTCCGGACCTGGTGCTATGATTAACCCTCAGTGGCTCGAATTACCCATATCGCGAACAAATGACCATGGTCCCAAAGATGTTCGAGCCATTGAAGTTCGACTGTACATTGTTGTCAAATGAAGAGTGAAAATAAAACCGAGACCAAATTATCGTTTAATTACACGTTCTACGTTTCCAATCGCAACCTTTTATAGATCATTGAGCCATTCTGATATCTCGGAAAATCTTGTTCCGCTTAAACCAGTGCTAGGGGTGCGTGAATCTCTGCAAACTACAATGCTGTCATATCATCACGAAAACATACCTATATAATTTTGACCCCCTTCAACCCCACTTTTATATAGTAAAAATGGGGTTTACAGGGGTATACATTATTTTTCTTATTTCTGCTCAAAGAGGCGGTTCTAACGAGTACGCACAATCTATGTTTTGAATAGAAATACATTCTTTTAAGTTTTCTTTGTTTCCAAGGCAATCTTTATAGTTTTTGAGACGTCCTCTTTGCTTTTGTGCATACCAAGTACCTTCTGTAAAGCGGTCTGGTATAAAGGGAAAAACATTGCTAGCAAAGGATATCAAATTCGTTTTCTTTGAAGTAAGATCCTTTTGGGAAGGGTCGAAAAATAGTTAAAGGATTTGTCTCCCCTGTCTGGTCCTCTGATCTGTAATAACAATATTATACGTCAATATCCATCATGCGTTCATTGCCTCGAAACAGTTTGTATAAATTCCTTATATAGTAGCACTTTCTATCTCTTGAGGGGCTCTATTAAATAATTAAATGGAATTACGCAGTGAAAAGAAGCTCAATGCATATGAGTACTGTGCAGTCCTGTAGTAAGCCTGCAGTCTGGTCTCTCTCTCATTCTCTCTCTCATTCTCTCTCTCTCTCTGCTGACAGATATACAATAGCCGATCCGATGCTTAGTGAAAAGCCTTAGAATACTCGACTTAATGTCCAGCGTATCACAATGTCACAGATTTTAAAAATTGAGCCGCAATGTCGGCAAACATGCCTTCGAACATGCACAGCCAGTGAAGATTCAGATCAGCCTGTCCATTCCCGTCCGATCAGAATCGTCACTGGGCATATTTTGGATAGCCAAGGACACAGATTTTCTTCATGCGGTCAATGAAAACTCTGATCAGACTGCGCAAATGCGCGGGCCGATTTGAATCTTCGTTGGGCCTGGGCGCACAGGTCAGAAGGGGCGTTTTCTCACGTTGCGGCTCATGTTTTTTTTAATGCGGCTTGGATGACAATAACATAATGCATTCAAAGACTTATCTGACAGCCTGTAATGTTTCTGTTAGTCTCTCGTTTTTGAACTGGACTAAAAATGAAATGATTTTTATCGTATCTCTGAATTAATGTTGCCAACATTAATTCAGAAACACGATAAAAATATTTCAGGAGACTTACTGAAATTTTACAAGCTGTCAGGTGCCACATTTTATGTCACATTTTATGATTGTATTGATACCATATATCAATTTATTAAACTTTTCTTGGATAAGAATGTCTATTTTTGAGGAATATGGAGCCTCTAAATCGTAAGTTCAAAATTCGTTAATTGTAAGTCTAAAATCCCGTTAATCGTAAATCCAAAATCCGTGAATCATAAGTCCTAAATATACAAGGCAAAATCGTGAAATACAACAGACTCCCTTGGGAAGTTTAACAAAACTGGCCGTTGTATGGATAGATACTTTATTAGATAGATACTTTATTAATGCAATAAGCCATTAAGGCCCATGAGCATGTATACACATAACAAAGTACATATAAAGTGCAGGATAGCAGGCAACATATATATATGATTGCAACCACACATCAGGTATGGTTAGAAATGAAAACAGAAGTTCCACATTAAATGAGATCTGAAATTAGAAAATGGAAAATGGGAGAGGTGCTGCATTAATTATTCGCCAACTTTTAAATTCATTTATTTTTTTTTTTTTTTTTTTCACAAATTTTGAATTTGATTTCTTGTGACTATTACAATGGCATTATTTGTTTTCTTATTTGAAATGCTTTCTCGACAAAGATACCTAATTTTACTAATGTTTTCCTGTGTTCTGTGGTCAAAAGCTCAACGAATTTTATCATATTAGGACGCTGCCAAAAATATTTACTGATATACATGTTTCGTAACTCCATGTAGATTGGACATTCGAAAAGAAAATGAAATTCGTCCTCCAGCACCTTACAAATTTTGCATTTTCTATTTTCATATTGAATTTTATTCGGCCTTACCCATCGTCCTACTTCAACCTCAAGTCTATGAGACGAAAGTCTTAATTTACTTAAACTTTTTCTATATTTTTCTATATTTAAAATGTCCAAATATTGTTGGTATTGAAACTTTGCAAATGTTATAAAACATCTAGCCCTTGTTGAATTATCTAAACGTGAATGCCAATCTTGAATAAATATATCTTTTACTCTAAGTTTAAATATCTCTAAAAAGGCCTCTTTATTACCCACCCCTTGTGCCACCCAAACGTCCATAAATCCTAACCGGCTTAGCAAATTTTTCACTGACAATGCCCAATTTTGTTTTAAAGGTTGCTTTACAATATCATTTAACATCATATTATATGACTGTTTTATGAGTTTATTTTCTTCACTAGTTATTACCTTGAACCAATATTTAATGATTGTTACATATCTGCGTGACTGATAATCGATCCTCCCTAGTTCTCCATAAACAAAGTCATTTTGAGTTGACTGCTTTACTCCGAGAATTTTCTTGCAAAATTGCAAATGAACAGTCTCGATAGCTGTAGACTTATAGAACCCCCAACACTCGCTCCCATAATTTAAAATTGGCGTTACCAATTTATCAAATAACTCAAGCATATGTGAAGGTTTCAGCGGTAAAAAGTTGTATAAATACTTATTTAATGTAAAAACTGCTTTCATTGCCTGTCCTGACAAGGTCTTTTGTGTTTCAAAGTTTGATCCCCCGGTAGTAAACACTACACCCAAATAGCAAAATTTATTAACTATTTCTATGCTTGAATTGTTATAATTAAATTGTAAATTATCTGGAAGTCTACCCCCTTTCCTGAAAATCATTATTTTGGTTTTATTTGTGTTCACTGTTAACTTCCATCTCGCACAATATTCTTCAAAAATTTTTAATGCATTTTGTAACTCTTCAGACGTTTTTCCAAAAAGTATTATATCATCGGCATATAAAAGTAAATATAAATTTGTCATACAAATATTAATACCGGATGCCCCTTTAGTCACCAGTTCTTCCTCTAAATCGTTCAGGTACATGGCAAACAGGAAAGGGGAAAGACATTCGCCTTGACGAACTCCTATATTACATGTGAAAGATTCGCTGAGGACATTGTTATGTTTGACCCTAGATTTTACAATAGTATAAATTGATTTTATGATATCCAACATTTTCCCCCTAACCCCAATCTTTAACAATTTGAACCATAATATATCCCTGACTACAAAATCAAAAGCCTTGGTCAAATCGATAAACGCGCAATATAAATATTCATTATTATTGATACAGTGTGTTATCATATTGTTCAAAATAAAAATGTTATCTATTGCACCCATCTTTTTTCGAAAACCAGCCTGAGCTTCAACATAGATATTATATTCCTCTGCCCAGTTGTTCAACCGATTGTTTAGAATCCGTGTGAACAACTTACCGATAATACTAAGTAGTGTGATCCCACGATAATTTGAAACGTCATCTTTCTCACCTTTTTTAAAGATAGGTACTATCAAACCTTCGGACCAATCTTCTGGAAAATATCCTAGTTCAAAAATTTTATTGAATAAATTATGTAAGTAATTCTTCAGACTATTTGTTCCATTTTTCAAAAACTCGTTTAAAAAAAGATCTTGACCCGAACTCGCCCCATTTCTCAGTTGATGTACCCCAGTTTTAATTTCTTCCACTGAGATTGGCTCATTTAATTCTTCAAACATTATCTGTAGTTCCCCCTTTAAATAAAATTCGTTAAACTGTAAAATATCGTCATCAGCTTGATAAAATTTGTCATTTGGATCATTAATTGCCTGAAAATATTCCGCAAATTTTTTCGCGCTAATAGAAGTTTTGGGTTTTAAATTCGCTGCCTGTTTGAGAAGTTTCCAATATTCCTTCACATTTTTGTGCTTTGACACCAATAATTTAACTCTTTGATCTTTTTCAAAGTTTAAGCGCTTGAGACGAATAAGCCTTTTATAACTTGCCCTCGCATTTACTAAATCAGCTTGATTTTCTAAATTCTTACAACTTCTGTAATTATTCAGTGCTGAATAAAATAAGTTTCGGTACCTTTGACAATCATCGTCAAACCAAGGTTGGGTAGACTTAAATGTATGCTGCGTATTACTACAGTTTTTGGAAAAATTAATATTTTTTGAAAATAATGGGTCACATATTTTTGACATTAAATCAGAGAATTGTTTCAAATTTTCGTTTATTTCCTGACTGGTTGTTAATCGTGCTAAATTCGACGTTAGATCCCTAAACTCTTCATTTTGCGCTTCAAGACTATCGCGATACTGCCCTACTTGCTCCTCATCCCATATGTATTTCTTTTGTACCCTTTCGCAGCTGTCCGTTTCAACTTCAGGGTTTGCTTCCTTATTAATTTTTCTCACAATAGAGAATTCAACAGCACAATGATCCGACAAGATATTTGGGTCACATACTTGAAAAGAAGACATAGCCTCTAATAGACGAGGGTTAACAATTATATAATCGATAACACTGCACCCCGAGCTGCCAACAAAGGTGTATTTCCCGACCCCACTATCCATCCCCACCCTACCATTACAAACACGTAAACTATTAAGCTTGCAAAATTCCAGCAGTTTCCGCCCATTCCTGTTAACCACCCTATCCTGCGAAACCCGAGATAAACTTTCGTCCGTTTCATAATCAGCCGGCAATACATCTATGTTGGCGTAACTGTCAAAAACTACATAATCTTTCTCAGCCCCAATACGACTATTAAAATCGCCGCAAATCAAAAGATTGTAGCAGTCATTTGTTTCATTTGCAATTTTGATGATAAAATTTGAGATTCTATCCAACACATCCAATTCTACTAATGCTTCCCTACTAGAACCTGCCGGGATAATATAGCATAAACACATATATAAATCGTAAGATAAATTGAAAAGTTTTCCATCGATTTTCACCCATATAATGTCATCTGAATTTGTTTCTAATAAAGAACAATATTTATAAATAGAACATCTAATATATAAAGCGAGTCCACCCGAGTTTCTTTTCGTATTTTGCTTTTTCTCAACCCTATTTAGTTGTATCAAATGAAAACCTTCAACAGATATGTCAGCGATTTCGCTCGCCCACGTCTCTGTCAACAGCACAAAGTCATTTTTACTCAAAATATTTTTCAATTCACGTGACTGTAATTTGTTAGTATATTTCGTCATAAGTCCTTGAATATTCAGCAGGGTAAACTGCGCACGCACGCCCTCCCTATTGTCCTATAGGTTGATGTATGATGGCTGGTCACGTGGGACAGTACCGTTACTGCTTACGTTCATTGATGAAGAACCCGTCGTAGTATTCATAGTAGTTGTAGTAAGAATCGTAGTAGGTGTATATGGAGATTTCACTGTACAAACAAATAGCTATTATCTCTGTGAAGAGGAACTGCAATAGATGCATCGCCCCGGAACTGTCATCAGTAATACTATTTGGGTGATAACAAGATTTCACGGGTACCAGAACCAGTTTTTCCATATACATCAACTTTAGGTAGACCATTCGAAGATATATCGATTTTAAAAGCATACGATTAAGTGGCAAATACCACCTATTATGTCAGAAATGAGCCTAGAAAGAGCCACAATGAAGACATCGACAAGATCATGATGTCGTCTTAAGAACTTTGAAAGTGTTGACCATTGTTCAGGTTTTGTAAATCATCCAGTGATTCTGCTAGCAGAAACTTAATCCTCTAAGCAGTCTGGTCTGGATCTATGCAGTCCTCATTTAGTCAGAAGACACCTTGTAACTTGGCACGGCTGATTTGATTCGTTATTACATGTATATCTTAGCTACAATTCGCTGTACTGATTCATAATACAGGCAACCATCTTCATACCAATACTCCATACAACGACAAAAATCGTTGATGGTAGTTGACTGGCACGAAACCTTCGTTCAAGAGCTGACAGTTGATCAGAAATTATGCAAGTATATTGTATCTAATACTTCAAGAAAGATATGTTTTGGATATTTGTTAGGATCGCCTTACTGGGGCGATTCTAACAAATATCCAAAATATGTTCTATGAGAAAATAGGGATAAAACAGAGCTTTTCTTAGATATTATCCTGCTCATTAAGGCTTCTTTACAACAGCAAATTCATTTAAATAGTAACATCTTTGAGAATAAATGCTGTTGTAACCGAGGGTTCAATGTACACGTGTCGGTTCCAACCCGTCTTTAGCTAAGGACACTTATGGAGAGTGTTCCACCGTGAACCATTAGATATACAATTCTTTATCATTTATAACGGTAATTTGGCGGAAAAAGGACAAAAATTAAGATAATTTCCGAAAACCGAAGCCACAAGGGTATAATTATTTCTGTCTACTGTATAAGAAACGGTAACGCAACCACATCTCTGGTTTAAGGTAAGAGATTATTCATTGACTTTTATAGTTTAATCTATATCTTGAGAATTCCCTGTTATCACTGGCCTATCTCTATCACCTTTTTATGTACTTCATAGTCAGACTTATAAATAATTTATTTGGGCCGCCTGCTGCCAAAAAGGCCCTTAGAGCATGTACGCCCCAGACCAGTTTGCGCAGCCACGCGTCGGGTCAAGATAGTCCTATATCTTCAACAAGATCCATATATTGTGTATGCGAACAGCGAATATCCTGACCAGACTGTGCAGATGCGAAGGCTGGTCTGGATCTTCGCTGTTGCATATACTCTAAGGTCCCTTTTCTCAGCCGCCGACCCATTTCTCCTTTGGCATCCTATGTATCACAAGAGTATTTGAGTGAAAGCATAAGTAATGGGTCCTTGTGGCATATAGGGTCAACAAAGGCCATGATAAGCCTGTTTATTGGCGCATTCGTTGGTCGAATTGACATAATGACACATTTCTCATGTTGCGGTATTTCTAAAATTATTTTTATGGCCTCTGGCGGGTCATAAAAACACCTCCTTCTGACCCACGCGATCAACGTTAAAAATTTAGCCGTACCGTCAGAAAAAGTACATATGCGTCCAGCGAGGATTCAGATCTGCCTGCGCGTTTGCGCTGTCTAATCAGAATCTTTACATGTCACAAATAGATAGGTAAGGATGCAAAGTTATTTTCGTGCGGACAAAGAAGACTTTTTTCAAGAATGTAAGTGAAATGCCCAGAAAATACCCTAACCAATCACGAAGCTCAGCCTTCTGAAAGCACATACAATAACAAAACAAAAGTCACCTATGAAACCACTGACGCACTAACGAAGAAGCAGAGGAACTGCCTTGGAAGGATCAGTAGAGCAACTATCAGAGGGGCTTAAACCAGTTTAGAGTTCATATGTTTTTATCAGGAGCAAGACCAGTGCTAGCTGTATGGAGCCGTGAAAATCTTTCAAAGTTATACAAGATCATCAGCAAGATTTTGAAAATAGAACAAAATAGAAGTCTCGATAAATAAAGCCAGAGCGCAATGTAAAATTTGATAAATACAATAGAATGCATTCAAATACAACTGAATATAATATAATGTAATGCGATACAATAACAAAATAAGATATACTCAGAGGCAAAAGAAAGTATACACTTTTTGAGTATCCGTAATTTTCTTTTTTATTATTATTATTGTAAAGGTCCAACAATAAGAAAGATGCGTTTTCCCAAGTTACAATAATATGGCGTAGTAAAATAACTCAACGAAGCACTACGCACATGTCGATATTGCACTTTTGGAACATACATCTTAGTCAACAATCCAATATTGCTGTTAACCAATATTTGAACTCTAATTTTCATTTTTTTTTCTAAATAAACCCCAGCCCTTGCGTTTCTTTTTCATGATGACATGGGTCTCAGTGGCCGAGAGAAATCGTGCCAAAGACAGACTGGCCGCTCAAAGCTGTTAATGGTTCGCATAATTCAATGCCCTAGTCACGACTGACTGGCTATGAAAACACTAACAGATAACTTGAAATGTGAGTGGCCAGTCAGTAACATCACAATGGTGCGGATTCTGTTTGTCACTTCGAGCCCTGCAATGAAGTTGATGAAATGCAGACTTTGTGGTTTGTTTAGAAAAACAACCGAAAATTCAAATACTGATTAGCAGTCAAATTCAATTGTCCAATACGATACACGTGGCAAAAGTGTTCACGTATAGTGACGTTAACCCGGCGTTTCTTAATTACATACTACGCTGCATTATTGGACCTTGGATAAAAGTACATCCTTCTAATTAGGACCAGTGCGTTGAAAAGTAAGAAAGATATGAGTATTCAAAAAGTGTATACTTTCTTTTGCATCTGAGTATATATGTACCCAGATAACAGCAGAGGTGTAAGCTCAATAAAAATCTAAAAGGTCTATGGTCTATCTATGCTTTGCATGAGCTATTCGTATAAAACATTTGTCCTGATAGGATTCAAGGTACTTAGTTAAGCTGACAGAATACATTTGTACAAGGGAGACTCACTTATGTGACTTTCTGTTTGCATTCCAACGCACCAAGCCTATCCTCTAAAAGGAACGACATTGGTACCGAGAGAAAGCAAATTGTTTCCCTTTAGAGTATATCCCATTTTGGAGGGGACGCAGCACAACTTCAGTTATTCAGTAAATTCAGTTATATATTCATTTAAGTTTGAGTAACAGAGTTGCCACATTTTTTGGAAAGCTGCCAATTCTGCTTGCCGTTTTTTTGTTTGTTTGTTTTTTTTGTTTTTTTTTTTGTTTTTTTTTTTTGTTGTTGTTGTTTTTTTTTTTTTTTTGTTTTTTTTTTTTGTTTTTGTTTTTTTTTTTGTTGTTTTTTTTTTTTGTTTTTGTTTTTTTTTTTTTTTGTTGTTGTTGTTGTTTTTTTTTTTTTTGTTTTTTGGTGTTTTATTTTCGTTTTTATCCTGTTTGATTGTATTTGTCTGTCTTTCCCTTTAATGTTTAGATCGTGATGCGGTTCTGATTGCCATCACGAAAACATGCCTATATAATTTTGACCCCCTTAAACCCCACTTTTATATAGTAAATCTGGGGTTTACAGGGGAATACATTATTTTTCATATTTCTGCTCAGAAAATTAGATTGTGGACACTCGTTAAAACCGCCTCGCCGAGGCGGTTCTAACGAGTACCCACAATCTATGTTTTGAGCAAAAATATGAAAAATATCAGAGATTTTTTATGCGAAAATTTTCAGTTTTTGGAAGTGAAAATTTCTACATATTTGAATAGGCATGTTTTCGTAATGATCAGTTCCTTAGTTCATTTATATTTACTTTTCAACAGAGTTGCATCTTCTTAAAGTCTATTCATTCCACTAAATAGTTCCTTTTCTGACACTTGATTGAAGACATTTCCGATTTCCGCCAAAAATGTCAGTTAAAGGCATTAATGTCAGTTAAAGGCAAAATGTCAGTTAAAGGCTTGATTGTCTACTATATTTGACCAAAACTGCCGGTGAATCAAGCCTCTCAGCATGTGCCATTGTCTAAGCAACACTATTTTACGTGTTACAGGCTTCATAAACATTCTGTTAGGATGTGTGTTAAGCCACCCCTGCTTTTGTTTTTTTACCATTGCTTTTGAAATTTTCTCATATGAGCGATAAATAAAACTAAAAATAAAGTAGGCGTGGCAATCGGAACTGAATATTACAAGCGTAGCATTGTGTGAAGTTAATCGTGCATGGCTTTCCAATCATCATACAGTTCACCTGCTTTACCCTTTTCTTTCCGATAAATTGTATATCAATAACTTGCAAATTTAAAGCTGTTGTACTTTTACTGTAGTAATAGTTTCCCTTGACTTTCTCAATAACGTGACATTTAAAGTTGCTCTTTAATGGCAGGTGACATTTATTTTAAGACAATAATTTTGTTTTGAATTACGGTTGATTGCAAAGGCAGAATTTTAATTGAAGGGCACGTCTCTTTAAAAACATGTTTTGTCTGGTTTAAAGCGAAATAGATGATGTCATTCTGTTCATAAATGTACGTCATAGCATTACATTTAGCCTATTTGCTGCCTGAAGTTGTTTTAAGGGGAATTGATAAATTTTCACGAGTAATAACTCTGAAAAAAATACCTCCTTTTACAAAAGAGGTCTACCCTAAAAGGATAGATTTTGCTCCCACGGGCAGCAAATTCTTTCTCTAAGAGTTGATCCCTTTTCAGAAGGGATTTGCTGTGCAGGAAGGCACACAGGAAGCCACAAAAGTTGTCTCCCTTAAGAAAATGGTGGAGAATTTACAATGTATGTCCAGTCTCCCTAAATTACGCTACAACTTTTGAAAAACAAACCTTATTACATGTGAGAACAAGGAAGACCTTATCAGCTGCTTGACACTTATTCTTGATTCTGATCAGTGCCTTCATGCTCTGCTTACGGAAAATCATTGGTGTCTTTATGATACGAAAACAGAAGGATTTGTTCAAACCCTGTGTATGCGCAGTCTGATTTGAGCTACGACTGTTCCACTATGATAAAAGTTCGACTCTTATGCTGTGACTGAAATACTCTAAAATGTTTAAAGTGTTTTCAAAGTTTTTCGGTTTATTTAATCTTTATGTTGTTGCTGTCTTCTACTATTAACGCTACATCTAATCAAAGCACAACGAATAAATGATCTGTGCTGAAGGAATGTGTCTTTGTGTCACGTATTCCTCTATGCAAGCTCATAGTATAATTTTTTAAGGGTAACTGATACACTTTCAGGGAAGGCATTCTGTCAAAATAACTTTGCTTCCTTCTAGAAAAGGGTCTGAGGTAAAAGGAAAGATTTTGCTTCCGTTGGGAGCAAGTCTTTTCTTTTTTTAGAACACCTCTTTCACCAATGGAATTAATGTGCAAGAGTGTAATTGGAAAGATACAAAAGTTGTCCCCCTTGTCAAAAATGATAGGAAATCTACAAAGTGTGCCCATAACAAAAACACGCCAATTCAAATAAACTGAAAATCTTACCACCAAAAATGAAAATTTTCAGGTAAATAAAAAAATTCTGATATTTTTCACATTTCTGCTCTAAACATAGACCTGTAAACCCCAGTTTTAAAATATAAAAGTGGGGTTTAAGGGGTTCAAAATTATATAGGCATGTTTTCGTGCTGTTAATATGAGATGCCAAATAGGCGTTTATTGCGACGTTTTGCCATCATAAAAACGCCACATGTCACTTATAGTTACGTGTTAATGCTATGAAAAATGTAATGTAGAATGCATGGTTTTGATTTTTTTTTTGTTTTGTTTTCTGGGGTGATAGAGGCGGCGAGGCCTAAACATGTCTAGTAATAGGGCGAACAAATTATTACATATGAGCCGGTTACCAGTATTTCCTACAAGATCGCATGCCTGCCAAGCAATGATCAGCCTATTGCTTCTCGTTCTATAAGTAGCCAAACATCCAGCCTTTCCGTAGACGGACATCAAGAGGTTCTGCTAAGAATGCTTAGGATGTGCAGACTAATCTGAGTCTTCACTTGATGCACAAACAATATTTATAGGAAATGCTGTGCCCGGCCCATATTTTTCAATTACCAGATAGTAAACCAATTATTCTCCCTGTCATTTGATATAAAGAGAGTCGGGAAGGGCCATCCCTCTGCATAACATACACACTACATAGTTTTATACACTGTACAGTGCTGCAGTGCACAGGGCCTTTCATTATCACCCTTCCATTGTCTCGAATATGACTTAAGTAATATTGAAAGGGATGTGAAACATCAAACCATCGCCATCATCTTTGTTCATAGGGTAAGTCGGTTATTACAGCAGTATTCTCTCTCTCTCTCTCTCTCTCTCTCTCTCTCTCTCTCTCTCTCTCTCTCTCTCTCTCTCTTCGGAGAGGCTGTGGTTCATGATTATTGCCTTTTACGGGTAAATTCTTTCATATTTTAAGCAATACCAGTTCTGCAATGTAAACTATCTTGTCCTCTTCAATTGCTACTTACCACATGAATTTAAGTGAATCCATATCTCCCATGTGTATCTATTTTGTCTTCTTTGGCCTAACCCTTTCAGTCCTACAGGCGATTTTTTTGCAAACAGTGTAGATCCTGATGAGAGGCTCATAATGAGCCGTCCCATCAGGATCTACACTGTCTGCCATTCTGTTTCGATTGTTGACTGAGACCCCGATTAGAAATGGTTCTGACCAGATACTAAGTCGGAAGAGTCCACTTCAGAATGTCAGAGATGAAAACGTTAACATTTACAACTACTTAACTGTAATCATATCTTCTGAAAAACAAATATTACCGCATAGTGCATGTTATTGTTGTACTTTGAAATCACTAGAAATGATGTTTCTACATGTTGTTTTCAGGGTGTTTTCTGGGATTTTTTGGGGGGAAAAATATGAGAGTCACGGAAGAGGCCTGATTGGCTGAAACTAACTAGTCTAGTACAGAATAACTTGACACCTTGGTTGCTTTCAGTTTTATGAGTATGTTCATTGCTCTCAAGGGTCATTCCTTTTAGAACCTATGTATCGTCACTACAGTTGGTGTTAGTACCATGTGGCGGTCGTAAATCGTCTCTCCGTACTTCACTATAGTGTAGTTTATAATTTCTGGTCCTTTGCGATCATTGAGCCGATTCCGGGAGTTTTGAAAAGTTATAGGAGGGTCACTGATGAGGGCGTATTGGCCAAAAGAAACAAGTCTGGTCCAGAAAAATTGACACTGTAGCCGTTTTCAATTTATCGAGTGTGTTCATTGCTCTAAAGGGCTCTAAAACGAATAGCCTAAATCTGTTATTCTGAATGTAAGAAATCATTTGAATTGTGAAGACTCTCTCTCTCTCTCTCTCTCTCTCTCTCTCTCTCTCTCTCTCTCTCCTAACTATTCACAGGGTCCTAAGAACCTATCAAAGCCTTAATTTCTCTAATATCTTGGTTACCACGTGACTAAATTTCAGTCCGCTGTTGATAGGCCATGCACGAAGAGCAGATAAAACATATAGATCTGTCACCGACTCAACCATAAACAGACAAACCAGAATAGAACAGAATCTAAAACTCGTCATAATTCTAAGACGCTTTAACCCATTTATGCCAAATGGCTCACAAATTTGATTTTAGCAAACCGTGTAAACCCAGAACGTGGCGTCTGATCAAGTCATGCAGTGTTTGTCATTGACGCATGCATAATTGACAAATGCTCCTTTAGTACTAAATGGAGTTTTCAAAACTTCTAAGATGGAATATTTAACTCGGCATAAATGGGTTAATCCTGTAATATAAAATCAAATCATGGCGTCCGCTGTACATCTGCGTACTTTACTTTCTTTTTTTTTTTTCTTTTTTAACTCTTGGCGTTATATGTTCATTTTTTGTGGTAGCATTATGGTCGTCTTCTTCAATGGCTGCCCAATTTGCTTTCTGTTTTCTTTCGGTAGATACGGGTGTGGTTCCGGTAGAGTAAAACTAAAAAATCTTAAATTAACATCACAAAAACATGCCTATATAATGTTGACTCCCTTAAACCCCATTTTTATATAATAAAACCGGGGTTTACAGGGATATACATTATTTTTCTTATTTCTGCTCAAAAACAGAGATTGTGGGTACTCGTTAGAGGCGGTTCTAACTATCTATGTTTTGAGCAGAAATATGAAAAAATATCAGAATTTTTATCTGAAAATTTCATCTTTTGGTGATAAAATTTTCAGTATATTTAAATAAGCATGTTTTCGTAATGTGATTCAGCAATTAATTTAAACAATACGGGATAAACGGGATGTTGCTCTTAAAAAGCTTTAGAAAACATCTACATGAATGGTGTATTCGATGTCGTATTTCATTTCAGAAAATAGCAGTAGAGTTAGCAAAGATTCAAACGAACGTTGGCTTAGCCATTTCAATCCTGTAGACAAAAACAGATACTTTTGCAAACAGTACAGATCCAGATGAGATGGCTTTTATTGAGCCGTCTCATCAGGATCTTCTCTCTTTCCCATTCTGTGTTTGACATTTTACCAAGACTACTATTTGGTACAGTGCTTTAGTCCATGTTTAAAATCGGAATGGCCGCTTTAGAAACTCAGGTGTGAAAGTGTTAACTGGATTATTGGTGATTATTATAAATGATTAAAGGAATGTTGGACTGCTGAAATGTTATTGGTTAACGGTTTTGTTGATTCAGCAAACGTTAATCCCTTCAGCCGTTCAGACTTAAACTAATTATTTTGCAAACAGCGTAGCTACTGATGAGACGGCTTATGATGAGTCGTCCCTTTTACATCTACACTGTTTGCAATCGGTGTTTGATATTTCATCAAGACTTCTATTTGCTACAGCGGTTAAATCCATATTCACAAATGGAATAGTCACTTTTAGAAACTCAGAGTGAAACTGTTATCTGGGTTATTGGTGATTATTATAAATGATTAAAGGAATGGTGGATTGCTGGAATGTTATCTGATAACGGTTATGTGGATACTGCAAGCGATAATCCTTTCAGTACTACAGACCAAAACTAAATATTTTGCAAACAACGTAGCTCCTCATGAGACGGCCAATTATGATTATGATATTTGCCCTTCTGTGTTTGATATTTTATCAAGACTGTATTTGCTACAGCGGTTTAGTCCAAATTCAATGGAATAGTCCCTTTTAGAAACTCAGTGGTGAAAGTGTTAACTGGGTAATTGGTGATTATTATAAATGATTAAAGGAATGTTGGATTGCTGTTTGATAACGGTTATGTGGATTCTGCAAGCGTAAACCTTTTCAGTGCTACAAACCAAAACTAATTATGTTGCACACAGCGTATTATGAACCGTCTCATCAAGCACTATACTGTTTGCCATTCTGTTTCGTTTTTTTATTAAGATTCCTATTCGGAACAATACCTCTGACCATATTCGAAGATGGAAGGGTCAACTTCCGAAATTTAGGGATGAAAGGGTTAAAAGAAAAATTGAACAAACTGGAGTAGTATTTAATTTTGTATTTGATTAGTATTAGACAAGAAAAGTGTGGTTAAGTAATTTCCGATATGGGGGAGGGGGGGGGGGGGTGGGGGGGGGGGAATAATATAATTATTTTCGAGATGGGCGCCGAACTTCAGATACTGAGATCTCCGATTAGGGAAAAAACAAAACAAACATCTCAATAAATGGAATCAGTTGTTCAGTATTAATAGGGATCTTCGGCGCATATGTGGACAATAAACCCGCCGCGATCGGCCTGCACATCTGTATGATCTGAAAAGGATCTTTGCTGTCCGTTTACAGACTCGTTGGGCTTTGTAGAATGTGACAGCAGACAACAAAGACACAAAAAGAGAGGGTGCAGATGGCAAAATGCTTTAAAAGTACACATTCACGTATGTCTAACGACTCCTTTTCGCTTGGCACGGCCTACGTTACATCAGAGGAATCGATCGAGAAACAAAACAATTAAAGCAACAGACAGACATTATCAGTCACAGGAGATTTTTTATTAACCCTTGTCTTGCTGAACCCGGCTATGCCCTGCCTTTGCAAACAGTGTAGATCCAGATGAGTTGGCTTCTTCAGAAGCCAGCTGATCTGGATCTGCACTGTTTGCCATTCGGTTTGTGTATTTATATCAACAATCTGGATCAAGGAATCTGACTGACTGACAATTAGAAGTGGGCGTGTATCTTAATTTATTCAGCATGATAAGGGTTAAACCGTCTTATTACGGGAGAGGAGCTGTTGAATCAGCCGTATAGTTAATCAATTCGATGGCATGACCTTGTTGCGCAGTTTGATGATGATGTATTACTATTATTCAACACTTTACATGCTGGGTGAAAATTTCAGCAGACGACATTTTGAAGTATTATTCTTCTGTTTCCTAGAAAATAGGATTTGACATTTCATACAAAGTGTCTGCTTAAGACACAATTTGCGTAAAGTGTCAGAACCTATTTCTTGTAGGAAAAATAATAAAAAAAATGCAATCAGTTTGTCGTCTTCTGAATTCGCCCACAGCATGGTAAGTGTTGAAAATTCTATTAAGTATCCTAGCGCCGACATTTTGCCTCCTTTTTTAGGATAAATCTTTGTATCAATTGTAAATATCTTTTTTCTGGAAGTGGAATTAGATCATGGTTTACTACCTTAAATAAATCTTTCCTAAATGCAAATAGCGTTATATCAGTTTATCAGTTCATGATTGCCCTCATAAATATTACCGCAAATAACAACAATTTGCAACTGTTCCTCTCAGATAATACATAAGAGGCTGAAATGTGAATGGACCACTCACCTGAGATGTAAAAAATGAACGCTTAGCAAAGGGATATACAGTCGACTCCCGTTATCTCGAATTCCAAGGGACTCACTGAAACACTTCGAAATATCCGTACTTCGACATATCAGAGTTGAGAGAGTGAGGAAAACAATAAATTCAACAACCACATTAAACAAATGAATATGTAATTTGACTCCTGAAGTTAGAAATATATATATAAAATAATGTGGAAAAGAGGAGTAATTGCTCCTGAGGAGCAATTTCTCCTCTTTTCCACATTATTTTGTTACGTTGTCATAGTTTCATGTTAAAACAGGGACCAGATTTTCACTTCGAGATAAGCAGTAATTCGAAATAAGCGAGTTCGAGATAACGAGGTTCGACTGTATGTGTATACAGCCCTTTGCTTACTGATATCTGGCCAGGAAAAACACTAAAAGTATGTTCTAGTCTCTTTAAGCTTTCATACCTATATCGTTTATGTTATCATGTCTATATAAAATGTATACTTCTTAGCCCCATATATAGACAAACCACGTTTTTACAAATAAACAGAAGACATTCTTTTCTGTTACCCACCACAAACGTATGTTGTTGGTACTCCTTAGAAGCGCCTCAGAGAGGCGCTTCTAGGGAGTACCCACATCATATGTTTTTGTTGAAAAATAAGGATTTTTTTATCGTGACACTTCTCTTATCTAGTGCTATACAAGTCATGGTATTTTCGCCATGTGATATGGATTTTGAGGAATATTAACGCAGCAAACATTAGTACTAGAGGTAAAAACAACACTATGAAAAGCTGGTTTAAAACTCAAAATTTTGAAAATCGCCTAATAATATCACTTTGGTATATCTACATCGGCACTTTTGGGTGTCGTCCTTTCGCCGGTGTCTCCATAAACAAATCAAATCTTAGAAGTTTGTGAAAATATGAACTATTCTGTGATTTATTTTATATTTTATTTAACTGTGAATGAGAAGTATTACTCCTCTGTCTAGAAAACATGCAGTTTCGATATATTAATGCGCTTAAATATTTAAAAAATTAAAAGCATTAATTGTATGATTTGATGAAAAATGGCTGGTTTCGCCATACATAGAAGTCCGGCATTGACGAAAATGGACATTTTTGATGAAACCGTACAAGTAAAATTTTCGTTTTTATAAGACTTTAGAGCTTAAAACTATCAAAATTTCATGGTTTCTGCAAGTAACAATGAGTTTGTTTTTTGTGTTTTTTTTGTGTGTTTTTTTTTTTTTTTTTTTTTTTTTTTTTTTTTTCGACTTATTAAGAATGTACAAAAGAAATCACAACAGTAACCATATTTCCCAAATGCTGGAAGATAACGTTTTTTTCACTGTACCACCGGTGGAAGAACGAAACGAAAATTGCCGGTATAGATAGACCACAGTGAATATAGACCCCCGCATACGCCTGTTTTCACTACATGTATATATTACTGGGGAACATGGGGACAGACCTCTTGCTCAATAAGAAAACACGCCTATTCAAATATATTAAAGATTTTACAACCAAAAAAGAAAAATTTTCAGATAAAAAATTTGATATTTTTTTTATATTTCTGCTCAAACCATACTGTGGGTACTCGTTAAAACCGCCTCGACGAGGCGGTTTTAACGGATACCACAATCTATGTTTTTGAAAAGAAATAAGAAAAATAATGTTTCCTCTGTAAACCCTAGTTTTAGTTTTACTATATAAAAGGTCAAAATTATATAGGTATGATGGCATTGTACCTTATAAAGATAATTAATATCCCGCAAAAATAGACAAATCAAAGGCTTGATCTGTATAAGTAAATTAAACAACTCTGGAACTGATACAATCACATCCACATCAGGTTCTCAGCATCAACATGATCAAAGGGAAAGACAGATAAATATAATCAAACAGCCACAAAAAGAACAGATGGCAAGCAGAGTTGGCAACCTTTTCAGAAAAAAAAAAAAAAAGGTGACAACTCTGTTACCCAAACTTAACTGAATATATACTTAATAGTTGAAAGAAAACCATTTGTAGATTATACTTAATAGTTAAAAGAAAGACATTTGTAAGTGAAACACTTGTAAGTGATGGCCTGCCTTGTTTGCCATAACGTTGGCCGCTTACAACTAAAACAAGTTAGCCATCTTCTGTTCATACAACACGACTCTAAATAGACTTTCATGACTGGCAATGATTTTACTATTGGTCCTTCCAATTCTGTGGTTCTGTTCTAGTACATCTTTGTTTGTTTGTTCTGTATTGGACAAGGTCTGTTTTGATGTAGTCTCATGTTACAGTTTTTTCCATGTGTTGGGAGGGTTGTGTTCCGTTATTATTGCCTTCCTGGCCCCTACGTTATAAAACTTTTTCCATGATCAACTCAGCCGAGCATGAAATTTTGTCTGCTAATAAATATGAAAATGCCATCTAGTCTTGGCATTTTCATATTCATTAGCAGAGAATTTTTCATGCTTAGTTATATTTAGCGAGTAAGAATTTGCAATTGTTAGTTATTTGAGATTTACTAGCAGGACAAATTCCATGCTTAGCTGAGCTTATCATGAAAAATGTTTTATAACCTCGGGGCCTGATATCTCCATATTTGTTTTAGCACGATCAAAAAATGCAGGTATCAGGAAACTAATGTGTGAACTTTTACTTTATAAGTTTGTTTGGGGTGGGGTGTTTGTTGGGCCCATTCTTGTATCTTTAAAATTTGGAATCTGCTCAAGTCGAAACCGATGTGCCTATGCAGTTATCATCATGCATTTTTTTTAATTTTCTTTTTCCTTAGAAATACCCAGCTAGCATTCTACGTAAATCTACATCGGGCCGTCATCGGCCCGTCAGCTACCCTGACGGGCCGATGACGGCCCGATATAGATTTACGTAGAATGCTGACTGGGTATTGGGCCCAAACTTGTTTCTTTGAAAATCGAGTTCCGCTTAAGCCGGTATCAGCTGGGCATATGATGCCTTGCATACTGCATTGCTGTCATATGAACAGATCACTGAAACCGATACTTCAAATTTCGTTATTTCATGTTTTCTTTATTTCCAATGGCACTCTTGATAGATTTTATTTGACCACTGCAACTCGTGTTAAGTGTCATGTGGCCGTGTGGCGGCAGTAAAAATTTCTAGCCGTAGAACATCATTGTGCAATTTTGTTGTTGCTATTGTTGTTTTCATTTTATTTTATTATTATTATTATTATTTCTTTTCTTGGGACCATTTGCCCTGAGAACAGCAATTTAACTACAACCAGTGTTTGTGTAGTGAGTGTATGGTCCACTTACATACCAAGACAACATATCCCCCATTTCTGTCGCATATGAGCCACAACAAGCGAAAAAATGCGATTCCGATCATCCTGTGCATGCGCAAGTTATCATCCGGGCTTTTGTTTTCCATTCATACATTCTATAGTATCCAATGATTCTGTAAGCAGACATTGAAAGCCCTGATCATCCTGCACAAGAACCTTTGCTCTCCAATCACACATTCTTTAATAGCCAATGATTCTGTTAGTGGACAGTGAATGCCCTGACAAGACTGCGCAGGCTGATCCGGGCCTTCGCTGTCCGCATATGCCCGAAGACATGTTTTCACATTGCGCGGCCCATATCAATTTGGTTGTACTGATTCAACATATGCTCGATTACCCGCAGCTAAATTTAGAAGAATTACAGTTCACATAATTCATCACGTAGACATATAACAAATTATATTTTAGTGTATATTTCAAGCCTTCTTTTATGTTATTGATTTGACAGCTCAGCTTTAATGAATAGCGTATATGATTGTTAATGATGTTAGTTGAACTACGGAAAGGAATGATCAACGTATCTGTAGATAAAGTAGTATCCCAAGTCTGCATCTGTTAGCTGAACAACGGAAAGGAATGGTCAACGTATCAGTAGATAAATTAGCATTCCAAGTCTGCATCCGGTTACATTTGCGCATGTGTTCTGATACATTTCATGGACCTGAAAGATCTTACATTATACCCATAAATGATGTTCCTATTTCTCTTTATACTAGGCAATTCTTATCAGCAACAACAACATAGGATTTTCATGAGAAATAAGAATTTTCAATATGTATTGTTAGAACACTGGCGGATCCAGAAGTCTTCAATAGGGTGGGTGGGTCAAACTTTCTGAGCGAGTTACTGTTTGGACAGACAGGTCTTAGCAAACAGTGTAGACCCTTACATACGCCTAGACATCTTCTCAGGTAGTAATATGGAAACGAAATTTATAATTACAAGGTAACGAGTCAGTTGAATATTCTGGATAAAACAGTATCTCAAATTTATCATCCAAAATTTTCCATGGTAATAAAATTTTAGTGCAACAGGGTTCGACTGACACCCACCCCACCCCCCTTCCATCTAGATCCGCCCCTGGACCAAATGGCGTGTTAGCAAGAGCTATGATTAAGTACCATTTTATCAGTAACCGAAGCTGGTCCCGTTCTGAAGCAATGTTTCAATCAATACTGTTTATATCGGATTGTTAAATGCCTGGAACTAAGAAGCCGTAAAATAGATTATAAGGATTCAAAGAATACAAATCAATCTTAATTGAAGAGGAAACTAGTACTTTATCATTTTTTCACCCAAGTCAAAGTGCTATTCCTCACAGGAAGTCTGGTGAAAAGATAGTCAAGTGCAGTAAAAAACAGGGTTTGCGAGACTGCATACGCCCCACTAACACCGGCTTAATCGGTATTCGAGTTTTAAAGTAACAAGAATGAGCTTAATGATTCTAATTAAGTAAAAATATAATCTGCACTATGATGGAGTACGGGGAGACGCTTTACGGCCACACACGGCACTTAACATCAGTAACTCAAGAAAACACCAATTCGAACACGTTTATGATTTTCATAATTCTCCCGATAGCTCAAGAAAACAAATGATTAAACATTATTTATGCATGTTCGCGAGGTTTAAACTGTCCAAAGAAATGAAATACCGCCTCTCATCTTTTCTTTTTTAATATATGAAACAGAGACCATGAATGAATAAAATGTTTATGAAACTGGATAATTTTGAATTCCAAACGAGATTACATTACGAAAACATGCCTATTCAAACATACTGCAAATTTTATCACCAAAAAATGAAAATTTTCAGATAAAAAATTCTGATATTTTTCACGTTTCTGCTCAAAACATAGATTGTGGGTACTCGTTAGAACCGCCTCGACGAGGCGGTTCTAACGTGTACCCACAATCTATGTTTTGATCAGAAATAAGAAAGTTAATGTATACCCCTGTAAACCCCAGTTTTACTGTATAAAAGTGGGGTTTAAGGGGGTCAAAATTATATAGGCATATCTATTCTGAATGTACATTCTGGCGTTAAGGCGATGACTTTTCGGCTCCATGTGTGTAGTTGCTCTCTATATTCAGGATCAAGCTATTGTAATATAGTCATCGTTGAGACCAATTATATATACAGTCGAACATCGTTATCTCGAACTCGCTTATTTCGACTTACCGCTTATCTCGAAGTGAAAATCTGGTCCCTGCTTTAACATGAAACTATGACAACAGGTAACAAAATAATGTGGAAAAGAGGAGAAATTGCTCCTGAGGAGCAATTTCTCCTCTTTTCCACATTATTATATATATATATTTCTAACTTCAGGAGTCAAATTACATATTCATTTGTTAAATGTGGTTGTTCAATTTATTGTTTTCCTCACTCTCTCAACTCTGATATGTCGAAGTACGGATATCTCGAAGTGTTTCAGTGAGTCCCTTGGAATTCGAGTTAACGGGAGTCGACTGTATAATCTTTTTATCCCAAGTTCGCTTGTTTAAATCAAATCGACTTCCGTGTTTGATAAACAGATAAAATACCAGACTATTAATCTTAGGCTCATAAGATCTCATCCTCAGATCTATGACAAGGGTTATAAAATTTCGTCATCGTCTTCTTCTTCTTCTTCTTCGTCTTCTTCTATACAGGGGTGAGGCACAATATGGATTAATGGCCTTTATGCCTGAGTATAAGTACGGTTCGTTGATATGAATTGTTCAACAATATCAATTGATTATTTAAAGCGAGACAACAAACTGTGTACTCTGCGCGACCGCTTTGGCCTTCGTCACCAGTATATGACCGAAATGCTGCTTTCTCGGGATATTCTTTATAATTTTAACCTGGCCTTCGTTTCAGAAGTGCAAGACATTCGCAAACCTTTTAGCCCTGGACCCCTGCTTCCGTTGTCGCTCGTCATAAGGTACAGGGCTCCAGGATAAAACGTTCGCCATCACGTTGCACTGAACGCAGATATAGATAAGCATGTGGCGTCATGGACATATTATAATATGAGCACAGCGTTTCCTGCATGGTTGCATGTGCGCCGAGCGAAGACTTCGATCAGCATGCGATTGAAGTCTGATCAGAGTCTTTGGTGCCCGTCTGAGGACGCTTTGAACCCTTGGGCTGACACGCAGACTGATCTAAGCCACCACTGGGCCACCACTTGCAATCTTGCAGGAAATACTATGACCCAAGTTCATATTTGCTGTAATTACATTCCGTACTTTCATTACGTCACATCTTTTATTGAAAGCCATAACGGGTGACTGACACTTTCAGAGAGGCAATTGTATCAAAATCGCCACTGCCTCCGCAGAGCAGGGGTCTACCATTAAAGGAAAAATGCTCCCCGTGGAAGCGAAATCGTCACAAAAAATGCCTCACAAGTAAGTAATAATTTATGGAAATTCTAAAGAAGGTATGTTCATTCTCCCACACTAATGAATTACATAGTAACTGCATTGAAATGTGCGGCTGAGAGCTCCATACAAAATGAGTTTGAGTTTATGCTCCATACATAATGAGTGCTATGCTGTCGTTATATGCGAACAGCAAAGTAAATAAGAGAACTCAGTCAGGGCCTGATACAGGAACTGACTCAATCAGATCCACATCAAGACCCCAACACCAAAGAGAAAGACAGACAAATACAATAAAGCGGCCACAAAATGAACAGATGGCAAGCAGAGTTGGCAACTCTTTCCCTAAAACATGGCAACTCTGTTACCAAAACTTAACTGAATATATAATCAACTTGCAGAGTTGTTACAAGAAAAACATTAGACAATGAAACACCTTACTGTGTAGAGTAAAAGTACCGTATTTATAGTAAATATTAAAACAGACAAACCTGAGCAAAACAATGTGCAAATAGATCAGACACCGCAGAGTGCGGCTGTGGCGTCCCGTCTGATCTGGTTCTACATTGTTTGTCGTCCATCCAGCAGCTTTTACATTACGAAAACATGCCTATATAATTTTGACCCCCGTCAACCCCACTTTTATATAGTAAAACTGGGGTTTACAGGGGTATACATTATTTTTTCTTATTTCTGCTCAAAAACATAGATTATGGGTACTCATTAGAACCGCCTCGGCGAGGCGGTTCTAACGAGTACCCACAATCTATGTTTTGAGCAGAAATATGAAAAAATATCAGAATTTTTTTATCTGAAAATTTCCTCTTTTTGGTTGTAAAATTTTCAATATATTTGAATAGGCATGTTTTCGTAATGGATGCCTCAACAGGTGGTAAAATAGATCCGTCCAAATTTTAGGGCAGGTATGGTTGAGTTTATAGGGTACGTAGGGTAAATAGGGTTTAACGTATAAACTATGGAATATTATCAATCAACTAAGTAATTATTATTCTAATATGTGCCAAACAACCTGCATCATGCTAATACAATGTTTGGCATGATTTCTATACGGGTTTGGCCCGGGCTATATACGAGGGCTAATACTGAAAGTCACAAGTAATTAGGGGATAAAAACCAAGGGGTGCAGGAGGGCCAATATTTTACGGTATTAACCACTCGATGAGACTTTCAACACAGTGATACTTCTGTTTGGTGCTTAGAGTACACCAAGATATCTGCAGATGTTGGAGCTAACTTTGCAGCCAGCAGCTCCGTTTATCCATTCAAACAAAGCAATATTTAAGAACAAAAAAGTCAGTAATTAACTGCATGGTGAGGCAAGCTACAAGAACAAAACTACTCAAAAACAGGTTTTATTGAGTTTCAACACTTTAAAAGTTGAAAACTGAAAGTTGATTAATAAAAATGTCATGAAATGGATGTTTTTACATTGGCCCCGTTGCAGGTCCAAGGCCAGTCGTATTGGCCTTCGGGTGGCTGTATTGGCCCTCGGCTTAGCCAATACGTCTACCCTCGGACGTGTCACAGGGCCAATATGAAAACAAACATCCATTCAATAACAATATATTCCATACTTAATGGAGTCTGTTTGACGTATACAATACTTTGTGATGTATAAAATACTGCTTGGAATTTGTTTTGAAGTATATTATACTGTATGGACTCTGTGTGGAGTATCCTATACTTTGTGGATAAACAATACTGCATGGAATCTGTCTTGAAGTATACTATAATGTATGGAGTCTGTGTGGAGTATCCTATACTTGTCTGAATATACGATATTGACTATACAATATTTTGTGGGGTTCCGTTTGGAGTACGCACAGCTGCTGTTTTTTGGTTTTGTTTTGTTTTTGTCTTGGCTATAGACCTCCAGTAAAATTCCAAATTTTCACGTACAACGAATCCCCGTCCTACTGATAAAGTAATTATACAATTATACATGTAGGCCGCGCCAAGCAAAAAATGGCCTTCGAACATGCGCAAAATGCACAGATTCATCCCATGCATGCGCAAATTATCATCCGGATAACTGCCCTCCATTGATACATTCTAATGTGTTCAATAATTCTGTTAGCGGAAAGCGAATGTCCTGATCAGACTGCATGTGGATGCGCAGGCTGATCTTGGCATTCGCTGTCCGAATATGCTCGAAGACACGTTTTCGCATGGCACAGTACATGTATCACGTTCCAATGACATTTTGGAGTGACGCTGCATAAGAAAATCCGCATGTTTTCTTGTGTTAACAGACACGGCCCTGACCAGATTGTTCATGCACAGTGGTAATCAGGGCAGTCACTGTTCCTAAACGCACGATATTTGAAGTCTAAAATTTCTCAAATTTGGTAACTGCGAGATAAGTGTCCTTTTCTCATGTTATGAAATATGTGTAACGCTTAGCAATCTGGATAAAAATGTCAGCAGACGACAATTTGAAATATTTTCTTTCTTTTTTCTTCCGGAAAATAGGCTTTGATATTTCATGCAAAGTGTTTCCTTAGGAGACGATTTGCATGAAATATCGATGCTGATTTTTTGGCAAAATAAGAAAAAAATAGTATCAATTTGTCGTCTGCCGAATTTGCCCAGAGAGTGGTAAAGATTAAAGATTCGTTATCTAATTTATCTGCGACCTCAAGCATCGTACCATTGCTGTTTTGTCACTTCGCAAAAGGATTCTATGTGTCAACAGAAACATTATGAGGCTTGTCTTTATCGTGTCCTGCGCTATTTCTGTTGTTTGGTCGCACAAGACTTACCAGGCGCTAATTCCAAATGGCGAAACTGTTCCTAATCCATGCTCATCTGGTATGTGGGGTGCTATAGGACACTTCAGTCCTGCACACGAAAACGGGGAAAAGAATAAGTTCGGACAGGTTTGTGTAACTATTTCCTATCTTTGGTATGTTTTGGGCCGCAGTACGAGAAATTGGCCCTTATGTAATATGTGAACAACAAAGATCCAGATCAGCCTGCGCATACGCACAATCTGATCAGGATCTTTGCTGTCCGCTGAAAGATTCGTTGGATGCCGTAAAATGTAAAAAGGACCTGAACAGACTGCGGGGACTTGCCATGATGTATATGACATGAGGGCTCTCACTCTCTCACTCTCTCTCTCTCTCTCTCTCTCTCGCTCTGTCTGTCTTATTCCTTCTCTTTCTCTCTCTCTCTCTCTCGCTCTGTCTGTCTCATTCTCTCTCTCTCTCTCTCTCTCTCTCTCTCTCTCTCTCTCTCTCTCTCTCTCTCTCTCTCTTTATTTTCAGATGTTTCGTTTTGGTGTGAATTTTTTATCTATTCTTTAAAACCATTCCTGAAAGCGTAAACAACAGTCTTATTCGCATGTTCTGTGAGCATTGAATCATGCCTGCCAATCTCTCGATTTGATCTTTTCTTTAAGAGTACATCACTTACAGGGAAATTCAGCTGTGTGTGGATGCATATCGCATGAACTTGCTGTCGCTGATCAAACTGACAGGTACCGTAAGAAGCCTAAATACTGGGACAGACTAGTCTGAGCAAAAGTGTAGATCCAAATCAAACGCCGCTTAAAGGCGTTTGATCAGTGTCTACACTATTTGCCAGACGCATCCACAAAAAATGAAGTGGACTTGGTAAAATTTTATGCTTTATAGCATGTATGGTAAGGAATTAAGGTGCTCCAATATTTATGGTTATTACGGTAAATTTTGTCTGTTTATTCTAAAGAGTCATATTTACTATTCACAGAAAAATCTGCAAATAATGCGCAAATCGACATAGTTAGCCTGCATTGGAATCAAAATGTAACTTCTGGAGGCATTGTTGAGTAGAAGCTGGTCCACTGGCATGTATCGACAGCAATAATCAGGTTGGGGAGACACAATCTTCCATCCTCAGCGTGTGTAACTTCAGAAAGAACACAAAATCTATTTTGGCATTTTTTCTGTAGGATTTTGCTGCGGCTGGGCACGCATGGACTCTGAGTTTGTGCCGGACCGACTCAGATGGAGACGGAGTATCTAACGGTGATGAACTTGGTGATCCTTTATGTGTGTGGACCCCCGGGTCAACCCCTACGAACGAGCCTACAGGGCATCCAGGTATGTATGTGGACTCCTAGGTCGACACCTACAAACGAGCCTAAGGACATCAAGCTATGTAACATCATCAGGCATAAACATGTTGTAACAAAACAAAAAAAAAAAAGGCCCAGTTGTTCAAAGCGTCGTTAGCTTAACGAGCTCGTTAAGGGTCATTTCGTTAACTGTTTTAGCCGATTCAATATATACTGTAAACAATATTCTGATATTTTTTGCTGAAAAAATGTGAGTAGCTTTTGCACTGCAAAAGCTGCTCACATTTTTTCAGCAAAAAATTTCAGCATATTTGCGTATCACTCGATGTAAATTTTAACGAATCGTTAATTAACAACATCGTTAGCTTTGAACAACTGGGCCCAGACGTACAAAGTATCGTTTTAACCTGCGCCACGTCAAGCGAAAAAGTGCCTTCAAACATGCGCAAAATGTTCAGATTGACAACACCCTGAACATATGCAAAGTCTCAACCGGGCATTTGTTCTCCATTTAAACATTGTGCAAAGTCTCATCCGGACAATTGCTCTTCATTGAAACATTCTATAGGATCCAATAGTTCTGTTTGTGGACTGCCAAGCCCTGATCAGACTGCGCGGAAGTCTATTCAGGGCATTTGCTGTTCGCATATGCCCGCAATCATGTTTCGCAGTGCGCGGCCCATCTAATATTAGAATAGAGGGGCCTTAGCAAATTGTATAGATCCAGATCAAACTACTCCTTCAACACAGATTATAAACCGTTCCTTGGAAACAGTGTAGATTCATATTAAACTGCTTAAACCCAGGTCGGATTGGTGCTTAAGTGCCGTGTGCGGCCGGTAAAAGTCTCTTCGTGTTTCTTCATATGCAGTCAATACTTTATCTTCCTGGAATGCATTGAACCCAGTCCAATACCTTGTAATAGCGAGTTCTGCATAAGCCGGTGCTAGGGAAGTTGGGGGTGTTGGGGTTGACGGGTACTTATGCAACCCTGCAAACAACAACACCGTCATAGAAAAGAGTCTCAATGAAATCCAAAATGAGTTTCATTCTTTTTTCTGTGCACTTTGTTTCCAAAGGCAACATTTGTTTCAAACAGTACCCTGTTACCTATTCAAATTTACGTCACCAGTTTTTGTATTTTAGTAAAATGCTATTTGTCTCTTACGGTGATTTATCTTGGAAGTGTACTTTACAGCTGGCTTAATTTCCTAGGTTTCCAAGGATATTAACTTCACAACGCAGGGAAAGAGCCCGTAAGCCATACCAGAACAGCAAAGGCCAAATCAGCCTGCGCATCCGAGCAATTTGTGATCGCCGATGTATTCCACTGTATACAATGATTCTGTAAGGGGTGCAGCAATTGTCATGATCAGACTGCGCGTGCGTCAGAACTGTTACTAGCCTTCGTTGTCTGTACGTAGCATGAGGGACCTGTTCATGCTTTGCGTATCATTAAGGAGAAATGATACACTTTCAGAGGAGTCAATTTGTTTTGCCTCCCTTCTGAAAAGGGGGTCTACTCTAGAAGGAATAAAATGTTTTGCCTCCCTTCTGAAAAGGGGGTCTACTCTAGAAGGAAAAATTGTTTTGCCTCCCTTCTGAAAAGAGGTCTACTCTAAAAGGAGCATATTTTCCTTTCAGAGTAGATCCCAGAAGGAAATTGGTGTACAGATAAGCAAACAAAAATTCACAAAAGTTGTTTCCTTTGTATAAAATGGCAGAAAAAACAACTACAGTAGAACTTCAATGGCTCGAACCCCGATGGCTCGTTTACCATGGACGAGTCGAACACGTTCTTAGTCCGCAGGGATTTCTTCCAAATACAATATACGGATAATTTAGGGATATTTTCTTCTTATATCTTGCAAATGTATGCTGTGTGCACTCATTAGAATCGCCTCGATGAGGCAATTCTAATGAGTACACACAACATACGTTCATAATATGGAACACCGAAAAGATATCCCACAATTATCTCCATTATGCCACCTGGTATGGCATTAATAGTAACCCTCCGTGGCTCGAACTACCGCTGTCTCGAACAAATTTTCATGGTCCCAAAAGGGTTCGAGCCATCGAAGTTCGACTGTATCAAGTGTCTCCAATTCCGCTTGAGTGATGTATGATCTGATAATGAGAAAAATAGTTAAAAGTGATTGTCTGAAAAGTGTCTGTCAAAAAGCCATAAACCATGATAATGTTTTTAAAGTATTGTCTTCATTACAAAATCTCGGAATGAGGATAGCCACTGAGCGTGCTGAGATAAAGTGAACGTGTTACTATACTAACGAGGAGCAACGACAGACGTCATTCAGTATTATGAATTTATAATTCCAATTCCTCACTTTTATGTATATTTCACGCAATTTTATCGGCGAAAGAAAACGGTTTTACACTTCAATAAAGTCCAGAGAAGGAATCCGTCAGATCTATTTTCCTTCTGCCGTTCAAAAATTGACGTTTTTGACAACATCTATAACATTTTGATGAACACGTTGGAATTAGAAGGAATGAATTATTATTCCTATGGCTTTTATTGAATTTTAACTCCAGCGATTCACTCACAAACTTAACATAAAGCTGGGCTTTATCAGTTTGTATGTGATTCACCGGATTTTACACAATAAAGCTACAAAAATAAAATTAATTCTTATAAGTCCACATTGGAATATTAACGCTTGTTAAGCGCAATCCGATTGATCAATACCCAATTCAAAATTGCATTTATACTTCGATAAGTTCCCTGAACAGAAAACTTGGAACTAATTTATTTGCGCAAATTTCTTGAAACTATTTTATATATACTGATTTTTCTAATGTGTAATATTCCCAAATAAGAATAATAAGGGATTTATTTATTTATTTATTTATTTTGTGAAATTGTAAATGCTAGCGAATGATTTACAAACTTAACCCATTGTAAACTGAATGAACTAACCCACACTATACATTAGAAGATTCTAATTTTGATTTTTGGTATGTAAGGCTATGTGATTTAGATATTCTGAGAGAAAAATGGTTGAACTATTTGCAAACAGTGGAGACTCTGATCGCGTTCTGCGGCATCTGATCATGGTCTGCACTGTTTTCCAATTACCCTTTCAGGGGTTTCCAGACTACAATGGGTTAACATAAAACCCTTTGGGCTTTATTCAGTTTGTAAGTAATCCGCTGAGGTTTGCAAGGCGATGGAATATGAATGAATTCATAATTCATATCCTATAATAAATATTAACAGAGAAGACATACGAGGCGCATTGTGAGAAAACCTACCTCGGGACATGACCGCCCATCGAAGATTCAGATCAGCCTGCGCATTCGCGCCGTCTGACCAGAATCTTCACGGGTGTATTTTTGATTGCTAAGGATGCAAAGTTTCTTCATGAGGATAACGAAGATACACAAGTCTGCGAGGATATGCAGGCTCCCAGCTAGCATTCTACGTAAATCTACATGGGGCCGTCATCGGCCCGTCAGCTACTCTGACGGGCCGATGACGGCCCGATATAGATTTACGTAGAATGCTGACTGGGCTGATTTGAGTCTTCGTTAGACGCACATGTCAGAAGGTAAGATTTCTCCCGTTGCGGCTTATTTCAATGTTTTGCAGGTATTTGTGAGCCTATTGGGTCAGAACAGTGTGCCCAAGATACATTCCGCTGCGGAGGTTCTAGATATATGGGATACATGGGATACGGATGTATGGGATGTCCGGGATGTATGGGAATGGGGAAATAAAATGATCCTGTCCTATAGTGCAAAAGAAGATCCAACCAGCGGCAACACATCTGCCTGGGCCCAGTTTTTTCAAAGCGTCGTTAGCTTAACGAGGTCGTTAAGAGTCATTTCGTTAACTGTTTTAGCGGATTCAATACACAATATTCTGATATGTTTTGCTGAAAAAATGTCAGTGAGTTGCAAAAGCTACTCACATTTTTTTTCAGCAAAAAATTTCAGCATATTTGCGTATTACTTGATGTAAATTTTAATAAATCGTTAACTAACGACATCGTTAGCTTTGAACAACTGGGCCCTGGTTGTTTAAGACATAAAACTCACCAAAATATGTTGTCTAGTAAAACACTGATTTTGTCTCGATTTCTTTGTTTGTTTTGGTTTCTTTTTTGTGGATGGGTTGGGGGCGTGGCAGTGTCACAGGAGGCTGTGTCACAGTTGATGGTGATACTTTCTAATTGTACTTAAGCCCAAAATCTCAGGCAATTTGTCGTCGGGCAATATTATCAGCTGAAGATTTTGGAACCTACATTGGCTTTTCTTTTCTTCACTTTTGCGCTAAGTCTGTTTTAGCCTGAATAGCCAAAAGGGTATCTGAGGGCCCAAAGCACCTGAAGGCGGACAGCGAATATTCTGATCAGCCTGCAATGAGCAGGCTGATCTCCGCCGGTCGCACATGCAGTCTTGGAGAATATACTGTGCCCCAGCTCAATTGACTTTTTCCATGATTTCATAAGAGAAATGGAGTTTTCAGCGTACCTAAAAGTAATGAATATTCATGTAAAATTGTATCTTTTCGTGATTCAGCATACTTTTGAATGCACTGCTGTTATCGTATTCCAAGGCAATGAAGATTAATTGGTTCAGAACAATCTTTGCCGTCTTTATGCACACTGGAAATTGAGAATTTGACAATACTTATGAACATATATTTCCTTTAGTTGTGCCGAGCTATGCGAAAACGTGTCTAGGGGCATATGCGGATAGTGAAGGCCAAGATCAGCATGTGCATCCGCGCAGTCTGATCAGACCTATCGATATCCGCTAACAGAATTATTGGACACTGTAAAATGCATCAATGGAGAGCAAATGAGACTTTGCGCATGCGTGGGATGATCTGAATCAGTGCGTTTTGCGCATGCTCGAAGACACCTGTTCGCTTGATGCGTTCCAGCTATCGACCAAACTGCGTACCATTTGGCAGGCAAACAGCCAGATATATGAAGTGAAATCGTGTGTGTGTAGTTCCTGTTTTTAAGTTTCTTGAAATACAGGGGCAACAGTTTCTTTAGATAATCAATTTGTCTGCAACTTTCAATGCAAACAAAACTTTTATCAATTGTTGGCACAGTATTGTTCGTCATAATAATTACCCTTAAACCATTGTACGAATACACTGATTGAGTTGGAAAGCCTCTAAGCAAACCTATATTTCAAACAATGTCGGGGCTCTATGCTTAACATCCCGTAACACTGATTAAACCCCCGCGCTGGTTGGCTTTAAAACCTCTGACCGTTCTAATACAGTGATTCTGACAATGTTCCTTCCTAGTATTATGTCATAGCGCCTGACTGGGGATCATTTTTCCCATCCTGTTTGGGTACCTTGTCCTGTTCTATCTAGCATTCTGGGCCCAGTTGTTTAAAGCTAACGATGTCGTTAGTTAACGATTCGTTAAAATTTACATCAAGTGATACGCAAATATACTGAAATTTTTTGCTGAAAAAATGTGAGTAGCTTTTGCAGTGCAAAAGCTACTCACATTTTTTTTCAGCAAAAAATATCAGAATTTTGTACATTGAATCTGCTAAAACAGTTAACGAAATGACCCTTAACGAGCTCGTTAAGCTAACGACGCTTTGAACAACTGGGCCCAGGTCACCTTACTTTGGGCAAAGGGAGCTAGTTGTTAGGCTAGTCATTAAGCTAAAGGGTCTGACTGTATATGTTTCTGTTCGTTTGCTTTTCCTACTGCTTACCTATGGCTAACCCATTAAAGACTGAATAAACGCCCCCGCACTATATATTGGAAGAGTCCATTTTCGATTTTAGGTATGTCAGGTTATATGATGTAGATATTCCTAAAGAGAAATGTTTGAACTATTTGCAAACATTGGTGACCCTGATCAGACGCCGCATTCTGCGGCGTCCGATCTGGGTCTGCACTGTTTGTCAGTTACCCGTTTTGGAATCTCCAGTCTCCAGAAACTTATTTTGTTTCGAAACAGTTCAGTTAACCTATTTAAAGGCACCACCTTCCCCAATAGTTTATCTGCTAACCGTTCCAATACGGATCGTCTGCTAAGTTTTCGTTTGTATGTCAGTTTTTACAAGTGTGTCGTTTTGTGTTTTCGTTGTTTGTTCCTCACCTTTTCGGTGCTTCTGGCTGGTTGTGCTGTATGACTCTGACTTATCCTGGTGACCTTATTTATTTTGTTTTATTATATTGGACAAAAGTATTTATTCTCACTCATATTACGTTCATTTAGTGTGTGCAGCCATTTCGCCTGTTTTCAGTTTTGTAAATGTGTTCATTGCTTTTAAGGGTCATTCCTTTTAGAATCTATTTTTCTTGCACACCAGATAAGGAAACGTAGTATTTAACCCTGAGATAGATATTCTTATCCTACACTGGTTGTAATTGACGACAAATACGCCATCATTAAGGTTTCCGTCACTGAACGTAATGCCGTCATTAAACGCCACAGTAATGTCATCACAATATGGCGGACGTCAGCAATCTAGATGACTGCATTGTTAAAAAATCTACGTTCAGAAATGAAAGGTGTGCAAGAAAAAGAATGTTTCATGGGTGTGAGGGGTAGACAGAAAAATCCGCCTTCTCGATCACAGTCTGACATCACTCGGCAAGCCTCGTGATGCCAGACAGTGATCATCGGGACGGATTTTTCTATCTACCCCTTACACCCATGATAGATCCTTATAATCTTCACTACAGCTCGCATAAGTGTCGTGTGGCGGCAGTTAAACATCTCCCGTGTTTCACTATAGTGTGGTTTTATCCTTTGTGATCATCGAGTCCATTCAGAGAGTTATGAAAATTTATATTAGGATCACTGATGAGGCCTAATTGACCAAAACTAGCTAGTCTGTCCCAGAATATTTGACACTTCAGGGCCCAGTTGTTCAAAACTAACGTTGTCGTAAGTTAACGATTCTTAAAATTTACATCGAGTGATACACAAATATGCTGAATTTTTTTGCTGAAAAAATTTGAGTAGCTTTTGCTGTGCAAAAGCTACTCACATTTTTTCAGCAAAAAATATCAGAATATTGTGTATTGAATCCGCTAAAATAGTTAACGAAATGACCCTTAACGAGCTCGTTAAGCTAACGACGCTTTGAACAACTGGGCCCAGCTGTTTAAGTTTTGTGAGTGTGTCCATTGCTCTCGAGGGTTATTTCTTTTAGAATTTGTTGCCCAAAATCGAGTTCGGAATATTCGCAGAATATGAACTCTGTTCTTTACCGAATCCAAAACTGGAGATTAAATTTAAAGAATTTTTCACAAATAAGCATCAACACCAAAACACAGCGTGGATAACTTTGGGTTCCGTTGACAAGTAATTGGAAAGAAACTTGCAACCTTTTAGATGTTAATTTTAATTCCGCACAGCACACGTCATGTATTGGAATGCTGTTAGTATGCCGAGATGTCACATTTAATCAGTCTTCGCAAATTGTATTTCTAAAATACCGTCCCCAACATTTCTAAAGTGGCCAGCGTGTAACTGACGCTCCTTAAAAGCCTTCTGTAACCAAGCTAGCATTTGACTGAAACCTATATTAGACCATTATCGGCCAATAACGGTCCGACATAGATTTAATTAGAATGCTATCTGGGAAATGTCTCGTGAAATTCGAAAGAAGAATAGAAACCATGCAAACTGCGTATTGTAAAAGCGTGCATCAACATGGCAACCTAATATTAAGTTGCTCCACGCTATGCCTGTAAAAAGGCATGCAAATATGAAGTTGCTCCTTAGTAATATAACCACTCTCCTTGCTATGCTGTAAAACATTTGTAAGCTGGTTTAGCTCTTTATGGTAAGTGCCTGCAGAAACGAAGTTAGGTTTTGGTATGTACATTTCATCATTCGATATTCCTAAATTCTCGGTCAAATACTGATCTGTCTGGATTAAGATCATGACAAATCTCTACTTCTGATCGAGTTCTTCTGAGCGGGATTTCAACCCATAAACGTAATACCAGCAGGCGACTACTATGTCTACTACAGTGTCAGCCCTTATTAAAATACAGTTGCTTCTCATTATCTTAAAGCTGACCTCAAACAACTTCTTCAGTCAAACTAAATAATGAGCAATATTGATTTAGACTTCTCTTTTGTTCTTACATTTCAACTCTTTTATATCTTAAACTACTATCTCAAACCACAAATTCTGGTCTCTTTTAGTTTGAGATAACACCACGTTCTTTCTGTCGAGTCATCATCTTTGCTTCATTTTAGGCTTTATCTGTGATATATTTGTTGCCCGTAAATATGCATGGATGAGTTAGAAGACCTCTACGTGGACTGAACAAATACGTTTTACCCCAATGAAAGCTGAGAGTGAGGATTTGGGTCCCGTAAAGCTAGCTTAAGCCCGCAGTAATTCATTACTGTCCGTACCAAGACATTACTTTCATTTGGGGTACTTTTTGTTAAATGTTCTGTACTGTTTCACTTACGAATATTTTTCTTTCAACAAATATGTAAGTTAAAGATATATTCAGTTACGTTCGGTTTACAGTTTCAACCTTTGTGGGAAATGTCTGCCAACTCTGCTTGCCGTCTGTTCTTTATACAAGTTACTTATGTTTTGCCCTGGATCCCTGCTCCTATCTGCGCTCGTCATTAGGTACAAGGATCCCGGGAAAAACTAACGCTATCGCTTTACACTTCTGAACGCAGCCCAGATGATAGGTCAAATAAGCGTTACCGTGGAGCGCCTGTTTGATAAAAGGTGACGCTTTTGTTTACTTGCAATACATGTAAGGCATTAAAACAGACAATAGTTTATCTGCAATAGTTTATCTATATTGACTCTGATTTATACAAATCAATGCAAAACCCACCATTTTGATACGAGACAATATGCATGTATTATTATAGTATTAACAAATAATTAGAAAAAGCATTGGTAAATATTTGCAGACCCTGCGTGTGAGGTAGTATTTGTGTATATAAACTGACCAATGAATGCTCAGAGATAGTTTTGTATTTTGGTTTCCCTTTTATAGTTTTTACTTGATTGTATGTCGGATTTAGCAACTGTGCCGTCGTGTCTTTTCGTTGTTGGTACCTCATTTTTTCCTCTTTTAGTGCCCCGGAAAGGTTGCGTTACGTGATTTTGGCCTCATCTGGTAACCTCATTGATATTTGTTTTATTCTTTGGACTACTCTTCCCACACATGCTTCATCACTCAAAGATGATATAGTAGTGTGTACTGGACTTGACCGAAAATCGGGGTTTAGGGAAGAAGTGCAAGAAATGAACTTTGTTCTTTACCGAATCCAAAACTGGAGATTAAAGTGAAATAATTTTATACATCTAAGCATCAAAACCAAAACAGATCGTGAATAACTTTGGATTTTGTTGCCAAGTAATTGGAAAGAACATGCATAACTTTTCTACACAGTACACATTTTGCATAGGAATAGTGTAATTATTCTGAGATGTCACATTTAATCAGTCTTCGCAAGTTGTATTTCTAAAATATCGCCTCCCAACATTTCTAAAGCAGTCAGCATGAAACAGACGCTCCTCAAAAGCCTTCTTTAACCAAACTAGAATTTGACTTTAACCTATATTGGACCGTTATCGGCCCGAAAGACAACGGTCCGATATAGATTTAATTATATGGGAAATGTCTTAGGTGAACTATTTGTGAGAACTGGCAAGCAGAATAGCAACTTAGCAAAATGTGTATGTGTAAAAGAGTACGTCAACAAAGCATACAAATATAAACTTGCTCCTTGCTATGCCTATAAAATAGTGTACGCAATCTAGTTCTCGGCATTAACTTGGCACTTTTAAGAATGATGTCGTAATTATTGACGTCATATGACTTTTTGAACATTTGCGGGTGAAAGTTTGTCTTCATTGTTACAATATTTTGCTAAGTTTGTTTCAGTTCTTTCATTTTTAATCCACAAACAGGGCGTTTTTACAGATCAAAACAAAAGTGATGCAAAACTCTCTTTGTGTTCTTAAGAAGTAGATATTCAATATTCATTCTATCTTATGCCTCGTTTTTGGTAAGCTTGCAAACCACGCATACAACTGTGCTGTTCTTTTTCTAAATGGGAGTGGCAGGGTTCGATGAAATTGTAATGAACGCGTCCTATTAAAACGTTTTGGATTTCTTCAAAGCAATACCCTGGGCGAAGTTTTTTTTTACTGTCCCTTGGATCATTGGTATTCTTGGGATACTCTGACCCCGAGGTTATAAAACGTTTTCGTGCTCAGCTCGGCTGAGCATGAAGTTTGCCGAACTAATAAATCTCAAATTACTAAACATTGCAAATTCTTTCCTGCTAAACATAGCTGAGCATGAACATTAATTTTCTCTGCCAATAATTATGAAAATACCAACTATTGTTGCAAACTGTGGATTTTCAGTCGGGTACTGATATATCTGGATTTAGATCAAAACAGAGCGTTACTTCTAATTCAGCTACGTGACACGAGTTCTGTCGACGTGATTCCAACCCATTGTTGGCATTTCATATTTATTAGCAGAGAAACTTTCATGCTCAGTTGAGTTGAGCATGAAAAAAGTTTTATAACCTCGGAGCCTGGTGCCTTGGGAAATAGTGTTCCGCTCAAGCCGGTGATAGGAAGTGTATGCAGCCCTACTAACGGCTGTAACTTGAAGAGTCACAATAAAACTGAGACTCCAATATCCGTTCATTAATGTGTTCCTTGATTCCAAGAGCAACCTTTATAGATTGTTTTAGCATGGAACAGGGTGAACTGATGGTCTTAAAGTGTATAGCCATGGTAATTGACTGCTGTACTAAGTAAGTTCCAGGTCTCTGCATTACTTAAGGGTGCAATTTAAAGGGAAGCAAGTCTATCAAAACTATTTTACTTCCCCTGTGAAAAGCGGTCTACTTGTAAATGGGAAGAAGTAGCTCCCCTCAGGAGCTAATTTTTAATTCATTACAAAACACGCCTGTATAATTTTTACCCGCTTAAACCTCACTTTTATATAGTAAAACTAGGGTTTACAGGAGTATACATTATTTTTCTTATTTCTGCTCAAAAATAGATTGTGGGTACACGTTAGAACCGCCTCGACGGGGCGGTTCTAACGAGTACCCACAATCTTTGTTTTGCGCAGAAATTTGAAACTATCAGAATTTTTATCTGAAACCTTCAGTTTTTAGTGAAGAAATTTTCAATATATCTAAATAGGCGTGTTTTCGTAATCTTCAGTGCCCCCCACGCCGCGCCCCCTTCCCCCTCCCCCCCCCCCCCCCCACCCCTCCTTTTTAGAAGGGCATTGGTGTGCAAAATGCAAAAAAGGATATCACAAATGTTGTCCCCCTTGTAAAATTGCGGAAAAGCTACCAAGTGTATTAAATTATCTTAAATTCATATCCCTGGATTCTCAGTCGGGTAATGATATATTTGGATTTAGATCAAAACAGAGCGTTACTTCTAATTAAGTTACGTGACACAAGTTCTGTCGTCGTGATTCCAACCCACGAACTTGATATAAGCAGGCGACTGCTACTCTTATGCCTGTTATAGTACCAGTCCTCATGAAATACAGTTACTGTTGCTTCTCATTAGGTCAAACGCTAATAACTCAAACTACCGCATAGGTAAAACTAAACAACGGGCAACATAAGTTAAGTTTCTATATGCTCCTTACACTTAAAATCTTTTATATCTCAAACTGCTATTATCTCTAACCACAAATTCTTGTCCCTTGTAGTTTGAGATAACGAGAATCGACTGTATTTTAATCCCTAAATCGTACGCTACATATTCTGTAGTGTGATCTTTTCAATCCCCTTTTTTTCAATTCTAGCAGATGCTGCCCAATCCTGCCAAGACATAGAAAAAGTTACAGTGGTTCCGCAAATCTATATCAAACTGAGCTGGATCAAGAGCATTTATGTCTATAGGCCCATTGGAGTTAATTTTCAAGTTAGGAATATTATTTTCCGGAAACACCAAGTATTGAATAACGAGAGTCATTTTGGGCCAATGGGAATCTTCGCATACGCAAATATTATATTGGTCTTTATTAGACAACCCGTCGAAATAGCCAAAAGACCCTGGCATTACACAAGTATTCTGTATGCGAACAGAGAACGTCCTGTAAAAACTTGCTGGTCCATACCCAGTCAGCATTCTACGTAAATCTATATCGGGCCGTCAGGGTAGCTGACTGGCCGATGACGGCCCAATGTAGATTTACGTAGAATGCTAGCTGGGTAGGCTATTCTATGTTGTTGTTTTTTGTTTTTTGTTTGTTTTTTTTTTTTGTTTTTGTTTTTGTTTTTTTGTGGCAGTTTTTTGTTGTTTTTTTGTGGCATATCATTATCTCAATTAAACTAGTGTTTGCTTTTGTGTGTAGCAGATAACAATTATGATAAAAAATATTTTTGCCACAATGTATAGGAGACAATTCACAGAGTACAATTCACATCACATGTAGTGTTTAATTCAAATACAATGTGACAAAAAAAAAGTTCCAAATGCCGTGCGCTAAATGCACTTCTCGGAATGCAATGGGTTAACGAGGCTTACCTAACAAATAAAATAAAATAAGATAAACATCTAAAAGCTTGCCTTTGGAAACAAAGAAGATGCTCGTCAAATTTATTAAATGCTTGTAACTCGCTTGGGTATACATTACCAGACGTAATGCGCTTTTCTTAAAGTGGATCATTTTAGTTTTCATGGCAAAATAAAGACAATTCATAAATATTTTGTTAATCTGTACTTCCAGTTTATACTATTTGATATTTTCAGCCAAAGTATGTAATTCGACGTCATTTTCCAATGCAGGCGACTTCAGAGCATCCACATGTAAATGTGTCGTGAGCACATTGGGCTGATCCTACAGGTTCACAAATACCTGAAAACAAAAGAAAAATAAGTGATAACACCAAATACCAATGTAGCTTGTACAACAACGCCATCTGTTCAAGACTAACCTTTTCCTACCTGAATTTATGTAATGGACTTTTGCATCTTTGAATTTGGACCCGTCCATTGTTGCAAATAGGGAAGTCAGTCAAAAATCAAATCAAAATGGCAAACGGTGTAAATCCTGATCAGGAACTACACTGTTTGTACACGTAACTAGTTTGGTCTGCAGGGCTGAATGGGTTAACTAGGGAATATGAAAGTTACAATATCAAAAGGGCAATTCAGTTGTTTCCTTTTGCTAAATTTGTCGATTCCATTGCCTATATTGGTTATGGGCGATTATCCACTACTTTCACCAACTAAACCGTGAACCAGTATAGAATGGGCTTGCATCACACAAAAAGCACGGTTCTATCTCAGCAGACCTCTTCAGCCATCTGAAACGTAGCCGATTCAAAAGCAATATCAGAGTACTTCAATATTAAGACAGTTTAAAGTTTGATGAGCGGAACTTCAAGCGCCTATGCAAAGAGTACTAACCCATTGAAGACTGGAGCCCCCTGAGCGGGTAATTAGCAAGCAATGCAGACCTAGATCAGAGTCTCCACTGTTTGCAAATAGTTCAACTATTTTTCTTTAGGAATACCTACATCATATAGCCTGACATACCTAAAATCGAAAATGTACTCTACCAGTATATAGTGTGGGAGAGTTTATTCAGTTTTTAATGGCTAATTGAAGAGCAACATAAGAAAGCGTACTTTCTGATATGTACGTCCAGCGAAGACTCAAATCTGCCTGCGCATGCTCGCGGTATGATTAGAGCCTTTGTTGTCCACATGATGTAGCATCCTTGGTCCTTGGCTATCCAAAATACGCCGAGTGAAGATTCTGTTCAGACTGCCCAAATGTGCAGAGTGATCTGTATCTTCGCTGGGTGCATATGTCTGAAGGTACGTTTTCTGAAGTTACGACTCATTTATTGTGCAACTTTACATTATATTGTGACAATACAACAGATATGGGCCAGACTTCAAGGCAAAACTCCCACCTGCGTCAAACCCTGAAATATCTGTTGTAACAAAACAAACCCGGATGTCCCGAGGCTTTATGAATGGTATTTCTCCCGTAAGTCCAGACACAAAACGGATCACCGAGTTCTTCGCCATTTGATATACCGTCTCCGTCGGAATCAGCACGACAAAGAGCTTCAGACCAACTATGTTTCGCGGCAGCAAATGCCTACATAAAGTAAGAAAATGTCATAGTCAACCCTCTTTATACCGACAATGGGATACAACGACAAAATTCTTTGTAATGATAATTTGACTGGCATAAAATCTTCGCTCAAGAGGTGACAGTTAATTAGAAATTTTGCTAGAACATTGTATGTAATACTTCAAGAAACATGTTTTGAATATTTGTTAGGATCTCTAACAAATATTCGAAACATATGTTCAATGAAGAAATTAGAATAAAAAAAAATCACTGTCTTTCTTACAAATCGTTCTGCTCATTAAGGATTAGCAAATTCATTTTAATTTTAATGGCAACATCTTTGGGGACAAATACTGTTATAATGAGAGTTCATTATATTTACACCAACATGACGGACTTTTTGACAGTTAATGTACCTATTCTAAAACAAGAACAAGGTGATTTGACTATGAAGTGTCACAACAAAAGTACTGCTAGTAATGCAAACATCGTATCACTGATCAGACTGCAACTCTGATCTGACCATACTTGTATATCGGTATTCAAAATATGTATTGCGAAAGGACTCTGTAAACTAGACAGAAATAATATATCACATATGCATTCCTGTAGAAACTGCAATTTCTGTCTTTTCAATATCATCGGGGACAGTCTCAGCAACCGTCCACAGATTTAACATATTGAATTTCTACTGTCAGTTATCAGCCACTAGAAACCTAACCTCGCATTTTTTGAGAACGTAATAAGTAATTCCATACCATTCCACGCTTCTATGAGAATATGCATCTCTACAAATTAATAAATAGAACAATACGATCTCGACGTATTTGAAAGAAAACAAGATATGAATGCTGCGTTTTCTTTACGCTATGAGGGTAATGTATCTTCTAGATATTGTATTAAAGTAGGACATTTTATATAATGACAAAAAACGGCTAGCAGTGTAATGACATATTTTAAGGTAACCAGAGTTGATCCTGGTGAGACCGCTCGTTACAATGATTCAAAGTCTTGTTCCAGTCATCAGTGTTAAAACAATACAAGAAAAAGACACGCACCTCTCCGAATTTGTTCTTATTCCGAGTATCATGAGTTGGACTGAAGTGTCCTACAGCGGACCACACCCCTCCAACTAAACATGGATCAGGAACAGACTAACCATTGGGTATATGTGACCTGTAGGACCTGTGTGCATACACAGCAGCAAGACAGCAAAACGCTATAAACACAGCCTTCATTTTCATGGGAGATTATTGACTGACTGACCCAACCGATGTTGTGATAACAAAGTCTGGGAACAAAAATACATGTACATGTATACCAAATTTACGCTAAGTATTAGGGCATATACGCACCTTTCCATACTTAGACCAAAAACTCAAACGAGCCCATTGGACTTCCTGATAATATGTCTTAAAAGTACTGAATGAGTGACAAACAGTGCAGACACAGATCAAACTGCTCCTTTAGGAGCAGTTTGATCTGGGTCTACACTATTTGCTCAGGCCTGTCTGTCCGAATACTTATGGTAAGTATGTTACGTAAGTTTGAACATGAATTGGAACAAGACTTTATCAGTACATAAAAATGAAAACCGGCCCAACCTTATAAAAGGGAATGAATACACATTCAGTGGCGGCATCTCTGCCTTCCTTCTGAAAAGGGTCAACCACAAAGGGAAAGAATTTTCTCCGAGTGGGAGCAAAGTATTTTCTTAAAGAGTAGACACCTTTTCGAAAGGGGTTTCATGTATAGTAATGCAAACAAGAAGTCACTTGAGTTATCTTCCTTGTAAAAATAGTTGAAAATTTACCAAGTTTATCATATGATGCCGTTCATGATGGGTGTTGTCTCTGAGTATTATTTATTTATTTATTTATTTATTTATAACGGACATCAATAGCAGAGAATGTGTAATTATGAGCAAAATTTCTATTTCTAATGTCTGAAATATCTTAGATAATCTTATTCCGATTAAGCTGGTGCTTTCATATAATCTCAGTAAAAGCAAGACTCCAATTTTCGCTAATTTATGTATTCTTTGCTCAAACATACAAGCTGTATAGAACTTATTCAATTGATTCTGCGACTGAAAATTGAAAATTTAATGGCAAATAGTGCAGACCCTGATCAGATGCCACGATCTGAGGCGTCTGATCTGGGTCCGCATTGCTTGCAAGTTTCCCTTTTTAAGGAGTAAGACATTAATGGATTAAACATGAGAGGTGAGTGTGCGATGGGCGAAAACAGCTGTTTGAGACTCGCACATTTTCCAGCAGGTATCAGTTCCTTACGATTATCCGATTGTGCAACAAGCTGTCCACCAAGGCTTACTGCTTTTTCCACATCTTATATCAGACCATATATATACAATCAGGACTTGCAAACATACATAGTTTTATTTAAAGATTAGTATAGACGTCCAGGAAGAGCCAAGATCACAGAAGATAGCCAACAAGTGACCCAACAGGAAGAGCAAACAAACAAAGGCAGACAATGCACACATTACAAAAACACGCCTATTCAAATATATTGAAAATTTCACCACAAGAAACTGAAAGTTTTCAGATAAAAATTCTGATATTTTTCATATTTCTGCTCAAAACATAGATTGTGGGTACTCGTTAGAACCGCATGCCAAAGCGGTTCTAACGAGTACCCATAATCTATGTTTTTGAGCAGAAATAAGAAAAATATATAAAAGTGGGGTTTAATGGGGTCAAAATTATATAGGTATGTTGTCGTGATGGTCCACAGACCAATGAAAAGCAAAGTAACCAGTTCCCTTTTCCACAGCAGAGGTTATTACAACTTGAATGCAAGACAGGATCCATCAAAAATACCAATAGGACAATGATCAGGGGGTAGTAATATAAAGAGGCCTTCTGAGGGGTAATTAATATTTTGGAGGGGATATTACCTATGGATCAGATAAATATGCCAGTACCCAATTCCCCTATCGGGCCTCTGTCTGTCTATTGTTTATTGTATACTAGCTTTTGTTGTGCCAAGTCTCTTATCAGAGATAAGACTAAAGACTGAGACATGCCTTATTTTTATGTCTTTAACTTCTTATCATACTTCATATAAAACCTGCACAAGTCAATTTATAACCTTTCGATGCGTCCTAAATTTTGCTGACTAAAAGGCAAACATTGTGGACCCTGATCAGACGCCGCGTTTGCGGCGTCTGATCTGGGTCTACAGTGTTTGTCCTGACCTGCTTGTCCGAATACTTTGGATAAAAACAATATATAGCATTTGGAATGGCCATTAAGATGTCTACGAGCTAAACAGGTTATTATTCTCTTGCTTTGGGTTTCTTATATATTTTGATAATGATGAATTACTTATTTATTAGAATATTATTGAACGCCTGAGAACAGACACATTGGCTCCAATTTCGCTTTTAGTGTTCTTATCTTGTTTATATATTACATTGAATATTATCTACGTTTTCGTCAATATTACTTGAAGTTTGCGACATCACGCGAAAAGGGAAGCGTATCAAGCGAAAATTCAGTTTTTTCCAAATTTTTCACTCCGCTATTCGTATAACTCGGAGAAACTCGGTGTAACTCGGTGCAGCAACTCTTTCTCTTCATAATTGGGCTTCGTGTTTTCGGTCAATGACCGTTTTACAATAAAGTGACATTAATATAAAATATTTGGTTCTTTACATTAGGGGCTGCTCTTAAAGGAAAGAATTTGCTCCCTCTGGGAGCAAATTCTTTCCTTTAAGAGTAACCCTTAATTTAGAAGGACTTCGTTTAGAAGGCATACGTTTTTCAAGAGTTTGCCTGGATTTGCGTACAAATACTTCCGTTCTGGCTGCGCCACTGGTACGACTCAATGGATCTTCGTCTTTTTTTCTTTTAACTCTTAGAGTGCTAATCATAACTGCAAACAACAACATTTTGAATCCATTTTACATTCTCGTCTGCGACAAACTTGCTCAGCGTTTTATAGTTTTATCATTCAAAATCAGTTTTGATCTTGAAATTGCTCGTAATTTATACATAGAGAAACACGCATGAACAGGTAGTTGAAATTACAGATTCATCCAGTCTTTCCCACACTCCTGACTAATAACAGCCTTATACACACTCCCCTCATGCACACTCCTGTATATAAAGAATATACTTAAAACGAGACGGATTGTTATAAATCTGCACAACCATAGTTCATTAGTCAAAGCTGTTTCAACATATTAAAGGAATGGCTTGCGTTTAAGTGGTAAAAGCATGTCAGAAGCGTACGCTTTAAGGGGGCTCGATACACTTTTAGGATGGGGGTGGGCAACTCTGTCAAAACTGGTTTGCCCCTTCTGAACGGGGGATATACTCAAACTGGAAATAATGTGCTGCCGTTTGGAGCAAATTCTTTCTTTTTTAAGTAGACCTCCTTTCAGACTGTCCATATGCAGGATTGTAAAAAGAAAGTCACAAAGGTTGTCTACCCAGAAATGGCGGAAACTGTCCTCTTAACTATAGACTGGAGTCTTAGAATTATCATGGCTGTATCATGACACATATCCATGATAAGGCAATAACAGAACTCAAGTGAGTTCATGAGTTAAGTTGACATCGTTGTTCAAGATAATCAAGGAACTGTTGGCATCACATTACGAAAACACGCCTATTCAAATATATAGACAATTTCACCTCCAAAAACTGAAAATGTTCAGATAAGAAACTTTGATATTTTTCATATTATTGCTCTAAATAGAGATTGTGGGTAATCATTGGAACCGCCTCGGCGATGCGGTTCTAACGAGTACCCACAATCTATGTTTTGAGCAGAAATAAGAAAACTAATGTATACCCCTGTAAACCCCAGTTTTACTATATAAAAGGGGGGTTTGAGGGCGTCAAAATTATATAGGCATGTTTTCGTTATGGATCTGACCAGTATCTTCTCTCCTCAACAGCAAAACCAGATAAGCAAATTCCAAGAAGCTTCTCCAGATTTCTACAAGATAAACTTATAAATTTATCTTTTTGCCCGGACTATTCCTGTTTGGAATTCTCTTCCAGCATGCAGTTGCTGAGGCCCCTTCTTTGGTATTTTTCAAGAAGTGGTTGCTCCCCCTTATTATTCTAAGCATTGCTAAGGACCCAGTTGCCTACGGGAATTCTGTCGGGCCGACAACGGCTCGATATAGATTTAGGCAGAACGCTTGCTAATCATTTTCTCTTCATTAGCACAAAATACAAAGATATCGGCAACACGGAGAGAAAGCAAAAATAGAAAGCAAAGCAGCCGGTATTCTAAGGTGCGGTGACCACAATGTTAACTTCGGTTTTAGAAAACACAAAGACACAACTGTAAACAAAGCAGATAGCCTTACTGATGTTGACCGCATTGCTAGAGCTACATGGACATGCGCCTGCTTCAGAGTATCCACCATGGATCGTAAAGCAGTATATACTATTAGAGGGTCTAACTTGAATTTATAGGCAGGAAGCCTCAAATTATTCCTGATACAGTTTCAGCATACATAATTGTTCGGTTTACTTAGGGGTCCCTGACTCATCAGTGGATCAACACAGAAAAGCATATACCCAGTAAGCATTCTTTATTAATCTACAGCGGGCCGTTATCGGCCCGTCAGCTATCCTGACGGGCCGATAACGGCCCGCTATAGATTTATAAAGAATGCTTAGTGGGAAAATATCAATACTATTATGAACAAAGATGATGGCTCGACTACAAACTAGAAGTCAATGTAAGTGAAAACCTCTAGTGAACCATTATGAGTCCGACCACAGACGGGTAAGGTCAGGTACAAGCCGTATAGAAACGATCTTGGTTAATACATTTGATGACTTCTCCGTCATTTAGTCTGCGGCCTGACACACCATCGCATTTGAAGAGTAAAGAAAAGTTGTTAGTTTTGCATTCTGTTGCATACCACTCACAGCGGCTAGACTTACAGGGAAAGGGTACACTTTCAGGGGAGAAAAATCTATCAAAATTGATTCCTCCCAATTAAAATGGGTCCATTCAAAAAGAAAATAATTTGCTCCCTTGAAATAACTTTCCGAGGCGGTTCGGTGTTCAGGAAAGCAGTCAGTCAGTCGGAAAAGTTGTCTACCTTGTAAAAAAAATGGCGGAAAATCTATTAAGTGTATCCACTTCTCTTACATGATAATTGGTGGAAAAAAAAAAACAACATCCGATCACTCACTTTGAAAGAATTTCATTGGTTCTCAGCCTACCAACAGACCAATTACAGAATGCAAGGTAACTGAGCTGAAACAAAATATTTCTTAAAAGACAGCATGTGCGCCAAGCGAAGACAGATCAGCCTGTGCATAAGCACAGTCTGATTAGAGATTTCAGTTTTCGCCTTAAGACGGTTTGGATCCTTGGCTACCCACAAACCGCCCTGCGAAGACTCTGTTCAGACTGCAAGGACGCTCTGTTTCTTCGCTGGACGCACATGCAAACCTTATAGGAAATGCAGTGCCTTGGCTCGTATGCCAAGTGTGCGTACGTTTCTGCAAAGGAAAGAGTCCATAATGACACTTAATGTCAGCAAAAACAGAGAATCATCAGGAAAACATGCCTATATAATTTTGACCCCCTTTTTACCCCACTTTTATGAAGGAAAACTTGGATTTACAGGGGTATACATCATTTTCTTTTTCTGCTCAAAAACATGGATTGTGGTACTCGTAAGAACCGCCTCGTCGAGACGGTTCTAACGAGTACCCACAATATATGTTTTGAGCAGAAAGATGAAAAATATCAGAATGTTTTTTCTGAAAATTTCATTTTTAGGTGATTTAATTTTTAGTATATTTGAATAAGTGTGTTTTCGTAATATATGATCCACACACTCTGTGCTTTTGTCCCCACATAAAGCAATAAGATGTGCATTGCGTGACTAAAATTACAGTTTCTATGACAGTAACCCAGATACAATAAGATTGCATTATATGCAGACAAATCATACCATTTGTTTGTGTTGAGGTTTTACGGCTCAGTCAATCCAATGGGGTCATGTCGAGCGCGATCAGTTTACCAAACCACACTTTTACTGGGCAGGCTTAGTCCTCTAAGCGGTTAACCAGTATTGTACCTTGAAGAACAACAATAACGAAGCAAATCAACATATCTTTGCTGTCTGGCCAGGGTTTGTGATCCTCCTCAATCCAACAGGATTTTACTCAATTCAAGGCTGGGAGAGTGCACTTAGATTTCAGGTATGGAAGGTTGAGGCAGTGATTGTGTAGCACTTAATTTGATTTTATTGTTAGTGCGTTATACACATTTTCGCAGCGAAAGTGTAAAATAAAAAGACAAATCCTGTAAATACTAAAGTCCATAAATATTCTTATTTAGTCTGGTTGATATTTTAGCCAAAGCACCACACTGGATAAATCTTTTCCAAATATCCGGATTCAGAGTCAGCATGTCTCGCCTCTATCACACTGTTGTGAACCTGGCTCACAAACACCTGAAAATACAGAAAAAAAATAGTGTCTTTGAGCATGCGCAAAATGCACAGATTCAGATTCTTCCTACCCATGCGCAAAGTCTCATCCGATTTTTTTTTTTTTGCTCCCCATTGACACATTCTATAGTGCCCAATGATTCTGTTAGTGGACAGCAAAACCCTGATTAGACTGTGCGAATGCGCAGGCTGATCTAGACCTTCGCTGTCCACATATGCCCGAAGACACGTTTTCGCAGGGCGCGGCTTAAATATATTCTGAGCCCTCTCCAACTCAGCGTAATCCAAGATCAGCCTCCCTGTCTGAGCAGGGTCTACGCTGTTAACCAGTAGGATATTAACCCTTGTCATGCTGTATAAAGATGCCACGCCCACTTCAAATTTCCAGCCAGTCAGATGACTTGATCCGGGTTTTTGATAGATATTCACATATTCACACATGACTAACAGTGCAGATCCAGATCAGTTGGCTGATCTGGATCTACACTGTTTGTAAAGACAGGGCATGTCGTATTCAGCAAGAGAAGAGTAATGGACTCTGGTCGCATATTTTACCTTTTCAACCCTGAGTTTCTGTTGTGGACTCTTCCATTCTTGAATTCTTAATATGGACTTGTCCACTGATACAAATAGGGATTTCAGTCTAAAATCAAAAACCGAATAACAAACAGTGAAGATCCTGGTGAGACGGTTCGTTATGAGCCGTCTCATCCGGATCTACACTGTTAGCACAGGTACTGGTTTTGGTCTCATTACGAAAACATGCCTATTCAATTAGACTGAAAATTGTACCACCAAAAAATAAAAACTTTCAGATAAAAAATTCTGATATTTTTCATGTTTCTGCTAAAAACATAGATTGTGGGTATTCGTCGAGGCGGTTCTAACGAGTACCCACAATCTATGTTTTGAGAAGAAATAAGAAAAATAATGTTTACCCCTGTAAACCCCAGTTTAACTATATAAAAGTGGGGTTTAAGGGGTCAAAATTACGAGGGATGTTCGAAATGAATTGCTTATTGTCCTCTGGCTCGATATCCACGTGGGGCACGATAAAAACCAATACATACCTGTATAGGGCTATTCAATATCTACACAATGGTGTATAAATGTACATGTTAGACTAAGTGTAAGACATAAAATTTGCCATTTGAATACACGCAGTCATTGACCACTGCAGTAAAAATGGTTGGTAGAAGCGTCGACAAAAAAGATGAAATACGGGTTTACATAAAAGCTCGCTCAAAACTTGGTTGTTCTTTGAAGAAGCTGATGACTGAAATTTCTACTGCTTTTGGACCTTCTTGTGTGTCTTATGACACAGTTCGGCGGTGGAAAAAGAAATTTGAGTCTGGTGTAGAGTCCATCAAAAATGCACCGAAATCAGGTAGGCCAAAATCTGCATCTCGTAAAGAAATCGTTTCCAAAATAAAGGAAATCATTGAAGGAGATGCCAGATTTACAGTTCGAGATATTGCAAGAAAGGTAGGCATATCACTATCAACGGTTCACCTTATTTTGAAGAAGCATTTGGAAGTCAGAAAGATTTCTGCTAGATGGGTGCCACATCTGTTGACTGACGTGCAAAAGATGCAACGGGTTAAAGTGGCCAAAAAGCTGCTTCAAATGTTTCCAAAATATGACAAAAAGCAGTTTGCCAATGTCGTCACAGGTGATGAAACCTGGGTCCATTATTTTGAGCCCGTCAGAAAGGTTAGCAATAAGATCTGGGCCACTAAATACAGCAAACGCCCAATAATTGCCAAACGTTCTTTGAGTACAAAGAAGGTTTTGTATGCAATCTTCTTCTCTGGTGAAGGAGTCGCAATAAAAGTACCAGTGAAAAAGGGCAAAAGCATCACCGGAAAGTACTACAAAGACGTGGTACTGAAGAAACTGAAAAAGTATTATCAGAAACGACGCCCTGCCACTGGTTTTAAACATGTCCGTCTTCTACATGACAATGCCCCAGCTCATACCTCCGCAATAGTTACGGCGTTTTTGAAGAAAGAAAAAGTAACTGTTTTGCCTCACCCCCCCCCCCCTCCCCCCCCCCCCCCCCCAGACCTTGCCCCATGTGATTTCGTTTTGTTTCCGAAATTGAAAGCATTCTTTGCTGGGCGGAAATACCAGTCCCGACAGGCACTTGGATCTGCCATTCATCAGTACCTTATTACTGTGCCCAAATCAGCGTACCGTGACGCCTTCAAGAAGTGGATACATCGGCTGAAACTTTGCATTTCTAGCCACGAGGAGTACTTCGAGGGCATGAAATGAGTACTTTTGGGCTAACTTGAAATTTGAAGTCTCCGGATAGAAATAAGCAATTAATTTCGAACATCCCTCGTATATAGGCACGTTTTCGTGATGTTCCGGGCAGAAGGGTCAATACGGCATTGTTTATTTGGAGGAGTTTATGCTGTTCGTTAATGTCATTTGAGAAAACACTGGGACGGAAATACAAGTAAGAAAAATAAGAAAAATCAATGTGTCGTCTGCTGAATTAGCCCAGAGAGTGGTTAAGGTTAATATGTACAGACGTCAGATTGCCAGAACGAAGTCTACATATTCTACACTGGACCTTTATACTGGAGACAAGAAAAGCTGAGCTATCTTGTCAAGATTATAGGCAAGATTTATAACTATTATCCCTCAGAGTATTATCCTGCTATGAAAGTTTCTAACCTGGATCTTTGGAAAGGGTACTCTAACCTAAGCACATGTTATTTCCATCGTTCTCCAACGATTTACTTCACACTCGCACAGGTGATATATCAATGGACTGGCAAACTAATAGCGTTACAGTCGCGATCACGTGACGATCACCTGATAGCGAGTCACGTTACAAACCGGTCACGACTATAACATGATAGCGATAACAAGTCACGTTACAAAACGGTGTTTACTTCAAATACTTAAAAAAAGAAGAAACCTCCAAAAGACAAGCGCCATATGTGGCCATTGCAGGAAATATTTAACAACTTGCAACGATGTGTTTTTTCTTTGAGGGGACACAACACTTGTATAGCTTGTAGAATTTTTGTTTACTTCAGTCCCTTGGCTAGAAAGAAAGGTTCGGCCATAGCTAGCTTGAAGATGGATTTAAGAGGATCATGATAAAAAAAAAAATAATGTAGAGACAGAGAGAAATCGATATAAAACAAAAACGACTGGAGCCAGTCAACAATGTGTCTACTATTTTGTACATATATTACCGGAAATTGTTTAAGCAGAGTTCGTGTGGTTGGCACAGGAGCCTGTTTGATCGGATAGGGATGAGACCGAAAATAACGAAAAAACAGAAAGTGGTGAAATCTGACTGTGATTTTGGAGACTTATTTCACTGGTTGGCCTTGAATACGGACAAATGATGGTTTGTGTTAAGGTACATTCCCTCCCCTTTGTCGGACAACCTAGACCGTTTCTGAGACCTGAGATACATTTCTGGGCTGTAGTATATTATATATTTTTCCATAAGCTGAAGGACTTTGGAAATAGAGAACAAAAGATACAATAGAAAATGGAGGGTTCGGTTTGATTTGGTATTGATATCATTAACGATCCCATTTATTACGATCCCTTTCGCCAGAGGTGGGGGTGGGGGTGGGGTGGAAGAGGGCACTAACTATATAAGCATAGGTAGGCATGAGTCGACAAAAGGGGTCTTATTTTCAGAGTCTATCTGGAACGGGCGGGAGGAGTGATTATTATCAAAGAAGCTTGACAGTCCAGAGGTGTACTTCCGATGATAAGTAGTATGTCTAACGTATTACAATTGGTTCGGTAAAAATTAAAACATTGTATATACCTTAGTTAAACTTGATATTGTTCGTGTTGTACTTAATATTGATAATATGCAAGTAAAGCCTTGTTAAGTTAACTGACTGAGCAAATAGGCATACGAGATTGTTTGTCTACAATGGGGTATATGTTCGTCTTACCTTTATCTGGAAAGGGTCTCAATCGTGTCTGGAAAGGGGTAGGGGCCCCGGGCTACTAGCAGCAAATCCCTACACTTTTTATAGTAAGTGTCCGCGGGCACTTTCGCCACCCGGCTAACCCCGCCTCCTCCACCCCTTTCAACACTTTATATTGGTATTCTGGTAGTCCTTTCTCACATGTAAAGTATCAGCTCGGTGGTCAAAAATGACAGAAAAGCAACATTGGCACTATATTAAAGTATGGTGTGACGTTTTACGGTCTCTGTAAAGTACTTGACGACAAATGCTGCGACCATGAAAAATTTGCAGGGGGTAAGATTCTTTGGAAATACAAAAGATAGGATAAGCTAGAAAATAGCAGGCTTTGGTTGACTGAATCTGTTTATAAGTGTTAAATTTAAAAATGTTATGCAGAATTGTAGCAAACGACAATCTATTATTTTATTATTTTTGAGAGAAAATAAGACTAGACATTTCATGTGAATCGTCTGAAATGTCAAGCCTTATTTTCTCTGAAAACTTAAAAAAAATGTCTATTTCAGTTGTGATTACATTTTTAGGGATAATGAAAATACGCAATAGTCTTAACTTTTACCATTCTGGGCTAATTCAGCAGGCGACAAAATGTCGACATTTTCTCTCTTTTTTTTTTCCAGAATATAGGGTTTGACATTTCATGCAATCCTTATGAGACAATTTGTATGACATTCCATGCAAATTGTCTCCCCAGGAGACAATTTGCATGAAAATGTTAAATCCTATTCTTTGGGAAAAATAAAAAAATGTTTCAAAATGTCGTCTGCTGAAATTTTCCCCTGCCTGCTAAGGGTTAGATCATTGAGCCCATCCTGGTTGTTTTGAAAATCGAATACCGCTTAAGCCGGTGCTAGGTGGGGAGGGTGGGGTGCGTATGCAGCCTCGCAAACTATAATGTTGCATATGAAGAGACTCAGTCAAGCCGAGTCTCCGATTTTCGTGATTTTTGTGTGTTCTTTGTTTTCCAAAGGTAATTTTTTTTACTTTTATTTTAATTCCACTTTGCAGCTGTTTAATGTCATGGCTGGATGTTATTAATTTCTTTTGTTTCTGTTTCCACTGTTAAAGCAGATACCGAAATGCATAAAGTCAAAAGTCCTGAAGTGTTGCCGCTTTTGTACTATACTCAACGAAGGTGTACAGACAGACAGGCCTTGGTTAACACTGTAGATACAGGTCGGTTTGTTTGTTTGTTTAATATGGGTTTTACGTCACTTTCAACAATCTTTCAAACATATCGCGACGGTGTCAGGATGTGGCATGGATCTCAATACTCACGTTTAGAGTGCTGCTCACTGAAATATCACACCGCAGACACATGACATGATATTCCACCCATTCACTTTATACCGACACTGGGCCGACAGGTTCTGATTCCTAGCTATACTTTCTTAATACTGAGCACCGAGCGAAAGGGCAACTAGTACCAGAGTCTTTGGTATGACTCTGCCGAGGATCGAACCCACAACCTCCCGGTCACAAAGCGGACGCTCTACCAACCGAGCCACTGGGCCGATAGATACAAGTCGGACGTCTATTCAGGGTCTACACTGGTTACAACCATCCAGCAGTTTTAGATACGTCAAAATTATAAAATGGTCTTGTTAAGATTTCAGTACAAGTATGGTAAGGAAATAAAGTGTCCGAATACCATATTTACCGAAAGTATTTGGACAGGGCTGTTTTAGCAGCGTAGACCACAGAACAGATGGCCACAGCCTCTTATCAGGGTTTACACTGATTGCCACTCATGCAGCAGTGTTTTAGACACAGCCTCAGGTAGTTCAACTGGGCTTATTCAAATTTTAGGTCAGGATATAAAGATGTCTGATTAGTTAGAGAATATGACCTAGAGCACAGCATTTCCTACAAGATCACATGCGCGCCCAGCGAAGATTTGTTTGTGTTGAGGTTTTACGGCCCAGTAAAACCAATGGGGTCATGTCGAGCACGGTCAGTTTACCTGACCACACGTTTACTGGGCAGGCTTAGTCCTCTAAGCGGTTAACCAGTATTGTGCATATTCTTTTGCCAGAAAGAGACAACTACCCTTCTTGAATCAACGGAAGAGAGAGAATGACCGTAGAAAATATTTCATGATCAATCTCCACGAAAGAATGTTGCCAACCTCGGCGGGGTTCGAACCCGCGACCTCCTGGTCTCCAGTCGGACGCGCATCCAACTGAGCCACCGAGACCGGCTGCGCCCAGCGAAGACTGAGATCAGGCTGCGCATCAGCGCAATCTGATCTTAGTCTTCGATGGGCACTCTGAGAGGGGCCAAGGATCCAAATCGGCTTCAGGTGGGCAGCGAAGTCTTTAATCATCCTACGCGGATGCGCAGGAAGATCTGAGATTTCGCTGGGCGCATAATTATGAATTATTGTAGAAAATCTTGTGCCCGGCTCAAATCGTATTAAAGTTAAAATTGAATCCCATACCTGGATGACTAGTGGCTGGGGAAAAAGGAGCATTTCCGACGTGCCACTCACAGTTCGGATCACCAAGTTCTTCGCCGTTTGTTTTACCGTCCCCATCGGAGTCCCCTCTACATAACGTTGTTGTCCAAACACGGTTTTCAGCATAAAAATCCTACAAAGAACATACATTTTGATGTTAAAATAAGATGTCCTGTTTTGTTCCATTTGTTCAAAGCATTGTTAGCTTAACAAACTCGTAAATGACATCAAAACATTAGAATTTTTGCTGCAAAAATGTGAGTAGCTTTTGCAATGCTCACATTTTTTTTTCAGTAAAAATATCAATATATTTTGCCAAATTTCAAGATGGAAATTTTAACGTCACGAAAAGTAAATCAAAGGACTGATAGTCCTAAGAGTCTGCTAGCTTGTAAAGTACTAATGGAGTGCTGTGTATCTTCTATGCAATTTTACACAATACATGCAAAGAAGATAGACGACATTCCAATGCTACCAATACTATACGATAAGATGGAGCTCTATGGAATATATCAAGCATCTGGGCATTGCACTTCCTGAATAGAAGACTTTCTTTAAAAACTCTTAAATTCTGCTGGTAAGTGCATGTTCTTGACAAATCTGACCTCAAGGCCAAGTCTTGGAGAAATTTCAAAGTACACTGAAAGATGATTCTGCATGCAAAATTTCTAGCTAGGACGGACAAATACGGATGGACTCACTAATATACACTTAAATGCAGCTATGGTGACTATGTCTTGCTCAGCGCAAGCGGGCTTGACAAAAAGGAAGATATTTGTTCAAGTTATTTTTCTTCAAACTATTAGCACATTGTTGACAGATCCATTCCTTATCCTCCACACTTTTATGTCCTAATGTACAGAGTCTTTTCATCTCGGGCTTTAGACCCCGAATATCAAATTTAACATCAGAATGTCTGAAAAATGTTTGATAACAACTTGTACATATGTACTGGGGACCACAAGACACCAACTTGTGAAACTGTGTGACTATAGCACTTTCTTTGTTTTTAAATTTCTTACTGCTCAAACCATCTTTTGATGTGTCACTTAACTTAAGTTTCTTATGCAGGGAGGTTTGCAATTCTTCACTTATAAGGGGTGAATCAAGTAATGCGGAACCGTGTTCATTTAAGCTGTCAGCAAGCTGGGAGGAAGCATAAGGCTGTGATGGACACAACTCAAATGAAATACATTCTTGTAAAGGAGGATAGGTAGTTATGTCACAAATTTGAAACCCAGCTCATTGGTATCATTTTATGGTCTCCCTGCAAACATGAGATATACAGAGCGAATGCAAATCAAACTGACTCACCGCTGTTGTAGTAAAGGAATTATCAAAACTAAACAATCTACGCAAATGTAAGGAAAATGCCAGTTATATTTGTTTTCTTTAACAAAATGTTTTTGCCATTAACATTTGGCATTCCATCTGAAGCTCTTGCATGTGACTCAAAAAGGTAGAAACAGTCACCTTGTTCCAATAATGCAATAGAAAAGCCGTTGCAAATGAAGACTGCATATGGGTTGAATGAGAAAGTCATAGCGAGTCCTGTCTCTAAATCAAGGAAAGGATACTCCACTAAGGATAAGATATTTAAATTTCCTGAAAATGTTTTTTTTTTTTTTTTTTTTTTCACTTTCCAGGGATAATGCTGGTTGTCAAGTGAAAAATAAGATGGCAAATCACATGGCTCTAAATAGTCATGATATGTCTTGGCATTCTTTTTTGCATACTTGTATAATTTATCTCCTGCAAACAGAATTTCATTCATGTTGTTGACATTCAACTTGTTGGTACAGATCCTTTTCTGTACAGCTTTCACCAATAATACTAAACAACATGGTAGGCATTGACGCCCTCTTGAATCAGGACTAAATATCCCATCTCTTTGATGGATACTTCCTTGCAATAATACAGATGCATTTTCTTGTAGCGACACCACCTCGTGGCTGCGAAGAAGCAGCCGCGAAGAAGCAGCCACGACGGTGGCGTCAAATGATAACACGTATGAAATAGAACAGAATTGTGTGTACGGACCCTTGCCGTGGCCTGAAAAGTCGCAATGATTAAAGCGAATAACACCGAGTGTTTCGACTGAGACATGTGATGTCAGTCAGCCAATGAAAGTGCTCAGCGATACGTATCGTGTCTGGTTTCCGACCTTCTGGGTGTTGCGACAACTGTGTGTGTTGTCGTATGACAACCAGCTTGTTTACTAGAATCTACCGGCTGTCGAACAGTTTATTTTTCGCGAGGCTACAGACATGAAAGCTTCTTTTACCTGCATTTTTGAAATTCATGGTGTGTCGCACGCGAAAAACAACAACAGATACTTGTTCAGTTCTTCAGCAAAATTCCTGATGCCGTAAAGTGCATTTCATGTAGGCAACCGGTAGCACAGGAGCTTGACGTTTGCTAATTTCTACTTATAGGGCCTGTCCCTACGATTATGAAATAATCGAAGGTTCGAAGGACAGGCCCTATAAGTAGAAATTATCCAATGTCAAGCTCCTGTGACCGGTAGTGTAGCGTAACTTGATACGTATTACCGGCGTGCACTGATTATCGGGTATTCAGAAATCACGACCCACAGACCACGGCCCCCGCCCATCGGGGCCAGCGAAGTAGTTGGGCGTAACTTGGTACGTATTACCGGCGTGCACTGATTATCGGGTATTCAGAAATCACGACCCACAGACCACGGCCCCCGCCCATCGGGGCCAGCGAAGTAGTTGGGCTGCCTATAGTCTCCAGGGCAGAGTTGCCTTAGGCAGGGCCTGTTCATCATGTGATCGGGTTGGGTAAAAGTCCCACAAATCTGGAGGCAGTATCTTTAAATGGATACATTGTTGCATTTTTTTTCTTTTCTTTTTATTCGCTAGAATCATCATACAGCAAATACAATGTATAAATAGACTCTAAGGCTGGCTAATCTGGTCGATTATCACTCCTGTCATTGTGATCGATTATTTATCACAAAAGATTTGGTCAATTTACTTGTCTGTCTGAGCAGGACTCTTCCCATGTTATACTTTACTGTATGTATTTGGTCAAATAGGCCTTAGCAAACAGTGTAGACCCAGATGGGATGCCGCAAAATGTGGCGTCTCATTGATTATAAGACATCTGTAATGATAATCATTTTTGTGGAATTTATAGATCAGTTAATGAATTATCTGATTAATTTTGTCAGCCTAAATAGTCTGTGTGAATAAAAGTAATATACTCCATGTATTTTCGCGTTAAATTCAATATTGCGTTAAACTGATTTCTCAATGAAAATAAACGGCAGCGCCACCTACCTGCTGGATGTTTTAAATACAAAGTCACGCTTTAGTGGGCAAGGTTTGTTTTCAGAAATACACTGTTGTTTTGTGATTTCCGCTTAGAAAAGAAATATATTGACCGTGGTGATAACAGTCCTTAATGACATTTACACCTATATCTATTAAATCAATTTTTACAGCTAAGACTAACTTATTTTTTCTATGAAAATATCAAATCTAAGGTACCGTATTAATCCGCCTATAAGACGGGGATTCCCCCCCCCCCCCAAAAAAAAAGCCCCCAAAAATCCAGACCCATCTTATAATCAAGATCTTTGGCCATATCGGTATTTTCGGCAAAGTCCGGTGGTGCCACGTGGTCACGGAAAATGCCGATCTTCGAAACCGGTAGAAGGATATAATGTTTACCTTCGTCCCTTGACAGAAATAGCAGCAAGGTAATTTTGTAGGTGAAGTACCGAATTTTTCTGTGTATTACTCGCACCCGTGTATAACACGCACTGAATATTTGCTAAATAGTTTTGAAATAAAAAAAAAGATGTTCTATGTAAAACACGAAGAATTTATCTGTGCGTTATTTACTAAGTTACCAGATACTAAGTGTCAAATTTCACTAGGATTGAGTTGAAAATGGCCGAACTCGGAAGGTTTAGAGTAGAAACAGGCCGAATTTACAATAATGCTAACTGAATTTTCGTTGTGCAGCTCTGTTACCATGGGCCTCAGGCAACTTGATGTAGTGTAGGCAGTTCTTTGCTTCCCCACTGCAGACGCTATGATAATAAAAATGTAGTTATTTCTTTTGTGTTCTCATAATTAACACCTTCTTTGTGTCACTTTCTTAACTGAGACGTGAAATTATCAACTCAGTGCCTGAGGGCAATGCAAACAACAACTAAAGTCGACTAGTTGTCATTCTGACTGCCAATTAACCAATTAAGTGCACAGATGTATGCTGGTAGTTTGATTTTCTTTATCATAAACATTGTTTATTTCAAACAATTTTTTTGGTAAGTTGGAAGAAAAGTTTAAATAAAAAAAAAAGAAAAAAAAAAAAAAAAAAGATAAACATATGCCCAGTCAGCATTCTACGTAAATCTATATCGGGCCGTGATCGGCCCGTCAGCTACCCTGACGGGCCGATGACGGGCCGATGACGGCCCGATGTAGATTTACGTAGAATGCTAGCTGGGTGGTAAGAAAATAAAAGATAAAATGCAAATGACCGATCTACCTACCTCAAAAGCCCAGTTGGTTTTGTTTATTATCAATAATTTTAATAATTGCATAAACTTAAATACTTTTTTATTTTTTCAATGTATGATCGTTCGTGCCAATATTTATGTTCTACCAAATTTATTTCCTATTTTGAACTACAATAAATCAGTTGTGCAGGCTGATTTATTCAAGTTACGGTTGAGTCTTGTCAAAGTCCAGTAATCAATACAGATTCATATGCATATGCCTGTTTGAGTAGTTTCCCTTTGAAGAGATCACATGATCAGCAAAATAAAAAAGCGTAAACAAAAAAAGCATGGACATGAAAAGGATATCAAATTACTACAAATCAGATCGAGTTGCTTGTTTAGAGCTGCCTGAACCCTGGTATGGGCGAAATAGGTATAAAAAATCATGACTATCTTATAGCAATAATTCTATTTCGCATTTTTAACGGGCGATCGTGAATGTCATGAGTTTTCGCGACCGATTATCATGGTGATTTCTGTCCCGATTTTGGTGTTCCTATAAATAATACACATCGGATTTTTATAAACGTTTTCTGGGTAAATAAGGTGCGTGTTATACACAGTTAAATACGGTATGCATGCTTGTAAGTGGTGTTGGGAGTTTTTTTTAATTCCTGCTCTGTGATAAATTCACTTACAAATCTGACCAATCATCGCCGATGTCTTCATGTACTTTAGGAATTTCTGAGTGGCAGGGAATGTCTCCGACAGGCGACTTTTTTTAACCCATCTTATAATTAATTAAAAGCAAAATCCTGCCTGGGAAGGGCCCAAAACAGCCCCCGTCTTATAAACAAAACGTCTTATAGGCGGATTAATACGGTATCCGTACTTTATTTTGAAAATGGCCAAAATTTGCAAAAATCACATTACAATTACATGATGATTTTCTGCCAAAAATTTAATTAACGCGAAGTTACATGGCTTTTGGTTCAAAATGGCGGCAACATGGTTGGCTTGTTTACACAAATGCTTTCACAAATCAAATCCAAAGAACTGCATTATTTGTACATAAAATAAATGCTCAGATAATAATTTAGATGACTTCAGAATTATTTTCAGCATTTGTCTCTGTAAGTAGTTATGATGAAACGTTTTACCATTAGTAACGTGAAAATACATGAAACCGGGCTAAATAATAACAGCAAAAAATTCTAAGATGTGAATTATATGGGACTAGACTTAAAAAATACAGTAATTATTATACTGTACACATATGTATAGTAAAAACTTAGCAAACTAGATCACAAATCTTGATTTTGATCATGGTTCTGTTGGACATCCCAGTAGGGCTAGCTGTTGAAAGAACTTATAAGCATTAAAAGCTCTACACAGCTTATGTTGTCTATTTCTTAAATTCTTATATGCAACCTTTTATTTAAGGCTCTTTATCTTTATTTATAATGACTGAAATATTTTTTACCCACACTCCTCAATTATCTGGACAATTTTTATTAGCTGCAAAAATACCAAGAACATTTTGAATCCTCAAAGTCATAGTGACATGCCCATGCTCCAACTCTGCACACACATAAGCATATAGGTGTAGGCAAGTGAATTTTGTTGTCTGAACACTAAAGCTGGCACAATTCATCAGATACAGTCATTTGGCTAGAACCAGGTAAAGTTATGCTTCATAACAATTTCCAAATAAGTGGCTGATCAAAATTTGGACTTTATTGGCTGATACAGAGTACTAGCCTTCCTTGAAATATCACACCAAAGACTTTGTCCTTCGCCTTAGGTTATCTGCCCTTGTGATGAATGTGAAGTTCTCCACTGATTTGGCTAGTTCCAAATAGTTTCGCTAGTTCCGAATAATAAATGAGGGATCTGTAAAAATCCCTCACATAATGCAACAGCCTCTATATATTATTTTATCAACTTGGATAATGTGTTACGGAGAAAATTAATTCAATATAAGACATTTGTCGCAAAGCGACATGTTCACGAAGACCTTAAAACAGATCCTTTAAGCAAAAATCGTATAATTCATGGCATAACAATTTTTCGGCATGTACACCCTCCTTACTGCAAAATTTAGCTCCTATTTTCTGGATTTAATAATCTTTCCGATATAAATATATTTCAATGAGGTTTAAGAAGTTGAAAGGAGTATGTGCATAAGGTCCTATTTCCCCCTTCTGAAGCCCGAAAATAAAATATGCTTGCAGTAAAATTATGCGTTAATTAATCCAATTGTAGCTTGTGTTTAGCACTGTGTGATGCCGCTACAAAGTCTCCCTGCACTTTGTCAAAGTACAGATAATATATAAGCAACGACATGAAAAACCTGTCTTCGAGGTTTTCGACCAAATAAGACTCAGACCTGCTTACTCAGCCGTAGACTGGCTAACTCGGCCATTGTGCCAGATTAGCTAGTCTTGAAAGTTTTGATAGGTTGTTTACTGTCTAGACAGCGAACAACAACGGTGCTGATCAGACTGCGCATAACAAAAACCACGTGTCTTTGTTGTTCGCATATGGCATAAGATTTTTATCCCATGAAGAGGCTCATATATCGCTTCAATAGTCTGTCACATGTCTGAGATTCTTGTACATACACTACATCAATATCTACACTCCTTTAAACACAGCATGTGAACACCTTACCCGAAATTTGATTTCTGGGTCGGTTACTCACCTCAACTCCTTACCATACTTTATTTAAAATTGAACAAGAGGCCCACGGGCCACTCACCTGAGTAGCATTGTGAGTGCAGATATGCAGATGTTATGTAACATTTTTCCAATCCTGTCATCGCAACTAATGAAAAGATCATCCTTTAAGCAGTTCTTAATTTTTAAGATGAATATTATATATGGCAAGACAGTCAATGGAGCGTGATCATTTGAACAAACTCTCAATCACATTTCAACAGTAGGATCAATGTGAAATTTGGTTGCTATTGCCTAAGTGGTTTCTGAAGAATCATGATTTTATACATGTAAACAGCACAGTGGCAGGGAAATATAATAAACATAAACAAGATGGTAGCCATCTTGGATTTCCAATCAGAATGACTTTTAGCTACTGTTGATCTACAAGTCACTTCGATACTTCCAATGAACTTTAAGTCAATTGCCCTTTCGGTTCAGGGGAAAAAGTTCAAAACAGATTTTCAAGATGGCCACCATAGCCGCAATTTGAGATTTCTTATCGCAACCATTTGAGCGTTTTTTGATCTACAAGTCACCCTGATGCTTCCTACCAAGTTTCGAGTCAATAAATGGTCTTTCAGTTCAGAAGAAGTAAAGAAAAATAGATTTTCAAGATGGCCACCATCTTGGATTTCCAATCGGAAGGATTTTAGCTATTTTTATATCAACATGTCATCCTGATGCTCCCTACCAATTTTCAAATTAACTGGCCCTTTGGTTCAGGAAAATAAGTGAAAGGAAAAGAGTTTCAAGATGGCCGCCATGACAGCCATCTTGGATTTCCTATCCAAACAATTTAAGCTATTTTAGATCTACAAGTCACCTAAATGCTTCCTACCAAGTTTCGAGTCAAATGGCCTTTCAATTCAGGAGAAGAAGCGAAAAATAGATTTTAAAGATGGCTGTCATAGTGGCCATCTTGGATTTCTGATAGGGATGATTTTATCTATTTTTGATCTACAGGTCACCCTGATGCTTCCTACCTAGTTTAAAGCCAATAAGCCTTTTGATTCAGGAGAAGAAGTGAAAAATCTACATTTTCAAATTGGCCACCATGGCAGCCATCTTGTATTTCCAATCAGAACGATCTTAGCCATTTTTAATCTATAAGTCACCCCGATGCTTCCTACCAAGTTTCAAGTCAACTAGCTTTTGGGTTTAGGAGAAGAAGCGAAAAAAAGATTTTCAAGATGGCCACCAGGGTGGCCTCTTGGACTTCCGATCAGCATGGTTTTAGCTATTTTTGATCTACAAGTCACCCTGATGCTTCCTACCAAGTTTGGAGTCAGTTGGCCTTTCGGCTCAGGAGAAGAAGCGAAAAATAGATTTTCAAAATGGCCGCCATGGTGGCCATCTTGGATTTCCGTTTGGAACGATTTTAGTGTCTTTTGATCTATAAGTCACCCCTATGCTTCCTAGCAAGTTTGGAGTCAATTGGCCTTTCGGTTCAGGAGAAGAAGCGAATAATAGATTTTCAAGATGGCTGCCATGGCGGCCATCTTGGATTTCCGATCAGCATGATTTTAGCTATTTTTGATCTACAAGTCACCCCGATGCTTCTTAGCAAGTTTGGAGTCAATTGGCCTTTCCGTTCAGGAGAAGAAGCGAAAAATAGATTTTCAAGATGGTGGCCATCTTGGATTTCTGATCAACACGATTTTAGCTAGTTTTGATCTACAAGTCACCCTGATGCTTCCTAGCAAGTTTGGAGTCAATTGGCCTTTCGGTTCAGGAGAAGAAGCTAAAAATAGATTTAAGATGGCTGCCATGGCGGCCATCTTGGATTTTTGATTGGCAAGATTTTAACTATTTTTGATCTACAAGTCACCCCAGTGCTTCCTAGAAAGTTTGGAGTCAATTGGCCTTTCGGTTCAGGAGAAGAAGCGAAAAATAGATTTTCAAGATGGCGGCCATGGCGGCCATCTTGGATTTCCGATCGGCATGATTTTAGCTATTTTTGATGTACAAGTCACCCCGATGCTTCCCACCAAGTATCGAGTCAATTTGCCCAGGGGTGTAGGAGTAGGCTTTTAAATCAATTGTTGACGTCGCATGACGGACGACGGACATTGACTGTTCACAATAGTTCACCATGAGCACTTTGCGCTCAGGTGAGCTAACAAGTACAATTTACTACCGAATGTTTTGTCTAAAAATAGCTCAATGGGTGGCAAACAGTTTAGCCCCTGATGTGACACCACATTTTGTAGCATCTCATGGGGGCTTACAATGTTTGCTCGGGACTGTCTGGCCAAATACATCCAGTAAAGTATGACCAATTTCAATATTACTTTGATGATCCTCTACCAAGATTGTTCAAGCCATTTGGATTCGTCAAAAAACATGGCCGCCAGGGGGCGGGGCTTATTTTCCCTTTATATCTATATAGAAAACTTTAAAAATCTTCTTGTCAGAAACCACTGGACCGATTTCAATATAATTTTGCAGGAATGTTTGTTTGGTGATCCTGTACCAAGATTGTTCAAGCCATCTGGATTCATCAAAAAACATGGCTGCCAGGGGGCGGAGCTTATTTTTCCTACATGTATATATCTATATGGAAAACTTTTAAAAGCTTCTTGTCAGAAACACTGGGCCGATTTCAATATAATTTTACAGAAACGTTCCTTTAGAAATCCTCTACCAAGATTGTTCAAGCCATTTGGATTCCTCAAAAAACATGGCCACCAGAGGGCGGGGCTTATTTTCCCTATATATCTATACAGAAAAGTTTAAAAATCTTCTTATCAGAAACCACTGGACCGATTTCAATATAACACGGCAGGAATGTTTCTTTTGTAACTTTCTACCAAGATTGTTCAAGCCGTCATGATACGTCAAAAACCATGGCCGCCAGGGGGGTGGGACTTTTTTTTTTTTAACTCACCTGACCTCTGCTCAGGATGAGCTATAGTGATCACTTTTCCTCCGTCCATTAACATTTTCAAATGACTTCTCCTCTGAAGCCGCTGAGCCAATTTTGCTCAGATTTCATGTGGAGCCTCCTTAGGGTGGGGGAACGAAAGATTGCTAAAATGGTCATGGTCCGTTGACCCAAGATGGCCTCCATGCACATATATGGTAAAAACCTTTAAAAATCTTCTCCATAACCGAGGATGCCTTGGGGCTGAATCTTTGCAAGAATCATCAGGGACAAGAGGTCTACCAAAGTTGTTATAAGATTTGTCGTACGTTGGCATTTGACCTTTTTACGGCAAGGTCAAGTTTGCTTCCCTATGCTTTTGTATGGGAAAAACCTTTAAAAATCTTCTTCTCCAAAACCGAGCATGCCTTGTGGCTGAATCTTTGCACATATCATCGGGAATGGGAGGGCTACCAAGTTGCTAAAATAATGGTTGTACATTGACATTTGACCTTTTTGCGGTAAGGTCAATTTTGCTTCCTTATGCATTTATATGGGAAAAATGTTCAGAATTTCAAATAACATCTCCTCTGGAGCCTCTGGGCCAAATTTGCTCAAATTTCATATTGAGCCTCCTTAGGTTGGGGGAACAAAAGATTGCTAAAATGGTCGCAGTTCATTAACCAAGATGGCCTCCATGCCCATATATGGTAAAAACATTTAAAAATCTTCTTCTCCAGAACCGAGGATGCTTTGGGGCTGAATCTTTGCATAATTCATCGGGGACGGAGGGTCTACCAAAGTTGCTAAAATTTGACCTTTTTACGGCAAGGTCGTTTGCTTCCCTATGCATTTATATGGGAAAAAAACATTTAAAAATGTTATTCTCCAAAATCGAGGATGGCATGTGGCTGAATGTTTGCATATATCATCGGGAACGGGCGGTCTACCAAGGTGGCTAAAATAATTGTCATACATTGACATTTAACCTTTTTACGGCGAGGTCAAGTTTGCTTCTGTATGCATTTGTATGGGCCCCATACATTTGTATGGAAAAAATGTTGATAATTTCAAATGACTTTTCCTCTGAAGCCTCCGGGCCAGTGTTGCTCAAATTTCATGCAGAGCCTCCTTGGGCAGGAGAATGAAAGATTGCTAAAATGGGCATGGTCCATTGATCAAAATGGCTGCCATGCCCATATAATGGTAAAAAAAAATTTACAAATCTTCTTCTCCATAACCAAAAAAGCCCTTGGCCCTTATCTTTGCACAAATTATGGGGGACAGGAGAGCTACCAAAATTGCTAAAATGATGGTTCTATGTTGACGTTTGACCTTTTTACCTCCAAGGTCAAATTTGCTTCCCCATGCATTTGTATGGGCCATATACATTTATATTGAAAGTATTCAAGTGAATTGTAGATCAACAGTAGTTAAAATTGTTCTGATTGGAAATCTTAGATGGCCATCATCTTGTTTATATTTATTATATTTCTCTGCCACTGTGCTGTTTACATGTATAAAATCATGATTCTTCAGAATCCACTTAGCCAATTTCTACCAAATTTCACATTGATCCTACTGTTGAAATGTGATTGATGGTTTATTCAAATGATCATGCTCCATTGACTGTCAGGCCCATATATTCTTCTTCAAAACTAAGAACTGCTCACATGATGATCTTTTCATTAGTTGTGATGATAGGATTGGAAAAATGTTGCATAACATCTGCATGTCTGCAGTGACTCAGGTGAGCGAGCCGTGGCCCGTGGGCCTCTTGTTTCCCTATATATCTATATAGAAAACTTTAAAAATCTTCATGTTAGAAAGCACTGGACCGATTTCTATATAACTAGGCAAAAATGTTTCCTTGGTGATCCTCTACCAAGATTGTCCAAGCCGTCATGATTTGTCAAAAAACATAGCAGCTAGGGGGCGGGGCTTATTTTCCCTATATATATAGAAAACTTTAAAAATCTTCTTGTCAGAAACCACTGGACTGATTTCATTAATACTTGGCAGAAATCTTTCCTTTTGACCCTTAACCAAGATTGTTCAAGTTATCATGATTTGTCAAAAAAACATTGCCGCCGGGTGGTGGGTGGGGAGGGAGGCTTAATTTCCCTATATATCTATATAGAAAAGTTTAAAAATCTTCTTGTCAGAAACCAATGGACCAATTTCAATATAGCTTGGCAGGAATGTTGCTTTGGTGACCTGCTACCAAGATTGTTCAAGCAGTCATGATTCGTCTAAAAAAAATTCTGCCAGGGGGTGGGGCTTATTTTCCCTATATATCTCTATAGAAAACTTTAAAAATCTTCTTGTCAGAAACCACTGGACCGATTTCATTATAACTTGGTAGAAATCTTTCCTTGTTGACCCTCTACCAAGATTGTTCAAGTTATCATGATTCGTCAAAAAACAATGGCCGCCACTGGGAGGGGCTTATTTTCCAAATATATCTATATAGAAAAGTTTAAAAATCTTCTTCTCAGAAACCAATGGACCGATTTCAATATAACTTGGCAGGAATGTTTCTTTGGTGACCCTCTACCAAGATTGTTCAAGCCGTTATGATTCATCAAAAAACATGGCGGCTAGGGGGCGGAGCATATTTTCCCTATATAGAAAACTTTAAATATCTTCTCGTAAGAAACCGTTGGATTGAGTTCAATGTAACTTGACAGGAATGTGCTTTGGTGACCTTCTACTAAGATTGTGCCCTCATGATACGTCAAAAAACATGGCCTTCATGGGGCGGGGCTTATTTTCCGTATATATCTGTATAGAAAACTTTAAAATTCATCTTGTCAGAAACCACCTGACTGATTTTAATATTACTTGCCAGGAATGTTGCTTTGGTGACCCCCTATCAAGATTGTTCAAGCAATCATGATTCGTCAAAAAACATGGTTGCTAGGGGTGGGGCTTATTTTCCCTATATATCTAAATAGAAAACTTTAAAAATCTTCTTGTCAGAAACCACTGAACCGATTTCAATATAACTTGGCAGGATTTTTCCTTTGGTGACCCTCTACCAAGTTTGTTCAAGCTGTCATGATTTGTCAAAAAACATGGCCGTTAGGGGGTGGGGCTTAATTTCCCCATATATCTATATAAGACATTTTAAAAATCTATTTGTCAGAAACCACTGGACCAGTTTCAATATAACAGCAGAATTGTTCCTTTGGTGATCCTCTTTCGCTATTCAGTTCAAGCCATCATGATGGATGAAAAAAACATGGCCACTGGGGTGCAGGGTTATAAAATTTATACAAAAATTTTAGAGCAGTAAACTTGGCTGAAACTTCAACAGTAAGTATGCAAAGCTGTTTGCTCAGGTGAACGATATAGGACCATCATGGTCCTCTTGCTTTTTTTTTTTTTCCCCCATTGGACCTAGCATGCCAGTTATGCCTGTTTTTGAATCTATTCTGTTCTAAATATTCCCCGCCCCCCCCCCCCCCCTCCCCACACACACCCTTGGATGGGGACGCCAGTGCTGATAAGATCTGCACCAAAAGCAATATACCTCCTCCCGCTTGAGCTAGGATTCTGATATTTATGTCTCCTCCCTTTAGGGTAGGGAGATGTGTATTGTTTTTTCCCTCGGGCGTCTGTCACAAAATCTTGTCCACTCTGTAACTTGAAAATGGTTCAAGCTGTCTCCACATAACTTCATATAAATATCAATCAACATTATCTTACATGCAGAGCACAAGAACCATACGTCTTGCATTTATACTTTTTGAGTTATTTCACTTGGAACTTTATGCGTCACAAAATCGTGTCCGCTCTGTAACTTGAAACCTGTTCAAGATATCTTCAAGAAAGGTCATGTAAATATCAATCAGCATTAGACAACATGCAACGCGCAAGAACCATAACTCTTGCATTTATACTTTTTTGAATTATTATACACCTGTTTGAAAAACGGGACATATTATTTTACGGGGTATGACGTCCGTCAGAAAACTTTTTCGTTTCCGGCTAACGCCTCCTACAGTTTACATCCGATTAAAATGAAACTTGGTATATAGCTAGACCATGATGTGAAGCAGCACATATTGTTTTTGGGCTACAGACCACCAATTATTAGCAGAGCTATGCCCCTTCGAAAATTTCAGAAAACATTTTGTTTCTGGTTAACTCCTACACTTTACATCTGATCAAGCTGAAACTTCATTTATAGTTAGACCATGATGTGGAACAGTACATATTGTTTTGAGGTTACAGTCCACTTAATATCAGCAGAGTTATAGCCCTTTGAAAATTCCTTTAAACTTTTCGTTTCCGGATAACTGCTCCTACAATTTACATCTGATCAAGCTGAAACTTCATTTATAGTTAGACCAAGATGTGAGGGCAGTGCATATTGTTTCTAGGTCACAGTCCACCAAATATTAGCAGAGTTATGTCCCTTTTAAAATTTCATTAAACTTTTCGTTTCTGGCTAACTCCTCCTACAATTTACATCCGATCAAGCTGAAACTTCATTTATAGCTAGACCATGATGTGGAGCAGCACATATTGTTTCAAGGTTACAGTCCACTAAATATTAGCAGAGTTAAGCCCCATTGAAAATTTCTTTAAACTTCTAGTTTCTGGTTAACTCCTCCTACAATTTATATCCGATCAAGCTGAAACTTCATTTATGCTATAGTTAGACCAAGATGTAGAGAAGGGCGTATTGTTTTGAGGTTACAGTCCACCAAATATTAGCTGAGTTACGCCTAGTGGTGGGACGATTCATCGATGCATTGGTGCATCCCGATACGCTTCATGTATCGATACACATGATGGAGTATCGATATGATGAACGCTTCTATTCAGATTCGCTTATTTGTGATCGTTACATTCTTTAATCCGGTCTACAAAGTGACATTTTCAGAGCGCGATTTTGATTGGATGACGCTTGACTGATAGCCAATTGCATTTTGCTTTACTCTCATTATGATGGCAGACGAAACTGTGGTTGGAATTTATTCGCTGCCCAGCGGTAAAAATACTAGTTCTGTATGGGAATGTTTCGGCCATCCTATTCTTACTTTTGAAGTTAGCCATTTTTAGTGTTTCAGTATTATGGACAATGCATGTTTAAGGGAAACCATATAGTTGGGGTCATAGTGTTGTTCAAACACATGTTCTAGTTCATTATAATTTCAACACAAAAACATGTTGGAACTTATTAGAAGGTCATTCATTGGTAGGGCTCTTTTAATGAATATCCACAACATATATTCCTTAAGAAAAATAAGAAACATGCCAGTAATTTTTATTCAAAAAGTGTCTTATCTAACTGATAATACAGGTAAATAATAACGTTACTTACGCATGTTAAAGTTAAATAAAAGTGTAGTTAAAAGAGATTCAGAACCACCACAGAGTAATGTACATCCAGTATAGCAACTGTAGTTACTCTGAATTGTTCAGAAGGCGGTGTCGCGAAAAAAGGCATTAACTTAATTACATAATTAGATTTATATGATTTGATGGACCTGGATTTTGCTCTATATCCATATTTTCACACTTTCTTACAACCAGTGGCTTCATCCAATATTAAATTTACATTCAGAGACAAGGCTTTGTGAGAAAATTTACTATTCCTTGAAAAACAACCAACATGAACACTTTGTACTACATGCTTTCACTATCAATTTAATTTCTCAAAATCAGTCAGATGGAAATGCATTCTACTTCTTTTAATGTATAAATAAGAATGGGTCTTTCTGAGGCATCTGTGTAAAACAGATATACATAAATAATCTAACCATGTACTGAAAAACTAAATACAATTATTTCTCTTCTGTTTTGTTTCTTTCTTCACAAAAAAAAAATCCATTTTATTATCTGCATATATAAGCCAATGCAGTGATTAGAGTAAGAACCTCTTTATTTTCCAATGAAGTTTACCACCTGATTATTCCAAATGAGTGTATCTCCAGCAGCAATTTCTAGAATTATCAAAGTTCAAGTCTAGATATGCTACAGTTCATACATATTCAACACCTGATGTTGCTCCACGATTATTCTGGTGCAATTTTATAAATTTATCTTTATCAACTTATTATGAAGACGAGCAGATTAAATAAATTTGAAATGGCTATGTTCAATCCAGATTAGCTTTAATAACTGATTGTCATTTGATAGTGCTTCACCTAAGCATCAACAGATTAGCCCGACCAGCTATGCCTACCCTTTTCTGTTTTCAAGAGATTTTCCGATGTCCACAAAAGAAGGGTCATAACGTATAAATGGGCCAGCAGTCGTCAGACAACTCCGTGTCACTGAGGTGTGAATCAAGTAATTTCATGTAGGAGGAATGAATTAAATGCCTGATGTCTTGCTATATTCAATATCGAATAAGTAGATTCTGATACTTTCTTTTCGTTCAGCTTCCGTTGCTAAGCACAACATCAAAGATGGCGTGGGGTGATTGACAAAAGTAGCGCGTGTATTACTACACCGAATTTTGAAGTCTATGTTTCAAATTGCACTATCTAAATCGATTTCAGTTACAGTTATGTTAGCGAAATAGAAAAGCTATAAAAAAATTCCCCTGCTTCACATTCAGTTCGCCGTAATAGTGCCGCATTGCGTCTGATTAAGAAGTAGTGCGCGTATGAATATAGCGGTGATGAAAATCCGCTTGTGACGTAGTAAAAAACCCCATGCGATTGCATAGAGCCTGCTAGCTGTCGCTAGCAGACTCAAAAATACCCCTGAAAACCTAAGGTTTACTGTCTAAACAAATTGAGACAGCAAAAGCGATTGCAAATAATCCAGTCATTACCCCCTATTTGACTTTGTACAGGATAGTTCAGAAAAGACATCTGACAATAGCAAAATCGTCGAGTTTTTGCTATTGACAGACGTCAGGCAATAGCAAATTCGCCGATTTTGCTATTGACAGACGTTTGGCAAAAGCAAATTCGCCGAGATTTTGCTGTTGACAGGCGTCTGGCAATAGCCACTCGATAAGAAAAACTCCCTAAATTCGCCGTAACTAATTCTTATCCTGACCTATCTGAACAAGTCCCTAGTGTGTGTGTGTGTGTTGGGGGGGGGGGGGGGGGGGCGACGGGGGGAGGAGGAGGGGCTCAATAGTCATTACGCTGTATATAGGACCTTTATCTGCCCGACAGGAATCTTAACGGTCCAATGCATATTTAAGTAGAATACTAGCTGGGTATGTCCATACCATACTTGTTCTAAACTGTGAACGTCTCCATTTTACTGTATGACGAAAACAGCCTATTCAAATATACAGAAAATTTTACCACCAAAAATGAAAATTTTCAGATAAAAAAAAAATCTGAAATTTTTCATATTTCTGCCCAAAACATAGACTGTCGATACTCGTTAGAACCGCCTCGCCGAGGTGATTCTAACGAGTACCCGCAATTCATGTTTTTGAGCAGAAATAAGAAAAATAATGGATACCCCTGTAAACCCATGTTTTACTGTATAAAAATGAGGTTTAATGGGGTCAAAATTATATAGGCATGTTTTCGTGATGGCGTGTGTTGTGAAAGAATGCTGTCTGAGTGCCAATCAGCTTTGCTCAGACGCCATTTTCTGCAGCGTCTGACTGTGGTCTACACTGTTTTCTCAGAACCGTCTGTCCGTAAATGCGGTAAACCAGTCGACATTTGAACTGAAATGTCAGGAAACGTCCAGTCGGACATGTGCGCACAGTGAGGATTTATGTCAGCCTGCGCATTTGCACAGTCTAATCAGAATCTTCACTAGGGCGCATTTTGCATAGCCAATGATACAGTGTCTTCATACGGACATCGAGTTTGCAGCTCATACACAGAACTCCAGGTTACAGATTTAAGCTGTAACAATGGCATAAACAAAAAAAAGGTTGAATCGTTGACATACCTTGTCTGTCAACGAATATGAAGAGGACCAAATGGGCCTGAATGGCTCGCCTGAGTGTTCACTAACTGGAATCATTTTTAGTGTGAAGGTTCGGTATCAAGTAATATGATTTAACCCATTAAAGCCTGACGTCCCATAAAAGGGCCATTGGCAAACAGTGTGGACCCAGGTCAGACGCCGTTTGCATAAAGTACAGGAATTTCTGTAAACCATGGTAATAATAAAAACTAATAAGACAACCCTTTTACTGGAAACGGATCGGTCCAAATAGTTAAGGTAGAATTCTCCACTCGGCATAAATGGGTTAAGCTCCTCACCGCTCCGGTATTTGTTTCTATTGAAAAGTCTGCAGTGTTTCTTTGTATTATTCGTTTTTTGTTTTTTGTTTTTTTTGTTGTTTTTTTTTTTTTTTTTTTTTTTTTTTGTTTTTTTGTTGTTGTTTTTTGTTGTTGTTGTTGTTTTTCGTTTGTTTGTTTTTTGTTTTGTTTTTTTGTGTGTGTGTTTTTTGTGTGTGTGTGTTTTTTTTTTTTTTTTTTTTTTTTTTTTTTTTTTGTGAGGGTGGGGGTGGTGACCGGTCACTGCGGGTTTTTGTGCGTGTTTGGTCCTGTTAATGAGTTTCTAAAGTGGACTCTTCCGTCTATAAAATGGAATGTGTCAATTATCTTTATTTTTATTTTTACCACTTTCTGGGCTAATTCAGCACACGACAAATTGATGATATTTTTTTCTTATTTTTTCCAGAAAAAAAAAAATGACAATTCTTGTCTCCATTTGCGACAATATGCATGAAATGTCAAATCCTGTTTCCGGGGAAAAATAAGAAAAATATTTCAAAATGTCGCCTACTGCAAATTGTACCCAGAGTGCTAAGCGTTAAAAAGATCGCATCGATAAAAAACAAAGCAACTGGCCTGTCCGAATATATTCCTGGTCTTAGAACCTTTAGTTGGATCTGTGTGTCCTACGGCAGTCCACTTGTCTCCAAAGATACATGGGTTGGGCACACTCTGGCCATTTGGAATGTAGGTCTGATATGTTCTGTATGCAACTGCAACTTCAAGGCAACAGAATATTATTAATACAAACTTCATTTTCATGCTTTCTGACTGAATGGCAAAGTGTTACTGGTCAACCCGCCTGTGATGTGATAAGATTTGCAACAAAAATAGATTAAATGTATGATATTTGGACATGACTTTATCAGTAAGAAAATAGATCAAAATTCTTGGATTGTAATTTCGTTAAGAATGGCTGTTGTCTTTGTGCAGAGACTTATCATGCGAGGAAAATGAAATATTTTTTGGATATTGAGAGCGGGAATGTAGGAAAAAAAGACAGAGGAAAAAGTTATGAATCTTACTTTTTTATAACTGCTATGTGAGGTTATGATTTAATAGTGTATAACTTTCCATAGAACAACAAAATTATGAGTTTTCACATGTTTATTTTGAAAACAAAGCTCATTTGCAAATAAAACAACACCAAACTAATTGACAGGATACCATCCTTAAGTGACAGAGCGCTATTTTACACAGCTCTGGGTCAGATGTATGCATCAGGAAAAGTGACAGTAGACCATCTTTGAGCGACAGAGTACACTAAATACAACTTCCCTACTTAAATTGGCATACGTGCAAATAAATAAATAAACAATGTAGATGTCTACTTTTTTTTATCTATGACCTTTTTTTCCTGTGCCTTTTTTCTGTGAATTGTTCCCGTGACTTTTTCCCGAGCACCGGAAACGGAGACTGGGTACTAAAAGCAAATAACCTAGATTTAAAATCTCAACAGAAAGGAAACAAAATCGTTGTGAGACAGAAGTTCAAACAGGGAGAGGAGGCCCGTGGACTACTCTGTTCATGTTACCGTCCGCATTCAAACTTAATACACTTGGTAGATTTTCCACCATTTTTGACAAGAGAGACAACTTTTTGTGATTTACCGTTTGCTTCCCTCTTCACAAATTCTTTCCTTTTAGAGAAGACCCGCTTTAGGAAGGGGGGGGGGTCATTTTGCGGAGTTGCCTCCCCTAAAAGCGTATCCTTTCACCTTTAGCATTAACTGTTTTTTCACTACGCGTACAGCCAAAACCTTTATATCATTAATGATAAGCTTTGAAAATGAACCTTTTCAAAAGGAGTAGACCCAGATCAGACGCCACATTGTGCAGCATCTGATCAATATTTGCACTGTTTGTCATGAACTTAACAATTCAAAATAACAGGAGCAGATAAGAATATACATATTAGGATGTCAAAGAAAGGAACAGAGTCCTCCAAAAGTACCAAAACAGATATACATGTAGATGACACGAAACCACAAAACAGCACACTAACGAAAACAGGGTTGCGTTCAGTTAACCGAAACGTTTACAGTTACTCGCAAATTACAGAAAACTTACCGTCCAATTTTCGGCATGTTTCGGAGGACGGTAGTCGATTATCCGCGAAATATTCTCAAGCTGTCTTTTGGCACAAAAATATGGAAATGCGTACTGACTTGACATTATAGGGATCAAACATGTTTTTTCATGCATTAACATTCGCCAAGTCCCGTGGGATGTGTTGAAAACCGAGGCCGAAGGCCGCGGTTTTCAACACCTCCCAATGGACCTGGCGAATGTTAATGCATTGAAAATCCATGTTCAATCGCTACTATTGCATAAAAACTGAAAACATTTGCTACATTTCGCGTTATTTCTTGCACTATTTTGTTTCGCCTTTTCACGGATGTCTCGCGAACGCAATTTCCACTGACTATGCTCGTTCTAAGGCCGGGTAGTACACATCTCGTAACGGCAGCAAATCTGTGGTCCCGGTACGATCGTATTGAAAGTTGCGTAGCCGTGCATTGACAGCGCGTGAATTGCCTTGTTAATACATGGCTTTTCGCCAGTTAATGCATGGCTGTTAATAACGTGCGACACTGCTTTTTATGCAATAATATGCATTCGGCCCCTTATAAAATTAATAAGCCCCGCAACAGTTTTGCTACTGATCGTTCCAATGCGGCATTTCTGTTGGTAGTTCATCTTCGTTTTATTCGTCCTTGACTGCGTTCAATAAAGCAAAACATTCGCGAGAGTTTCTCCCAAATTATTTTGCATCTTTTGATCGGTTATTGTACTAGAGAGTAGCCGTTATTCTCGTTGACTAGACTTGATATTAGATCGAATAAGTTTTTCAATAATTATTAATTCTATATGTGACCGAATGCATAATATCAACCCAATATATATTTCCTTATTTTTGCCACTATTTTTGTTGTGCGGAAAGACAACTTATTGTATAAAAAGCAGTGCCGCACGTTATTAACAGCCGTGCATTAACCGACGAAAAGCCGTGTATTGACGAGGCAATTCACGCGCTGTTAATGCACGGCTACGCAACGTTCAATATGATCGTACCGGGGCCACAGATTTGCTGCCGTTTCGAGATGTGTACTGCCCGAGGCATCGGTGAAAAGGCGAAACAAAATAGTGCAAGAAATAACGCGAAATGTAGCAAATGTTTTCAGTTTTTATACAATAACAGCGATCGAATATGGATTTTCAATGCATTGACATTCGTCAGGTCCATTGGGAGGTGTTGAAAACCGCGGCCTTTTTTTCAAACTAGTATTATATTTGGAATTAATTCAGTGTGTTGACGATAATAGAAAATGTAAGAATGTTTGGCGAAGTTTATTAAACCGATAGTCTTGTTTCAGAAAATTCTTAAGCCAATTATACGTTCATTAAAGCTGTTTCTATATTTTCTTCAAGTAGGTATAATGGACCATTACGACTTGTACGATGGAAGAGTCTACTGTATACATCTAGATTTTAGTAGGTTTCTTCCATGACCAGTGAATTCTGTAATTAACGAATACGAACTGCACATCTTAACGTATAAAATGAGGAAGAGTTTTTATCATCAGTATTATCATTATTATTATTATTATTATTATTATTAATTATTTTGTATTCGTTCATTCTTTTGACCAAGCATTACAAAAGCACGCCTACGTATTCAAATATATTGAACATTTCAGCACTAAAAACTGAAAGTTTTCAGATAAATATTCTGATATATTTTATATTTCTGCTCAAAACAGATTGTGGTAATAAGAAAAATAATGTATACCCTATAAACCCCAGTTTTACTATATAAAAGGGGGGAGGGTTTAAGAGGGTCAAAGTATATACGTATGTTTTCGTGATGAGTGAAGATTAGAAGCCTGACTAGCAATGTCTGTGTGGTCGGGCTCATCGCTGTCCTGTTTGTGCATTTTTCGTGTGTTCTTGCTTCAAATCGCCATTGACATCACGAGAACACACCTATATTATTTTGACCGCCTTAAACCCCACTTTTATACAGTAAAACGGGGGTTTACAGGGGTATACATTATTTTTCTTATTTCTTCTCAAAACATAGATTGTGGGTACTCGTTAGAACCGCCTCGCCGAGGCGGTTCTAACGAGTACACTTAATATATGTTTTGAGCAGAAATATGAAAAACATCAGCGTTTTTTATCTGAAAATTTTCAGGTTTTTTTAGGTAAAATTTTCTATATATTTGAATAGGCGTGTTTTCGTAATGGAGCGCTTTGCTTGGTTTTATCAGTGTTTTTGTTTATATGTGTTTCACTGTGATGTTTCACAGATGAGATAGAGGACGCCTATGCGGACAGAACATATATTTCTCATCAAGAAAACATGCCTTTTCAAATATACAGAAAATTTTACCACTAAAAATGAAAAATTTCAGGTGAAAATTCTGATATTTTTTATATTTCTGTTCAAAACATAGATTGCGGATACTCGTTAGAACCACCTCGACGAGGCGATTCTAAGGAGTACCCACAATCTATGTTTTGAGCAGAAATATGAAAAATAATTTGTACCCCTGTAAACCCCAGTTTTACTATATAAAATTGGGATTTATTGGGTGAAAATTATACAGGCATGTTTTCGTGATGTAACTTGGAGCTGCCTGCATCAGAATTAGATCTAAGGTGCTGCACCAGTAAAACTGGTTGAGCCCTGTCAGTAGTTCATCTGCTCATCGGTCCAATGCAGTTCCCATCACGAAAACATACCTATATAATTTTGACCCACTTAAACTCCACTTTTATATAGTAAAACTGGGGTTTACAGGGATATACATTATTTGTCTTATTTCTGCTCAAAACATAGATTGTGGGTACTCGTTAGAACCGCCTCGGCGAGGCGGTTCTAACGAGTACCCACAATTTATGTTTTGAGAAGAAATATGAAAAATATCAGAACTTTTTATTTGAAAATTTTCATTTCTTGGTGGTAAAATTTTCAGTATATTTGAATATGTGTTTTTTCGTATTCTCTATTGCAAGTCTTCTGAGTTTGTGTGTCTGTGGTTTCATTTGTCTTGTCCTTATTTGTTCCTCATTTATCCTTCTTTTGGTGCCTCGGGAGTGTTGTGCTTCGTAATTGTGCCATTTCCTGGGTATCTTCACTTATATTTTGATACCAGTAAATGAATTTAAACCCGCCGATAAGGTTTACATCTGACCCTATGGTTCATATGTTGTACCTTTTTGTGGCCTTGTGACTCCTCAGGGCGTCTGTCGTGTTCTGTCCTGTTTATTATCTTATTATTAAAGTCACAGCTAAAATAATACCAAAAGTGGTACCACTTGCTAATGATTTTGTTACCCCTACCTAGGTACTATGCAAGAGAGTTCAAAGGCATGCCTTAAAGAGATGATTATGAGGTCCCATCAGGGAGTTGTAAAGAGGCCTTCTGAGGAGTAATAAATATTTCAGAAGGGATTTTTCCTGTTGATCAGATCAATAAGCCAGCACTAAATTCCCCTTCTTGTTTTTTTAACAGTATATTTTAGGTGTTAGTCTTACTATTTGTTACTTTGTGGTTTATTCTACATGGCTGTTTGTGTTATGTCTTACTTTTTTTTTTTTTTTTTTTTTTTTTTTTTTTGTTTTTTTTTTTGTTTTTTTTTTTTTTGTTTTTTTTGTTGTTTTTTTTTTTTTTTTTTTTTTGTTTTGTTTTTTTTGGCAGTCCTTTTAGCATTGCAATTACTTCGCTTGGGGAAGAGAGAGCTAATCTTAGTGCTTTTTGTACGTTTGTTCGATTCGCGCTTGTTTGGTTTTGTCTGTTTCCTCTTCCTCTTGGTGTCTGGGAAGGGCTGTGGTTTGTAATTGTGGCAGTCCCTGAATTTTTCTCTTACTTTTTTTTTTGTTGTGCCAAGTCTCCTATCAGTGATAAGATTAATAATCGAGACACATCTTATTCTTATGTCTTTAAGTTAAGTAGGCCCTAGTATTGCGGTTGAACCTAGTTTGGAAAGAGAGCTGGTTGCTTTGCTTTTTGTGGGTTTGTAACACGTGTGATGTTCTTCGTTGTTTGTTTTGCTCCTCCCCTTGGTATCTTTTTGGATATCTTTATTGCCATTTTGTTTTAACCTATGCCTGCTGAACCGAGATATACCCTGACTTTACAAACAATGTAGATCCAGATCAGTTGGCTTCAGAAAAAGCCAACTGATCTGGATCTGCACTTTTTGCCATTAAGTATGTATATTTGTATCAAACTCTTGGATCAAGTAATCTGATTAGCTGAAAATTGGACGTGGGCGTGGTATCTTAATTTATTCAGCAGGACTAGGGTTAAGAAGCTTAAATGGTAATCGGAGAAAGAAAAGAGACACCCCATCAGTCACTTTGACAGAATTTTCGTAGGTTCTCTGTCTTCCAGCAGACCAATTACAGGATGTGACATAATGATAAATTAGATATTTAAAACTGTTTGATAGAGATAGATATTTAAAACTGTTTGTTAGAGGTTCTGTTTACTCCGCGTAGTATTCCTTTATATTTGATAGTGACTTTATTTTGGTAATCTTCTCCAAGAAGGAATGGCAGGCAGGTAAAGAACGACCGTATGGCACTTCAAATGTTGTTCTTGGAAATAAAAAAAAAAACAACATAAAACAACGAAATTCTGTGTTCCGGTTTCATTGATAATATTCATTTAACAGCAATGTAGTCTGCAGGGCTGCAGGGCTGCATCCGCTCAATGGAACAAGAATCGAAAGCGGGCTTCTATGGCAAATGCTGTTTTGCACCCCATATTAGTAGTAGCTATGTTAGCTATCAAGTGGCTTCGAAAATTGTAACTGACCATGTCGACTTTCGTTTGTAATTTGTTTTTAAGAAATTAGTAATTTACAAATCCATTTTCAGAGGAGGATTCTCTAAAAGAGCAGATGCGCCAAACATACAAGGAGGACCATTAACTCTTTCAATCATGTTTCAGAAATAGACTCTTCCATCTCTTCCATCTCTGCATTTGGACACAGCCCTAGTTAGCATTCTACGTAAATCGATATCGGGCCGTCATCGGCCCGTCAGGGTAGCTGACGGGCCGATGACGGCCCGATGTAGATTTACGTAGAATGCTAGCTGGGAGCCATTGTTCAAAATAGGTGACAGTTGCAAATCAAGAATAGAATGGCAAACAGTATGGATCCAGATAAGACGGTTCGCTTCTGAATCTACAGTGTTCGCAAAGTATCTGTCTTGATGCACAAGACTGAAAGGGTTTAAAGCAGGGCTATACAAGGGCTATACAAATTACTGTTGCCGCCGAAGATCGATTATAATCCATCATCTGTCACTTTTGCCTCTTGTGACTGATGATTAAAAAGAATTTTTATAGTCGACTTATCGGAAAATTCTATTGTTAGAAACATATTTTTGTCACTTGTTTTAGGCAAGTTATAAAAAAAAAAGAAATTCTAAGCCGTCTATTTGGGTCATTTAAGATTTGTAGTCAATAATGGTGAAGAAAAAGTACTGATATTTTCTTATTTATTCATGGAAACATGTATGTATATTATGGGTACTTATTAGAAGTGCCTTGTCGAGACGCTTCTAATGAGTACCCACGACATATGTTTTCATAGAGAATAAGAAATATTCTATGGATACCACTGTTATCGATCTGGACCTATAAATAAGTATATGGAAGAGGCTAAAACAAGAATGAATATATTTCTACAAATCGATTATTAGTCGATGGACAGTTGGTTTTACAAAACCGATGATCGATAAAGATATTCTGGCCGAGTACCAAAACTAACACATTTGATTGATGCCGTCTTTTTACTTTTACCTCATCATCGCCGTGTACAGCCGTTGACAACGCGATTAAAAGGTAAGGGGGCTGGATAGACTTGGTAGATTTTCTGTTATTTCGAGTAGACCCTTTTTAAAAGGAGGAAAATGTGCCAGCGGTTTCAACCGCAATACTTGCCCCGTACATAAACAACCCTTTTACCCCTGAGTTTCGGAAGTGGTTTAATCTTTCTTTGAATTTGGAAACATCCGTCATTGGACACAAGGATTTCAATCAAACCACCAAAAAAAAAAACAAAAACAGAATAACAAACAGTATAGATCAGGATGAGATGGCTCATTACGAGCCGTCTCATTTGAATCACCATTGTTTGCAAATTACATGTATTTGATTTGGTCGCGAGGCTTAAAGGGTTAAAGATATAGCCAAAATGATACCAAAAATGGTACCACACGCATAATTTTATTATCCCTACCTAGGCGCTATGCAAGAGAGATCAAAGGTACGTCAAAAAAAGATGATTATGACATCCAAACAAGGTGGAGAAGTGGGATATATATATAGGCCTCCAGAAGGGAAATACATTTTGCAGGACTATTGCTGTGCCCTAGTTAATATGATGCTACCTTTGGAACAGATAAATAAGCCAGCACTAGTTTTCCCTATTAGGTCTCTTTTTCTCTATTGTTTATTAACAGTATACTAGGATTTTCCTGTGCCCAGTTTCATATCAGTGATAAGATAGATGACTGAGACACATCTTATTTTTATACCAAAACTCTGTAGAAATTGATTAGACGAACCGTGGCTATTATTTTCTATATTCGTACTGTATTCCCAATTGTTAAAAACTAATGAATACAAATGCACCGGTGTCCAGACAGACAGGAGTCAGTTACACCGCGGCCTAGTAATGCCTTCACAAAAATGTAATGCATTACCACAAACCTCATCGTAATAGACAAGAAAAGTAAGTAAAAATTATGATAGATCGCAAGAAATTTTATACGTTGTCGTATGAGAACAGGAAAACTACAGTAGTTCAAGTATGTTCTTATTGATATCACGCCATGAACTGCATGTTGCGTGTTTTCTCGAATACGCAGCAGTCGTATAGGCAAACATTGCATACCTTGGCCAGGCTATCCGGAGGCTAGTCTGGCGTTGCATTGTTCGCATTTTGTATATACTGTAGGTTTCCCAAGCCCTTCACTAATTTGTCAGGTTTGACATTTATAATAAATATCCTTATTTATAGATTCTGTCTGAAGCGCTCTCTGTTAATATACTTACCGCCAGGCGAGTTGCATAGTTCTTGAAAAATGACAGTTCAATGAATATAGCAATACCTACTTAAGGGGAATGGTTACATTTGCAAAGGAGGTAACTCTATCAAAAGTGTTAACCTCCCTTTTGAAAAGGGGTCTACTCCAAAAGGAAAGAAATTTGTGTGCAGCAAAGCAAATAGGAAGTCACAACCCCACCCCCGGTGGTTTATTCTCTTGGCTGTTTTATGGCGGTGGTCCCGGTGTTAGTCTTACTCTTTGTTGCTTTGTGGTTTATTCTACGTGGCGATTTGTTTTAAGCCTTGCCTTGTGTTATTTTGTTCTTGTATTTTTCAATCCTTTTAGCATTGTGATTACCTCGCTTGGGGAAGAGAGCGCTAATCTTAGTGCTTTTCGTATGTTTGTTTGATTTGCCCTTGCTTGGTTTTGTCTGTTTCCTCTTCCTCTTGGTGTCTGGGAAGGGCTGTGACTTGTGATTGTGGCACTCCCTGGACTTTTCTCTTACCTTTTTTTCTACCTTCCTTGTACAAATGGCGGGTAAATCTATCAAATGTATGGACTCCGTAAAAGAAACAAATGTGCCATTCGTACAGTGAATTGGCGACCTAAATTAATGGAATAAGTTGAATGATCTGAACTAACCTTGGTACCATTGTTTTTTGAGATCTCTCATGCTAAGTTTATTTAATGTCCGTCTTCTGTTTTGATTAATTTTATTTTGAAACAGAAATGTTTTGAACGACATCTTCTTCGAAACTATCAAATGGATTTCATTGAAATAATGGAGGCATATTCTTTTGGTGATCTACTAACAAATTAAGTGTTTGTTATTATTTGTTGTTTCTTATATTTTTTTTTTTTTTTTTTTTTTTTTTTTTTGTTTGTTTGTTTTGTTTTGTTTTTTTTTTGTTGTTGTTTTTTTGTTTTTTGTTTTTTTTTTGTTGTTGTTTTTTTTTTTTTTTTTGTTTGTTTTGTGTGTGTGTGTGTTGTTGCATTATTATTATTGTTATGATTTCCTTAGAGCTACTGTAAAACTTTTTAATAGATCGATCATTGCTTGTTTACCGTGCCTGATTTGAACTCGTTTTTTGAGTCCCTATGAAATTCTTCCGATTGCTCAAGAAAACAAATATTTAGGGGTGTTTTAGGGGTTTTCTTTATTTTATCCTGAAAATGTGTGTTATGTGTACTCATTAGAATCGACTCATCGAGGCGATCCTAATCAATACACACAACATACAATTATTTTATAAAAGATCGAAACGACATCCCTAGGTTATCCCCATTGCCTTCTGACCTGACCCTATGATTAACCCTCAGTAGCTCGAAATACCCATTTCTTGAACAAATGTCCCAAAGATGTTCCAGTCATTGAAGTTGGACTGTATATTGGAAGACTTTTTTAAATTACCCACATTCAGTACCCGATTAAGCAATTTGAACTAACCATGTCATATGTTGACTCACTGCCATCGGTTGCCATCTTAAAAGTTTTATCAAAAGAAGTATCTTTATCATATGCAAGAAGAATGTTTCACTTACTGTGACAGGTGCTGTTCTCATCGAGAACCATCATCAGACTGTGACCTAGACCTCGTGATATCAAGGTCACAGTCAGAGGAAGCTTCTCGATGAGAACCGAAACTGTCGCAGTAAGTGAAAAAAATTTTATGGCTATGATAAAAAAAATTCTACGGATTAATATGATATATTATCCTTATGAATCTAGTCAGTAATCTTAAACATAGTTTTAAAAACTAAAACAAATTTAAATGATATTTGCAAAAACACCCAGTGGCGGAGTCAAACCCCGCTTAGAGTCCAAATTATTTCATTTTCATGGGGAAAATCTTAGAAAATATTGGTAAAATCGAATCCCTCAGCCAATTTGAACCTCCTCTCCAAAAATCCTGGATCCGCCCCCCTGACACCGAATGATTTCTTTGAAATAAAGAAGGCGTTGCTTTAAAACGTGCTTTGTTTTTTATGGTTCTGGCAGTTTGATTTTCAGAAATAAAATGCTTTAAGTAGACGTACAAATTCTGACTTCAACCAAGTTTATACGATGTACTTAAATGCTAGCAGAGTTCCATGGCTGGCCCTGTATCAGATTTTATAACTTTGTGTTTTTATGTATATTGTCTTGCTGTCAGTCAAATATATTCTTTTAGTTGTCCTCTACCAACATTCTATTTTATTTTAAAGTTGACGCTCGTTATCTCAAACTCCAAAGGACAAGACGCTTAGTTTGAGATAACAGTAATTTGAGAAAAAATGGAGTTGAAATAACAGGAACATGCAGCAAACTAAACGTATGCTGCCCTTTATTATTTAGTTTAATTTAACAGAAGTTTGAATTATCAGTGTTTGAAACAATTAGACACAACTGTTTTTTTTTTTTTTTTTTTTTTTTTTTTTTTTTTTGTTAAGTTTTTTTTTTATTTATTTATTTTATCTTATTTATTTTCTCAGTCTAGCAGTTTCATTATCGGGACAATAGGTGTTTCCCATCCCATTACGAAAACACACCTATTCAAATATGTAGAAAATTTCATCTCCCAAAAACTGAGAATTTTCAGATAAAAAATTCTAATATTTTTCATATTTCTGCTAAAACCATAGATTGTGGGTACTCGTTAGAACCGCCTCGCCGAGACGGTTCTAACGAGTACCCACAATCTATGTTTTTCAGCAGAAATAAGAAAAATAATGTATACCTCTGTAAACCCCAGTTTTACTATATAAAAGTGGGGTTTAAGGGGGGTCAAAATTATATAGGCATGTTTTCGTGATGCGATTATCCTACAGAACGCTTAAGCTTAAACTGTACACATTTATAGGTAGGATTATGTAAATTTATCATTCATATGTAGATTGAAGTGTTACGAAGCGCAATATATCATGCCAATGATTTGGATTCCCAGTAAAGCTATGACAGGACAAACACATAAACAAATTCTGAATAATTACCTTCACAGCCTTAAAGGGCGAATGTATCATTCATATAAAGCAATCCTATCGCTCAATTTGACAGAGGCGTTTTCTGCTCTATTGGATCACTACAAATTGATTTTAAGATTAAATGTAAGCCTTAAAAGGGTTCGGGATCTCAACTATAAATCAGTCTACTTAACGTTCTTTTTCAAGTAACTTATTTTGCATGCTTTGTTGCCTACTCTGGGCCAGTTCAGCAGACAACTTGATGATTGTTTTATTGTCTTGTTTTTTTGTTGTTGTTTTTTTAAACAATAGGGTTTATCTTTCGTACAAAATCATCAACTAAGTTCAATGAGAGGTTCTAGACTATTTTCTGAGCGCTATAAGAAAATATTTTAAAATTTCCTCTGCTGATTTGTTTACCTACCATGCTCTCTGTTAGCTAATTCAGCAAACGACAAAGTGGTAATATTTTTTCTAAGTTTTCCCAGAAAACAGGATTTGACATTTCATTACGAAAACATGTCTATTCAAATATACTGAAAATTTTACCACCAAAAATTGAAAGTTCGGAGAGGCGGTTCTAACGCTTACCCACAATCTCTGTTTTAAGCAGAAATATGAAAAATAATGTATACCCCTGTATACCCCAGTTTTACTATATAAAAGTGGGGTTTTAGGGGGTCAAAATATATAGGCATGTTTTCGTGATGCATGCAATTTGCATGAAATGTATATACCTGTTTTCTTGGAATAATAAGAAAAATGTTTTACTATGTCATCTGCTGAAACAAATTTACCCAGACTACTAAACGTTAAGACATCCGGATAAATTATCACTGGGTAATTGATAACACAGCCAAGTTTTATGCATCGGTTTTATTTTGCAACAGTCGACTACAGTGTATAATTATCTGAGTCATGTTGTTTATATGTTCCACATTTGTTTGTTGCTAGTCATCTGGTACAGAGGCCCAAGCAACTGATTCATTAAAAAATGTGCATACAGGTTTGAACCTTCGCCGCACGCTTCCTGGTCAGAAATGAGGTCAGGATATAAGCTACCAAACCAGGGACAGTGCTAAACCTACGTCATCAATATGGTGACATACATATAGCTGCGACTTTAACATTTGTTCGTGTGCAAAATCATAAAGAATGCACAATTGTAGTGAAAAAGAAAACACACTAGGTGACTAAATACGAGTGTATGTCCATTTTAGTACTGTCTTTCACCTAAAAAGGCCAACTCCATACTTATTGTAGTCACGTCGAACAATTACATTTAAACGAATAGCATTATTGAATATCAGTATGGATTATATCCGAATATCCGTTGTGTTTCAGAAGCCCGTTTTTGTTTGGGTTTTTTTATTTAAAGATAGATAATCAGTATGCCAGTGATTTTTGTACTAAAGAGAGTATTCTGAATTTCTTTAAACCTTAGTTTGTGCAGCAATATTTCGAAAAACATATTACTGACGAAAATGCTATTTAAACCGACAATGCTTTCCATCTAGCATTCTTTATTAATCTATAGCGGACCGTTTTCGGCCCGTCAGCGACACTGACGGGCCGATAGCGGTCCGCTATAGATTTATAAAGAGAGCTTACTGGGTTCGTAATTGTCGCATTTCCTGGGTATCTTCATTTATATTTTTAGTTACAGCAACGGTTTTAGATTTTTTTCATAGGTACAACAACTTTTTTCAGTTTAGTTTCTAGCTTTATAGATTTCACTTTAATTAATGTTAACGAGAGGGTGTTGCCTTTGGTTTAAGATGACTTGATCTTTTTAACCTTAAGCATAAACAAATTATCTCGGGAACCTTAGATGTAACCACCAACTGAAATTTGCGTATTTGGTTTTAAATTGATGAAATTGTTTCCCTTTAAAGCTGACTGATTGTACATGATATGATACGATCCTTTATTAACGTTTCACCAATATTACACATGCATAAAAAAGTTTTCATTAATCCCAGAAGAGTGTAAACGTGCCGTACAGCAGCCACCTTAGTCTATATATAAATATCAAAGGTAAGAACTTTCACGACCAGCATATATAGGAGTTCTGCTAATCACACATCAAATACGGGAATTATACCGAACCGGAAGTATGTAACAACCATTTGACTATTGACCAAGTTATCGTGCATTTGGTTACGAATAGAATAGAATGTTTTTTTAATTCAATTATGGCCCCATACCGATTTCGCCCTCAAATTAAATTATGCTTCCCTAAGTATGAGATTTCATTAAGGTGTTAAAGAAGCAGCTCATTTCGCCTTCAAATGAAAGTATGCTTCCGCATGTACGAAAATTCACCAAGCAGTAAAGCATAAAGGATGCGTCCAGTCCTGGAGTATGGTAGTTCGGGTTGGGACCCCAAGGTGTAATCAGAAAGAACTGGAAAACGTGCAAAAGCGCGTGACCAGATTTGTAATAGAAATTACTATTTTTGTTAAAGAAACAGCTTATTTCACTCTCAAATGAAATTATGCTTCCGCAAGCACGATAATTCATAAAATTTCTTTATTGAAAGATTGGAAGAAATGATAACGATTCAACCAAAAAAGGTAATTAATACTTAAAATTAATTATCGTTTTAATGAGACGGGTTGTAATTATTTTGGCCATAATTCGATCTGACTAAACAGCGAAAAAATTTTTTAGCTGGGTTCATTATATTCGCTGACCAGTACCAAATAGCCGGAATATCCAGTGAAACGCCTTATACTTCAAATGTGTTGAAGACTTTATAAAATGCACATTCATTGCAAATTTTAGCAAGCATGACATATCTCCGCAAATGCATTCATGACATAAACACCGGTAAACAAATAGATACAGGTAGACCAGATATCATCACTGTGCTCGTTGTGTACACCAACCGCAGATGTATCTGCATATATACTTATTCGACTCAGCACCTCCTCGTCGTTCACGATTGGTACTGCCAACTTACTCACATATCCTGGAGTCATGGGTTTTGACGCACTTAAACATTATTTGGTAGTTTGTTTCTTTCTCCAGAAGCAAACCATATTTGTTTCATTGTGCAAGATAGTCATGGACTACTTGTACATTATTTAACACCGTTAGTTTAACAGGCTGCGCTCGAAATGACCAAAATGTGTCGAAGGGCCGTAAAACTCCAATACAAACGAAGAAAAAAGCATTGCATGTACTTTGACAGACTCGAATACTCGGATGGGCCATTGTGGCCAATGGCCCTCTAGTTATTGATATTTGAGGGAATGTCGAATCAGCCCAGGACTCCTCCATTTAGTGATCAGCTATAGGCAAAATGTTAAAAAACTCACAGGGTAATAGTAATTGTCAAGAAACAAAATCCGTGGCACTTATTATTTGTGATAATGATAGAAGTAAATTTTGCAGTTCGAACAAAAACTCGGAAAATAACTGGAGCCGTTTAGGTGAGTTCAGTGAATCTTGACGCATATACTGTCATGTGCGGTATAAACGTACACGCAATTGACGAAGCTAAACGATCCGCTAGCTTTTTGAAAAAAGCTTATACTTGTAATGTTGATTAGTCCATAGAAAATAGCATTGGACCAGTGCCTGACATTTCATAAAAGTGCTTCCGGAGAAATGGCAAACTCTAAAATTGTCTACGCCCATGGTTGTGAAAAGCATACTCTGTGCCGTCTGCGCCACTTTTAAAGGTACCATACCGCGGGTGGACAAAAAAAGAAAAACGCGATATCCAAATAGTTCGTCCTTCGCACCCCATAAGTCACGATACCCACAAAACACAAACGACACAGAGCAGACCTTAACTACACACTGTGGGAATATAACTTATTTTGCGTCGGCTGTACCACTTACAAAGGTACCATATCCGGGTGATCGAAAAGAAAATACGTGTGGCGGAACCATTGTATGTCGAGCTCAGCATTAAGCTGCTTTATTTGTAATGCTCATTTTCACATAATGCATCTCGTCTAATCAATCGTTATATAGCGACAGGAAATAACGGGCAAGATCGGCATTTTTCTTGATTCATGGAATCGGAAAGAATTTCCTTTAACAGTATGAAATGTACTTAGTAATTGTATTTATCAACGGACTTATTAAGGAAGAGTATTTGGTGACAAAATTGTGATAATATTCTCCAGTTCTGCACAAAACATATGTTGTGGGTACTCATTTGAAGCACCTCGTCCAGGCGCTTCTAATGAGTACCCACAATATATGTTTTATGGAGAAATAAGAAAAACCACCCCAGCGTTATCGCCAAACAGAACGAGTTCTCTGATGAATCATATTTCGTGTCAAAAGGAAAAAATATCTAGAGAAATGACATTGATTTATGAACAGTTCCATGGTGTCTATTATTATAACACGGAGAGTGCTTTAAAATTCTGTCATCGTACTTTAAGCCGTGTCCATTAACAAGAGTTTGTATGGTAAATGCATAGCGGAGGACCAGATCATTCTGTGTAGCCATGCTGTCTGATCAGACTTTACTCTGTGTCCGCTTATTGATCATGAAATATTTTCTACGGCCATTCTCTCCCTTCCGCTGATTCATGAAGGGCAGTTGTCTGTTTACTGGCAAATGATGAACACAAGTACCGGTTAACCATTTAGAGGACTAAGCCTGCCCAGGAAAAGTGTGGTTATATAACCTGTCTTGCTCGTACGACCTTAACAGTGTTGACTGGACCGTTAAACACCAAACAAACTATACAATCAATAGATACTTTAGAATATAATGATTGAAAGAAAAGGCCTTTAGCAGACTGTAAGGATGTACAGAATTATTTTTAATCTGAACACTTGCAGTATATTCTAAGACGTCTTTTCGCTTGACGAGGCGGATTCTATTTCGGAGAAGATACAGAATTTATAATTCGGGTGTTTAAAAGTTGTCTCCCTTGTAAAATGGCGGAAAAGGTACCAAGTGTGTCAGTTCCCCTTAAACTTGAAAGAATTTATGGATCTGCAATTATATGTGAAGCAATTAAATAGTTATTGGGCTTATTCATGGTAAATAATTTCCTGTCAGCGACTGATGTATCACCGGAAGTGGAATATGTACATTTTAACGTTTAGCACTCTGGGTAAAATTTTCAGCTGACGACATTTTGAAATAGTTTTCTTATTTTCCCAGAAAGCAGGATTTGGTATTTCCTATTTTCTGGGGAAAATAAGAGAAAAACATATCGAAATATCATCTGCTGAAAATTTTACCCAGAGTGCTAAGCGCTAAGTAGTTATTTGGCTTCATGCTTATTCATCGTAAATAATTTCCAGTCAGCAACTGATGTATCACCAATAGTAGTTTGTATACATTTTCAAGAATTTAATGGGTGAAAACCCACTCAAAATGCATATTTCTGAAGCTGTACACAATACTGATTGGTGTTGGGAAAGAAACTGTCGTGTGAACTCTGACATTCTTAAAGGTAGGAGCGTTCCATTAGCAGCAGACAAGTTTTCGCTTTCCTTAAAAAAGGAACGTGTGTATGGGTAGTGATCTTCAAGCAAGTGATTAAATTCCAAAGCTTTATTGTTTGCGCAATTCTTGGGGACGTTCCAAAGAATTGAGCGAACAATAAAGATATTATAATTAATTATTCGTCCTATAATCTTAGTATAAAAAGTAACTTTAACGCGGCGTTCAGATAAGTTCAGATAATCCTACAAAACATGGAAATAATTAAGACTAACCAGACACCCCTACATAGAATATGAACCTATCCAAAGGATTGAGCTAGAAGTCCACTCGGCATAAATGGGATAATCTGATCAGGACTTTCGTCGGGCTCACAGAGCCATCGAACCGCTTCAGAGATTAGAGTGGACTCTTTAGCCATCTACGAATACCAACATAATAATAATATGAATTTAATAAATGCTACATATATCCGTGCGTCCAAATTATCATCACATGCTTCATAGGTGGGTTGGCCAGATCTAACTGAATTTGATTTCAGACCACGCTTGACTTCTAATCCACTGCATGAATTGCGATATGTCTAAATAAAGCGTCCAAGTCAACAATATTTCAGTAGTTCAGAGACATTGCCTCAAATTTATGGGACTTTTAGCCGACCCGATCACATGAATTCGGGTCCTGCTTAGTTACTAGCAGCTCTGCCATGGAGGCTTTAGGCAGTCCATCTATTTCGCGGGCCTCGATGGGCGGGAGCCATGCTTTCCGAATACCGAAAACTAGTGTATGCCGATGACAGGTACAACGACAATATACTATCGTTCGCTTACCTGTGTCGAAGTTTTTTTTTTAAGATTATCACTCGAAAAGAGCGTAAAGTCTATGTGTTATCTAAACATCTACAACAAAGTGTACCTTATGCACAAAACGCTTAGCTTGTAAATAGACGGAGAATGGATAGAAGTAAAATTCGAAGTGGAGACAAAATTCAAAATGGCCGTGATCGCAATTTTGTAGGCTGACATCATGTCTCGTGATGCAACCCCTTGCATTTGGAATGGTTGGCGTTTGTGGCTGTTTTGTTGCTTTTATCGGCACGGCCGCCTTGTCAATAGTTTCTGCCAAATCACGGAACGCATATTGTTTTTGTTTGTTTGTTTGTTTTTTTTGTGTTTTTTTTTTTTTTTTTTTTTTTTTTCAGGATAAGCACCGAACCACCCAAGCGTTTGTTGGACCATCACATTTTTGGTCACACACATCACTGGTCACATAGGTAGTCTATAGTAATGCGTCTGAAAGCCGAACCGCTCCGCGGTTCAGGGAACTTCTTCGCAGTTCCCGTTGGACGCACTTAAATAATAATAATAGTGTCTTTACATGTATTTTAAGAGAATGACATATTAAACTATACATTACTTATCTATGAATATAACAAGACAATTGAAGCTATAAACAAATATACAATATATACACAAACAAATTGATAAAATGACATTTAAAAAAGCTAGGTCCGGGAAACCCCACTTGGACATGAATTTAAAAATATGTTTATAGTGAAGTAGAAACATTGATATGCTTTAGAAATTGTAGATTGAACAATCAAGATTAAAACCCTTTAGTAGCATTAAATGTTCAACTGTAAGAAATTTCAATAGTTAGATAGATTTGCAAGGGAATATTTGTTGTAACATATTTCGTACATGTCAGTTCTAGACTAAAATGTTTATGATAAGACTAGACTGTAAGATATAAAATTGTGTGGTCCATTTCAGTGAAAACATCTGAGGGAAAATTTTGAGTGTAAAACTACTAGGGCACTGTCAAAGGTTCTGGACTGATCTCCTGACTGAAAAATGGAAATAATTTAACCCTTAACGCGCTTATCATATTTTTAAAGCAGATGATACTTTGACTGTTTTTGTTATTTTAAAAGAAAATGAGGTTTGACATCTAATGTGAATTGTCCGTTTATTAACATGAAATGTCAAATCAGATTTTCTCTGAAAAAAAAAAAAACAGAAAAAAAAAACAAACATAAAACATCTTTTTTATTTATAATGTCATCTATAAATCTATTTAGCGCTTTAAGGTTTAATCATAGAGCGTTTATCAAATATGTGTTCCTTTTATCTTTCATCTTCTGAGCATCATGAACATGCCTATATAATTTTGACCCCTTAAACCCCACTTTTATATAGTAAAACTGGGGTTTATAGGTGTACACATTATTTTTCTTATATCTGCTCAAAAACATAGATTGTGGGTACTCGTTAGAACTGCTTTGTCGAGTCGGTTCTAACGAGTACCCACAATCTATGTTTTGAGCAAAAATATGAAAAATATCAGAGTGTTTTATCTGAAAATATTCATTTTTTTGGTGGTAAAATTTTCAGTATATTTGAATAGACTTGTTTTCACAATTACAATTTAAGGACTGAAACTAGTCTACAAATCTTTCAACTTTCTCCGGAAAACAGGGTTTGACACTTAATGAAAATTGCAATTCTTGTAAATAAATACTTCAAATGTCGTTTCCTGCATGCCAGGTAAGTAGTCTTTTTGAAATGAACTCCACTTACCTCACTTCTCTTAGCACCAAGTGAGGTAACTTGCGTCCTTTGTTCTCTGATATAGCCTACTTTAAATATATAAGTTTTGCCTAAATTTACCAATGAACATTCCGTAATAACACGTGGTTCTAACTGCATTGATAAATTATAAATGTTCCAAGGCGGTGCTTCTGCTGTGGTTTACTATATCTGTCATTGTATGTCTTTGCATGTTTGTCTTGGTGCAATTTTTATTTTGGATAGCCGTTTGCCCATGTTTTGGGAAGAAACTGTCCTTTTGGCTTCCTGCTTGTAGTTTTTATCGCACCTGCTTGTAGCAGGGTGCGATATAGGCGTCCGATTTTCCGTCCGTCCGTCCGTCCGTCCGTCCGTCAGTCAGTCCGTCCGTCCGTCCGTCTGTCAACATTTATGTCGACGTTCGACATTTATGTCAAAGTTAGTATTCTAATCAACTACAAGACTAAACAACCATCAAACCTTACATGAAACATCTCCCTGACCTCCTGACTTTGCAACATAGGCATCCACTTTTCCGTATGTCTGTCCATTCGTCCGTCCGTCTGTCAACATTTATGTCGAAGTTCGACATTTATGTCAAAGTTAGTATTTTAATCAACTACAAGACTAAACAACCATCAAACCTTGCATGAAACATCTCTCTGACCTCCTGACTTTGCGACATAGGTGCCCACTTTTCCATTCGTCTGTCTGTTCGTCCGTCCGTCTGTCTGTCCGTCTGTTAACAGTTCTGTTATGTCGAAGTTCGACATTTATGTCGAAGTTAGTATTCTAATCAACTACAAAACTAAACAACCATCAAACCTTGTATGAAACGTCTCCCTGACGTCCCGACTTTGCGACATAGGTGCCCGCTTTTCCATTCGTCTGTCCGTTCATCCGTCCGTCTGTCTGTTAACAGTTCTGTTATGTCGAAGTTCGACATTTACGTCGAAGTTAGTATTCTAATCAACTACAATTCTACAACAACCATCATACCTTGCATGACACATCTCCCTGACCTCCTGACATGGCAGGTATGTTGACCCAGTGACCTTGACCTATATTTTGCGCTCCATTGACTTTGACACAATTTACGTTGATGTTCCAGATCTTCTCAACTATAAGGCATACAACTACCAAACCTTGCAAAGTGCTTCTCCTAGATGTACTGACTTGGCAGGTACCTTGACCCGGTGACCTTGACCTATATTTTGCGCTCCAGTGACTTTGACATATTTTGCGTCGACGTTCTCTATCTCCTCGACTATAAGGCCTACAACCATCAAACCTTGCAAAGTGCTTCTTCTCAATGTACTGACTTGGCAGATACCTTGACCTGGTGACCTTGACCTATATTTTGGCTGCAGTGACTTTGACATAATTTACGTCAATGTTCCAGATCTCCTCAAGTGTAAGACCTCTAGCCACCAAACCTTGCATAGTGCTTGTCCTATATTTCGCGCTCCATTGACATTTACACATTTTACGTCACCCTTCCATATGTCCTCAACTGTAAGGCCTTCAACCACCAAACCTTATATAGACTTCGTCTCGATGTACTGACTTGGCAGGTACCTTGACCTGGTGACCTTGACCTATATTGTGCACTCCAGTGACTTTGACACATTTTATGTTGATGTTCGGTATCTCCTCAAATATAAGACCTACAACTACTAAACCTTGCATAGTGCTTCACCTCATTCCACTGGCTTGGCAGGTACCTTGACCCGGTGACCTTGACCTATATTTGACTCATTTTACGTTGATGTTTGATAACTACTCAACTATAAGGCCTACAACCACCATACCTTGCATTGTGCTTCTCCTTGATGTACTGAATTAGCAGGTACCTTGACCCATGACCTTGACCTATATTTCATGCTTCAGTAACTTTTACAAATTTTACGTCAATGTTCCATTATCATTGGGCTGTATCATGTATGATACGAAAAGTCAGTGCTGAAGATATAGCCATTAGAGGGAATGGGACTGGCCCGGAATATATGTGCCCCACTAGGCACTTTGTCTACATTTTTTTCAACCCAGTTTTCCAAGTAAGCACTGCTAAGAATGAAATAAACATATTTAATAACCACGTTCTGATTGTGGCTCCTGTGACTTTTGCCCCAGCAGGTGCGATGACGCCTTCCGCGGAATTCTTGTTTTATTGTGGTGCCGTTACTTTAAGTGCGTCCTTCTTTCCCTTTGCTGTCTTGGAACGAAAGGTGTTAGGTAATTGTATTGACTCCTGTTCATTTCCTTCCTTTCTATTTATTTGGAAAAAATCTAAAAACAAATGTGTTTGATTTCACATTTGCAAATGTGATTCTTGTTTAAAAATTGTTAATGTGCAGAAAAATAACTGAATTTGGTGTTTTAATCATTTCTGTACTCAAAATATCATGAAAATGAATGTTATCAACATTCCTAATCTAGGGCATAAAATGCAGTTCCGTGATCTAATTAATATGCACAGGTTATCTGCTGGTGGTCAATACCATAGATAAATGTTATTTATAACTTCCCAGATGTTTCCCTTTGATGTAAAGGAGAGTAAAGTGTTCTCTTTTTTTTCAGTAAGGCTGATATTTTTCATGAAAATATTTACCCGGCATGCTAAGAGTCCTCACTGACCTACGTTTCCAGCAACGTACGGTAATGAGCTTATTCTTTATATATAAATCAGATTTAGAAGTGTTCTAAAGCTTGCTTGGTTAAATTATGAATGAGTTTTTCCCTGGAGGTCTGTTTCTCCTGGTAGTTTCTGAGATTTAATCTAACCTGTGACGCACAATAAGTCATGTTTATGGTAGCAGGTCAATGACTGTTCGTCAGCCAGTTAAAATGTATTCACTCTCATATTAAGTTGTCGTGGTGTGATGGGCACTGTGAACCAGTTACATTCTGTCTAGAGCTCTGCTGTAAATTAATATTAATATTCTTCAGGAAATAAGCGTTTTCAAAATTTCTGTTTTGTTGTTGATTTGTTTAGCTTGTCTCAAACCTCCCTATTTGCAACTGACCATTCTAAGGCGATAAATCTGGTGTTGTTCGTTATTCGAGAGGAATTATTTATTGCCGTATTTGGTTATGCGATAGCCCATTCAGATAATAGATAAATAACGTATGGGACAAGACAGACGAGGTCCATTCAGTAAAAAGACAAATAAAATCCATTATAAGGAAGTCCATTTTCTTGAAAGATAAATGAACCTCATTCCTGTGAAAGACAAACAAGTCTATTGTGTTGAAGAAAAGGAAGACCATCAGGTGAAATACAAACATTGTGTGGAAGTAAAGGAAGGCCGTCTGGTGAAAGACAAACAAAGCCATTGTTTGGAAGAAAAGGAATGCCATCTGGTGAAAAATAAACAAGACCATTGTGTGGAAGAAATGGAAAGTCATCAGGTGAAAGAAAAACAAGTCCATTGTGTGGAAGAAATGGATGGCCATCTGATTAAGGAAAAACAAGTCCATTATGTGGAAGAAAAAGAATGACATCTGGTGAATGACAAACAAGTTCATTGTGTGGAAGAAAAATAATGTCATCTGGTGAAAGACAAACAAATCCATTGTGTAGAAGAACAAGAAGGCCATCAGGTGAAGGACAAACAAGTCCGTTGTGTGGGAGAAAAGAAAGCCATCTGGTGAAAGACAAACAAGTCCATGTGCAGAAAAAAAGAAAGACAACTGGTGAAAGACAATTGTGTGGAAGAACAAGTTTATCTGGTGAAAAATAATCAAGTCCATTGCGTGGGATAAAAGCAGAATTTTCTAGTGAGAGACAAATGAAGCCCATCGTGTGAAAGAAAAGAAATCATTTCCGGCGAAAAAAAAGAAAATTGATTGCGTGGGGTAAAAAAGAAGATCATTCTGGTAAAAGAAAAATGAGATTGACGATGGGGGTTGTGGGGTAGAATGGTGTCTGTTCTTGTAAATTACAAATGAGGACCATTAAAGGGGAGAAAATGAACTCCGTTCAGGTGAAAGACAAATGAATTCCATGATGGCGACGAAAATGAAGTTAATTCTGTTGAAAGAAAATTAAACTTCGCTATGTGGAAATAAAATGAAAGTCCATGCAGGACTGTGAAAAACAAGTAAACTTCATTACAGGGGATTAAATGAAATCCATACAATGAAAGACAAATAAAGTCCATTATAGGGGAAAATGAAATCCGTTCCGGTAAAAGTAAAATGTAGTCCATTGTATAGGGGAAATGAAATCCGTTTTCCATACAGTGAAAGACAATTAAAGTCCATTATAGGGGAAAATGAAATCCATTCCGGTAAAAGCAAAATGTAGCCCATTGTAGAAAACAAATTAATGTGGAGAAATGAACAGTTTGTCCATAGCCGAAGAGAGGTTGGAGCAGCCCGCAGCCTATGCGCCCGCAAGACTAAAATAGTTTAGACGTATAGCAACGATCTGGTCTGGCCTGCAATGTTGCTCAGTTGATATTGAACTTTCCTGTCGGCATGTGCATGGAGAAATGTTTGTTTTCTCTAACAGTCTCAAAAGATCTGCCTTCAATCAATGTCACAAGATAACTATTTTACTTCAAAAATCCTGTTTATTACGATGCGATAGAAATACGCGATATAAGAAATGAAAGGGTCAAAAATACAAATTAATCAAAATCGTAAGAAAAGTTCATACTTCTACAAATTAGTTTGATGTCACAATGTCACTTCCAATTTGTTAGTCTTGACAGGCAATCGGAAAGCGTAGATTATTTGTCGGTGCTAAATAAGTTTATGAATTTGTATTTTAGATTTGTTAGACTGTCCTATAATCTGGCTATACGAGTACAAGACATAATGGAACCAGTCTTAATTTTAAGACGTAAAATGAATGATTCGGGGGTTATTCCTGTAATATCTTTAACGAATAAAGCTATAATAGTAACCCTTGCTTTTTATGTAGTAGAGTCTTCTACCTAAACTCTTTGGACTGGTCTATTTCCAATAGAAAGGGTGTTTGGTTATTTTTTATTATTGTCATGTGTTATAGAAATTCCTATATTTAATGCAAACCGAGTACACCCTGTCAGACTCCGCGTTCTGTCGCGTCTGATCAGGGTCTACATTATTTGCCAATGTCCCTTTTATGAGAAACTAGGCATAAATGGCTTAAAAAGTAATTCAAAATTGTAACAGTTGACATTCTATTTTTTTCCGAGGCATTGAGTTTTGGTTATTTCATGTGAATCGTCTTCTAGGCAGACGAATCACATGAAATGCCAATCCTTATTTTGTTGGAAAAATAAGAATATCATCTGCTGCTATTGTTGTTGGCGCTTTAAGTGTAAAGTAATAATGTTCTGGGTCCAGTTGTTCAAAGCATCGTTAGCTTAACGAGCTCGTTAGTGGTCAAATTATTAACTATTCTAGTAAGTGCAATATCTAATTCACAGGGTTTTTCCTGAAAAAATGTGATTTGCCAAAAGCTACTCACATTGTTTTCAGCAAAACTATTAGCGTATATGTCATATTTAATGATCAAAGTTTTTAAGATACGTTAACTAACGACATCGTTATTTTTTAACAACTAGGCCCTAATTTCTAAAGTTGGCTCTTCTGTCTAGTCAGTATAAAGCGATGCTATACAGGAACTGCCTAAATTGCTTCTGTTACTACAAACTTTAATTTAAGGGGACTGGATACATTGGTAGTTTTGTCGCCAAGTTCGCCAGAATTGCATATCCCTTAAGTGCATCAGTTCACCTTTAACAATTATAAGTTGGCTTTACGATGATCAGACTGTGGGCCTATTTTATACCTGGACATTTTACGTACGTCTATGTTTAAACAATAAGTTAACTTGATATTTTAATCAGTTTAATTTTTCATGATGACTTTTTCTTTTGTTAGTTTTTAATGAAATATGTTCATCGACAACAGTTGTAGCGGACGATCTCTGCCAACTTCTCCAAAAGGTTCCAGCTTCAGATTAATTAATACAATTTCCGTCAGTTAGATCAAGAAATGTTATTTGTACAAGAGCGAGCTTATTTTCAAAGTTATTCTACTCTAAAAGAAATGAATTTGCTCCAAAAGGGGCACCTTTTCAGAAGGGAGGTAAAATCAATTTTGACAGAGTTGGCTACCCTTCAAGTGGATCAGTTCCTCTAAACCAATTAAAGACTGAATAAACTCTCCCACACTATATATTGGAAGAGTCCATTTTCAATTTTAGATATGTCAGGCTATATTATATAGATATTCCTAAAGAAAAATGGTTGAACTATTTGCATACAGTGCAGAACACGCCGTCTGATCTGGGTCTGCACTGTTTGCCAGTTACCCGTTTAGGGGTCTCCAGTCTTCAATGGGTTAAAAATTACGTGTATCAAATTTAATACAACCGGAACGGGTTTGTCCAAGATTCCATGACTCCTTAATGGATCTGGTAATGAAGCGAGATAATTATCTTAGGAATGTAGAGACCAGTGGGTGCAAACATTGTAGATAAAAGCTGACAGAAATTACGCTCAGCTCAGCATGCTGGGAAAAAAAAAACTCAGTAGACGATATTTTCTAATATTTTTTTTTTTTTTCAAAAATAGGATTTGACAGAGTAAAATTTCAATGACTCGAAAACCGATGGCTCGTTTGCTGTGGCTGATTCGACTTCGGTTTTTGAGTCCCTAGGAAATTCTTTCGATAGCCGATAGCTCAAGAATACAAACATTTAGGGATATCTATAAGGAAATTTTCTTATCTTATCATGAAAATGTATATTGTGTGCACTCTTTAGAATCGCCTCATCGAGTACCCACAACATGTTATTATTTTATAGAAGATGGAAAAGACATCTCTACATTACCCGAATTATCCTCCTGACTTTACGCCTGACTTTACGCGCCTCAGTGGCGCGAACTACCTATATCTAGAACAGGAGTCCATGGTCCATAAGATGTTTAAGCCATTGAAGCTCGAATGTATCTCCTAAGGAGACAATTTGCAAGAAATGCTAAAGCCTATTTCCTGGGAAAAATATAAGAAAAATATCGCTAACGTCGACCACTGAATTAGCCCAGAGAGTGGTAAAGGCTAGAGGCTTGTATCGATTCAGATCCAGTCGTCAAATCATCATTCGTTTAATGGTTATAACGATAGTGTGACGTTTTGGCGCATATCAATATAAACCTCGTAAAAAATTAAAGTGCATTGTGATTTGTGATTGGACAAAAATGTGAAAATCTTTGGGTGTGCAACTGAGGTTGATGATTTGGTGTTTTATGTGTCTTTCAACATTATTTCAGTCATATCGAGATTTGGTGATAGTAAAAGCTCTGTGCAATGAAGAGCGTACACGACATACGTAGAATTTTGTCTCTAGCGAAATCTGAACCCGGATTTCATGATCCAAAGACGGGAGCACTAACAGCTAGACCACGCTGACGCTTCAAATGCAAGCAGGGACTGATGAAAGTCTCCCTTTTAAGAGAGAAATAAAACCTTTTTGGCTTAATGTTGTTGCGTAGAAGAAACAATGAATATGATTTTTTTTTTTTTTTTTTTTTTGTATTTATTTCAGCGGAATGCTTTTGTACAAGGACTTTTAAAAAGGTTGATTACTGGTTATTATACAAGACGCCATTAGCCATTGTATTTACTTCATAGAATACTGTTCAACTGTTCAGCAGACGTTATTCATTATTTGCAAGCTCGTGTTTTGTGTGACGTAAAGTCACACAAGTTCGTGTTTTGTGTGACGTAAGTCAAACAAAACGCGAACTTGCAAATAAAAAATCACGTCTGTTGAGGTCACGTCACACAAAACACGAAGTTCAGCCGACGTGATTCATTATTTTCAAGTTCGTGTTTTGTGGCACACAAAACGAGAACTTGCGAATATTGAATTACGTTTGTTGAAGTCACTTAACACAAAGTGCGAACTTGCAAATAGTAAATCACTCCTGTTGAAGTCACGTTACACAAAACTTGAACTTGCAAATAATGAATCACGTTTATTGAACAGTTAAACGCAAGCTATGAAGTAAAGTGCGGCCTCTTTACAATAGTTTAATTTAAACGTTTATTTCTTGCATAATATAAACATATTTGTACATACACAACGTATATGATTACTAAATTACAATATTATACAATGGGATCCAGAAGAAAGTCAAGTGACTCTCTACAATAACCTCTTTTAGGTGTTGTATGAAGCTTGCTGCTGTAGAGAGATTAATGTGGGCAAACACAAAAGTGACTGTAATAGGGTGCTAGCAGTTGCTGAAAGGTGGCCGTTCAAAGAGGTTCCACTGAATGAAGTAAGAGTATGAACCATGAACTTATACTATACGTCAGTTAATTATAAACTGTGCCTCTCTAGTTTTTCAGTCGAGGTAATTTGTAATATTTCTAATTTCATTTGTTTGTTGTTTCTTTCTATCTTTTTCAAAATATTTTTTTTACATTTGATGTAGCATAGACATATGTATAGTTGTATAATAATTCTCTTTTAGGATGAATTCCAACGCTAAAATGGGAATAGGATTAAATCATTACAAACTGCATCACTGTGAGTTTTCAGTCAACACAATTTGTAACAAAAATATTGAAGTTCAGTTCTGCAAAGAATTCTACCTGCATTAGATATATCTAGATATAGATGCGAATACTTTACTGAGAGTCAATTCCAACAAACCAACACCAAACGATGTATGTATGCAAGGTACAACAAATTGCTTCACTCAGATTATTCAGTCGACGCAGTATGCATAACACCAAAAATACACATGTCAACCACATTGTGAGCCAGCGCACGACTAAAACCTAACATAAAACCTTAGTAACCAGCATTGCCTCCATTCAGTCTGTACATCCACCCAGTATGGCAGGGGTTATCGTTTATCCCTCTTTGGAAGCACTGGGGCTGTAGAAGGCACATGTGATCAGCAAAGACTCACATCAGGCTGTGCGGATGCGCAGGCTGATCTAAGTCTTCGCTGATTGCACAAGTCTTATTGTAGATTTTGTCGTGCGCTGGCTCATTAAGAGTTAAATGAGTCCAAGAAAAGCCATAATCATAGAATATAGCCTACCAATGCCGCCAAGAGGAAAGGCAAACAAACCAAGACAGACATTAAGTACACAAGCCACAAACCAAAATAAAGCAAAGCCACCAGCACTCTCTTCCCTAACAAGGTGATCACAAAACTAAACGTTATTGGATAAACTAATAGCCCAGTGGCCCTTCTTTGTCAGTCATAGTACTGCTCATGAATATTAATGAGGGGGTGGGGTTGAAATTTTCAACTTCGTATCTCTATAAGTAATAAACATAATTTGATGCGGCTTTCCATTTGGATTTGCTCTACAGTCGAATTTCAATGACTCGAACATAAATATTTGCTTTCTTGAGCTATCGGAAGATTTTCGTAGGGGCTCAAAAACGAGTTCGAATAAGCCATTGTAAACTAACCATCGGTGTTCGAGCTATTGCGGTTCGACTGTACATATGTTAAAGGGAACAGATATACTTTCAAGGAAAATAACTATGCCAAAATTGTTTCTGAAAAGGAGGTTTACTCTAACAGTAAAGCATTTCCTCCCCTGGGGTTCTCGGGATGAACAGTGAAGACTCTTCTAATCAGATGCACGAATGTACAGGCTGATTTGAACCTCCGCTATCCGCGTACGCATTGAGTTAAATGAATATATCTGTAGGTTTTTGTTGTGGTAGACAAATGTTACAGACAAGAAATTCTCCCTAGTTATTGAAACTTTTATTTAAACAAACACAAAACACGGGCTACTTTGGAGCTGTATCCGTTTAAGTATTTCCAGCACCACTACCATCATCTTAAAGTCTCCTTTCTGTTTGAAAGTGTCTCAATTAATTCCAGAAGGTTGACTGATTATTGTTCAATGAGTGACAGGAAATGAACATGATGTTTGATTTGGTGTACTGTTCTGGCTCAGTAAGCGGATATCCACAAACCAATGCAAATTACTTTGACAAATTAGTTTCCTTTAGGTTTAGATTAATGAAAACCGAAAATGTTACATTGAAAACGAAGTGATATAAGCCGGCACAGCATTTCCTATAAGATTGCATTTGCGCTCAGCGAAGACTCAGGTCAGCCTGTGCTTCTGTGCAGGCTGATCAGAGTCTTCGCTGTCCCCGCTGAAGACGCTTTGGATTCTTGGCTACCCGCAGAGTGTCCTGCGAAGACTCTTATCAGACTACGCGAATGCGCAGGCTGATCTGAGTTTTTCGCTGGGTATTTGCACTCTTGAAGTACGAGTAAATGTTGTGTCCCGGTTTATATCTCTTCTAGAAGCGGGCATTTAATTCATCTATGCCTAGCGTCTTAGGAAAAGGACCTGAACAAAGAAATTCAATGTAGATCTAGATCAGACGCGCACAACTCAGACACCTCTTAACCCTTAAAGTGCCATGCAAAATTGGAGCAGATGACATCCTAAATCATTTTATCATTTTCAGAGAAAATAAGACTTCACATTTCATGTGAATCGTCTGCTAGGCAGACGACTCACATGAAATGTTAGGCCTCATTTTCTTTGAAAAAAAATCAGTAAGTTGTCTCCTGTAGTTGTGATTAGCACTTTTAGGGCTAAATTTGCAATGGATCTGTCCACAGAATGAGGTAGAGAAATTCGGCACAAATGGGTTCAATCTCTGAGATTTATGCTTGTTAGATCGACGCGTGCAGCAATTATACTCTGCCGGCAATCATTTCTGAATAAGTGCTTTGCCCGTCGGTCGTTTGTCATTCGTCGGATCAGAGACAAATACTTGTGTCACAAAGTGGGAAAATGTACATTTGGACATATGCGCCCGGTGAAGATTTAGATCAACCTGTTTTATTTGATTGCAGAAAACAATGGCCACACTCTTTTAACAACGTTAGAGGGTCCTCTCCTTAAAAAAGAATTACATTTAGAATATGTTAACTTTTAAAGCGCCAATCACAACTGCAGCAGACGGCATTATTATTATTATTATTATTATTATTATTATTATTCAAAAACAATATGTCTTGACATCTCATGTGAATCGCCTCTGATTATTCTCCCTGTGAATCACTTTTGCCAGGGTCATGAAAAAAAACATGGCATATCAGAACCTATGCGGCCACATTATACGCTGAGGAAAGCCTTAGTCCATCCCAAAGATAAAGTGGAAAAGGAAAATACTTGTGATGTCGTGTACGATATCCCGTATCACAATTGTGATTTAAAATAGGTAGGTGAAACGGGCAGAAAATACAACACGAGAATGAATGAACATCAGAAAGATGTCAAGAAATGAACCACAGGTATACACCAGGTCAGAGCGGAAGTCGTCTGAAACATGTTTTAAGCATGTTAAAAGCCTACTGACATATTATATCACTGAGGCTAACCAGGCTATCGATTGGGAGGGGGCCATAGTAGTAAACAGGAAGAATAATCAGAGGCAAGAAGCTATGAGGATCAGTCAGTCTCCACACGTCATGAACAGGGACCGGGACCATACAGCCTAAGCAACATCTACAGGCCTTTGTTTACCACTACTAATCAGTCTAGTGGTAAGCAGTCCAAGTCCCGTGGCATCACGAGGTCAAGGTCACAGTCTGATGATGGTTCTCGATGAGAACCGAAACTGTCATAGTAAGTGAACATTCTTCTTTGGATGTGATCAAAAGAATTCTTTGGATTAAAGCCAAGATCATAGGCCAAACCCCAAATAAAAGCAAAGCAACTAGAGCCCAGTTGTTCAAGCATAATTAGCTTAACGAGCCCGTTAGTGGTCAAAATGTTAACTGTTCTAGTAAGTACAATATCTAATTCACAGGTGTTTTGCTGAAAAAAAATATGAGTAGCTTCTGCAAATGCAAAACTACTCACATTTTTTCAGCAAAAATATTATCGTATGTGCCATATTTAATGATCAAAGTTTTAACGATACGTAAACTAACGACATTGATCATTAGTTTTGAACAACTGGGCCCAGTTCCCTACACTACAATTTGCCTTTGTACAAATAAACCATTGCAACTGAAAAAGTGCGTCGAAGGATCATCTGTCACATTCGCAGTGACAAGGGCATATATAAACTAGTCTGCATGCGATTTGCTTACCACGATATCAACCGGAAAAGTAATTTATTAGCTGGACGTGTTAGTCCATTTATATAATAAGAATAATGACTTCAATCTCTCACATTTTTTCAGCAAAAATATTATCGTATGTGCCATATTTAATGATCAAAGTTTTAACGATACGTAAACTAACGACATTGATCGTTAGTTTTGAACAACTGGGCCCAGTTCCCTACACTACAATTTGCCTTTGTACAAATAAACCATTGCAACTGAAAAAGTGCGTCGAAGGATCATCTGTCACATTCGCAGTGACAAGGGCATATATAAACTAGTCTGCATGCGATTTGCTTACCACGATATCAACCGGAAAAGTAATTTATTAGCTGGACGTGTTAGTCCATTTATATAATAAGAATAATGACTTCAATCTCACATGGGGTAAACGGTGTTAGCCCCAAACTGTGGATTTGCAAAACGTTCTGAGAAAATAATCTGATAAATTTCTTGCAGCAGCTTAACGCTTAGCATTCTGGGTAAAATTTTCAGGAGACGACGTATTAAAACACTTTTCTTATTTTTCTCAGGAGATGCATGAAACATCAGAGCCTAAGAACACTATCATCAGTTTGTCGTCTGCTGAAATTGACCAGAGAGTGGTCAAGGTTAATATCAATTTTTCAAAACCAATATTACATTTTCGAAGTGGAATATCCTGATTATATACTGTGTGGATGCGCAGGCTGGTAAGGTTCGTTTATGTTCACATGTAATAACATGTAACACTCGATTTTCCACGGTGGTCCTTAAAACAACTTCCCACACAGTATCCGCAAGGTGGACCCAAGAATGTTGCGCGTCAACTGAGACATCTCGATGTGATCTGTTTGTTGTAAATACTTAGCAAGTCGAAATATTGAACGCACGAACAAAACACTGTTACTAAAAGCGTGTGGACGCGCAGACTGCTCCCGTTTTTCTCTGCTTCTAATAAAGCATATTCGCTTCCGACGTACGTCAGCTGCGCATGTACAGGTCACTTTTATGTTTAAAGGAGAATGAATACACTTTTAGGGGAGACAAATTTTTGTCAAAAATATCTTGCAGCCCTCCTGAAAAGGGATCTACACTGAAAAGAAAGAATTTGTTCCCAAAAGAAGCAAATTCTTTCCTTTTAGAGTAGACCCCTTTTCAAAAGAGGCTTGGTATGTGGAAAAGCAAAGCGAAATTTACAAAATTTGTCTCCCTCGAACTAAATTGCAAAAATGGTCCAAATTCCCTTAATCTACAAATCGCAGGCGCGCTGTCTTCTCTGGGAATGCGCATTTCGCATATACCTGAAACGACGAAGCCAATATGGAGAAATGTCAATGTTCTCAGACCACTATCAAATCATGCTTTACCAGAAATTGGTCTCATTTAATTGTGAGACAGGCTGTCAGTTACACAGTTTGAAAGATTGTATGAATATTGAAGGCATGGAGAGCCCATTTGTCTGGCGCCTGCTCAGAATACATCTTAATCATTACTTGGGAACCAGAAGAAGATATCTCGGATTGCAATGACATAGATCAACAAAGCAGCTGTGCATTAAAGTTAAGTTATTCACTGTCCCTGTGCGCACAATTTGAATTCAAATGATTAGAAACAATTAACAATGAATTCCCAGTCCAAGCTTGCTAGCCTAATGCTTCAAAGTTCGTGTGTGGGATAAGGAGATTTCCTTTGACTTTGACTCTTAACCCTTGTCCTGCTGAATAATTTAAGATGCCATGCCCACTTTTAATTTTCAGCCAATCAGATTACTTGATCTGAATTGTTGCAATAAATTCATAAACTTTATGGCAAACAGTGTAGATCCAGATCAGTTGGCTTCTTCAGAAGCCAACTGATCTGGAGCTACACTGTTTGCAAAGGCAGGTATATCCGGGTTCAGCAGGACAAGGGTTAATTTTTGTACGCTTTTATAATATGGGCTGCGTCATGCGAAAAACGGGTCTTTGGGCATATGCGGATAGCAAAGGTCCAGATCAGATCAGACATTCGCTGTCTGCTGCCAGAATCATTGGATACTATAGAAAGTCCAATGCGGAGCAAAGACTTGGATGATACATTGCGCATGCGCATAATAATGTAAATGCGCACATTTTGCGCATGCTCGAATGCAATCTTTGCTTGACACGGCCAATATGTCAAACTTGAATACACTATTTACGTCAGTACTTGTCAGTACGTATTCATCAGAAATGATTTATATATGCAATTGCATGCCGATTTATGGGTGAATATTGCTAAAAAGTCTGAGGGTGTCAGAGATATACCAGACAATTTGTCTCCAGCTCGAATGATGAATATTTTGAAGACCATACAAAGCACGGCCTTGGAAATCACACAATGAACGTCATATCTGATCTACCGGACGCTTGCTTAACTGATTAATAACTCTTTTGCATATTTAGCATATTTAGCTCTACCGAACTATCATCCAGTAGAGCTACTCCCGTATGAGAGAACCTCCTGCGTCCGTCCATTTCCGCATAATGAACATTTTGTTCATTATCGCGCGGTCACTGGGAGGATTTTCTCGAAAATGGCTAGGGAGGTTTCCATTGACGTCTAGTCATGTCTTAACAAAAATAGTTGTGGTCCGTCAACTATTTTATATGGTTGCGGGTATACAATTGTATACTGTGAGTTTCAACCATTACTCTTTGATTTATAAGGAAAGTAACTAGTTTTCTACTGGTTATATAAAAATAGCTTAAATGAATTACAGTCAGACACGCAGAAATGGACCTGCCCAGTTTAGGATGAAAATCCTCTATTGTCTTGGTTAAGCTATACCGTTATTGTCGAGGATGGTTGAATGTTGGAATCTTATTTCGTCACACCTGCGACAAATGCATATACCACCAATTGCGTCTATCAGGCTTAATCAGTCATTTCGAATATAATCATAGTAAGGATGTCAACGTCATGGAAGCGCTTTTCAACTGGGTATACGAATCGACTAACAATCGAATCGAATCCCAGTCAAATTTACCGTGACAGGCACATTCAGGCCATTGTAATGTAACTGTACTATAATAAAAAAAATGTCATACTCTCCGAAATCACGAGGACTCTCAGTTTTATCAGTATTTATAGAATGTGCAGACAAGACTAACGTTCCGTCATAACTATAACTTACCATGCTATGGGCAAATTCAGCAAATGACAAACTGACTCTTTATTATTTTTTTTCCTAGAAAATAGGATCTGACAACAGGAGACAATGTGCATGAAATGTCAAATTCTATAAGAAAAATATTTAAAAATTTCCTCTGCTGAATTTTTGACCAGCATGCAAAGTGTTAAACAATTGATTTGTAACAACATAGATCGGATATCAAATCAACCCTCAGTATCAGACATATTTGTCAGTATGTGAAATCTTTATGCAGTATAAACATTGAATTAGCCCCAAGGATAAGCATCGAATAAGCCCCAACAAGGGGATATATGTCTGTCGGCATGTGCCAAAATGCACAGATGCTTATCGGTCAACGTTTCCCTGCATTCTGATTAAAGGGGTCGGATACACTGGGTAGATTTTCCACTATTTTTCACAATGTAGACAACTTTTGTGACTTTCCTTTTGGATCATTGAGCCCATCCTAGTTATTTTGAAAATCGAATACCGCTTAAGCCGGCGTTAGGGAGCGTATGCAGCCTCGCAAACTACAGTGTTGCATATAAAGAGACTCTGTCAAACCGAGTCTCCGATTTTCGTGTGTTCTTTGTTTCCAAAGGCAATCCTTTTTGCCTTTTATTTTACTCTACAGCAGCTGGTGCTGTGCCGTGTGAGGGCCGTAAAAAGTATCCCCGTACATCATCATAGTGCGGGTTATATTTTATTTTCTTTGGGATCATTGAGCCCATCCTGGTTATTTTGAAAATCGAACACCGCTTAAGCCGGCGCTAGGGGTGCGGGGGGTGGGGGGGGGGGGGCGAGCGTATGCAGCCTCGCAAACTACAGTGTTGCATATGAAGAGACTCAATCAAACCGAGTCTCCGTTTTTGTGATTTTGTGTGTTTTTGTTTCCAAAGGCAATCTTTTTTTACTTTTATTCCAATTTGCATTCCTGCTTATCAAGCCTCAGTGAGGGGATTCTAAGACATACAGTAAAATTCTGCAATTAAGACCACTCCACTATTAAGGGCAGCTTTTGTCTGTCTTAAATGGTTTCCTAGCTAGCATTCTTTATAAATTTATAGCGGATCGTATTCGGCCCGTCAGCTACCCTGACGGGCCGATAACGGCCCGCTATAGAATTATAAAGAATGCTTACTGGGTTCTTCCTTATTATTCTATATTCAAAGTGAAGACCACCCACTAATAAGATCACTTTTAGGCAGTCCCAAAGGTGATCTTCATAGCGGAATTTTACTGTATAAAATCATGTTTCTTGAATTATTATCGGCCCGCTATAGATTTATAAAGAAATTAGCGATTTCTTATTTCGTCACGTGACATGACTGACAAAATGGCGGCCTCCATAGAAAGCTATTGTGAAATGGTACAAAAGGTCATATCTCCTAAACCGCTCAACCGATTTACATAAAAATTGTGGCGAAATGTTTGTCTCCTTAACCCCTTTTTACTGAAGTGAAAGTTAAAGTTTGTGGGCCCTTCCTTTTAATTCAGGATGTCAATTGAGTTATTATTCTGCCTTATCAGTGCTGCAAATTCTGTGGACTGCCAATGTCTTCTAAAAATGACGTCGGATTTATATTACTTGACTCAAAAAAGATAGATTTTGTCCCACTTTCCATTCTAATACGCCTACCCAGCGGGCACATGGTGTCAATACAACGTCACATTTACGTCCATTTACGTCCATGAACGTCATGACGTTCAGACAACATCGCATTAACATCGACGCAACATGAACAAGTCATTTTTGCATTGTTTTTTATATGCTCTGTGTGCATTTCTAAAAACTAGCATAATCATTATGTGAACAGTAATGAAACCCAATAAGTTAAGAAAGATAAACTCTCTCTCTCTCTCTGTCTGTCTGTCTCTGTCTGTCTGTCTGTCTGTCTGTCTGTCTGTCTCTGTCTGTCTGTCTGTCTGTCTGTCTGTCTCTGTCTGTCTGTCTGTCTGTCTGTCTCTCTCTCTCTCTAAACTAAAATTATTTTATCTGTGGGCATACCTTATCGCATGTAGCATGTATAATAAAAATCAGAAATGAATGACTCTTGAGAGCAATGAACACACTCACAAAACTGAACGCAGCTGAAATGTCAAGTTTTCTAGACTAGACTAGCAAGTTTCGGCCAATTAGGCACTATCAGAGACAGTACGTCTTTAAAGCTACTTTGTTGTCTCTAAAGTAAGATGTTGCAATGCATCATCAAGTCCCTCTTTTCTGATTTCGTTGATTTTATATTTTTACGTTGATCGTAGACTGGCATTAGTCTATTGAATCAAATGATGACTGCATAAATGCATTATCTGTACCTGTGGAATTAAATGAAACAATAATTATTTTTCTCTCTGTTAGTGAGAGCTAGTGACCAGCCTTTATAATCATATTGTATTGGATGTACTAAACAGAATTATAAGAACAAATATTTAGTCATTGGAGACTGGAGCCAGTCTACATTGATCGCTGCATTCCATGCTACATAACTTATTATATATAGTTTCTGAAAATAATTCTTTTACTGACAGGCATACCATAAATTCTTCGTCATTCAACTTGTTAGTCTGACAGAAAATCTTTTAATATACCATAATCAGGCCATTAAGCAATAAACCACGTCTTACAAAGAACACTTCCAGGTCTAATGGCATGTAGCGGGAAACAATCTCTGCCTTATGAGCCGTAACGTTCGAAAACGTCCCTTCGGAATTGTGCTCCCAACAAAGACTCAAATCAGCCTACGCATCCGCGCATTCTGATCAGAGTCTTCGTTGTCCGCATGAAAATACCTTGCATCCTTGGCTATCCAAAAGGCGCCGTGAAGATTCTGATCAGACTGCGCGAATGCGCAGGCTGATCTGAATCTTCGCTGAGTGCATATGTTTGAAGGTACGTTTTCTGACGTTCCGGTTCGGATGATTTTACAATCGATTGCGATCCTAAAACGTGAGGTTAACTTTGACAAAATCAAACTAAATTGATGCAGAATTATTATTATAAATGAAGTATAACAATAGTCCAAATGGCATATTCTTGGCAAAACATTTATCTTACAATGTCAAACCAATCATTTTATTAATTCATTACATGCCTACGTTTCAAAGATCAGAGTCAGTTAGTACAACTTGTCTTACGTACAGGTTTATAAAAATATAAAGTTATACAGAAAAGGCCATATTCTTTCTTGCACACCAGATAAGGAAATCCAGGATTTAACCCTGGTCGAAAAATTCTTTTCTTGCACACCAGAAAAGGAAATCCTGGATTTAACCCTGTGATAGAAATTCTTATCCTACCGAGGTTATTCTACCCAGGTTAAGATAAAAGTGGAGAAATCTCGCGTGTTTGATATGCACTGGTTGTAATGAACGTTACGTACGCCATCTTTAATGTTTACGTCGATGAACGTAATGAAGTCGTTAAACGCCATAGTAATGTCATCACAATATGGCGGACGTCAGCAATCGAAGTGACTGCATTAGTAAAAAGTCTACGTTCAGAACTGAAAAGTGTGCAAAAAATGAATCTATCATAGGTGTGAGGGGTAGATAGAAAAATCCGTCCCTCGCGATCACAGTCTGGCATCGCTCGGCAAGCCTCGTTCTGCCAGACAGTGATCTTCGGGACGGATTTTTCTATCTACCCCTCCCACCAATGATAGATCCTTATAATCTTTCCCAGGGTAAGATAAAAATCGAGAATTCTCAAGTGTTTGATATGCACTGGTTGTAATGGACGTCACGTACGCCACGTTAAGGTTTACATCATATAATGACGTCATTAAACGCCACAGTAATGTCATCACAATAAGGCGGACGGTGGCAAACTGCATTTTTAAAAAAAAATCTACGTTCAGAAAAGAAAGGTGTGCAAGAAAAAGACTCTATAATCGGTGTGAAGGGTAGATAGAAAAATCCGTCCGTCGCGGTCACAGTCTGGCATCACTCGACAAGCCTCGTGATGCCAGACAGTGATCCTCGGGGCGGATTTTTCTATCTACCCCTCCCACCAATGATAGATCCTTATAATCCTACCCAGGGTAAGATAAAATTCGAGAATTCTCATGTGTTTGATATGCACTGGTTGTAATGGACGTGATGTACGCCACGTTAAGGTTTACATCATATAATGACGTCATTAAACGCCACAGTAATGTCATCACAATATGACGGACGTCGGCAAACTGCATTATTAAAAACATCTACGTTCAGAAATGAAAGGTGTGCAAGATAAAGACTATCATCGGTGTGAGGGGTAGTTAGAAAAATCCGTCTCTCACGATCATAGTCCGGCATCACATGGCAAGCCTCGTCCTGTCAGACAGTGATCCTCGGGACGGATTTTTCTATCTACCCCTCCCACCAATGATAGATCCTTATAATCTTTCCCAGGGTAAGATAAAATTCGAGAATTCTCATGTGTTTGATATGCACTGGTTGTAATGGACGTGATGTACGCCACGTTAAGGTTTACATCATATAATGACGTCATTAAACGCCACAGTAATGTCATTACAATATGACGGACGTCGGCAAACTGCATTATTAAAAACATCTACGTTCAGAAATGAAAGGTGTGCAAGATAAAGACTATCATCGGTGTGAGGGGTAGTTAGAAAAATCCGTCTCTCGCGATCATAGTCCGGCATCACACGGCAAGCCTCGTCCTGCCAGACAGTGATCTTCGGGACGGATTTTTCTATCTACCCCTCCCACCAATGATAGATCCTTATAATCCTACCCAGGGTAAGATAAAAATCGAGAATTCTCAAGTGTTTGATAAGCACTGGTTGTAATGGACGTCAGGTACGCCACGTTAAGGTTTACATCATATAATGATGTCATTAAACAGTAATGTCATTACAACAATATGGCGGACGTCGGCAAACTGCATTAGTAAAAAAATCTACGTTCAGAAATGAAAGGTGTGCAAGATAAAGATTCTACCAGCGGTGTGAGGGGTAGATAGAAAAATCCGTCCCTCGCGATCATAATCTGGCATCACACGGCTAGCCTCGTCCTGTCAGACAGGACAGTGATCCTCGGGACGGATTTTTCTATCTACCCCTCCCATCAATGATAGATCCTTATCATCCTACCCAGGATAAGATAAAAATCGAGAATTCTCAAGTGTTTGATAAGCACTGGTTGTAATGGACGTCACGTAGGTCATGTTAAGGTTTACATCATATAATGACGTCATTAAACGCCACAGTATTGTCATCACAATATGGCGGACGTCGGCAAACTGCATTATTAAAAAAAAATCTACGTTCAGAAATGAAAGATGTGCAAGAAAAAGACTCTATCATCGGTGTGAGGGGTAGATAGAAAAATCCGTCCCTCGCGATCATCGTCTGGCATCACACGGCAAACCTTCCTGCCAGACAGTGATCCTAGGGACGGATTTTTCTATCTACCCCTCTTACCAATGATAGATCCTTATAATCCTACCCAGGACAAGATAAAAATCGAGAATTCTCAAGTGTTTGATAAGCACTGGTTGTAATGGACGTCACGTACGTCACGTTAAGGTTTACATCATATAATGACGTCATTAAACGCCACAGTATTGTCATCACAATATGGCGGACGTCGGCAAACTGCATTATTAAAAAAAAATCTACATTCAGAAATGAAAGATGTGCAAGAAAAAGACTCTCTCATCGGTGTGTGGGTAGATAGAAAAATCCGTCCCTCGCGATCATCGTCTGGCATCACACGGCAAGCCTCGTGATGCCAGCCAGTGATCCTCGGGACGGATTTTTCTATCTACCCCTCACATCCATGACAGACCCGTATATTTTTGCACCAAAAGAAGAAAAGATGAGGAACAAGTATTGACAAGACAAAGCGGCATAGTTACAATAACCGACAAACAAACAAAAATGAACTGCAACAGAAGAACCGCCATGGACTGGTTAGCAGAATCAATATTGCACGGTGGATAGGTAAATTGGCATAAAGGCGTCAGATCGTCCAAAACTTCATGGGTTTGTTTATTTATTTTATTTTATTTTTATTATTTTTGTTTGTTTGTTGTTTTTGTTTGTTTGTTTGTTTGTTTGTTGTTGTTTTTTGTGTGTGTGTTATTTTTTGTTTTTCTTCTTCTTCTTCTTCTGTTCGCCCGCTTAGCAAAATGGATGGAGATGACATAAAAAGCGATTTTGCAAAGACATCTGAGTGAGTTTGACGGATTTTTCAATATACACCTCACACCCATGAAAAATAAATCTTTTGAGAGCCACTTACCATTTTACTTTGCGTCGAACAGAATCCCGAAACAGGATAACCAGAGTTGGAAAAATCATCATTGAATACAAATAATCACAAAACTTAAATGAAACAAAGACGACGGCCCAAAGGCAATTTGAAACCAAAGCAAAAGAAAACCACAATTTGGAACACGATAAAAAATAATATTTTGGCAGCCTTATCATCTTATATGAGCAGTATGCATATTTAAAAAATCTACATGTCATGGTCCAAATAATTAGACATTATGTTAACAAACTTATGTAAAATATATCATTCTTAGCCATAATTCTAAATAAGCATCTGTCGAAAAAATAAGTCAAAGGCCAACGTAGGACAACCATCAGAACGAAGTTGGTAGATCTCCCATCTTCAATGTTCTACACTCAGTCTGAAAGCTTTCTTGGTTCTGGAGCACTCTTTGCTCAGACATGACTCTCGGAATACTGTTAAAGGGTAAATACATTACTTGCTTCACTCTGAATCTGAATATTGAACCTACTCTCTTTGAATCATTTTGAATCTTCGTGAAATTACAAATAATCTAACACGCTGCGTAATTCACAAATGCTATGAATCATGGTATTATTTTCAAGATTGCTTTTAAGATGACATACTCATTTATCATTCAAGGCTTCTGCGGAATCCCAGACATTGTAGAGATACGCAATAAATTAGCTGCACGAGTCATCTAGTCCGAGCATAAGACTATTTATTATACACACTATACAAAGCTGATAATCCAAAAGTGCCTTAAGATCGCAGGGCATAAATAACACATCCAAATAATATGTCAAAGATCCTGAGGTGAGTTCAACAATGCGAGCACTCACCGAGCGACCGTTTGCTTATTTTCTGAATGTGAGCGCTCACGAAACAGGCGGAAAGGTGTATCGCATTGGTTTTCCAATAGGGCGGCGTACCAGGGCTGTGTTCAGCAGAAGAGCAAAGTGATGGCGAATGTTTTGCTCTGGACCTAATGGCGAGCGCCAACAGGAGCAGAGGTCCAGAGCAAAACTCTGAGAGCAAAACACTCGCGGGTAACTTGCACTACTGAACGTAGCCCCGATTTTCTAGTTACAGGGCGCAGCCATTTTCGTTCAATATACTTGAAATGAATTTTGATTGCGGCATTTACATTTACTGTAAAATGAAAAGTCCGAAAGGTATAATTTGTAATATTTACGCCCAGAATACTCAGTGGAAATTAGAAAAGCAAGAATAATGTATTGACCAAGTGCCCACTGCGGTTCATGATACAATTTTCGACCATTCGATCGCTCGAGTGAGACTTACTTTGTTGTACACTCCTCTGATAATAGGGGTAGGTATTAAATAAATATCAGCTCTGTACCGGATAATAAATGATGCCCCGATAATGCGAGTCAGAATCTTTGCTGTCCACCTGAAGACAATTTGGATCCTTCGCTACCAATGTAGTGCCCTGTGGAGATTTTGATCAGATAGCGCGGATGTGCAGATTGATCTGAGTCTCCGCTGAGCGCACATGCATTATAGCAAGAAATGCCCCGGCTCAAATCATTTACAGATTAAAGGAAAACACACATCAAATAATAATTGTATCAAAAAATAAATAACCTGTAAAGCTCATCAGTTTGGAGAATAAATATGAAAGTCGGTTGAAAAATAAGAAAGTTAATGGATTTTGAAATTTTAGGAACTGTTGTCATGGAAGCCGCCATTTTCGTGAGTTATTGACGTCATAACAACCTAATTACATATGCAAAATTTAAATAAATCATATCTGAAACAATATTTTGCTATTGTGTGACTGTAAATATGTTAATTTACACATAAACTGTCAACTAGCTCAAATAAGCAGCATATTCTTGTCAACAGGCTTCTTGTTTGTGTCTTAAAAAATAAAAATATCTGATTAAATAGTCAAAATGGCAACGCCCATGTTCGCAGTAATACAAAATATAACTTACAACATATTTATTCCTTAACGGATTTTGATCAACTTTGCGCCAAGGTGCTTGTTTTCTAAGGCTGTGTATTTCAGGGTATACTTTGCATTTAGTGGGTCTTTCCCTTTAAATTAAATAACGGGATTCTGTCCGAACATCTAGCGATACCATCTCTTAAAATGTGTGCACATTGTCAGCATCAGGTTTATCAAATTAACAGGTATCTCTTTTTTACGTTTAACAATCTTTTGATTGATTTTAACGTTTTGAACGTTTACTATTATTGTGTATTCAGCTGAGTTCCATTAGAAACGTGGTGGTTAGTTTCTACGAGTATATCCTAGAGGAGACTTTGTAATGAAGAGACAGTTTTACTGTTCCGTGAGAACTGTAATGAAAATTGATAATTCATATTTCAGTTAGGCTTGTTATAGTTATTTTCATCTGATAGAAAAATGGGTAATGGTATAAGTGAATTTACATACACCATTGGTACAAACCTGATCTATACAAGTTTTGTCCATTACACTTAAAACAGGACCAGCTAGCATTCGAATCTATATCGGACCGTTATTTGCCCGACAGGAATCCTGTCGGGCCGATAACGATCCAATATAGATTTAAGTATAATGCTACCTGGGGATATTTGTAAAAGTCAGTATATTATAGAAAGGGGGAACAAACTGTTACAAAGATGGAAGTGAGAAAACTATCTCCTTCAGTATAAACTGCTAGTTTACTGTGTCCTGTCCACTTTCACTGACACTTTACGACAAGTGATTAAGGACAATTAATATACTTTCAGGAGACGCAACTCTGTAAAAATTGTTTGTCCGCTCTTCCGAAAATTGGTCTACTCGTAAAAGAAAACAAATGCTCTACTAGGAGCAGATTTTGTCCTTTTAGTGTAAATAATTATCGTACCATCAGAAAAGGGGTCTATTCTATAAGGAAACAATTCAGAAGGGGACAGATCGTTTTGACAGATCTCTTTCCCATGAAAGTGTACAAGTTCCCCTTAACAGGCTAAAGGTAAGCAATCATCACGTGAATGCACAATTAATATGCAATATAGTTACTTCTCTTGCATTAACAAATACATTCACCAACACAAACTTTCAGTTAAAGATTTTTATCGCAACCGGGCATCCAAGGCACATAGGGTCTGCACCGGAAAATCCGAATTAGTTTTGCCTGGACCCTGGCTTGAAACGACCTCTGCGCATAATTCATTGGCAGAGAAACCTCGCCCGGACAGGATGCTTGGGACCTGGTCATGCTAGGGACCTGGACTGTAAGTTTCATGATTGAAATATTGAAATAAAAACCAATACGCATGTATTACTAATGCACAATATAAACTCACACTTGCTCAATCGTGCCTCCAGACCGGGAGAGCTCGTAAAGTAAACCAAAAACATGCACTAACACTTCGTCCGACCCAGGGCTCCTCCTCCATGTCACAACAGCAGCAAACATCTGGTTTTTCCTGAATCCCTAACGCCTCTGTTTAAGGTCCTCCAGTCGTGTGTCTTCATCTGTCGGAGCCATGGGTTAGTTGAGTTATTGTTGCTGGTTGAGTTCCACCCTGCTCTACTAGGCCGAAGCTATGGTGGCATATAACTGACATCTAAATATTGAGATACTTAGTCGGCTTTTTCTGCTTTTATGTTGACTTAAAATGTATGACCTGATACTATATCGATTTCCGTTGACAATGGTTATCGCGACTGCAAGTCTAATACTGTCCAGAAGTGCCATCCACAACGTCAGCATCACGAAACACTTTTACAACTACATGTCGACATTATAATTATTATCTCGACTTCCGGTCATGTTATGTAGTAGGATTTGTTGAGAAGATAATGATAGTCAGATAGTGATTATGCTGGTCGAGATACTTAAATTCTGGATGATGTGACATATTAAGTTTAGGGCTTAATATAGTGTTTGGTGGCATATAGATATTATATAGTTATCATTTCTTGTAAACAACTCTGCGATTGCAATGACTGGCGCTGCCTATGTGATTTTGGTCTAAAAATAAACTTTTACAACTACGAAAACGTATCTCAACGCTAACTGGCAAATCATGACATGTAAAAGAACCGGAAGTCGAGATAATAAAAAATAATAGAAAATAAGTCGTCATACAATGTTAACACGCTTTGGTTTCTTGAAGGCAGCTTAGAGCAATATTACGACCTGCAGACGCAATAACCATTATCAATGGAAGTCGATATAGCATCAAGTCATACATTGTTAGTCGACATAAAAACAGAAGAGGTCGACTTAGTATCTCAATATTTAGATGTCAGTTATATGCCACCATACGAAGCCTTTCGAGTCAGTTAAAAATGACGGAAAATCTAGCAAGTGTGTCCAATCCCATTGTTACGACTCCACGATGCACCAACTCGTCGGATGCCAACGTGCCCATGGCTGATTCGTCGGTGTTGTGCCCTGTCGGAAGATTAGCCGCCATCTTATAGGGGTCGTTGCCGCCACATCATCACTTCGAGATTCTTTCGGGCGATAGTACGAAGTGGTCAGCAACACACCTTAAGGAAAATGGACACAATGTAAAAACAACCCTGTCATAATAGTTTTGCCTCCCATCTAAAAAGGAATCTACTCCAAAAGGAAAGAATTTGCTCCTCTTGGGAGCAAATTCTTTCCTTTTGAGGTAGACCCTTTTTCAGAAAGGGCTTGGTGCAGGAAAACAAACAGGGGGTCATAAAAGTTATCTTTCTTGTAGCAATGTCCGTTCACCTAAACTGGTTATCAGTAAGAAAGCAATTCAAAAGTGGCTTAATGTGCGGGAAACCAACAGGAAGTCAGAAAGACGTTTGCTTTAAAAATGACGGAAAATCTAGCAAGTGTGCCCAATCCCATTGCTACGACTGTTATGTATATTCCTAGTGTAGATTTCGATCTCTTAACAAACTCTTGTTCTCTACAGGACTTTGAAACAAACTAATCATACTAGCAATTTTAAAATTTATTAAAGACACCAACATGTTTGTGTGCTAGTATTCCAAACATTTCGTTTTTGCACTTTGCTAAATTTTAATATCAGCATATCAAAAAGTTTGCACTGTTAAGGGCCACAATTTCCTTTCTAAATATGTACTATTTGTTATGTAAAATGGTATTGTATCATTGTATCTAAGTGCATGTATTTCATGCAGCAGGGAGAGAACTATCTAATGATGTTATAACACATGTCCAACCCCTTTGCTTAATATGCAAAAATTTGATTAATCGATGTCTATGAGAAATTAGGAGTGGGTTAGACTGGCATACGTCCAAGAGATGAGACCGATTCTAACAAAGTCAAACCAAACATTAAGATATTGTCTCTCTGATACAGTCTAATAAAACTACAATCTCATTCAGTCTGAGCCAAATAATAGAAAGCGAAATAAGGAATCTCTTTTAAAAAAATCTTTTTATGATGCACCTATAGATAGGGACTTACTGAATGAACTGTTACCAGTCTAGGAGTCGGTTGGCATGCCCATAATCGTATTTTAAAATAATCCGATAAGTAGGGGTAGGTCGTTTGGCATTATGATCACCTCATTGGGGAAGAGAGACAGCGGGTTGTTGTTTTGTCGTTTATGTACTATCCTTTATGTTTGTTTTGCTCCTACTTTTGATGTACTTTGGAGGCTGAATGTTCTGTGATTGTAGCACTTCCTGGACATCTTCTTCAGTACAGTGAATCCTCGTTACAACGACAGCATTTGTTCCCAAAGGCGTTACCATTAAAATGGATTTACGGTTGTACAGAATATTTATTGAGCAGACTGATATGTAAGAAAAGTATTGCTTTGTTCTTATTTCCTCATAGAACATATTATTTTGGATATTTGATAGAATCACCTCACTGAGATGATTTTAACAAATATTCAAAACATATGTTTCTTTAAAGTATTAAATACGAAATTCTTGCTTAACTTGTGACTAATTGTTACCTCTTAAGCGAAGGTTTTGTGACAGTCAAATTGTCATTATAACGAATTTAGTCGTTGTACCTAGTATCGGTATAAAAAGGGGTGTCTGTATTTTGGTCATATCACATTGCAGTCGTCGGTCATCAAAAAATTAATTATAGGTAGTTTAGTGGTATCTACCTGAAAAAAAAACCAAAAAAAACAAGAATTTTAAATTTACAAATTCGTCAACTAGAAATAAAACTTGCGAAAAGACGCGCATACAAATGATACAAACGCAACGAAATACATGAACTTTACCCATTCACTTTTGTTTTACTGTCAGACCCTTAACTGTCAGTTCCTTTAGAATTGTTGCGTGAGAAAATGAGAATGATACAGGTAAAACACATTCATTTCTCTCACCGATGTCAAAAACTGCATTGTAGACGCATTTCGTCGTTTTTATCTTGTACCTGCTAATAACTTTCTTCCCTTCTGTTTGTTTACTGCTCACTAATGATTTTTGGGTGTTCAGATAATGACGCTTTTGGTTTTGAATCACTGTGATTATAAACTATTCACTGAATATGTTCATCAGGATAGATTAATCCAAAAGTTCTTTTCGGTTTAACCAATTATCGAGAACCGTCATCAGACTATGGCCTTGACCTCGTGATGTCACAGCATGTCACTGCATGTCACTAGACTGGGTACTAGTGGGAAACAACAGCTACAAATAAAAGTCAAAAACCAGTATAGTGGTAATCAGTCCAAATCCCGTGACATCACGAAGTCAAGGTCACATTCGGATGATGGTTCTCGATGAGAACCGAAACTGTCACAGTTATTACATATTCCTCAACTGTGACCGGAAGTGAAAATTCTTATTTTGGATAAGCCGAAAAGTCTGATTGCAAACTATGTGCATTAGAACGATAGCCAAGTGGTTAGAAAGTTTGACTGCGGTAGTAAAGGCTTTGGGTTCAGCTAGCTCCGACCATCGACTGTAAAACTCTCATCACGAAAACATACCTATATAATTTTGACCCCACTTTTATATAATAAAACTCGGAGAAAAAAAAAAGCTACAGTGTTGCATATGAACAGACTCAGGCAAACTGATTCGTGATTTTGTGTTTTTTTTTGTTTCCAAAGGCAATCCTTTTTTACTTTTATTTTCTTTAACTGAGAGTTTTGAGGGGCCCTACTAGAAAAGGTCTTGTACTTAAATCTGGTGGGAGATTGTTCCAGAGTCTGGCTGTGCGGGAAAAGAATGAGTATTTATGGGGATTATATCTAGATAAGCGAATAGTAGCATAGTGGGGGAAAAAGAGCTGAGCAATCCAGTTGTCCTCGCAGTGGCTGTGGTGCAGGGAAAATCGTTTTCCACGCTATTCCCGTGGGTGGTGGGAGTGGGGAGCAGTCGATACAGATAACTGGTGCATAAATGTCCATAAATGGTCCGTGAACTTGGTTCATGATATATCACGGATATAGGTCGATGGGTCTGTAAATTAGTTTTTAATAGGTGGTCCTTAATATTTATTATTATTTTATTCTACACTATCATTGCTTTTAACTACTTGTACTACTAACACGCCATGTGCATATAACATCCAAATAATACTCACAAGTGGGTTTTGAATTATAAAGAGATAGAAAAGGTGGTCTTTGAATTGTCCGTCAATAGGTTTGTACATGTGCCATGTTCTCAATCTAATTTGGTCCATAGTAGTCGGTGAACAGGCCCCGAGATTACAAAACTTTTTTCATGCTTAACTTGGCTGAGCATGAATTTTTCTCTGCTAATAAATATGAAAATGCCAACAATAGTTGCGTTTTTCATGTTTATTAGCAGAGAAATTCCTGCTCAGCTTTGTTTAGCAAGAAAGAATTTGAAATTGTTAGTTATTTAAGATTTATTAGCAGGACAAATTTCATGCTGAGCTGAGTTGAGCATGAAAAAGTTCTGTAATCTCGGGCCCCGGTAGGCACAAAGCCTGACAGATCAGTGAATTTTATTCTATTCTGTTGCCTACTGCGGTCTTTGAGACGGGTTTCACCCAGAATTTACCGGGTTTTCAACTTCCGTATTAGCGGTAAATGCAAAATAATCGTAATAAAAAAAATAAATCAACAACAGATTTGGTTCATATTTAGACTTTTAAACCCTTTTGTAAGAACAGTTGTAAAAACTTTGTATTCCTTGATCATGCGTCCTTCACAAATTTTACTTTCAGGCCAATCCATAAAATGTCCTTTACCCACTTTTTATTCCCACCTGGCACAGTTTCTGATAACCACGCTGTGAGCAGATTCAGCAGACGACAAACTGGAGATATTTTCTTAAATTTTTCCTAGAAAATACGACACTTCATGCAAATCATTACTTCATGCAAAGTGTCTCCTAAGGAGACGATAAACCTGAACTATCACATCTTATTTTCGGGTCCTACTAATCACCCTCTGGCACCCCATGTCATCCCACGGCACTAAATTATCTCATCGTACTTATTAATTAAATGCAGAAATTACTCAAGGATATTAGTTTTATGTATCAAAATTTGTTTTTGTGATAGTTTAAGACATTAAACTAACTTCAAGAGCTTATCTCGGGGTGCCTAAACACTCAATGTAAATTCTCAGTTTAATTAAATAAGATGAAAACAAGTATTACAAACTATTAATGTCGATTATCCCATACACATATTTTATGTAAATTTACATATATTTTGGTGCCGTGGGGTACAAAAAAATTACGAGAGGTTTAAACATAATAACAATTTTAATTCAAACACAAAACTATTATTGTCCATCTAAATCACACACATATATATAATATACATATATCTTTTGATGCCGTGGGGTGCAAACATTTACGAGAGTTTTAAACATAATATTTCACTTTCACAAGTCATCAATATAAATTTTCTGTTTATTAAGACAGAGATAAGTATTACAAAACTATCATTGTCCATCTAAAACACATATTTTTATGGTAAATATACATATACAGTACAGCTCAGGTAAAAGAACCAAAAAAACTCTTTATTCCGAATATCAGCGTTTCGCGGATTTCCCAAAAACACTTCGAATCAAACCGAGTAAACGTAATATTCGGCGGACACCACTCACAAGTCCGCCGAAAGCATGTGTTATGCGAAGTTACTCGGAATAGTAATATTGTATCCGGAGGCAATATTTCTCGTGAAGTGATGCGAAATTCCTCAGAGTAATTTGACTGAATACCTGTCCGATTTTTATATATTTATTTATTTAATAAATAAAGTTATTTAGATATTTCTTTAATAAATATATTTTTATTTATTTATATATCTTTATTTTTCCATCATATAGTACAGTCTGTGTGAAGGTTATATCATCCACGCTCATGCAGATGCGCAGGTTGATCTGAGTGCACTGATCACAAAGGTCTTATTGTCCCAAAAGTGTTTTCCAAATTTCCGCATTCCGATCCCCCAAAATTAGGTCCATTCCATTGTTTTCTTAAAATATCAACCAATGCTGCCTTGTTCCCTGAATATATTTGGGTGCTCCCTAGGTCCAAAGATAACCCCGGTAGCCCCATTCACTGTTCGAGCACCTAGCGTGGGCCTCAACAAAGCTCCATATAGATAAGTACCGGATTTTTTGGCTTAGTCTAGTTCGGCCATACAATTAGATCCAGCATGGTCATTTTTACTTAATGTGCCGTAGAAAACAAAACAAACACACAAAAATCACAAAGAGAATCAAACATCTGCCCCCAATTGACGAATTACGTATTTATATTTGGTATTCCTGTAACGACCTTTCCCTTTCAATATAAATGACGTACTTTGGTAAAAGACCGAGAAATTCTCAGTCGCGTGCAGCAACCGCACATGTCCGTATGAATTTACTTAAAGGGCGCTTCTGCTATCAAAGAGGCATTGAATCAACAACACAGCACATGTGAAAAGAGTGTCTGTCACACGAAAACACAGTTTTACGCACACAAGGGGAAATAGAGGCTAATGTCAATTCAAATGAGTGAGTGAGCTTTTTACGTCCCACTAACAGCTAGGTCATATGAAGATGTGGACTTGGTTTAAAGTCCAGTATGAAAGGCTTGAGAAGCCTGGGATCGAACTCATGACCCCTGGGTGACAAGGCGAGAAGGTTTACCACTACACCACTGAGGCATCATTTCCCAATATTTCATACTGTTAAATATGTAATAAAAGGGCTGCAGACATTTCGCCATGCCCCGCCACTGCACTTACATCAAGCAAGTGCCATGACACTGTTAATAAACTAATAAAGTTTCAAGAAAATATCTCAAATAGTTTTCAAGTTACAGAGCGGACATCTCGTCTGTCACAGAGTTTTGGGAATAGGCTGGAATTTCATTGTCGATCATCAATTTTGTAAAACCGAATGATCATCGATTAATAATCGACTTGTAGAAAATATATTCACTCTTAATTTAGTGCTCTTTCAAGTACTTATTCATTGCTCCAGATCAAAAGAGGGGTATCCAGATAATATTTTTCTTATTTCTCCATGAAAACATATGTTGTGGGTACTCATTAGAAGCACCTCCATGAGGCGCTTCTAATGAGTATCCAGTGCTCCAGCTAGCCCTATATGAAAGGGCAAGCTGCCCCTCTTGCCCTCTCCTGCCACCCCTCTGCCTTATTTAAGCTGTCTTCTGTCTTATTTCCTCCAGACATAAAACCCTATATTTTGGTGAAAATTTCATGAAAATCGGACCAAAATTAAAAAAGTTATCCATGTTTAAAGGTCAGTTTTATGTGTACTCTGTTTTTGAAGAATTTATTGTGGAATGGGGTTATATTTTGTAACATGTCTTGATACTAGCATATCGTGCCCTCATTTTTGTGTGACCATGCAAAAAGTGCCCTACCTGGCACCCCTCTGCCCTCAAATCCTAGCTGGAACACTGGTATCAGTACTTTTGGGTTGTTTTTTAAGGCTATTTTATCAGTTTTTTTTTTTTTTTTTTTTTTTTTTTTTTTTTTTTTTCACTTTTATTAACCACAAATCTAGAATGACCCAAATAGACAGCTTTGAATTTCATTACTTTATAACTTGCCTATAAAAATGAAAGGTGAGAAAAGCTTGTTTCTAAAAGCAGAATTTTCCAATTATGTCGACTACAAAAAATCTCTCTGATCATCAGTCACAAGAGGCAAAAGTGACTGATGATCAATTATAATCAATCATCAGTGGCAACACTAGTATAAGGCATTATACCAAGAAAGAAAGAAAAATGTTTTTGTTGCACCTAGAATGCCTTCACGAAAATGAAGACATACAGCAAAAATAGGTCTGTTCTGGATATTGCAGCCCTGTTCTAGTTATTGGGTCAACATGTACATAAGGTATCTTGAGCGGTGTCTCTACCCTACAAGAGATCGTGATATGACATTACTGTTAAAAGTAAAGAGAAACTTATGTTACAGATTTTTTTCTTTTCATTTTATAGCTAAGAAATGGAGGGAGACACAGACATTGAAATAAAAAATTTAAAAGAACAGTTGGAAGTAGCTGAGCAGAATGCAGCAAGAGCAGCTGAGCTGGGAAAGATGTTACTGGAGCAGAATGAAGAGCTAAGTGACAGACTAGATGACCTCAGGAAACAGAATGATAAAAAGTTAGAGGTAATCACAGCTCTGACAAGAAACTGCCGTATTTACATACCCTAAGTATTGGGACACCTTATCTTCTTACCATGCTTGATGCTTGTCATAAAATCTGAACATTCTATGACCAGTTGATGTGCCTAAAATATTTTGGATGAATGGCAAACAGTGTAGACCCTGATCAGATGCCGCATTCTGCTGCTCTGATCTGCATGTACGTTGTTACACCCCCTGCAAACTTTGTTTGTGGGGAGTATAATGTTTTCACATTGTCCATCTGTTCGTCCATCTGTTTAAATTTTGATTTCTGCTTCTTAGCTTGCTAAATAATTTAAGGAGTCTTCTTATATTTTGCATAAATGTTGATATTGATGGGATGTTGCTGTTAGAAGAAAATAATGGCCTAGGAGTTAATTCCGTTAAGTTATATCCTTTTGTTATTCTTCAAAATTTGCTTTGGCATGAATCTATATAGGCATCAATGGTGAAATCAACTTGTCTCAAGGTATTTGTTGAAGCAATCTGATACTTGCCGACTCATTATAGACATACATGTATTGAACATGTGCATGAAGAAGTATGATGCTGAAAAAAAACATTTTCATCAGAACGTGAGCTTTTTTAACTAAGCCATTGTTTGGTAAATCTTGACAACTGGATTTTGTATGGTCTGATGCTAAGTGCATCTGAGATAGTGCATGCATGGTGAAATCAGCTTATGTCAAAGTATTTGTTGACACATTCTGATACGTTGCAGATTCATGGGAAGACATATTGAACATGTTTGATAATGTGCATGAAGTTTTATACATGAAAAAATCATTTTTGATACAATGACAGCCACTTTAACTTAGACATTATGTCCATTCATATATCTGTCTGTCTGTAATGATTTCCTTAATCACATACAACCTGAAGCAAATATTATTGTCTGTCTTTCTGTCTGTATTAATTTCCTTAATCACATACAACCTAAAGCAAGTATACATTTTAATACATTGCTTTTCAGTATCCAGAAGACAATCATAACCTATCAGGTGTACGGTAAATGTCCTAAAATATCCAACACCTAAGTGTCTGACAAAATTGCATATGCAAATAGTGCAGACCCAGATCAGACTGCTCCTAAAGAGCAGTCTGATCAGAGTCTACACTATTTACCATTCCACTAAGCATTTTAAGAGACAACTGCGTAAAAAGCAAACTTTAAGCCAAAAAAGCATGGAATAAAATGTTTGAAATTTTAGGACATTTACCATATCTAATAAGCACTACTTATTGATACTTCTTTTTATTCAATAAAAAGGTTGTTATTTTTCAGGGCTGGAAAATTCCTTTCGTCCGCTTGCCATGATAAGTGACCTTCAAGTTCAGCACAGGACGAGTGTAAATTCTAGATTTTGCCCCTATAATTTATTAAAATCACAATACCTCTGGCCATGTAGGACGAAAAGAGATTTAAAGAATTTTCAAGCCCTGTTTTTACATTTCTGTCAGGGAAGTGCAAATGAAGGGAATAATAACAGGTCACAATTTCAGATTTCATCATCATCTAATGGAACAACCTGATTGTTGCAAACTGAAAACTTCTGATAATAATGCCATGTTTAATTCTTAAAGGGCGGCCTTGGTGGCTCAGTTGGATGTATGTCTGACTGGTGATCAGAAGAGCATGGCTTCGATCCCTGTAGGGTCCAGCAACAATTTTTCATAATCATGAAATATTTTCTAGGGTCATTCTCCCTCTTCCACTGATTCAAGAAGTGCAGTTGTCAGTTTCTGGCAAAAGAATGTGCACAAATTCTGGTTAACCACTTAGAAGAGTAAGCCTGCACAGGAAAAGTGTGATTAACCGGTAGGTAAACTGACGTCTCAACATGACCTTAATAAATTGAGCTTGTTAAACTCCAGACCAACCAAAAAAACAAAAAGGGATAAACCATATAATATACTCTTCATAGCACTATATTTAGACCTAATTCGATTTTGGTGACCATGACCTCTTTTTTTCATTTTCAAGGTCAGCACAGAATAAGTAGTACCACATTTACGTGGTTGGGGGTCATCTTTTGATTTGTGGAGCATCCACATGGCTGAATGGTTAGCGCTTTTCACTTCAGTTTACAAGGTTGCGGGTTCGAATATTGCGAGAGGCAGAATTCAGTTTATGAGTGTACAGCACTAACTGCACAGAGCCTTTCATTATCACCCTTGAGGCTTCATCGTGGCTCAAATGTTGAAAGAACTGTAAAACACCTGGGCCCAGTTGTTCAAAAAAAAATGATGTCATTAGTTAACATACCAATAAACTTTGATCATTAAATACACTGTATGGCATAATCGCTTATATTTTTGCTGAAAAAATGTGAGTAGCTTTTGCATTTGCAAAAGCTACTCACATTTTTTCAGAAAAATACCTGTGAATTAAATATTGTACTTACTAGAACAGTTAGCATTTTGACCACTAATGAGCTTGTTAAGCTAATGATGTTTTGAACAACTGGGCCCATCATCATCACTATCTTATGCTTTGTAGGTTGCAGAACAAGAAAAGTATGAGTTACAGGTGAAACTGGATCAGAAATCGAGTATGGAAGATTGGTATAATGAGGAGATTACTCACCTTAAACAACAAGCTGAGGGACATGAGGACTTGAAGAAAACTCTGGAAACAGAAAGACATATGGAAACCTCTAAGTTAACAAGACAGGTAAACTGGAGTCTCATTTTAAGCATTCAAATGCTTATCACAACTGCAGTAGATGGCATTTTGATTTTTTTTTTGATTTTTTTTTTTTCATTCATTTTTTAACCCTTGTCCTGCTGAACCCGGATATACCCAGCCTTTGCAAACAGTATAGATCCAGATCAGTTGGCTTCTGAAGAAGCCAACTGATCTGGATCCGCACTGTTTGCCATTAAGTTTGTGAATTTATAGTAACAATGCGGATCAAGTAATCTGATTGGCTGAAAATTATAAGTGGGTGTGGCATCTTATTTTATTCAGCAGGACAAGGAGAAAATAAAGCTTGATACTTCATTTGAATTGTCTTCCGAGAAGACAACATTCTATAACAGGTTTCTTATTTTTTTTTTTTTTTTTCTCCCCAGAAAATAGGCTTTGACATTTCATGTAAATTGTCTCCTGTGTTTTTTTTTTCTGGGAAAATTACGGAAAAAAATGTTGTCAATTTGTCGTCTGCTGAATTAGCAGAGAAAGTTGTAAAGGTTAGATAAGGGAATAATTGTTATAACAGGGTGGCCACGCACTCTGGAAAACAGGGAAAATGGTGAAAAAAAATTCCCTGCAGGGAAAAATCAGGGAATTTGAAATTTTGCTGAAAATCAGGGAAAAATCAGGGAAGTTCAAAAAATCTTATCTTTGTAAGGTCAAAATATTCAAATTTTATAGCTGTTCAGATGTGGCTACTGGTGGTTTCTTTCTGCCATATGCTTAAAATACCTGCAGATCTAATCTTTCTTAAAGGTGGAGTACTTGTTAGGTGGAGTACTTGTTTGCTGTATATTCTGTTTTTTTTTTTGTTTTTTTTTTTCTCATTCCGAAGTGGACATTTTATTGCAAACCCAATGTCTATCATTAAATTTTGATGCAAAAATATACGTCAGTGCAGTTAGAAGTCAAAACGGAATTGAGCAACCCTTGCCCCAGAGCTCAAGTAGAAGTGTGTATGCATGCACCAATATCATATTCTTAAGAATGTATCAAGAATAACACAATGACTATAACAAGGGATAAAACTGGGTGTTTTACCATACCATTATGGCTGTATGTAGTACTGTGTACATACATTTATACTGGGGTTCACAAAAAACGGAGTCCATAATATTAGGTTCATGTTTCTGTTGGGATCATTTGCAGCTGGGAAATTCACATATAGTTAGTATGATACCTTGAACACATGAAAAAAGAAAATCCCAACCTGTCTATCCATTCCTTGAACACCTGAATAAGTAATTGCAAACAAGCAATTTTTAAGAATGGCCTTAGACAGTCTACCATGTAACAAAAAAAAAAAAAGAACAAAAAACCCCTACTATTTTAATAAATTGGAGGTGAAGGTGTGGCTACAAGGGGAGGTTGGAGGCCATATATTTTACCAGTTTTGATTTTGACTACCATGAAAGTAAATTAGCTCATGTACATCATCTTTTAGATAAATTTTCATTTAATTAAGAATATTGTGACAGCATTGTATATAAACATGTCACTTGACAGCATTTGAATCAGTATATGACTTCTAAAAGTAGGGGCCATTGCGATAATATTAAGGTTTTTAATCAGGGAAAATCAAATCAGGGAAAATCAGGAAAAAATCAGGGAATTTGATTGCTAAAAATGTGTGGCCACCCTGTATAATGATTGGAACACTGACTTTCTTGAACATATCTTGATTTTTATTTGTCAGATATGAACCCCACCATAGTATTATAAAGAGCCTGCAGGGGTTTCAGTATTATGGTAATGATGAGGACAGTTATTGTGATATTTGCATGTAGGCATATCTTGATTTTAAATTATCAGACATTGCATTCTGTGAACCCCATTATAGTATTATAAAGAGACTGCCGGGGTGTCAGTACTTTTTTCACACAGCTGGTATGAGAAAAGTAGCTGAGATTTTCAAAGATCTTGTACATAAATACATCAAACTTCAATGGCTCGAACATCTTTAGGACCATTGAAATTTGTTCAGGATAAGGGTAGTTTGAGCCACTGAGGGTTAAATCATGGCACCAGGTCAGGAAGCAAATGGCGATAATTTAGGGAAATTTTTTCGATCTTCTACACAGTAATGTCATGTTGAGTGTACTCATTAGAATTGCATCATTTGGGCAATTCTGATGAGTACACACAACATACAATTTCATGATAAAATATGAAAATTTCCGAAATATTTATTTTCTGTCGCTTTTGGAAGAATTTTGTAGGGACCGGACAAAGACAAATTCAAGTTAGCCATGCTAAACGAGCCATCAGTGTTAGAGCTATTGAGGTTCTACTGTATAAGAAAAATTAGCATACAAAGTCCATTACCATATTTACCCTAAGTATTGGGACACTTTGTCTACTTACCATACTTGTCCTAAAATTTGAAATAGTCCATTCTACTATTTGTTGACATGTATAAAATATTGCTGTATGTATGCCAAACAGTGAAGACCCTGATTAGACACCACATTCTGTGGCATCTGATCTGGGTCTACATGGTTTGCAAAGGCCTGTCTGCCCCAATACTTAAGTTATTATGGTACATAACAAGTCTATGTTATGTGTACCCCAATGTTTCCTCAGAATACATAGTAAATACAGGGATATGTAGGAGTCTACATAATTAGCAGATTTTCAGAACTTTGCACTTTTTAAAGCAGCTTTTCAATTTGTTGATGAAACATTTTAGAATTCTTTTTTGGTTCATAAATATGTTTTAATGGGCTAAATAACCAAAAGCTTCCACATTTCCCATACTATATAGTGGCCGGCCTTGGTGGCTCAGTCAGATGCGCATTTGACTGGTGATCAGGCAGTCATGGGTCCAATCCTTGTCGGATCTGGTGACATTCTTTCGTTGAGATGGATAATAAAATATTTTCTACAGTCATCCTCTCCTTTCCACTGATTCAAGAAGGGCAGTTGTCAATTTCTGGCGGAAGAATGTGTGCACAAGTACTGGTTAACTGCTTAGAGGACTAAGTCTGTCCAGGACAAGTGTAGTTAGGTAAACTGACCAGCTCGACATGACAATAGTGTTAACTGGACCGTTAAACTCCAAACCAACCACACTATATTGTGAAATACTGGGCTTAAATAGCTCTAGATAGGAGGGGTATCAAAATTTTGCTTTGGGCTTTAACCAATTATAGACTGAATGAACTCATCCACACTATATTTTGGAAGGTTCTAATTACAATTTTAGGTATGACAGGCTATGTGATTTAGATAATCCTAGAGCAAAATGGTTTAACTATTTGCAAACAGTGGAGACCCTGATCAGACACCACATTCTGCGCTGTCTGATTTGGGTCTGCACTGTGCCAGTTACCCTTTATAGGGGTCTCCAGACTACAAGGGGTAAATCACTACCAACTGCCTCCCTAAAAAAATTTACACAAAATTCATAATGTCCATTTGAGCCAGCGCACAACAAAACCTACAATAAGACCTGTGTGACCAGCAAAGACGCAGGTCAACCTGTTCATCTACCCAGTATGGTAAGGTTTTTCATTCATCCCATTTTGGATAGCCTAAAGGCTGTAGAAGGCACATGGGATCAGTGAAAACTCTGATCAGACTGCATGGATTTGCAGGCTGATCTGAGTCTTCACTGGTTGTACAAATATTATTGTAGGTTTTGTCATACACTGGCTCATTTTTCTTTTTTCTCTACAAAAACAAATTCTTGGGTGCTCATTAGGAGCACTTCTAATGAGTACCCACAGCATATGTTTCTATGGAGAAATAAGAAACAAACAGTATTTTTAGTTAAAAATTGGCTAAGCTAGAGCTGTGGCAAAGAAGTATACATTTCACATAGGCATGGTAATATGTGGTGAAATATACTTAAGTAGCAAGAGAACAATCCCTTTTTCCCAGCCACTAAAGACACTCTAGGACTGTCAGGTGTAGGTAAGGTTGGGTTTGCATGTGAATGAATGATGTGCAAATGTATACACCACTTTCTGGGCTAAGTCAGCAGAAATCAGATTGACATTTTATCTTATTTATCTCAGAAAAAAGGCTTTGACATTTCATGCTAAAGAGACAATTTGTATGAAATGTCAAAGCCTATTTTCTGAGAAAGTAAGAAAAATATTTCAAAATGTCTGCTGAAGTGTTTGCTCATTATGCTAAATGTTAAAGACTTACTGTTCAGAATTTTAGATTATTTATTGTAATTAAATTCATCTTGCTAAAAGTGAACCAAAATTTCAGATTGAAGAGCTGAGAGCAGAGGTGGACCACTGTCGGTGTACAGAGATCAGTTTACAACAGAAGAACACAGAACTAGAAGAGTTACTTCAAGAACGTTTGACCCAGACTGAGGTTACATTTTCCAAATCATTCTCCAATTCAGAAGAACTCAATCAACTACAGGAAGATGTTAATAACCTGCAGGTTGAAAATGTAAGCAAGGCATGCACTCAGAAACTGTTTGCATATATAAACATAGCTCCAGATATGGCACTTTTTTCAGCCAAAGAATATTGATCTTTTACTTATCTCTCATATGTTGTGGCTACTCTTTAGAAGTGCCTCACAGAGGCACTTCTAAAGACTACCCACAATATGTTTTCCGTAAGAAAATTATAATTTTTTGGATATCCCCTTTTATCTGGAGCTATGTGTAGATATACTAGTATATAAGTGAAAATACCCAAGAAATGTAACAATAATGAAGCAAAAGAAGGAGAGATGAGGAACAAATATTGACACTTAGCAAACATTACATAGGTAATCACTGATATACAAACAAAGAAGACCTGCAACAGATCTTGAGGAACTGCCTTGGAACAGTCTGTAGAAAAAAAAAATATACAGCCGAACCTCAATAGCTCAAACACTGTTCATTTACTATGGCTAATTCAAACTCGTTTTTGAGTCCCTACAAAATCCTTCTGATAGTTCAAGAAAACAAATATTTAGGGAAGTTTTCTTATTTCATCAGGAAATTGTATGTTGTCTGTACTCATTAGAATAACCTCATTGAGGCAATTCTTATCAGTACATTCAACATACCATTATTGTGTAGAAGATCAAAAGATATCCCTAAATTATGGCCATTTGCTTCCTGACCTGGTGCCCTGATTAACCCTCAGTGGCTCCAAATACCCATATTTCGAACAAATTTCCATGGTCCTAAAGGTGTCTGAGCTTTTGAAGTTTGACTGTACAGTTGCAAGGGGGCACAAACCAATTTTACTTGTGTGAAGCCTTACCATTTATTCAGATGCAGGTCCAAATTACAAACATGTTTGGTCTGCATATGGGTCCTCTACCTCATCAGTGAAACACCACATTAAAACACAAATAATGACAAGCACTGTGATGAAACAAAAGGGCTCAATGGCGATTTCAAGTCTGCTGAGAAGATAATTCAAACATGCTAATTAAGAACAATCTTTCAGTACTTTTACAGTAAAGATACCTTGTGGGTACTTATTGCTATGACCTCAATGAGATGATCCCAAAGGATACGTTTAACTGCAAAAATAAATATTATCTTTTCATTTCTCCATTTGTTTGGAGCCACGAAACAGCACAGATCCTGGTAAGCTGTACTAATGTGCTTGTACAATGAAGGCAGGGTCTTTGATGTTAAATGGCGATCCAATGTATGGAAGGTCAGGTAAATGGAGAATTTAGAAGATAATTTTGTTTATTTTTACATCAAAACATATTTAGTTAGTACATAGCTCCAGATAAGAGAGATTATCAAGTAAATATTTTCTTATTTCTTGATGAAAACATGTCTTATTAGAAGCGTCTCGCCAAATTTCTGATTTGTTTTAGACTAATCTGAAGACACAGTTGATTGAGAAGAAATCTGAAATGCAGGCCTGTCTGTCAGAATGTGAAGTCCTGAGAGGAAAGATGGTATCAAGAGATGAAGAGCTCCAGGATATCAGATGTGAGTTAACTTCTGTCAGCAATGCTCTTGAGGTAAGTATTCAGAGCTACAGTTAGAAGAGATTGATATTTTGATATTTCTCCACAAATTTATGTTTTGTGTACTCATTTGAAGCACCTCTGAGGTGCTTCTAATGAGTACCCACAACGTATATCTTTGTGGACTAATATGGAATATGTTTATCTGGATACTATTAAACTTAAACTATATCATTTTGCTTTTTAGGGTATAAAGTTTGTGGAAGGTGTGGGAAGGGCTTGAAATTAGTCCAGAAGAAATTTATATAAACTTAACTTAAAGTCAAAAATGGGTGATAGGGTGATGCACTGACCTACAAAAATATGATATCCAATAATGAAAAACAAAACTAACCCATTAAAAAGCTGACTTACCTGTGTGTTGTTTAAATCCTAAAACAATACAATACGTCCAGTGCATGCTTAAAAAATCCACATCAATCTAATTTCCTTGTTTGCAGTAAAGTTTAAATGTGGGTGTGAAGCATGAAAGTCCTGGGCCCAGTTTTTCAAAGCATTGTTAGCTTAACGAGCTCATTAGTGGTCAAAATGTTAACTGTTCTAGTAAGTAAAATATATAATTCACAGGTATTTTTGCTGAAAAAATGTGAGTAGCTTTTGCAAATGCAAAAGCTACTCACATTTTTTCAGCAAAAATATAAGTGTATATGTCATAGTTAATGGTCAAAGTTTTAATGATACATTATTAGTTTTGAACAACTGGGCCCTAGTTGGTCAGGCATGTCTGACCTGGGCCTTCACTCTACTAAACATACATTTAGACAAGAGAGAGAGAGAATTCCTTTGTGCTAACCATGAAGGCCCTTTAAGCCAGCATGTTCAGGGCCATAATGCTTCAACTATAAACTATTTTACTTGGGGAAACCCCCTAAAGGGTAATTGATAAACAATGCAGACCCAGATCAAATGTCCCATACTGCATATGATCAAGGTTTACACTGTTGGTGAGATAAAGTTTTCGTGTATCTTAGGTCACCAAGGCGTCCAGCTGAGAATGGCGTACAGTTGGGCAAGGCCTGCTATCCTTGCAGCAAGAAGGGTAGAGGGGGAGTGTTCTAATTTCTTCTATTTCTTCCCCTTCATTCATTTTCCTATTTCTCCCCTGTCCCTCTCTTTCATCTTCTCTACTATCTCTTCTCCCTTTCTCTGGGAGATGACACAAAATGACCTACAAGGGTTCACGTGTTGTTTAACCCCAATACAATCAAAATGGTCTACACTTTTAGCATTAAAACAGGAATTTAAAACATAGTAATAATAAAAAAATAACTAGACAACCTGCTATTGGAAATAGACTTGTCCAAAGCGTTGCGGTAGAAGAGTCCACTCAAAGTAAATACACGTAGGTTAAAAGAGAATACCAAACATCTGATATGATATGTGATTTTTGGAGCATACGATTCAGTGTCATTTATATGTGCCTTATATAGGCACAATCTTCTAGTTTCTTTTCTTCCATTATTACAGCATGCGAGAACAGAGAAGTTGGACCTGAATTGTCAGCTGGATGCCCTCAGGATGGAGACAGCTAACCACAAGAAGAAGGGAAATTCCCTATTCTCAGAGGTAGGCAAACTAAGCTAGATAATTGAGCCTCGTCATGAGAAATGGTTCTGCCCCCTTTAATTAAATCAATTTTTGAGTATGTATACCAAGTCACTTAGCAAGGTTAAATATCCAATTCTTTGGGTGAAGTTTCCTCTTGTCCTACTATTTTGTCATGGAATAGCATAGGTTCTTGCAAGGTGTGAACCTTTGCTGTTGACATATACTATAATGTGACATGGCTGAATTGTTGATGTCTCTTGATGTTGTGAAAATAAACATACTGCATGTTCTTAATTCTTCAGAAGATCATATATTTTTGAAGCAGTTTGGAAGGAAGATATATAAATGAAACCCCACAGCTACTTTTAACTCTTAACCTTTCACCCCTTTGTTTATAGACTTTTCCATCATTGGAGTTTGGACAAAGTCATTGTTTCAAATAGGCTTGTCAGTCAGTTGAGCAAATCGGCTAGACACTTCAGCTCAATGTATTTTATAGACCTTAGATATGTTCTTTTTTTTTTTTTTTTTTCTTTTTTTTTCTCCATAGAATCATATTTTGTTGGTACTGATTGGAATTGCCTTGACACTGAGGTGATTTCATTGAGTACTCTGAATATACATTTTCGTGGAGAGATAAGAAAAGTATCTTTTGGGGGACGTGGAGGGGTGGGGTAAAAAAACAACAACAAAGGCTGAAGATTGCTAAGTGGAAGCTGGGAAGAAGCCGATCTCCCTGCAAGTTATTAGTATTTTTGGTTAAACACAAAACAACACAAAGTAATTGCAAATCATCCTGCAAATATTCATATTTATAACTAGAGCTAGTCGATGGCGGGCCATCACATATCCCCGCGCCAGTGCCATAGCATATTTCCCTGCACATCAAAATTCCACATGCATTCTTCCAGTCCAGTCCAGTAAATAATTTTTGTGTGTTCGTTTACACTGAATGTTCAGAGCTGAGCGTCCGTCGTTAGAATCATTTCAACGTTTTTTGGGTTTTTTTTGTCATTTTCTTTATTTGGATCAGATGAAAAATATTTTATCAGTTTTTTCACTACTATATGCACAGTTGACGAGTCATACTATGCGGAAACGGATTTTATTAACACTTGAAATTATATACTCTGGTCCAGAAAAATTGCTCCTCTATTTTAATTGAAAACCACCCTAGTTATCTCCTTTGTCATTCAAGAGTTGCTGTTATTAATACCGGTAGTGACCTTAAATGGTCTAGGAGCAATGGTGTGACATTACAGACGGATGGATGGACGGCTTGAGGCACTGGGTGGGTGGGGGGGGGTGCGTGGTATAACAATATCCCCGCTTTTTCTTCGAAAAGCACGGGGATAATAAGAATTTCTTTCATCAGGTTGAAGATGGATATGTAGAAGTTGAGAAGGAACAGATCTCACTGCAAGTTATAAATATTTTTTGTTTTAAACAAAACAAAACATCCTGCCTAGAGCTATACATATTTGTAATCATCCTGCCTAGAGCTATACATATTTGTAATAATTCTTTCTTTCATCATGTTGAAGATCAGTGTCAGAATAGAAACCAAGAAGAAACTGATCCCCCTGCAAGTTATCAATACTTTTGGTTAGTCTTTGCCATGCTGAATAAATCAAAATGGCATTTCCCACTTGTAACTTTCAGCCAATCAGATTACTTGATCCAGGTTGTTTATACAACCCACACTTAATGACAAACAGTGTGGAAGCCAACTGATCTGGATCTACACTGTTTGTAAAGGCAGGGCATATCCAGGTCCAGCGTTAAAAACAAAACATTCTGTCTAGAGCTATATATATTTGTAATAATTATTTCTTTCATCAGGTTGAAGATCGACGAGTGGAAGCTGAGAAGAAGCTGATCTCCTTTCAAGTTAAAGTAGAAACTCTGCAGGAAAAATACAATGTAGAAAAACAACAGAATCATAAATATAAGGTACAAATACATTGAAGAAAGCAGAACATATTGTACCTACTGTACACGCACTTGAGTTCAGACAGAGCTTCGGTTTTGCTGTAGATTTGAATGGTCTACAGTCAGCAGTCTTAACATTTTTAGGCAATCTTCTTTACCTTTTCTCGCTGTCCACTATCTATCTATCTTTCATTTGAATTTCTTCGACACATTTTAGATATGGGCCTCTTCATTCTTTGTGAGTCCTGTAGTTGTCTCATTGTTGTGTTTGATAGGTCCTGTGATCATCTTCTTGGTGACAGGGGAATTGGTTGTTTTGCTTTTCAGTGGTTTGGAACATGTGCTGTGCATTGTAATTTGTTTACTCTTTTGGTAGGCTATGTTCTGTGATTTTGGTTCTTCCTGGTCATCTTTTTTACTATTTACTGAAGTATTAACCAGATGCAGTTACTGAAGACACAAAAACAAAGTCAGAATGTAACAGGTCTAAGTTACTTCCAGAGAATGGACAGGGTTTTACAATCATTTAGCGAAAAAGCACTAATTTACAGTCTAATTTCAATGGCTCAAACATCTTTTCGACAATGGAAATTTGTTCTAGACATCAGTAGTTGGAGCCACAGAGCATTATTCATGGCACCAGGTCAGCAGTCAAATGGGGATAATTTAGAGACGTCTTTTCGATCTTCTGTAAAAAGAGGTGATTCTAATGAGTACACACAACATACAATTTCATGATAAAATAAGAACATTTCTTTAAAATATCCACAAATACTTGTTTTCTTGAGCTATTGGTTCCCAGGGACTCAGAAATTTATGAGTTAGAATCAGCTATGGTAAACAAGCGATTGAGTCATTGGTTTTACTGTACATGGGCATTAAGGGGACTTGATCCACTTGTTAGATTTTTCCCCAGTTGTTACCATGGAAACAACTTCTGTGACTTCCTGTTTGCTTTGTAGCACACCAAGCCCTGTCTGAAAATGGATCCACTCTAAAATGAAAGAGTTTAATCCCTGCTGGTGATAATGTAAGGCTCAGTGTGAAAAAGCACCAGACAGCAAGACTAATAGTATCTGTGAGGCACTTCCAATGAGTACCTACAAGATATGTCTTGATGGGAAAAACAAAACAAATGCCATTTATGTTTTATATGGACTTACCCTAAGTGTTTTCCACAGCCAAACTCTTTCTACAGTTTAAACTAGCTGGTATTTGTCCCATGTGTTATTTCAGCGACAAATTTCTCCCACATGTTATTTTAGAGACAACTTTCACCCACATGTTACTTCTGAGACAAATTCAAATTTCTCCCACATGTTATCAAACTTGCTGGTATTTGTTCCACATGTTATTTCTGAGACAAATTTCTCCTACATGTTATTTTAGAGACACATTTCTACCACATTTTATTTTAGAGACAAATTTCTCAGCTCCTGTTACAAATGAGTTCTGGAAAGGTAGACAATGAGTATGTTGATGATCTGAAGGCTAAACTGATACAGGCTAGACAAGAGATACGAGAGCTTATGGAACAGATTAAACAGCTCCAGGATAAACAGGTAATTAAATACAGTTACTTGCTGCTTTCACTGTCTCCCCCTCCCCATTATTTGACTTGTACAAATTGTACCATAGCTTCAGATAAGGCCTTTTTTTTTTTTTTTTTTTTTTTTTTTTTAACCAAAACGTAGTCAGTATTTTTTCTTATTTCCCATGAAAACATGTTGTAGGTACTCAATTTAAGTGCTTTGCTGAGACACTTCTGATGAGTACCCACAACATATTTATTGGAGAAATAAGAAAAAAAATTATCAGTTACCCCTTTTATCTGTAGCTGTGTATGCATGTCCTGACCTCACTGTACACATGCATTCTTGGTTTGATTTTAACACTTAGCATGCTGAGTAAAATTTTCAGCAGGCATCATTTTGATTAACATGTATTTTTCTTATTTTCCAAGAAAATAGACTTTGACATTTCATGCAGTTTGTCTCCCTAAGAGACATTTGCTGGGAAAAATTAGAAAAAACATTTTTTTCATCTGCTGCAATTGCTCAAGAGAGTGGTAAAGGTTAAAAAAAATTCAAAGATTTCCTGTGCTGTCAGACCATGCTCAGACTGGTCTGCTCATATTTCCAGTCTGAGCTGAATGCTGAAGGCAGGTTTTATTATGCCTCTTCCTTATAGTGTTTACCCTTATCCCTTGCCTTGTTTCAAATCCGAATAAAATTGGACTGGACTCCATAGCACACTTGCTAGACTATCTAACTGCAGATCTCAGGAGTGGCAACTTCGAATCACTGGTTGGCTACACAATCTTTATGGAGATTGATTAGGCCAAAACAAAATATACATGTGGCTCCTATTGCATGTCCACAAACATTAGGGTAGATAGGCAGGAAAAGAATTTTATTTTGTTAAACTATTTTGCAAACAGGTTCAACCTGTTAGAAAATGTTTTAACAAAATAAAATTATTTCTCTACTTTAATGAATATCATCTTTTTTGATCTGACTGTCCAGGCTTCATTTACAATGTTTTAACATTGCTGATTTAGAGAATTTATCCAAAAAAAATTGGGTCCTGCCCAAAATATAGAGACATTGTTTTTCTTTGCCTGGATTATTTGTTTTTGCCACAAAATGCAATAAAATGTTTAGGGTAGGGTGAGAATAAATAGGGTAGGTAGGGAGACCAGAACCACATACATGAAGTTCCAATTCAAAAAGTATCTGTACCTTGTTGAAGTCAGGAGAAGCTTTTATAGAAAAAAGAACATATGTGGCTACTCTTCCTCATTATTTTGTTTTAGGAAGGCCAAGTGAAAGTGCTAAGCCAGTTGAATGAGAACAAGGAGTCTGGAGACCAGGAATACGTACAATACCTTATCACGATCATAAATGGGAAAGAGTAAGTGTACAGTCGCTAAGGCTGGCTAATCAGAGCTGAAAAGATAATAGATTATCAGTCCTGCAATTGTGATCAATAATCGATTAGTAATCACTGAAGATTTGGTCATAATTTTACTTGTCTGTCTTAGCATGACTCTTACCATATGTTATACTTTACTGTATGTATTTGGTCAGACAATCCTGAGCAATCAGTGTAGACCCAGATGAGAAATGCGGCATCTCATGAGGATCTACACTGTTTGCCACTCATCCAGCTATTTTGAGACCCAACATTGGGTAGTAAACTGTACTTGTTCAAATTTAAGATAAAGTATGGTAAGGAGTTCAGGTGTCTGAATAGTAAGGGTAAATGAGGTAAAGGAACAAACACAGAAATCAAGTGATCAACCATCTGTAACAGTAAAATTTTTATAGAATTTATTGATCAATTAATTGATTATCCGATTAATTGTGCCAGCCTTAACAGTCGCAATTCAAAATATATTTGTACAATGTTGAAACTAGTTCCAGTCAGAAGAGTATTCGTACATTGTTAAAGCCAAAGGAAGCTTTAACAGGACTTGATACACCTGATAGATTTTCTGCCATTTTTAGCTTGCCTGTAAAAAAGTGCAGGTAAACTATAGCAGTCACCACGGTATTGGCATCGGGGTTGGCATTGGTTAAAGTTTTTGGTGAAAGTTTTTAAAAGGCTATATCCTGAACCTCTGGATGGAAGAAGAGCTGAATAGCATGCCAAATTATGACTATTATAATACTACAGTCAAATCTCGATAATTCGAATTGTCAGGGACAGCAAGATTTCCTTTGAATTACCTGTACTTTGAATGTTCAAAATGAGTCATTTTCAGAGGTGTTTGGAATTTTGCCTTCGGCGCCATTGCTTGACCAGTTCGGTATTTCAGAGACTTATATAGAAAGTCTATTTAAGCATTACAAATGATGAGCAAAGTAAATAAAATTTCATTTATACCTGTCAACAACACTGAAAACAAAAGTTAAATGTAAAACAAGTAATTTTTTACTGACGAATTAATCTACCGATACAAATACATCGCAGGATCTCTAATTGCCTGCAAAAGAACAGGTTATTACAGATCTGAGAGGGACTAATCACAGGTTTGTCAATTCTGTGTCACATTTCACTCCACATTTTTTTAATTTTCGGAAAGACAGTCTATTTTCAGTTTTCATAATCAGTATTTTTGGCATAATCCCTGGCATAATCCCTACACACTGAGTACAGGTCTAACATATTTACATGGTACATGTAAATCTTCCATTTAATTTTATTAATGCTTTTAATTTCTGTCACTTTTTGAACACATCAAACAAGAGAATCATTATCAACAACGTATATTGAAGACACCATTTACTCAATTAAGGATGCTTACTTGTTCAAGCAAACAATTAATCCGGTGTCAATTACATATACTTGTTAACACTAAACCAATATGCTTGCAGTCACTCGGGTGTGTAGCAATTGATGTCATGGGCACTGGTGCCACAAAAGAAAATAAGATCATTATGCATGACCTTTATGTGCAAACTTTGACTTCGAATTTATTGGAGGGTTTTAATAGAAATTTCTTTGATCAGGACAGATGATTTTATTCAAAAAACTGAATTTCTCGAATAATCGAAATTCGAAAAATCACTAAGATTTTTACAATAAATAATAGCATTAAACGTCGGGACCGCGAGCAATCTTCGAAAAATCCAGTATTTTTTAAAAATAGACACTCGAATCACTGAGTTCTCACTGTATCACTATTAGAGATATCCCTATCACGATACTATCACCATCAAGGGTCTAATATCATGATAATATCACCATCTTGAAATCATATAGTATTTTAATGAATTCCGTTGATTTTGTAAAACCAGACTACCTGTAAAGATACCAATTAAACATTACTGCTTTCTTAAATATCAGCTTTGCTACCAATTAACAAACGTTTTTGCAAAACATAAATCCTTTTTGTTCACGTACTTTGTTAATTTAGCAAAAAAGAACAAAAGCTTCAGAATGGTATTTCAGAAGGAGAAAATCTTCAGGGACAAAGACTATCAAAACTATCAATAGTTGAAGAGACTATCGGCAGTTGATATCAGTAGGTGAAAACTCTATCAAAATAGCACTATCATGGCCACCAGCATGATGCATCAATATATCGTTACACCCCTAGATCGAAGGAGCTCATACTTGCCCTGATATTGGTCTGAAATTCTATGCTGTACCATCCCACTCCAATTGAGTGTCTTCGAGGTCGTCCAGCTGATACTGTCTTACAGTTGGCCAAGGCCTGCTATCCTTGTAGCAGGTAAGGGTAGAGGGGAAATGTTTTTATTTGTTCTGTTTCTTTACTTTCATTCATGTTCCTCTTTCTTCTCTGTCCCTCTCTTTCTTCTCTTCTACTATCCTTTCTATCTCTTTTCTCCCTTTCTCTGGGAGACGCCACAAAATGACCCACAAGGGTTGACGTGTTGTTAAACCCCAACACAATCAATTTGAGACAAAAGTAAGACCATTTTTATGACTTCCTGTTTGCCTGAATGCAAGATACCTTCTGAAAATGAGTCTACTCTAAAAGGAAGGAATTTCCTCCAAAAGGGAGCAAATTCTTTCCTTTTAGAGTAGACTCCTTTCTAGAAGGGAGCCAAAAACAAAAACAATTTTGACAGAGTTGTCTCACTTGGTAGTTTATTCATTCCCCAATTTTGGATCGGGTGGACAGGTGGTTAGCACTCCCATTGTTGGATCATGAGGTCCTGGCTTCGAATCTCACTAGAGCAGAGTTTAGCTTATAAATATATTGCCTTTTATTGCACAGAGCCTTTTAATAATCCACCATTGTCTCGAATGACTTATATAATGTTGAAGAAAACGTAAGACATAAACGCATCAACGTCGTTTGTAAGCCTTATCAGATGTCATCATAACATACCTGTCAGACATAACATACCTGTCAGACATTCCCAGGCCATTTGAAAACATTTTCAGATATCTTCAATAAAGTGGGAGCTGCCCTTAGAGCAAAGAATTTGTACCCTGGGAGCAAATTCTTTTCTCTAAGCATAGCCATCCTCCTAAGATTCGGCTTCTGATGAGGATCTACACTGTTTTTCACTTATCCAGCAGTTTTAAGGCACATCCTCAGGGAGTAAAATTGACTCATGTAAATTTTAAGGACAAGCATTGTAAGAAGTTATGATGTCTTAATATTTAGGGTAAATACGATATATATGGATAAAAAAAAATGAACTTTCTTTTTTCAATTTTAGGAAAGAATTACAGAATATACGTGAAGAACTTCGAGTGAAAACATTACTACTTTTGGATGAGAAGAGTAGAATGTTAGCTAAGGATAGTAAGATTATACAGATAGAGGCAGAAAAGGACAAATTACGCAGTCATAATATGAACATCAGCATGAAACTGGAGGAACTTCGGCTAAAATATGACCCAGGTAAGAATAGTGTTGTCCCAGTGATCATAAACGATCATCAGTCACTTTTTCCTCTTGTGACTGATGATCATAGAGAATTTTCACAGCTGACTAATTGAAAGATTCTATGTTTAGGAACATATTATTTTTCTCACTTTTTTAAAAGGCAAGTTGTAAGATAGGAAGCTCTACGCTGTGTATTTTGGCCATTTTAGATTTATAATGAATAAAGATGAAGACATTTAATAAAAAAAAAAAAAAATCCGAAAATAAGCATAGCTCCTGGTGTTAAAGGCACTTTTTTTAAAAAAGTACTGATATTTTCTTATTTCTCCATGAAAACATACGTTGTGGTACTCATTAGAAGTGTCTCATTGAGGCACTTTCAATGAATACCCACAATATATTTTTTCATGGAGAAATAAGAAAATATCTGGATATCTGGAGCCTTGAATAAGTACCTGGAAGAAGGCTAAAATAAGATTAATATATATTCTGCAAATGGACTGTTAGTCGATGATCAGTCTGTTTTAGAAAAACAATAGTTGATGGTCATTTCTTAAAGGCTCCATATTCCTCAAAACTAGACATTTTATTATCCAAGAAAAGTTTAAAAAATATTAATACAATCATAAAATGTGGCACCTGACAGCCTCCAAAATTTCAGTCAGTCTCTCGTTCTTGAACTGGATCAAAAACTGAAATGATCTTTTATCTTGTCTCTGAATAATTGTTGCCAACATTAATTCAGAGATAGGATAAGAAATCATTTCATTTTTGATCTAGTTCAAAAATGCAAGACCAACTGAATTTTTACAGGCTGTCAGATGCCACATTTTATGATCCTATTCATAATATATATATCAATTTATCAAACCTTTCTTGGATAAAAAATGTCTGTTTTCGAGAAATATGGAGCCTTTAACACTAGGTAAGAAGCTTTAGCATGGCTGCAGATTCAGGGTTTCAAAGTTTGAGCCCAACTCAGTCAAATAACTTTTGTGAATATTGATCATGAAATCATTTCAACAGTAATTTTACAGCTGCTGTTATTTTAGAATAAAATATAAGTATATTTTTCTTTCTTAAGTTTGCACTAAAACGTGGGAACTTGTAGCTCAATATGGCACTTTTTTCAACAAAAAAGCATTACCATTTTCCCTATTTCACGAAAACATGTTGTGGTCACTCATTAGAATTGCCCCACCATGGTGCTTCTGATGAGTACCCACAACATATGTTTTTGTGGAGAAATAAGAAAAATATGTACCAGATACCCCTTTTTATCTTAACCAGTGGAAGCTAACAATAAATTTCTCAGTGATCTAATTCTAAAATGAGTTTTAATGAAATGGAAAAATATTGATATGATTCTCTTGCAGTTTAAATTTCAGTGGTATTACATTGTATGTTTAAATATTGTAATTGTCATAAATTATAAAATCTGCAAGGTGCTTCAAATGAGTACCCACAACATACGTTTTTTGTGTAGAAATAAAAAATATCAATACAGTTTGGACGAAAATTGCCTTATCTGGAGCTATGTATATCTAGAAAGTACTGAATGGCAAAGCAGTTTGACTGGGATCTACATTGTGCTCAGGCTTGTCAGTTCAAGTATTCAGGTATTATAAAATGCAAGTATATATCTATGTTCATTCTTTTATTGTAGAATCTTTGAAGAAATCTGGTGCACTGGTTGTAAAGAGAACAGAGAAGATTCCCATAGATGAACCTGATGTAAAAATAACAGAAACCAGTCAGCTTCATAGCAACAGCTCTGTTAATCAATCCTGTACAAGCTTTCATCCAATAGCCAAAAAACAGGCACAGCCATTGGCTGAAAATCACACAGACAATTTACCAAAAGAACCGGTCTTAAAGAAAAAGGGAAAAACTGTATCAATTTCAGATGATGTTGAAGAACATGAAATTGAATCAGAAAGGAGCATGAAAGATGAATCATCAACTGAAAATATACATAATAGACCAAAAGGAACAAGATTAACAAAAGTAAAACACATTACAAGTGAAAATACCAAAAATGTAAATGAATGTAAGAATCAGTAATTATACCCCTGCCACACAATAGTGGTGGGGTATTATGGTTTCATGGTGGACGTCCGTGTGTCAGTCTGAGCTAACAAAATGGGTGTTTAATTTATGCTGGGCTGGAGCCCTGCGTATCTATTTGAGGTTGTATTTGTAAAATGTGTATGCATTTGGAGAACATCAGTTTTCTTCCAGTTTTATGGGGTTCTTAGTGGGGTTATATATAACTTCACCCCCCACTTTTTTTTTTATTATTATTCAAAGTCACACTTTTGCAGCAGAGAACTGTGCTATTGGTAACATAGTGAAATAAAAAATGGGAAGTACTGTGTAGATTGAATGTAGCAATGTGGTTTTGCTCATTTAAAAGAGAAATGAGCAGTTTTCCCATAGGAGCCCCAATTTGACCATTCGACCTGAAATAAGCTTGTTGCTGTCAATTTTAACTTCATAATACATTAACCTATAGATAATGTGCTATTCTATTCTGTTTTCACACCTTCCACAGAAAAAACGACCTTTCAGTCGTTAATTAAAGTCTTAAACCAGAAGGTCCCTTAGGCAGTTACCTGTGTGACGTAACTCTTCCCGCTCAATTGACCACGTGTCAGTTTCTTTTCTGTGGACAAAGAAATTCAACAAGGATTATTTACCTGTGATAGAAATTTGGATTATTTCTTTCCTCACGGATAAATTTATGTATCCTTGTGTTTCTTTTGTTTATTTATCACTCCTTTCACTTTCTGTGTTATTATTTAAAATTTTCAATTTTCGATTTCATGTATTTTTGACTGGTCTTTTTCCACATGCGTTTTGGCGACTCTCGCTTTTCCGCACAACGCTCGTGCGCGATCGGTTCGATAGTCGTGTTTATATATGTAGAATATTTTTGTTCTTTTCGTTCCAGGTTATTCAGCAATTACGATATGTTTTTTTTCCTGGACTTTTTGTTTGCAGAGATCTTCAGTTGGCTAAAGATTCTCATGGTGGAGAAGCTGATTGTAAAGAACTTGTCATCCCTTGATGGGTTATAAGACAATTCTTTACTGATGGGAGCCCCACCCCATATGGCTATACTGCCGGGGTAAGACCCATCAAGGTGGCATCTTTGGGTACTTAGTATCCTATAAAGTCTAAGTCCACCAGTCACCAGTCATCCAGTCACCAGTCACCAGTCAACCAGGCTCCAGTCAGTCAGCTTCACCAGTCACCAGTCAATCAGGTGCCAGTCAACCAGGCACCAGTCACCAGTCATCCAGGTGCCAGTCAACCAGGCACCAGTCACCAGTCACCCAGTCACCAGTCACCCAGTCACCAGTCACCAGTCACCCAGTCACCAGTCACCAGTCAACTAGTCTCCAGTCAATAATTTAATTATTTTCTGGAAAGACTTAGTTTCTGACATATTTCACCGGACAAAATAGTCACGTATACTAACTTCCGGTCATTATGTCTAATTATTAAAAAAAAAAAAAAAAAAAAATTTTCACTGGGCAAAGTATCAGTAATATTTTTGATACTTATACCCGGTCATATTATTATATTATTTCTGATTTTTCACCAGGCAAACTTTTACAGAAAGTGTCTGGTCAATTTTTGCCTAATAATTAATTATCTTCGGGAAAAAGTTTCGAATACTTGTGCCCGCTCAGTTTTCATATATAATCTCCCTTTTTCATCGGACTAGAGTTACGAATACTACTATCCGATCAATTTGTCAAATTACTTGTAACTTTACCGGGCAACAGTTACGAATATTAGTGTCCTGTCATTGTGTCGGGTAACTAGTGTCAAAATAATGATTACTAATTCCCGAACAATCTATTATCGTTCATAGAGCTCCATTCACGTTTATGTCAATGGATATAGGTTATTAAGTGAAATACATAATAACTTTTTATACAAAAAAAAATTCTGTACAGTCTTTCCCAAATCAGACTAGAATTTTTAATATTCCATTGACTTATTATAGGTGTGTAATTCCATTAATATTTTAAATTAACTTATGTTTTATCTCTTTTATCCGCTAGAAAGAGTTAAACTTCCGACTATAACAAAATTCTTACCGGGCAGCAGTTCGTAGACTAGTGCCAGGTCATTCAAATGATGTTTTATCTCTTTAATTCGCTAGACAGCGTTTAAATTCCGGCTCTAACGAAAATTTCATCGGGAGGCACTTCGTAGAGTAGTGCCAGGTCATTCTAACGAAATTCCACCGGGCAGTAGTTTCGTAGACTTTGTGTCGGATTACTAGTGTGTTCCAGGCTCAACATATATTCATATATAACCTCTATAGACATGTATAGTCTTGGATTATAGGTTATTGAATGACAGCGATGGGTTCTAATACCTAGTAGCCATTTATATTGTTGAATTCTGTCCAGTTACTTTTGAACTTGACTTAAATTCTATATATATATTTATTATTGAAAATGAATTAAGAATTATCGGTTACGATCAAATTCGCAATTCATTCACTAAGTGTAGAAGATACTTCCAGCTATAATTATATCTCGTTTGTTCGCTACAAAGAGATTAACTTCTTACATATTCACCTTATTCGGCTCTAGGGCAAAGGTGAACTATAAAACTAACGTTATTTATAAGAAGAAAAATATACACGAAATATAAAAATTTTTCTTCTTTCCTCCCCTGTTTTTTTCTTCTACATGCTCCGATATGTAATCAGCATGTAATCTAAGGAGTAAATTGACAAGAAAGTAGCAATCGATCTTTTCTACTTTCTATTAATTTTTCATTCTTAAGGTATCGGAAATTTACACCAACCAGATAAATAAATTAACAGTTTATTTATTTATTCGCTACCTCTCTAGATTACTACGATTTAAAATTCTAGTTGAGGTACATATTTTCCTTTTGCCTTTTCTACATGGAAAATAGTTGATCCGATAAGCTATTATTCTATTTTATACTATCTTTTGATTGATTATATTAGAGTCTAGGTCAGTCGTGCTCTGTCTAAACTCTGCTATAAAATAATAAATAAGAAAAATATCTTATATTTAGGCATAGATATAATTCGATACGTTCTTTACTTTGCCTGTTTTATTTTTTCTTCTGGATCATTTAAGACTACGATAGCAATATACCAGATATTTTTGCCTCAGTAAGAATCTATTACGCTGAAGATTCTTCATATTGGAATAATAATTTTATTATGATTATAATTCTAGACCCAATTAATCCTCGTATATTATAGGTCTACTTTATCTTATTGAGGAATAGTTTTGCTTCGACTAGCTCTATACCTCTAATATTTTATTTATAACTAGAGTCCATGTCAATCAAAATTTTCTTGCACTTTGGTATTGACAATGGATACATATTTAGTAAAGGCATTAATTATTCAGTACGTGACAGATTATTATTGCCTAAATTAGATTTTATATACAATACTTTCCTTTTGATATTTTGTTTTATTGACTTTGTAACTATTCAGAAACTGCCAAAGTCAATCATTTCCTTCCTCTAAACTTACTGAAGCTCTAGATTATGTTGATATATAATTTTGATATATGCTTAGAGGTTAATTAACGAGAGTTTACCTCATAATAGCAGATATTATTATAATTATATTAATCAATCTATAGTTTAGGCTTAAACAAAGGGAAAACATTCTTAATTATTAGTATACGAGCCGGTAAAGAATTAAGACACTCTTAATTATCTCTTTACCCCTCCTTTATGTTTACATTCGTTAAAGGGATCATAGTAATTCTCGCTAAGAGTTCAAGTTCAGTTTGGGAATAATGCAAAGATTAATATCTTGATTTCCAGTCCGCATCAAAAATGGTCTATATATATAGATAAATATTTTTCCGAAACTGGATATTTATTTATTTTTCCACACAATAAGTCATTTCAAGATGTCGATGATTTTGAAATGCACTGCTTCAATTTATAATATAAAATATGTTTATATTAACTTCACAACTTAGTAAGTGCTGCACCTACGTTCCTGGTCAGATCTTACTTTTGTGATACGTTTTTCAACATACTGAAAGTTTTCTCCGATTATACACTCGGTAAATAAACTTTCGAGTAGTATTTATGCCTTTAAACATTCAGATTATTTGATAATAGTTGGAGATAATATATTATTCCGATATTTATATATCTATCTTCATTATTTATCTTTCTCATCTTACTTTTAAATTAGATTGACCTTCTCGCTACGTTCCAGGTTTAAATCTAGCTAACATTGTGGAACAGTCACTTTTTTATTTCCTAAACAATATTTTAACATTTTTCTCAGTATTCAGAGCATAACGACTTCATGAATACTTGAAAATAATTCAGTTCTACGCTTGTTAAACTAAGCCTAAAACAAGCCCTAGTTTTTTAGAATGGATATTATCCTTCGATTCAGTTCATGGAGATACATCCTTTTAGATCCCATTATCTTTATTTCAATCATTCAAAATTCTAATGACTAAGTACTCCTTTTCTACGTACGAATACAGAATATCGAGTCACTGTTGCTGCATATTGGTTAAAGATTAAACAAATTTTATCTTAAACCTATATGACGTTAAATTAATTATTATCTCTTTCATATACATGTTTTTACCCTTCCGTCAGGGATCGCGGTAATAATATTTTTACTCTCTATGGTTTACACATAGATCTCGAGAGTATATATATGTATTTTCTTCCTGAACTCATTTGCGAGTACGTAATTTGATATTTCAGGAATTACCAATTATGCAGACATAGATTTTATTCTATTAATATTCAATTCTAAAAAAATTTGATTGAATGTTTATCTATAAAATTTCCGGGCAGTAATTTTATAGAGAGTTATATGTTTAATAATTCCTTGCTTAAATAATAGTTACGCTTAACCTATGATTTATAGCGGGAATTTTGTTCAGTAGTATAATTTTTATTTAGTATTAATATATTTCTTACTATTCTTAAATATGCGTATAGAATAGTAATACTATCTCTTAACTTTTAAATTAAGTGTTTTTTTTGAGATTAATAATCAGTATTATTGTATAATCTTTCTTCAGAGATTATCACACTATTACTTTTTCTCTGAGTCCTTCTCTTTTTATGAACATTTTGATTTGTATCAAAGTGGATTTTTAACATTTCTTGATTTCCATGATTATTTACTCAGGAGTACTTTTCATGGCAATCTTCTGGTATAGAAAGATTCTATCCAGCTTATTTATTATTGTTTAATCTTATCAATACGGTAAGATTTAGCCAAACTATGACTGTCATACAGTTTGCTGCGATCAACCTTATTCTTATCTCTCTTATTCTCTGTCAAACTCTTTAGTTATGATGTTGACAGTTTATTCTTTATTTTTTGTCAGGACATCAAACGCTTTTATATGTCTATGACAAAACTAATTATCAATGGTTTAGGTTGTTTTTTCTTCACAGCAGTTATATGCAAACTCTGTATTATTTTATTGCTTGACTAAAAATTCGTTATACAATTAGTCTAGCAATAGTTTTAACCATTATGTTTGTCTATACTTTTTTTTTTTTTCTTCTGATGGATAACTTAGTTATAGTTAAGTTAACTCCATCTACTTTTATTATCTCCCCTTCTTTAATTTGATCAAGGGAAATAATTACACATTATGGTTATTTTAAGTCTGTGTCTGTTCATCGGAAACTGTCCTGTCGCTCCAATTAACAGAATTTAATTAGTTTATAATTCTAATAGCTTAGACTATTACAATTACATAGCTTCACATATCTAGAATTTTATCCAAAATATCTACATATGTCAGTTATCTATAGGAAACTCCACCGAGTAGACTTTTTCTCATTTATTCAAGATCCTACATAGACTACTTACAGTGTATGGTCTTGGCTTTTTGTTTTACAAATTTTGTTTTCAAAATTTTCTATATTCCTAGCTTACTTTGCGATGGAATATTTATGTTATGTCTCAATGACTCCCTTTTCTTTTTGAAGCCAATTGTTGTTTCCCAAAAAGAAAAAAAGAGGGGGGGGCCGATGTTAGGTCTCTGAGACTTAAGAACTGGCTTCCTCTAGAGTCTACTAATATATATAAGGTTGTTAGATCATAACACCTTAAAGCTATTTTGTGAATCTAGACCATTCTTTCTATTAAATATAGAATTAGAATGTATCTGATTCCTTTGAGTTTCCTGAGTCTTAACCAGAAGTGGTGAGATATTATTGGTGTTAGAATTAGGAGAGCACCTCCCTCCTATTCTGCAAATTCTAGCACATTATCTATAGGTTAATGTATTATGAAGTTAAAATGAAGTTTTTTAAAAGTAAAACATATTTTAACGAGTAATACTTAACCTATAGATAATCAATTATCTCCCTCCGCCCACCCTCGCTTATCTCTCCTAATTGTGTCTATTGTTTTACACATAAAAGAAACTGACACGTGGTCAATTGAGCGGGAAGAGTTACGTCACACAGGTAACTGCCTAAGGGACCTTCTGGTTTAAGACTTTAATTAACGACTGAAAGGTCGTTTTTTCTGTGGAAGGTGTGAAAGCAGAATAGAATAGCACATTATCTATAGGTTAAGTATTACTCGTTAAAATATGTTTTACTTTTAAAAAACTTCATATTCATACACATTTGAATTTTTTCATTTCGTTTTTTTGTCATACTACGAAGAAGAAACAAAAGATATTTTCCTTTGTTTACGATTGGAAATATGTATTCTCAAATCGAACGAATTATATAAGCTGGTTTAATAATACAGTTTAATTTGATATTCAAGCATGGAAAGATTTGGGCTGAAAGAAAACGTTATGAGTGGAGAAAAGAACGAAACACTGCTACATAGATGATTTCCGATATAGTATGTTCAGCCTAGGCTATGGATGGCGACATGTAATTATGTGTGCGGGCTAGAAAACGGACGATCATAGTTGTTGTTTTTTTTACATAGCTCTGATAAAGTCTATAATGTTTTTATCGTTGAGTATTGCGATAATTTATATAATTACAACCTTTCATAAATTATAACATTTTTTTCAATATACTACAATCTATAGGGAGCTAAGTAATGCATGACAGATTAGTTTCCTGGCGTATTGATGCTTTGCATCAATTTTTTCTTGTATGTAACTGTTGTTGGTATGTGTATGTGACTACAGTCACATAACACTCAACTGGGCAGAGTTATTCCGTCTAAGTGAGTGTTGTGTGACTCATTTTCATTTTATTTGACTGGTCACATAATCAGAAGAGTCACATAGCTATCAATTATGCTATCAAAAAGTCACATAATATTCATTTTGTTAGAGTGTCTGCCTGTCCTTCTGACGTACATCTGTCCATCTGTATTTTTGTTTCCGGAAGATAGCTTGAGTAAATGTTATTGGATTTTTGCCAAACTTGGTATGCACACTGACATTTTGGAGATCTAGTTTGCGTTGCTAATGGGCAGAAGTCGTCAAGTTTTCAGCCCACCACACATTCATATTTTAGTTGCCAGATAATAAATTATGTAAATGTCAGTGGATTTTCACCATACTTGGTATGTGCATTGAAATCCTGGAAATCTGGTTTTGGATTGTTAATATGCAAATTTCATCAATTTTTGACAGAGCTGTCTGCCCACCACAAGATAGTGACAGGGTATTGTCATTTTGTGTTTTTATTTTTAAAATGATATTATTTAAATTATCATAATTGCTCTGAGGTGTCTGAACATCAAGAAAATGGACTTATTGTATTCAGCATAATTATCACACTATTATTGTAATACAAAATTACTGGGCATCTTGCAGTAAAATACCTGCCTAATAAGGGCACTGTTTAAAGAAAGATCAGCAGAGGACTTCATGAAGGGCATATATAATTGATGCATTTTTTTTTTGAGAGAGGTTTTTCAAAACATCCGTCCTTTAAAATAGCAATGTGCTGGCGGGAGTCTGGTGTTGGGCTTCGTCCCAGATTAACCTTTTGGTTTACCTTTTTTCAAAGTTACCTTTATTCTTCAGTGGATTGCTTTCATATTTGGTAGGGATGAAGAGGAGGACCAGTAGGTGTTTCGCATGCAAGAGAGACAACTCTCTTCATTAATTAAAAAACCTGTCCATAAAGCCATTTGGTGTTTTTTGTCGCACCTGTTTAGCATGGGCGACTTAGGCGTGTGTCCATCCATCCGTTTGTCTTTCCGTCAACATTTACCCTGGGTGACTTGTGAGCGCAACTCCTTCAGTTTTGTACCAATCATTTTGAAACTTTGCATTTGTTTTCTACATGGTATGAAGATGTGCATGTGGTTTGGGTATGATTGTTAGAACATTTTTTGTCACTTTCCACATTGTGAACTTTCATTTTTCACCCTTAGTATATAGACAGTGAGTACCTCTTGTGAGCACAACTCCTCTTACAGTTTTGTACCAATCGTTTTGAAACTTTGCATATGTTTTCTTCATGGTATGAGGATGTGCATGTGGTTTGGATATAATTGTTAGGTTAATTTTTCTCACTTTTTCCACATTGTGAACTTAATCAATTTTCACCCTTTATATATAAACAGTTGGTACCTCTTGTGAGCGCAACTCCTGTTACAGTTTTTAACCGATTATTATAAAACTTTGCATGCGTTTTCTTCATGTTATGAGGATGAGCATGTGATTTGGATGTAATTGCTAAATTTTTTTTTTTTTTTTTTTTTTTTTTTTTTTTTTACTTTTTTCCACATTGTGAAATTAGTCATTTTTCACCCTCAATATATAGACAGTGGCTACCTCCTGAGCACAACTCCTCATACAATTTTATACTAATCGTTTTGCAACTTTGCACATGTTTTCTCCATAGTCTGAAGATGTGCATGTGCTTTTCATATAACCCTTGTCTTATTTTTTTGTCATTTTTTTATACTTTTTGAACTTTGTCATTTTCTGACCTCAGATGTATAGACGGTGGGTACCTTGTGATTGCAACTTTTCATACAATTTTAAACCGGTCTTTTTGAAACTTTGCACATGTTTTCTCCTGGTGTCTGCAGAAGTGCATGTGGTTTGGATATGATTTTTAAATTTATTTTTGTCACTTTTTCCACTTCAGATTGTTTGATAGTGTACAGACTTTGGGTACTTTTGAGCCCAATTTCTCATGCATCATATGAGAAAATGCATATGCTTTCAATGAAATTCCTATGTTCATATAATCCTTGTCTATAATTTTTGTCACTTTTCCAACTAAGCACTGCTAAGAATGAAATAAATTTATTTAATAACCATGTCCTGTGACTTTTGCCCCAGCATGTGCCACGCCGCCTTCTGCAGAATTCAGGGCCCAGTTGTTCAAAACTAACGATGTCGTTAGTTAACGATTCGTTAAAATTTACATCGAGTGATACGCAAATATGCTGAAATGTTTTGCTGGAAAAATGTGAGTAGCTTTTTTTCAGCAAAAAATATCAGAATATTGTATATTGAATCTGCTAAAACAGTTAACAAAATGACCCTTAACGAGCTCGTTAAGCTAACGACGCTTTGAACAACTGGGCCCTGGTCTTGTATTTATAATTTTCTTCATAAAAGCATGTTGTTGGTACTCATTTAGTAGAGGCAATTCACTGAGTACCCACAACATGTGCTTTTATAAAGTAGACAGAAGTACACAGGCTGTAATTTGTTGAATACAAAATTGCTTGACTGCGCTTATAGGAGTAAGAGATAATTAGGTCAATATGGAATAAGATTTGTGAAGTCTGATCAGGATCTATACTGTTTGCTATGATGAGGTTGGCAATTGCACAACAGAATCAGTTATCAAAAGTCAGTTTCTATTGCTCCAAGTCACAAAGTGCTCAGTAGAACCTCCACCTTCAAATCAAGAGGTTATGGGTTCGATCTCCAGCCGGTTGATACCTAAGACTTGCTAAAATTGGAATTAGCCACTCTTTCAGTCAGCATTAGGAAGAAAAGGTAATGCTGATCACAGTGTGTTATATGACATGGTAGTATCATGTCAGTATGTCAGGCATGTGATACTGTAGTGAGGTTGCACTATAAAAGGATATCCGGTCCCACTGTAACATCAGAACACCTCCCATCATGACTGAAAGATAGTTGACAGTGACATTAAGCCTAAACTGTAACAGTTTAACAAGACAGTTAATACCCCTTTAAGCAAATAATCTTTACCACTTTCTGGGCTGATTCAGCAGATGACTAATTGTTGATAGTTTCTTATTTTTTCCAGAAAACAGGGAGACAATTTGCATGGAATGTCCAAACCTGTTTTCAGTGAAAAATGAGAAAAAAATATTTCAATATGCTATCTGCTGTAATTTTATCTAGCATGCTATTAAAGCATAGTGGATCCTTGCACCTTGGAAGAGTTGTCAGAGCATTAAATATGTTAAATATTTTGATAGTCGATTTTATTACCTAAATACTACTAGATGAGCAGCAAACGATGCAGATTGTCTGATCTGTCTAAACTCTGGCCAGTCTGTCCAAATACCTAGGGTAAATACTGGAATACAATATTTAGATCTGCAACATATGGTAAAAATTTTAAACTTTCCCACAATTAAGTTTTAATCCTTGAAACCCAAATCACAACTGCAGCAGACAACAGTTTTTATGCCCCTACATCGGATGATGCCGGGGGCATATAGTTTTTCGGTTTTTCGTACGTTCATACAAATGTACGTCCTGTACGAATGTGTGTACCTATACATACGTACGTGATCCTGTTAGACTCAGGTTAAGGCAGTTGTACCAGGTAGAATTTTACAGTTTTATAGTCAGGAACCCCACAGTGGGGGCATCCATGTACTGTGGACAGATTTCTAGTTTTTGTTGTTGTTTTTTTTTTTTGTTTTTTGTTGTTGTTTTTTTGTTTTTGTTTTTTTTTGTTGTTGTTTTTTTTTTTCAGAGAAAACAAGTCTTGACATTTCATGTGAATTGTCTGTCAAGCAAACAATTCACATGAACTATCAAAACTTATTTTATCTGAAATATATCATTATAAACTCCCATGGCCTGGTATCTGGGAACATTTCTTTGATCAATTACTAGTCCATTACGATTCCATATCCCAGTATATAATTTTCTCACAAACCAGGGACTTACGGAATAAACCCTATATGTCTATATCTTTATATGTTCCCAAATCCAAATACCATGTTATTGTTGTTTACATATATATATATATAATATATATATATATATATATATATATATATATATATATATATATATATATATATATATAGATGTCATATGCTACAAGTTTTGCTTGGTGCTTTAATGTTTAATTTAACCCTTAAAGTGCCAAGAAAACCTGCTTCTGAAAATATCATCTGTTTATATCGTCTGCTGAATATTCTTGCAAACTTTTCAAACCTATTTTTGTATACAGGCAATCAGTGTGGACCCTGATCAGACTGCTCCTAGAGGAGCAGTCTGATCTGGGTCCACATTGTTTGCAAAAAATGACTTTTAAAATGTCACAGACGACAAAGCAGACGACAATTGTTGTGATTGGCAGTTTATGGGTTAAAAAATAAGAATTTTTTATGGAAGTAACCATTTCTGCAGAGGCATGTAATTTCTTGCCAAAATTGGTTACTTTCCTACTCATTGATGAGGAGATAAGAAAACATAGTGGAGAAGAAATTTAGGTGTCCGTTTTTCATTTTTGTTCAGATAACAGTTACCATATATAGTAGAATGTCAATGACTCGAACACCGATGGCTTGTTTACCCTTTCTGATTCAAACTGGTTATTGAGTCCCTTGGAAATTCTTCCATAAGCTCAAGAAAACAAAGAATCAGGGATATTTTAAGAAAATGTTCTTATTTTATCATGAAAATGTATGTTGTACGTACCCACTAGAATCACCCCATTGTGAGGATTCTAATGAGTACACATGCAATGTAACATTATTTTATAGAAGATCGAAAAGATATCTCTAAATTATCCCCATTCACCTCATAACCTGGCGCTCTGATTAACCTCAGTGACTCAAACTACCCCTGTCTAGAACAAATTTCCATGGTAGCAAAGATGTTCGAGCCACTGAGGTTCAACTGTACACTGAACAGCTAAGGCCCTGATCAGGCATTATGGATGTACAGCAAGTGAGACATGATTACATAATGGTCTTATGACAGCATGTCTATTATCAGAGGACTTGTTGAAACCCCCATAGTGCTCATAAAGTGCAGAAAAAATACTAAGCGATTAGAAAATGCTGTTTAATCGGTAAGATTTTTTGATTGCCATTTTAAATGTCCCGCTTTGATATCTTCCATAAAAGGTCGGCAACATTTCTGAGAGTATTCATGTGAGGAATTTGCATCTCATTAGTGTACATGAATATGCATAATGTTTTCCAATATGCTCCTCAATTTCATGCCAATATGTCAGCGGTAAGTAAACAAAGATTTTTTATTTGTCACAAAAAAGTGTTTTTAAACCTTGATGTTTGTATACTGATCTAACTGTAGCGCTAGCTCTCGTCCAACAATTTCTCTACTTTTAAAATAAACAGCCATCTGCTTTTATCCCCATCCCCGCTTTTTCTGAGTCGATCAAAATAGCAGGATATCTTCTGTGTTTTTGTTTCACTTTTTCCTCCATCTTGTGACTATTTTGCTCTGCCTTCAATAGGCCATGTGACATATAGGTAACGACTTCATGCATTGGTTGGAAAGCTACGATGCTGTGTTCGGAAACATCAGTAAAAGAAAAGGGGCTATTTTGTTGCCAAATTGATTCAGAGAAACAATAAAAGATCATTTCATTTTTGATTCACTTCAAGAATGAGACTTACTGAAATTTTACAGGGGAGCAAATTTTCTCCTATTAATGTGAACCCGTCTTCCGAAGGTGGGCAAAATAAATTGAGTTATCTCCCCTGAAAGTGTATATTGTCCCCTTGAAGGAAAAAGCAATGTTGGTAAAGAATGTATTTAAGGGAAAAGCAATTTTGGTAAAGAATGTGTGAGATGCAAGATCTTGTCAAACTGTGCAATTTGATGGAACTTTGATCAAAATCGGATGAAAAATATGAAAGTTATCAAGGTTTGAAGATATCAAAACTACTTTTTATCGGAGCGGTCATTTTGAATATTTACATATGTAAGGCTTTTACATCATAAAGCCTTTAATAATTGAATATGCAAAACCTAAGTAAATAAGCTGCAACAATATTCAACCTCTATATTTGTGTAGATAGCTTCTCATGTAAGCATTTATGGATTTCGTTTGAAAACCGCATTAGTTTCTATCAGCACCCTTGATGTTTAAACGTCTTTAACTGCCTTTCTTTTGTATCCGATTTTGATCAAATTTACATCAAAATGCATGGGTTGTCAAGATCTTTGATCTGTCTTTCATTTATTTTTGATAGAGTTACCTGCCCACAATATATCTGTATTTTTGTTTCTGAACAATAATTTGAGGAAATACCATGTGCATTGAATTAGTGGAGATCTGGTTTTGGATTGCAATTGGGCAAGTTATCTGTCTGCCACATGATAGTGGCAGGGTATTATCATTTCCCGTTATTATTTATCGTGAGTGGTTGTATTCTCTGTATTGTTGAATCCAGCCAAGCACAGTCTTTGTTTCCTAGTGGATAGGAGAGTTGACTCTTAATCCATTAGGTTTCTTACCACTGTGGTTCGAGCCTCGCTCGGGTCACATGTGGGAAAGCCAAGTTCTGCTTACAGATGGTCAGGTGGTTTTTCCCTGGGTTCTCTGGTTTTTGCCCACCTTTGATGAACAATCGGCTTGATATAAGTGAAATATTCTTGAAAGGGCTGTAAAAGCCAAATCAAAAAAAAAAGAAAACAGTCTTTGTTCATCTTTAGCATGACACTTTTTTAACTCTGAATTTAGTCCATTTATTCCCGAATATTTTTAATGAACTCTTCCCAAGAGGTGTTTGATGTTTGCATTTGGACATGTGCCCTGTTGCTAATAGGGATGCAAGTCAAAATTACAAACAGAACGGCAGACAGTTTAGCTACTGATGAGATGGCTTGTTGCGTGTGGTCATGTTTGGATCTACATTTTTACAAAGCTGTTTGTTTCAGGGCTGAAAGAGTTATTTGTGTCTCTAAAACTAAAACAAGATTTGAAAAAAAATGCATGGACCTTTTTGTAATGTTGACTAATGTGCCATGATATGCAAAAAAAAAAAAAAATCTGTCTTCAGGCTTGTGCAGAGTTAATAGTGTTGACTGGGCCGTTAAGCACCTGCTCAACCCAACTTAAAGATATCTTCTAACTTGTTGTGGTGCAGATATGAATATTGTCATCTGTAGGCTTAATTAGCACTTGTGCTCAAACAAAATTGTGCCTGGCATTTCATGCTGTATGATTGCCACTAAAATGGGTGGGGTCATCTTGAAAATAACAGAAAATTCTGTATAAAAATCCTGTTACTTGTCAGAAATAGCAAGTGAAATTCTGACAGATTACCATGCATATATGTTCAGTTCATCACCTGAAAAAGCAGATGATGTTGGTTGGTTTGGAGTTAAATGTCTCAGTCAACACTATTAGGTAATGTCAAGCCGGTCAGTTTACCTAACCCACTTTTCCTGGGCAGGCTTAGTCCTCTAAGCAGTTAACCAGTATTTGTGCACAGTCTTTCACCAGAGCCAACAACTGTCCGTCTTGAATCAGCAAAATAAATGGCAGATGATGATGATCGTGGAAAAGCTGGCCTCGGTGGCTCAGTTGGATGCACCGTCCAACTGGAGACTAGGAGGTCGCGATTCAGTCCCCGCCGAGGTCAGCAACATTCTTTCATGGATATTGATCATGAAATATTTTCTACGGTCATTCTCTCCCTTCCGCTGATTCAAGAAGGACATTTGTCAGTTTCTGTCGAAAGAATGTACACAATACTGGTTAACCGCTTAGAGGACTAAGCCTGCCCGGTAAATGTATTGAGACATATATTCCTGAGCACACTGTCCACTCAGATCAGATGCCACAGAATGGTGCAACTGATCAGGGTCTACACCACTCAACCAGCAGTTCTTAGGACAAGTAGTAAAATGGACTATTCCAAACTTAGGATGAGTAATAAAATGGACTGTTCCAAACTTAGGATGAGTATGGTAAGGAGTTAAGTTGTCTGAAAATTTAGAGTATATATGGTAAGAAGAAATAAATTTAAGATCTTGGCCCAGCTGTTCAAAGCATCATTAGCCTAACAAGCTCATTAGTGGTCAAAATGTTAACTGTTCTAGTAAGTAGAATATCTAATTCACAAGTATTTTTGCTGAAAAAATGTGAGTTGCTTTTGCAAATGCAAAAGCTACTCACATTTTTTCAGCAAAAGCATTAGTGTATGTGCCATATTTAATGATCAAAGTTTTAATGATGTGTTAACTAATGACAGTTTTGAATATTTGGGTCCTGGTTGTCACTTCAAGGCTGCTGGCAATTAATGCTTATAGTTAGGTTTTCCCCCGTCCACTGGGACTCAGTTTTAAAGTGAAGCATGTGGGTGGCCAAGTGGTTACCATTCCTGATTTCAGATCATGAGTTCCAGGGTTCGAAACTGGACCAGGGATTTAGCTCATAACTGCATGGCCCCTCATTGCACAGAGCCTTTCACTATCACCATTCCATTATCTCGGTATAGCTTGTACAATGTTGAAAGGTAAAACACCAAATTACCATCATCTGTTTCAAAGCAATAATGTTACAATACATTTTGATCAGAGATATACTCTGTAAATATTTACTACATGGCTGTAATCTGAATATACCAAGGTTTGGCTCCAAGGGCTATAAAGGCTGAATAATGGGCTGGGCAATTTTCATCAAATTGCATGTTAGCCTTCTGTTGAAGGGGAATGAAAGTTTGTTCCAATGGTCCAGCTCTGTTGACCAAAGTGGGTATAATATGTTAAAAAATTCTTAACCCTTGTCCTGCTGAATAAATTAAGACGCCTCTCCCATTTCTTATTTTCAGTAATCAGATTACTTGATCCAGATTATTGATAGAAATTCACATACTTATTGGAAAACAGTGAAGATCCAGATCAACTAATCGGGATCTACACTATTTGCAAAGGGAGGACATGTCCGGGTTCAGCAGGACTAGGGTTAAAAAAAAAATTCTTCAGAACCAAGAAAGCTTCAAAGCTAATTATTGGTATATAGTATTAAGAAGGTATACCAATTTTGTTCAGATGGGCCTATAAGACTTTTTATACCCAGCCACACAGTAGTGGTGGGGTATATGATATCAAGGGTTGAGCGCAAGACTGGTGTAAGTCAGATGGTTGTTTTTCCTCAAACCTAATCTCCTCACCATGAAGGCGTTATGAAGATTACAACATTTCTTTCTGTAAACAATGAAAATTTAGGTGCCATTGCTCGTATGAGCAATGGCACCTAAATTTGCATTGTTTACAAAGGGGTCCAAGTTGCCCCTAAACAAGGGTTTCAAAAATATGTTTGAGTTACCATAGTCTTGCGCTCAACCCTCGATATCACCTTGGTTATCTGTGTGTCCGTCCAACTCATCTTTCCATTCATCCATCTGTCATATGTCTGTCCATATTTTCATTTCTGATAATTATAGCCGTGCTTTGAAAAAGTGAGCTATAATGGATTTGCCTTGTCCTTCAGTCATTCCTTCCATCATTTCTTCCTTCTGTCATTCCATCCGTCAGATGTTTTGTGTACACCAGAATCAGGGCCAAGGTCCCATAACTCATGGAGTTAAATCCTGTGATGGGTTTACCATAAATGAAAAATTGATAGGTTTTATAATGTACCATCAGTGAAAAAATTTTATGATGGATTTCTCAGGAACTATGAAAGCTGTAAAGTGTCCTTCGGTCATTCCTTCCGTCAGTCCAGCCTCATCAGATAAATTTTTGTTGCACTTTTCTCAAGAACTGTAGGGGTTTCAAAGTTGAAACTTGGTAAACACATACCCAGTGGGTTGATTTTTCATGTGTACCGAAATCAGGGGCAAGGGCCCAGAACTCTTGGAGTTACATCCTTTGATAGGTTTTACAATTTACCATTAATGAAAAATTTTCGTTACAGATTTCTCAGGAACTATGAAAGCTGTAAAGTTAAAACTTGGTATTCGAATGGACAATGGGCTGATGTATGGTGTATACCAAAATTAGGGCCAAGGGCCTATAACTCTTGCTGTTACATCCCTTGATAGGTTTTACAATATGCCATTAATGAAAAATTTTGTCACAATTTCCTCAAGAGCTGTATGGGTTACAAAGTTGAAACTAGGTACACACATGGATAGTGGGTTGATGTGTCGTGTATACCTGAATCAGGGCCAAGGGCCCATAACTTTTGGAGTTAAATCCCAAGATAGTTTACCATCAATGAAAGATTTTCATTACAGATTTCTCAGGAACTATGAAAGCTGTAATGTTGAAACTAGGTACACACATGGACAGTGGGTTGATGTGTCGTGTACACCAGAATCAGGGCCAAGGGCCCATAACTTTTGGAGTTAAATCCCAAGATAGTTTACCATCAATGAAAGATTTTCATTACAGATTTCTCAGGAACTATGAAAGCTGTAATGTTGAAACTAGGTACACACATGGACAGTGGGCTGATGTGTCGTGTATACCAGAATCAGGGCCAAGGGCGTACAACTCAGTTACATCCTTGATAGGTTTTATAATTTGCCATTAATGAAAAATTTCGTCACTCTTTCCTCAAGAACTGTAAAGGTTACAAAGTTGATAGTGTATACAGGAATCAGGGACGGCCCATAACTCATGGAGTTAAATCCCTTGATAGGTTTTGTGATAACAGAAAAATTTTTCCTATAGATTTCTTGGGAACTTTGAAAGCTATAAAGTTGAAACTTCAAAAACACAGACAGTGGGCTGTTGACATGTATTTACCAGAATCCCTTGATGGGTTTTACAGTTTGCCATTAATGAAAATTTTTTATCACACTTTTCTAAAGAAAATGTAAGGTGACAAGGTTGATACCTGGACAGTGATGTATCATGTGTACCGGAATCAGGGCCAAGAGCCCATAACTCATGGAGTTAAATCCTTTGATAGGTTTTTTAAGGTTTTTATGTCCTACAGTGATATTATCTGGTAAGCGTGAATTGAAAATATTTCAACATTATGGGTATTTCTCCTCTGATAGCACTGCAGCGGGGCTATAATCTGATCCTCTGACAGCTCTTTTTGTCGCACCTGCTTGTAGCAGGGTGCGATATAGGCGTCCGCTTTTCTGTCCATCCGTCTGTCAACATTTATGTCGAAGTTCGACATTTATGTCAAAGTTATTATTCTAATCAATTCTTGCATGAAACATCTCCCTGACCAGCTGACTTTACGACATAGGCATCTGCTTTTCCACTTGTCTGTCCATTCATCCGTCTGTCTGTCAACAGTTCTTTTATGTCGAAGTTCAACATTTATGTCAAAGTTAGTATTCTAATCAACTACAAGACTAAACAACCATCAAACCTTGCATGAAACATCACCCTGACCGCCTGACTTTGCAACATAGGCATCCCCTTTTCCGTTTGTCCATCAGTTCGTCCGCCCGGCCGTCTAAACATTTATGTTGAAGTTCGACATTTATGTCAAAGTTAGTATTCTAATAAACTACAATTCTACAACAGCCATCATACCTTGCATACACATGTCCCTGACCTCCTGACTTGGCAGGTACATTGACCCGGTGTCCTTGACCTATACTTTATGCTCCAGTGACTGACACAATTTACGTTGACGTTCCAGATCTTCTCAACTATAAGGCCTACAACTACCAAACCTTGCATAGTGCTTCTCCTGGATGTACTGACTCAGCAGCTACATTTACCCGGAGACCTTGACCTATATTTTGCGCTCCAGTGACCTTGACACATTTTGCCTTCACGTTCGATATCTCTTCCTTCAGCTATAAGGCCTACAACCGTCAAACCTTGCAAAGTGCTTCTTCTCAATGTACTGACTTGGCAGATACCTTGATCTGGTGAAATTGACCTTTATTTTGGCTGGAGTGACTTTGACATAATTTATGTCAGTGTTCCAGATCTCCTCAAGTGTAAGACCTCTGACCTTGCATAGTGCTTCTCCTAGATGTACTGACTCGGCAGGTATCTTGACCCGGTGACCTTGAACTATATTTTGAGATCCAGTGCCTTTTACACATTTTACTAAGATGTTCAGTATCTCCTCAACTATAAGGCCTACAACCACCAAACCTTGCATAGTGATTCTCCTCAGTGTACGGACTCTGCAGGTACCTTGACCCGGTAACCTTGATCTATATTTCGTGCTCCATTGACTTTTACACCTTTTACGTCGCCCTTCCATATGTCCTCAACTATAAGACCTTCAACCCCTAAACCTTGTATAGTGCTTCTTCTCGATGTACTGATTCGGCAGGTACCTTGACCCGGTGACCTTGACCTATATTTTGCACTCTAGTGACTTTGACACATTTTACGTTATGTTCGATATCTCTTCAAATATAAGACCTACAACCACTAAACCTTGCATAGTGCTTCACCTCATTGTACTGGCTTGGCAGGTACCTTGACCTAGTGAACTTGACCCAGTGACCTTGACCTATATTTGACACATTTTATGTTGATGTTTGATAACTCCTCAACTATAAGGCCTACAACCACCATATCTTGCATAGTGCTTCTCCATGATGTACTGACTTGACAGGTACCTTGACCCGGTGACCATGACCTATATTTCATGCTCCAGTGACTTTTACACATTTTACGTTGACGTTCCATTATCATTGGGCTGTATAATACAAAAAGTCAATGCTGAAGATTTAGCCATTAGAGGGAATGGCACTGGCCTGGAATATATGTGCCCCACTAGGCACTTTGTCTACATTTTTTTCAACCCAGTTTTCCAACTAAGCACTGCTAAGAATGAAATAAACTTATTTAATAACCATGTTCTGATTGTGGCTCCTGTGACTTTTGCCCCAGCAGGTGAGACGACGCCTTCCGGAATTCTTGTTGTGTTGAGGTTTCATGACCAAGTCAACCCAGTCATGTCTGGTCAAGCATGGTCAGTTTACCTAACCACACTTTTACTGGGCAGGCTTAGTCAGCTAAGCGGTTAACCAATATTGTGCACATTCTTTCGCCAGAAACTAACAATTGCCCTTCTTAAATCGGTGAAAAGGAGGAAATGACCGTAGATCAGTCTCCACGAAAGAATGTTGCCGACCCAGCGGGACTTGAACCCGCAACCTCCTAATCACCAGTGGGACGTGCATCCAACTGAGCCACCAAAGCCAGCTCTGACAGCTCTGAGTAAATATCAATGGAATTTCACTAAACTTGGAATGTGCATTGATATTGTGGAGGTCTGGTTTGGGATTGCTAATGGGCAAATTTGTCATTTTTTGACAGTAACTTGCCCCAAACATGTCCATAATTTTGTTTACGGAAAATAACTTGAGAAAATGTCAATGCATTTTCACCAAATTTAGTATATGCACTGATATTGTGGAGATCGGGTTTAATGGCCAAATTTCGTCATTTTTTGACGGAGTTATCTGCAAGAGACATGAGGCGGGGTATTATTGTTTTATGTTTTTATTTAATCATGTATGGACTCAGGAGCCTGCAAATAAGATGTGCTTCCCTGTCAGTTGGGACTGCATAGCAGAGCTGCTAACAATTTAAAGCGGGCCCCCATAACCTAGTGGATAAGAGTTGACTCTTAATCCATTTGGTTTCTTACCGCTGTGGTTCAAGCCTTGCTCGGGTCACGTGGGAAGGCCGTTCTCCTTACGGATGGTCAGGTGGTTTTTTCCCAGTTTTCACCCACCTTTGATGAACGATTGGCTCAACATAAGCAAAATCTTTTTGAAAGGGCCATAAAACCCAAATAAAAAAAAAAAAAAATTTAAAGTAGACCCCTGTCATATAACCAGATTTAGCCAGATCATATAGAAGAGGAAAATAAATAAATGAAAATCTAAACAGTTTCCTCTGGCACACACAAAAGAATGAAAATCAGACTTATTTTATAATGTCTCTTCATGTGCAGCAATGTAGTGTGAGAAGCTGCATAGGTCCCCTAGCACCTGATTTAGCGGTGTTCGATTTTCAAAGAAACCAGAATGGGCTCAATAAAGTTCCACAATTTCAGAGGCAACATCTGAATCTGAAGATAATATTGCAGCTGGCATGTTAAACCTTCACCTTTTTCAAGCTGAATGAATTAAGATGTCGCACACACTTCTAATATTCAGCCAATCAAATTACTTGATCCCGCTGGTTGATACAAATTCACATACTTAATGACAAACAATGCAGATCAAAATCAGTTGGCTTCTAAAGCCAACTGATCTGGATCTACACTATTTGCAAAGGCAGGGCATATCCGGGTTCAGCAGAATCAGAGTTAATTGAATAATATATTAGGGCATGGCAGCCATCTTAGTCAACAAACTTACCATTAAACAAACTTTACTTCCCCTCGTCCAAAAAGGCTCAATATAAATTTGATTGAAACTGTCCCAACAGCTTGGGAGGGAGTCATTTAAAAGTAGTACCTGTATTTGAACCCATGGATATTTAACCCTTTCACCTCTTAGATTCTGAAATGAATTCCATCTCTGAATTTGGACACATCTATTGTAGCAAATAGGGGTTTCAGTTGAAACTTGTAACAGTACGGCAAATAGTGTAGGTCCTGATGAATTAGCTCATTATGAGCCATCTCATCTGTTTGCAGAAGTATCTGCTTTGGTCAATGTCCTAAAATTTCAAATATTTCATTCCATAGCTTTTTGGCCTAAAGTTTGCTTTTCATGCATTTGTTTCTTAAAATACTTAGTGGAATGGCAAACAGTGTATACCTAATCAGACTGCTCCATCAGGAGCAGTCTGATCTGGGTCTGCACTGTTTGCATATGCCATTCTGTTAGAAGCTTTGGTGTAGTAAATTTTAGGACATTTACCACAGTTCACAAAAATGTTGCTCTTCCACAATGAATATCAGAATGTGTTCAAAGAAGTCACTCAAACAGCAGCTTTTTCATGAGTTTATTGCAGAATTTTGTTGATAACATACAATAAATGTGTATAACATACACTATGTAACTAAGTAAATTTATCACAGGTTTATTGCATTTAAGGAGTATTGATAAATTTTCTCAGGAGGCAATTCTGTCAAAATGTTTTTGTCTCCCTTCCCTTCTGAAAAGGGGTCTGCTCTAAATGGAAAGAATTCATTTCCCTTGAGAGTTAAATTCTTAAAATTTCCTTTTAAAGTAGACTCCTTTCAGAGGGCAAACAGGAAAGCACAAAGTAGTCTCCCTAATACAAAACAGCAGAAAGCTTACCCTGTGAATCCATTTCCCTTAACCCTTAAAGCGCCAAGAAAACCTGCATCTGAAAATGTCGTCTGTTTATGTTGTCTGCTGAATATTCTTGCAAACTTTTTAAACCTATTTTTGCATACAGGCAAACAGTGCGGACCTAGATCAGACTGCTCCTAAAGGAGCAGTCTGATCTGGGTCCACACTGTTTGCAGAAATGACTTTTAAAGTAACTGGCAGAAGACAAAGCAGACGACAATAGTTGTGATTGGTGCTTTAAGGGTTAAAATTTATCTAAGATGTGTTACCGTACATAGTAAAAGAGCCCATCATGCCATGTGCAAAGAGTAAAGCTCCTGCTATCTGCTTTCAGAATCATTGGTTACTACAGTATACTCTGTGACTGAGTTGAGGTTTTATGGCCTAGTCAGCCCATTAGGGTCATGTCGAGCCAGTCAGTTTACTTAACCAGACTTTTTCCTGGGCAGGCTTAGTCCTCTAAACAGTTAATCAGTATTTGTGCACATTAATCAGAAACTGACAGCTGCCTTTCTTGATTCAGTGGAAGGGAGAGAATGACCGTAGAAAATATTTCATAATCAATCTCCACAAAAGAATGTTACCTGACCCGGCAGGGATCTAACCTGAATCCGACTGAGGCCAGTGTGTGTGTGAGAGAGAGAGAGATGTGCCCTAAATATTAATATTTTACATGCATATCAATGGACAAGGAAGGCCCAGGTCAGATGATCTGATCTGGGTCTTCAATGTTTGAATTATGGCATGAAGCCCTTTTCTCACAGTGCACATTTTTTTCAGCAGCTTTTCATAATAAATGCTTTAATGTTAACTTGCTGCATGTGAAATCATTGGCTCTTCCTGTATTCTAATTTTGGCTAGTTTGAAAAACAAAGAAAAACTCTATTCTCGCTCAGAAAATTATTTGAGTGGCAACATGAGAAAATGTGCCTTCCGACATGTACGCCAAACGAAGACCATAATTAACCTATGCATCTAAAATGCACCATGAAGATTCTGATCAGACCACAAATATGCAGGCTGATCAGAATCTGCTTGAAGCACATGTCAGAAGGTATGTTTTCGGACGTCACAGCTCATTTGGAGTAAATGCTCAAGAGCAGACTTCTCTACAGCTTGATTTCACTACAGACAGCCTTCTTTATACCAACACTCGATACAACGGCAAAGTTTGTTATAATGAAAATTTGACTCACAAAACCTTCGCTTAGTCACAAATTATACAAATTATTGTATTTAATGCTTTAAAGAAACATGTTCTGGATATTTGTTAGAATTGCCTCAGTGACGTGATTCTAACAAATATCCAAAACATATGTTCTATGGGGAAATAAGAACATACCAAACTACTCATTAAGTATTCTGTACAACAGCAAATTCATTTTAAAGGCAATGTCTTTGGGAACAAATGCTGTTGTTATAACGAGGGTTCACTGTGATTATGAATTTGGAGTGATGGGGCTCCAAAAAAGTATGTATTCAGAAAAATATTTGTCATTTAATGAAGAAAGGGGTCTCTTGGCATATATAAATCAGCCGGCAATCAATGCCTGCCTACTTTAGACTGTACCAACTAATGGAAGGCTCTGATGAAACCATGCTGTCTGAAGGGGCTTCACTGTTTACATGTGACAATCCATATTTACTGTAAGTTTAGTGGCAGACATACCTGTGCAAACTGTGTAACTAGATCAGACACTGCAGAACTTACGGACACTCATCTAGCAATTTTAATACATCTTGTAGTGAAATGATCTTGTCTAGATTTTAGAACAGTTATAATAAGAAATTAACCCTTAAAATGCCAAGAAAACCTGCATCTGAAAATGTCTGTTTATGTTGTCTGCTGCATCTTCTTGCAAACTTTTCAAAAATACCTTTTGGATACAGGCAAACAGTGTGGACCCAGATCAGACTGCTCCTAGAGGAGCAGTCTGATTTGGGTCCCTACTGTTTGCAACAATGACTTTTAAAGTAACCGGCAGATGACAAACCAGACAACAATTATTGTGTTTGTCATCTTAAGGATTAAGGTGTCCAAATACTTAGGGTAAATACTTTTGTTATGTTACCTGATCACATGCCACATTCTGCAACATCTGATCTGGGTTTACATTGTCTATCCTCAGACTTAATAAGAGTATTTTCGTTTATTTGAGGTATTCCTTGCTTCCAGTGGTTCCCTCTTTTCAGAATTTATCTTCAGCATTAATGTAATCTAAATTTAAACAAGAAACAACAAATCTATATACATATACTAATAAATATATAAGCTATCAAATATATACATGTACATACATTTATATACAACAGTACAAAAATACAAATAACTATAGTAGGCTTTAAATTTGGTGAGCAAATAATCAAAATGAAAACATATAATCTTTATAAATTCTCAACCATATGTTCTGTCAGTTGTTATTAATGTTGTGATTTATTCATGTTAGCAAGGTACTGAGGCAATGAGAGGTAGCAAAAGTTTCTGTATTTTTTTTTTCTTGTCGTTAAAGAAATACTTAGTATTTCATTCTAACTGGCATCATCTGTTTCTGTTGTAAGTCCTCAATTTAATTAAACTTTTACCTTTCTGTTTTTCTGTCCACATGAAAGACTTAGCATATATTTTGTTGTACAGAAAATAATTCTTTTTTTGATATTCTGGAAGCTTTATTGCCAAATGCCCATTTACCGTGTTTTCCCTAAGTATTAAAACACCTTATCTACTTACCATACTTGTCCTAAAATTTGAAATAATCCATTCTACTACCTCTTGATGTGTCTAAAGTATTGCTGTATGTATGGCAAATGTCGATGCTGATCAGATCCGCATATTGAGGAGTCTGATCAGGGTCTACACCATATGCAAAGGCCTACCAATACTTAGGGTTATTATGGTAACATAAATTTCTCAAGGAAAGTGAAGCTACAAAAATACTTAACAGAGATGTTTAGGACAAAAAGAGAGGAATCCAATTTATTTGGCCTCTTTTTTTATAGAATACTTAGGGTGAGGATTATGTGGTATAACTGACTGCTGTCTCCCATTACAGTGTGTACCCACAAGATATGTTTTGGTGTAAAAATTACATAAAGTCATACCTTCTAAATATTTCTTTTATATGGGCCTATATAATATGCTATTATACTTGCCATAATCTTTGGACAGGACGGGCCTGAACAAAAAGCTGTAGACCCAGATCAAATGCTCTAATTAGAGTCTGCAGTGTTTGCCATTAATCCAGCATCTTTTCAGTCAAATCAAGTGGTAGTAAAATATACTAGGGACAATATTTAAGGGAACTACAAACAAGTAGAGAGGAGCAAAATTCAATGACATAAAGAATGTTTATATGCAAAGGGGAGCAGTATCTGGTTCATGCCCTGCGAGCATTGATGCATATGCATATATACTGGCGTTCGATACAAATGCCCGGTTTTAAAACAGTTTTGAATTTTCATGTACTCTGAGAAGTCAAGGGATTCCCTTAAATATTGTCCCTAGTATATAGTTTCCTTTATTTGATTTGATTTGCAGTTTTACGGCCCAGTCACTATTATGGTCATGCCAGGCCAGTCACTTAACCTGCCCAGGCTTTTCCTGGGCAATTTTTGTCCTTTGAGTGATTAACTAGTACATTCTGTTGCCAGTAACTGACCCTTCTTGAATCAACAGAGTGGGTAGACTGTTCTTGAATCACCAGAAAGGGTAGACTGACTGTAGAAATGATTTTATGATCAATCTCCTCCAAAATTATGGGGCCAAGCTGGGATTTGAACTTGCAACCCCATGGGTTGACTGGGCCATACAACCTCAACACAAAATTACAACCCCTGGATCAGCAGTTGTGATATCACGCCCTACATATTGTGCTTTGAAGAGCGGTAATAACTCTTAACCCTTAAAGCGGCAAGCAAAATTTGTAGCAGACGACATTCAAAAATGTTTTTTTTTATTTTTCAGAGAAAACAAGTCTTGACATTTCATGTGAATCATCTGCCAGGCAGATGATTCACATGAAATGTAAAAACTTGTTGTCTCTGAAAAATATAAAAAAAAAAATGCCGTCTGCTGCAGTTGTGATTGGCGCTTTAAGCATAGCATCTGATCAGAATCAACATGATTTGCCACCCATCCAGCAGTTTTTCAGACATACTGACATATTTCTCATAAATCAGTTCTACTTTCAAATTTTACAGGTAAAAATTAACAGACAATATTTATAAAGTCTTTTCCTTGTGTTTCCCTGGAAACTCGACTTAGCATCTGATTTATCAAAGGAATCTAACAAATCGCAGACATGAGCTCTACTTCCAGAAAAAAACAACAAAAAACATGAAAATATAATTATGTTCTGTCATCTGCAGCATGAAAAAATAAATTAACAAGAAATTCCCTGAAAGGCTATGTCACAACTGCTGGTGATGTTGGAATGGAGGGAAAAGCTCAGACTTAACATTGTTCCTCAGAGCTTGAAAATTGTCATAGTCAGTAATTGTCGATGGCGGTGGAGTGATGTTTGTGTTGAAGTTTTACGGTCCAGTCAACCCAATGGGGTCATGTTTAGTGCAGTCAGTTTATCTAACCACACTTTCACTGGGCAGGCTTAGTCCTCTAAGCAGTTAACCAGTATTGTGCACATTCTTTCGCCAGTAACTGTCAACTACTCTTCTTGAATCAGCGAAAGGGAGAGAATGACCGTAGAAAATATGGGGCAGGGTGCATCATGGTAGATGTGTGTATGACATTTCATTAACCTAGAAGCCTTGGTGTTATGAGAAATGAAGCTAAATGCACAGACTTAACATTGCTGACACAGACGATGATGGAAAAGATTCCTATGTCGCTCCTCCTTGCTAAAGCAGTTGCAATAAAAAGGACTCAACTGCATTTCAAATTCATCACAAAAATGTATACATCACAATTTTATAAAATATAAGAAACGGGACAAATGAATTGCACAAATATCAATCCTGACAAACTGGCCATAAAGCCAAAAACAAACCTTAACCCTTAAAACTTAAAATGCTAAACAAATCTGCAGCAGCAAACATCCTATTTTTACTATTTTTCAGAGAAAATAAAGCTTGGCATTTCATGTGTATCATCTTGCCTGCCAAGCAGATGATTCACATGAAATGTCAAGCTTTATTTTCTCTGAAAAATGATATAGAATGTCTCCTGCTGCAGCTGTGACTAGCATTTTAAGGGTTGAAAACTACAAATACAATATCTGTAAAGAAAATTTACAATAATCATGAGCAATGTGAGAAAAGGGTCATTACTGCATAAATGAGAAATAAACCTTGATCAGCCTGCACAATCATCTAGTCTGATCACAGCCTTCATTGTCTGCTAAAAATCAGTGGACACTGTAGAATATATACAGGAACAGCATGTCCTGATCAGATTTTGGGATGATTTTTAGTGTGTGTGTGTTGAGGTTTTATGGCTGTCAACCCATTCAGGTCGTGTCAAGCATGGTAAATTTACCACACCACGCTTTTACTGGGCAGGCTTTGTCCTATAAGGGCTTAACCAGTATTGTGCACATTCTTTCACCAGAAACTAACAACTGCCCTTCTTAACTCAGCGGAAGGGAGAGAATGACTGTAGAAATATGATCAATCTCAATGTTAACGACCAGACTTGGGTCGAACTTGCAACCTCCTGATCACCAGTTGGACAAGCATCCAACTGAGCAACCTAGGCCAGCAGATTTGAGAATGTGCAGGCTTGCTGATCTGGGCCTTAAGGCGAACAAAGATGCTTTCAGGAGAGTTAACTCTATTAAACTTGTTTTTGTATACCTGTACTTCTGAAAAGGGTCAACTCTAAAAGGAAAAAATTTGCTCCCTCTGGGAGCAAATTCTTTTCTTACAGAGTAGACCCATTTTCAGAAGGGGCATAATGTGCCAGAAAACACAGAAGACACAAAAGTTGCCTCGTAAAAAATGGTTGTAAAATATTCACTGTTGGCTTATGGCATAAAGGCCATTTTCTCTCACTGCTCATGGAAATATTGAGAAAAACAGGACTCAATTTCCTGCTTCTCCAAGAATTATCTTGAAGAATGTATATGTATCTTCTTTCCCAAAAACTAAGCCATTTGAGAAGATAAGAATGAAAAATCTGTTTTCAAGGAAAACTAAGACAAACGTTTTTTAACTTCTGCGTCGCACCACGCCAAAATGTACTTTTGTGCATATGCTGACAGTGAAGGCATAGATTAGCTTTCGAGGGAGATAATATATGGGTCCTGCCATGTGAAAACGTACCTTTGGGCATATGCCGATAGTGAAGGCCTAGATTAGCCTGTGCATCTGCAGTCTGACCATGGCCTTTATTATCTGCTAACAGAATCATTAGATACTACAAAATGTATGGTGTGCAATGGTCTGGATGATACTTTGTGCATGTGCAAGATGATCTGAATCTGTGCATTTTGCGCATGTTGAAAGGCACTTTTTTGCTGGAAGCAGCCCATATACGATCATAGTGGCATTATACGATCATAGTGGCATCTTGGATGCCAATTCCAATATTTTTTCACAAACTTGGTAAGATCTTGTCCCAACTGCCTCATATGCAATTTGAGCTCAAATGCCCCAGCAGAATTGTTTAAAGGCTTTACCCTGTTTGGTTATGGCAACACTCTTGGATGCCACTTCCAAATATTTTTGCAAAATTAAAAACGCTTGTCCCAGGAATGTTCCATATGAATTTAATTTAAACTGAAAAAGTCATCTGTATCTGTTTCAGTTTCCCCAATTATATGTCTATGGGAATTTTGGGTTGCCACTGGAACTTATCAAAATTGCCAATTGGCATAAATTTTACAAAACTGTTTTCCCCCTACCCAAGCAACCTTTCTGCCAAATTAATTCATATTGCTTCACTAGCTTGGAGAGGTCATTTTAAAAAGTGTGCATGCGCAGACAGATGATGGACAAAAAGTGATCAATGTAACTTATCCTGAGCTTTGCTAAGATGAGCTAATAAACTACAAATGTATAAACTCACTTAAGGATTTAAGGAATGCCTTAGAACACATAAACAAGGTCACTTTCAAATCACAATACAGTATATGAATATCTAACAAATAGGAAAATATTTCTAATCTATATTTTATTCAAACCTGAACACACAGTATTGCTTTCTACTAAAACTACGTGGTTCACATTTAGCAAATGGGTGTCTTCAGGCATATGCAGACAAAGCCAGAGTCTGGCCATGATAAATGCATACGCTTCGTATAAGAAGTACTGGCCCTGGCAAATGTATATGATCTCTGTCAAAGACCAACTGGCCCTGTTAAATGCACAGCAACCATGTCAAAAACCATACAGAATCTGTTGCAACAGTCCTTAATATAATATTTATTTCCTACTGGACCAGCTACCGGTCCTTGGTCTGCTGTATTGGATCGAAGCCTTCGGCAGACTGAGGGCCTGTGAATTTCTTCATCCATGATACTTTCAGTGGTATCAAAATTATTTTTGTTTGGCAATGTCAGTTATGATGTCAGAAGCCCTAAAGCATGAAAACAATAAAATAAAAAGAAAATTTGCTTCTTTTTTTTTTTCATAAATACCATAAATATTTTCATCTAGTGTAATGAAAACATTCAAATTTTCACTTGTGTTTGCACTTGTGAAAATACCGATGTTTTTATTACACTTGATGAAAATATTTATGGTATTCACTCCAAAAGAGCAAATATCCTCTTAATTAATAACATGGTACAATTAGTGGTGGCTTTGATCGTCTGACAACTTCACGTATCTACAGCATTAGGTAAAATGATGTTTCCAATTTTTATAGAATAAAGAGTTAACTCTTAGCACTCTGGGTAACATTTCCTGGAGACAACATATTGAAATATTTTTCCCAGACAACAGGTCTTGATATTTCATGCAAATTGTCTCCTGTTTTCTGGGAAAAATAAGCAAATATCATCTGTTGTCTGCTGAATTTACCCATAGAGTAGTTAAGGTTAAGGCATTTGTATAATTAGGATATTTAACCCATAAGGTACCATTCAAAACTTGCAGAACAGCACTATTTTTTTCATGTATTTTTTTTTTACTTTCCAGAGAAAATAAGGCTTTTTTTTTTTTTTTTCAGCAGATGAATCACAATATTTCAAGCTTTATTTTCTCATAAAAAAAAAACACAAAAATATCCCAACTCTACTGTTTGCTGCAGTCATGACCGGCCCTGTAGGATTAAAGAATTTCAAAATGTGTTCCCAATAAGGACTCTGGAGAGATTTTGTATCAAAATGAATTCAAACATAACTAAGATAAGAGGAGTATCCAGGTATTTTTCTTCTTTCTCCAGGAAAAAATGTTTGTTTGTGTTGAGGTTTACGGCCCAGTCAACCCAATGGGGTCATGTCAAATGCGGTCAGTTTACCTAACCACACATTTACTGGGCAGGCTTAGTCCTCTAAGCGGTTAACCAGTATTGTGCACATTCTTTTGCCAGAAACTGACAACTGCCCTTCTTGAATCGGCGGAAGGGAGAGAATGACCATAGAAAATATTTCATGATCCATCTCCACGAAAGAATGTTGCCGACCTCAGTGGGGGTTGAACCCGCGACCTCCTGGTCTCCAGTCGGATGGCGCATCCAACTGAGCCACCGAGGCCGGCTATGCAAAACATGTAGGTATTCCTTAGAAACACCTAATAGAGGTTGTCCTAATGAGTACCCATAACACTGTTTTCATGGATGATGATGAGTAAGTGTTTTAAGTCCCTTTCAACATTATTAAGTAATATGGAGATGATGGCAGGGTGATAATGAAAGGCTCTGTGTAAATAGCCATACAGTCATGAGCTGCCTCCAGTAGGATCTGAACCCTAGCCTTTGTGATCTAAAGTTAGAAGTTATAACTACTCGCACGAACACTTCTTATGTTCATGACGAAATAAGGAAAAATATCAATATGTTTTTGGTTTTAAGAAAGCGCCATCTGTAGCTATGTTTGCATTTCTTTTTTTCCCACAAAAACAATGCAGGCATCATTAGAATTGCACACTGAGGTGATTCTATTGAGCACACACAGCATCCTTTCACAGAAAAAATAGGGATTCCCTGCATATTTGGAACACTTTCAAGCTGATTTAGACCATCGTTACTGAACACAGACTACCAGAATAATTTATTATACTAATATAGGTTTTATTCCAGCTGTCATGTTTAGATCTTTGTCATCTGTAAGTCTCGAGACACAATTGTAACAACATCGTCTGGTTCATCCGCCAGCTGCTGTGTGGGTGACACCCCGAGTATTTTCTGTCTGTGCCGTTCCTCGGCTTTCTTCTTCTTCTCCATTTTCTTTATCTGCTTCTTCTGTTTCCCTGAGAGTTTCTCCACCTTCTCTGGAATTTTCTGTTGAATCAGAAGGGAAAGCAACTAAGTACAAGTGACTATCATTATTACAAAGACTGATAACTCAACTTAGCTTCATAAAGCTAATACACTAGACCCCCTTTATAAGAAGATTCATTATCAGACGGTTTGGATATAAGACAGTTTAAAGAAGGACCCAAAAAGTATTGTATCAAAATAAAAATAGTGCCTTTTTATATATTGTCTGTGTTCTTTTTTGGCAATTATGTATTAATGTGTAAAAAAAGTCATTTCAATGAAAAAATTATTAAAGTGAAAAAAATTCATTTCATTAAATTTTTGTATGTTTCTAATGTAAAAAAAAAAAAATGTATTATTATAAAGAGAAAACAGTTCCTCTTGTTACCAGATTAGAAACTTCAGGTTTTTCTCTTTAAAGTGGACATATAGTAATACACTTGATAGATTTTCTACCATTTTACAAATGAGAGAATTTCTTTGAATTTCTGTTTCCCTTTCTGCACATCAAGCCCCTTCTGAAAGAGGTCTATTCTAAAAATGGAATAAATTCTTTCTTTTTAGAACAGATCCCTTTTCAGAAGGGAGCAAAAGCAATTATGATAGAGTTGTCTCCCTTGAAAGTGTATTGATTTCCCTTAAGAAACTGCAATGTGTGATGTGTCTTTAAAATGCCAGAAGAACAGTAAAGTGTGCAAGCCAAGTAGACCCTGCTCAAACATCTAAAGTCCTTTTGGCATCACTTGTACTGATGATTATACTTGGTCTTCTATTCAAAATGATAGAAGTTTGTTCTTATTGGCCATATCTTATTACAATGTAAAAATAATTTGTCTGTTCTTTCTTCTGTGCATTCTTCTCAAATATTTACCCTGAGATAAAATTTTCTGCCAAAAATTGGTCTGACAAAATTGTAATTTTTAAAGTAAAATGATTGTAAGAATTTTCACATACCATATTCGACCTAATTACCACACTGTGCACTTAGATTTTTCAAAAGCACTGGGAAAACTTGCAGTAAAATATCCACCTAATAAGGGCACACTTTAAAGAGCGCTCAACAGAAGACTTCATGAGGAGCCTATCTAATGATGCTTATACGATATTATTTTCTGTTTTCTTTATAGAAGCATATGTTGTGGGTACTCGTTTGAATTGCCTTGACTATGTTATAAAGAAGTAGATAAAAGCACTGGTTGTAATCTTTTAGATTACCAAATTGCTTGACTGTGCGCTTATACGAGCATGTGCGGTAATTAGGTCGAATACAGCATTTGATTTTTTTTTTATTATTGCTTTTCTCAAATGATTTTTGATATTAGATTGATGTTTTGGCAAAACTGTGAAAATCTCAGAAATTTTGAGCAAGGTGAACTTGTTGAAAGTAAATAAGAGGACCAAGCTGGCCATCAATCTTGCAGCCATTTTTGCTATGGGGGAAAATGAAAATATTGGAGTTTTTTAATACCAATGAATAAAATAAAACTTTTGGTGGATAGGTAGCTACAACAAAAGGTTTTGGACTGAATTATGTCAGAAATTTACAAATTTACTTCTTCTAAGTGAAGCACCACAGAAGAAAATAGAATCATCTCAGTGTGCAGTTCTATTGATACCTGCATTATTTTTGTGGGAAAAAAGAAATGCAAACATAGCTCCAGATGGCGCTTTTTTAAACCAAAAAATATTGATACTTTTTTTTTTTGTTTTCTTTCAACTAATAAAAAACGTTCAACTAAAATACCCCGCCATTGTGGTCATGCGGGCAGATAACTCTGTCAAACATTGATGAAATTTGCCCATAAGCAATCCCAAACCAGATTTCCTTCATATCAATGCATGTACCGAGTTTGGCTAAAATTCCTTGACATTTACTCAAGTTATCATTCGGAAATGAAAACATGGGTGTGTTTCGGGCAGATAACTGTAAAAATTTGACAAAATTTGCACATTAGCAATCCCAAACCAGATCTCCACAATTTCAATGCATATACCAAGTTTGATGAAAATCTACTGATGTTTACTCAAGTTATCATCCGGAAACAAAAAAAAAGGACAGACAGACAGACATATGATGGACGGATGGACATCCAACATGAAACCATAATACCCCGCTACTCGCTACTACTGTGTGGCGGGGCATATATTTTTCTTATTTCTCCACAAAAAACAGATGTTGTGGGTACTCATTAGCAGCACCTCACTGAGGAATACCGGCCCCATATTTAGATAAATATATCTGCTACTCTGTATGCCCATCATAACTCACCTTAGGAATATCTTTCAGTATCTTTGGTCTAGCACCACCATTTTGGCTGCTCACTGAGCCATACCCTGAACTTCCTCCAAAACTGTTTTCACGGTAATGTCCTTTGATGCCTACACCATTATGATTGATGTCCAGCATCTGATAATTCTTGCTACCATTTTCTGACCATACACCACTATCAGTTGAGGTGACCTGGGAAGCTATAGATGTTGTATCTTCTTGAGTGGCTGCAGAGATAAAATAATTAAAAAGTTCTATAAACCATATAAACACCTTATCACGAATGTCTGGCTCTAAAATGTTTCAAATAATTCAAATGGCAACTGCTTTTTTTTTTCTCAGACAATTATTTCCAATAAACCAAAGTCAACAGGGTGCACATAGGTTTGTTTGAGCTGGAAGTTTACAGCCCAGTCAACACTATTAAGGTCATGCTAAACCAGTCAATTTAACAAACTGGGCCCAGTTGTTCAAAGCTAACGATGTCGTTAGTTAACAATTCGTTAAAATTTACATGAAGTGATATGCAAAAATGCTGGAATTTTTTGCTGAAAAAATGTGAGTAGCTTTTGCAGTGCAAAAGCTACTCACATTTTTTCAGCAAAAAATTTCAGAAAATTGTATATTTAATCCCCTAAAATAGTTAACGAAATGGCCCTTAACGAGCTCGTTAAGCTAACGACACTTTGAACAACTGGGCCCTGCTCTTTACTGGGCTGGCTAAGTCCTCTAAGCGGTTAACCAGTACTTGTGCATATTCTTTTGCCAGAAACTGACAACTGCCCTTCTTGAATCAGTGGAGAGGGGAGAATTACCGTAGAAAATATTTCATGATCAATCTCCTAAACAGTGTCCTGCGTATGACTGTCTTATTACTGTCGCTTGTTTAATACTGCATAAATGCTACTTTTAAATTAAGCCTCTGAATCAAACTATATAGTCTATTTGGCTAACTGGTGATATATCTAATTCTCGCTGGCTAAGTTGCTAACAGAGCAGATCGTGAACAACATTGCTCCAGATAAAAGGGGGTAACCGCAAAATATTTTCTTATTTCTGCACGAAAATAAATGTATATGTTGTGAGTACTCATTAGAAGTACCTCAGCAAAGTACTTCTAATGAGTACCCACAACATATATTTTCATGCAGAAATAAGAAAACTTTCTAATGAGTACCCGCAACACATGTTTTCATGCAGAATTAAGAAAACTTTCTAATGAGTACCCACAACATATATTTTCATGCATAAATAAGAAAACTATCAGTGCTTTTCAGATGTAAAAAGTGTCTTATCTGGAGCTATGGATCAAAGTTTGATAATGGTCTATTCTGCTGCTCAGATATGTAAATTTGTCCAAATTTTCATGATAAATATGGTACTCACGATTCACTGTTTCCATAGTCTGTAGAACATATGCTATAGTAGCATCAACATCATAATCACAGTCTTGTAGAGATTCCAGAACCTTCTCATTATCCTGATAATATAATATAGAAAAAAGAAAATGCAGTGCTTTTAATCACTTGATCAACTGTTAATATAACACAGAAAACATACAATGCAGTGTTTTCTTACACTTGATCGTCTGATAATATACAATGTAGAAAAAATGGCCTCTGTGGTTCAGCTGGATGCATGTCCCACTGGTGATCAGGGGGTAGTGGGTTTGACCCCCTGCATAGTCGGCAATTCATAAAATATTTTCTACGGTCATTCTCTTCCTTCTGCTGTTTCAAGAAGGGCAGTTCTCAGTTTCTGGCTATAAAATGTACACAATACTGGTTAACTGCTGGCGAGGACTAAGCCTGCCCAGTAAAAGTGAGGTTAGGAAAACTGATCATGCTCAACATGACCCCATTGGGTTGACTGGACTATAAAACCGCAACACAAACAATGTAGAAAACATAAAATGCACTGTCTTTATCACTTGATCAGCAGTTAATATAACACAGAAAACATAGAATGCAGTGTTTCCTCTCACTTGATCAGCTGATAATACCATGTAGAAAATATAAATGCAGTGTTTTTATCACTTGATTACATGTAATTAGAACACAGAAGGGGGTGGTCGGGTGGTGCCAAGGTTTCGTGTATCTTACGTCACCGGGGCATCCTGCTAATACTGGCTTACAGGTGGGCAAGGCCTGCTATCCTTGTAGCAGATAAGGGTAGAGGGGGAATGTTTTATTTCTTCTGTTTCTCCACTTTCATTTCTGTTCCTCTTGTCCCCTGTTCCTCTCTTTCTACTATCTCCTCTATCTCTTTTCTCCCTTTCTCCGGGAGATGACACAAAATAACCCACAAGGGTTAACGTGTCATTAAACCCCAACACAATCAATCAACAGAACACAGGAAACATAAAATGCATTGAAGCAAGACATTCAAAATGGCGATCAAGACACCATGCCAATGAAATAGCATTTCTTATTGCTTGAGAGAAGATAAGGGTTTTGTACCCAGTATTTTTCTGCACTTTGGTGGCAATATAAGTATTCAATCATTTCAATGGACTCCATTGATACAAAAAATTGTCTATTTTTTTTTAGTGCTATGGGGACTTAAAACAAGTCCTCTGCTTGTATATCTTAGTAACCCTAAGTATTGGGACAGATAGGCCTTTGCAAACAGAGTAGACATACATCAGACACTGCAGAATGCAGCATCTGTTCTGGGTCTACACTGTTTGCCATACATACAGCAATATTTTAGACATATCAAGAGGCAGTAGAATGGACTATTTCAAGTTTTAGGACAAGTATGTAAGTAGACGAGGTGTCCCAATACTTAGGGTTTTTACGGTATATGGAATCCCAACCACATCACTTACTGCACAGCCCGTAGCATTCATGACTTCCTCCGCAAGTCTCTGAGTATTTCTAATGGCTCTGACCATACCATCTTCACTACTACGGTAATCCTTCTCATCTGGATCAGCCGCTGAACTGTCACCATTCACCTACAATACAGATGGAAATGTAAAGAATAACAAAAACAAAATATTCATAGAAAAAAAAAGTAAAGAAAACCGATTCAGGAGAAATAAAATTATAAAGAAAAACAGCCCTCAAATTTCAGAAAACTAGACCCAGCTAGCATTCTTTATAAATCAACAGCGGGCCGTTATCGGCCCATCAGCTACGCTGACAGGCCGATAACGACCTGCTATAGATTTATGTAGAATGCTTACTGGGGACAACATTTTAAAGAATAATGGAAATTTTTAAAGAAAAATGGAAAAATGTAAAGAAAATGGTCTGGAATGGGTGGGGTCTGGATTTCTCTAATCTGACATTTAACTTATTATTCTCTTTCTTTAAAATTTTTGCCTTTTCCTTATCTTTTTTATAGCTTTTTTTTTTAATTATCTTACTGTGGTGAGAGATTCAGCATTATCTCCAAGTAGCTGACGGGCCGATAACGGCCCGCTATAGATTTATGTAGAATGCTTACTGGGGACAACATTTTAAAGAATAATGGAAATTTTTAAAGAAAAATGGAAAAATGTAAAGAAAATGGTCTGGAATGGGTGGGGTCTGGATTTCTCTAATCTGACATTTAACTTATTATTCTCTTTCTTTAAAATTTTTGCCTTTTCTTTATCTTTTTTATAGCTTTTTTTTTTAATTATCTTACTGTGGTGAGAGATTCAGCATTATCTCAGAGTATTCTAATGTTAAAAGTAATGCTCATCATTATGGTAGCATAGGCTAAAGATTTATGGGTGTTGGTCTTTTTGCTTTCGTTCTATAGATTCTGTATTGTTCCTGAATCCTCTACATAAAACACTCCAGTGATCCCTGCTTTTAATCGTATACTGATGAGAGATTCTACATTATACCACCTAAGTATTAGAACACTGGATCAGTGATCACCATTGTTATAGACTCAATTGTTTTAGTTGAGTTTAACCTTTACTGCTTTCTGGGCTTATTCAGCAGTGACAAACTGATGATACTTTTCTTACTTTTTCCAAGAAAAAAAAAAACAGGATCAGACATTTCTTGCAAATTGTCTTAGGACAATTTACAAGAAATGCAATATCCTATTTTCTAGGAAAAATTAGATACAATTTCAAAATGGTGCCTTAAAATGTTTTTACCCAGCATGCTAGGTGCCAATGTCTCTGTGATGGTGTCTAAATGTGACTGTGAGAATTGTTGCACCTTTTATAACTCATCATGCCCCAGACACAATGACCTGATACTACCGACAGCTACATTATATTAACACAAATGTGACCAGTCCTAGCTTTTGTTCTTTAAATGCTAGTGTTCACCAAATCACTAATTGTAAATTGTAAGAGTGCTCTTTACCGTGAATATCTTATACTGGTTGGGGATTCTGTGTTATCCTTGTCTTTAATCTTATAATGGTGGAAGATTCTGTTATCTTTACCATAAATCTTATATTGGTGGGAGATTCTGTGTTATCCTTACCTTTAATCTTATACTGGTGGGAGATTCTGTGTTATCCCCAAGGGTTCTAACACTGGAGTAATGATCACCATTATGATATGCTAGGTGGAGCTGTCTTGTGACAGGAGAAGGTTTTGAGGCACCTTGTATCTGAAATCAAATCAATTTTCAGTTTAGAGCTGTGTACATGGTATAGGCAGAAAAAATACAGCAAAGCTCCGGATAAGCCACTAATTTATTTTTTTCAATGAAAAAGGGTGTTTTTTTTTTTCTTAATTCTCCACAAAAACATGTTATGGGTCCTCATTAGAAGTGCCTCTCTGAGGCACTTCTAATGAGTACCCACAACATAAGTTTTCGTGGAGAAATAGGAAAATATTTACCTGATACCCCCTCTTATCTGGAGCTATGTTATAAGTTTTGAGAAACAATCTAAATCAGTAGCAACCATGTGACATGCATCCAGCTAAGACTCAGATCAGCCTGTGCATCTGTGCAGTCTTATTAAATAGATTCTAAAAGAAACGACTATTGAGAGCAATGAATACACTCACAAAACGGAAAACAAATAAAGCATCACATTCTGGGCCAGACTGGCCAGTTTCGGCCAACTAGGCCTCGTCGGTGATTTTTATATAAATTTTAAAAAGCCTGGAACAGGCACAATAATCACAAAGGACATTTACGCATTTCTAATGAGTACCCACTATATATGCTTTTGATTACATTTGTTCAAATTTTAGGACATGTAAAGTAAGGATTTAAGGTATCCCAATATTCTGGGTAAATATGATAGTTATGAATTGCAGTTTTAGTCAATCTTTTGAAAACTACAACCATAGCACCTGCATTTCTTTTTTTAACATGACCATAACAGGTGCAGGTAAAGAGTGTATTATATTAACCCTAAATATTTGGACAATTTAAAAAATCCTTACCATACTTGTCCTAAAATTTGAACAAAGTCCATTTGATTACCTGTTTGTGTGCTTAAAATATTACTGGATGAGTAGCAAACAGTGAAACCCTGATCAGATGCCACATTCTGTGGCATCTGATCTGGGTCTACACTGTTTTACACTAGACTGCTGTCCCAATACTTAATGTTATGGTTTTCAGATTATTTTTTTTTTTGCACCAAAACATATGTGGTTTGAGCATAAAATGAAAAGCCTTGGTAAGGAGATTCCAATGAATAACCACAAAAATGTTGAGTGCTATAATAACATAATTGAATAATTATCACCTTATATGGAGTAATAAAATTAGCAACATACAAATTACTACTGTATTTACCCTAAATGTTGGGACACCCTAACTCCTTACCATATTTGTTTGTTTTGTTTATTTGGGTTTTTTTTTTGTGTTTTTTTGTGTGTTTTTTTTTTCAATACTTTGAGAAGCAAGGTGCTTCTAATGAATACCCACAACATAATTATGTTCTCATGTAGAAATAAAAAAAAAATATTTATATGGTGCCCTCTCTTATCTGGAGCTAAATGTATATCAAGTAGGTCATAAGGAACTCAGCCTTGCAAGGTTAAAGCAGAAATTAACCCCTTAAAGTGCCAAGCAAAATTTGTAGCAGTAGATTCTACTTGGTGTTGTTGCTTTTTTTTCGTTTTTTTTTTTTTTGTTTTTTTTTTCTAGACATAATAAGTCTTTGACATTTCATGTGTATTGTCAGCTTGGCAGACGAAATGTCAAGACTTATTTTCATTGAAAAATAAAATGAAAAAAAAATATTTAAAAATATTGTCTGCTGCAGTTATGATTGGCGCTTTAAGGGTTAAAATGATTTATCTCACTACTTTTATGAATAAATCTAATCACATTTCACAGTTTATCACCACCTATTTTTGAACTATTAAAAAGACTTGCCTGAATATTTAGTTAGTTTGCATAACATCAAAATTTTATTCAGTTATTCATATTATATTTCACAAAAAAAAGAGCATCACAGTTGAAACAAGATAAGTGAATAGTGACATCAGTATAATAATATAAATACAAATATACAAATAAATTATTTTAACCCTTGTCCTGCTGAATAAATTAAGATGCCACGCCCACTTCTAATTTTCAGCCAATCAGAGTACTTGATCAGGATTGTTACTATAAATTCACATATTTAATGGCGAACAGTGCAGATCCAGATCAGTTGGTTTCTACACTGTTTGCAAAGGCAGGACATATCTGGGTTCAGCAGGACAAGGATTAAATGTACCTACAGCACCAACAGTTTGTGTAAATAATGATTCTGAATTAGACTAGTTTTTCTCCTTTTCGGCACCAAATTCCAGACGACATTTGTCTTCCAGATGACATTTGTCGTCTGCTTTTTTTATTTTAACAAACTATCGTTTCGAAAGACATTTATAATATTATGTAAAGTTGAAAGACTGAATGTCAAACAGCATAGACCCATTATTATTATTATTAAAGCTATTATTATCGCCTATAGCAGTGAAAGAGTTAAATAGCCAATATTAATGATGATCCTTGGTAAAAACATTTTCTTGGTCAAATTTTATTCCAACTCTTGGTCAAAGTCTAACCTGACTTTTGGTTTACTTTTCCAGTTCAAGTTTACTCCTATTCTTGACAAAAATGGATTTTGGTCAAAGTGGGAAGTCTTGTTAGCTACTGTAAATGTTCTAAAATTTCATAAATCAAAGTTTCTTGCAAAACGGCCTATGCAAACAGTGCAGACCCAGATCAGACTGCTCCTTCAGGAACAGTCTGATCAGGATCTTCACTTCTGCCATTTCACCAAGTATTTCAAGAAACAAGAATAATGCCTACTGGCATTATGGACAGGATTTTAAATAAGAAAGGAAGTTAGAGTTGTCTCTCTTGCACGTGAAACACCAGCTGGTTCTTCTCTTCATTCTCTTCATCCCTTTCAAATATGAAAGCAATCCACTGAAGAATGAAGGTAACATATAACTGAAAAAAGGGTAACCAAAAGGTTAACCTGGGACGATGCCTGCCACCCATCACCTGCCTGATGTCCGCCCACCTGGACATCGCTATTTTAAAGGACATATTTTTTGAAAGGCCTGTCCAAAAAGTGCATAAAAAGCAAAATTTAGACCAAGAAAGTATAGAGTAAAGTTTTTGAAATTTTAGGACAGTTACCGTATATTGTATACTTACAACAAAGAATGGAGAATTCAACTGGTGTATAATAATAGTAACTTGATGAAGTCGTGCAAATGCTACGATTGCATCATTGCCTGCATATGTGCCAAGACTTCGTAGATTAGAAACTGAAAATAGAACAACATTAACACCATATTAATCCTTTCAACTCTGTTTCTGAAGTGGATTCTTCCATCCTTGAATTTAGAAATGTCCACTGATGCAAATAGGGGTTTCAGTACAAAATCAAAATCAGACTGGCAAACAGCATAGCTCCTGATGAGGCGGCTCATTAATAGCCGTCTCAACCGGCTCTTGTCTCATTATGATCCATCTCATCTGGATCTACACTGTCTGCACAGAACTGGTATCTGTTATGGTCTCTTAGTTAGGCCTGAAAAAATTACTTAAAGTACAAATGTACTAGACAGACATGCTTAACAACCTGGGAAAATTTTCCAGCAGACGACATACTGAAATATTTTTCTTTTCTTTTCCCAGATAACCGGTTTGACATTTGATGCACACCTAGTGTAAAATACCGTGCATTACATTATATTTGAAAAATAATGTATTACTTTTCCCAGAAAACAAGTTTGACATATGATACATGCCTAATGTTAAATATCAAGCATTACATTATATTTGAAAAATAAGCTACATGTATATGCAACTGAATCTGTACATGAAAAAATGCACCCAGCAAAGATAAGATTCACATACATTAATTTTGTAGCTCTTGATAAGATGCTTTTTTCAATCCAAAAGTATTGATATTTTTTCTTATTTCTCCAAGAAAACATATGTTTGGGTATTCATTTGAAGCGCCTCAGGCAGGTGCATTAGAAGTGCCTTTAATAGTGAGGTACTTCTACTGTGTACCACAACTTATATGTTTTTGTGGAAAAAAATTTACCCAATACCTACTCTTATCTAGACCTATGTTTTAGTTTAACCTGTTTAGCACCTGATCAGACTCGCTTGCTGTCTGCTTGAAAAGCTTTGAATCCTTGACTATCCAAACAGTACTCAGCACTGATCAGACTGCATACCCACTGGGTGTACATCATAAGGTGCTTTTTTTCACACTACAACTCAATTTTAACCCATTTATGTAGAGTGGACTCTTCTACCACAACTCTTTGGAACAGTCTATTTCTAATAGCAGGGTGTCTGGTTAGATTTTATTACTATGTTTTATAGAAATTCCTGTTCTGCAACATCTGATCTGGGTCTGCATTGTTTGCCAATTACTCTTTTGCAGGTTTTCCTGACTAAATGGGTTAAGGGGCTATGAAAATAGCAGAATGATGACATTCATTCTTTTTAGTATTTTTTCAGAGAGATAAGGCTTGATATTTCATGTGAATCATCTTGTATTAGTGCCTAGCAGCAGGCGATTCACATTCAATATCAAGCTTTATTTTCTCTGAAAAAATACAGAAAATAAATGTTGTCTGCTGCAGTTGTGATATGCACTTTAAGGGTTAATGCACCTGTTTACAAAATAATTGCAGCTACCCACTCTATTAGACACTGACGTCACACATCATGAACCACCTTTATATATTTATTCAAACTGAATGGAAATTATTAGCAAATAATATGTACATAAAAGGTATAATTGCAAATTCTTACATAATTTACAGTATGACATCAATGAAAATGAAGCGCTGTGCCAGAAATTGTACCTTCGACAATGTGAGCCCAGCGAAGATTCTGATCAGACTGCTCATTCGCGCAGTCTGATCAGAATCTTCACTGGGCACATTCTGGATAGCCAAGGATACAATGTTCCTTCAAGCGGACAGTGAAGACTGATCAGGCTGCCAATGCACAAGGTAATTTGAGTCTAGCTTGGGTGTACATGTCAGATGGTACGTTTTATCACATTGCAACTCAAATAATTTAGTAGGTTTGAATAGGATTTTAGAGACATACTCTATTTACATAAATATTTTGGTACCTTAACTCCTTATATATTGTATTTACCCTAAGTATTGGGACACCTTATCTACTTACCATAATCGTCCTAAAATTTGAAATAGTCCATTCTACTACCTGTTATTGTGTCTAAAATATTGCTCTATGTATGGCAAAAAAGTTTAGATCCTGATCAAATGCTGCATTCTGCAGCATCTGATCTGGGTCTGCACTGTTTGCAAAGGCCTATCTATCCCAATACTTAGGGTTATTACGGTACTTCTAAAATCTGATAAAAGTCCATTTTCCTACCTATTGATGTATCTAAAACTGTTGAATGAGTGGCAAGGAGTGAAGATCCTGATCAGATCTTACATTCAGCAGCATCTGGTCTGGGTCTATACTATTTGCTCAACCCTGTCTATATGAAAACTTAAGGTAAATATGCTTTGGGTGAATTGATTCCCACATAAATCCTACACATTGTTTCCTACCTTAATGTGAGAAAATATTTTAAATGTTTTCTAGTAACAGTTTGAGGACTTAGCAGGCTGTGTAAAAATTTCAGCAGACATTTTGATTTTGATTTTTTTTTTTTCCAGCTAATGGGAGTCAAGTGACCAAGTTTGGATCTTGACCTAGAAATCATCAAGTCAGACACTTTGAGCAACATTCATACGATTACTTCAAAACTGTGACCTCTAAAGTGTTAACAAGTTTTTCCTTTGATTTGGCTTGGTGACCTAGTTTTTGACCCCAAGTGACCTAGTTTCAAACTTGACAATTCATCAAGACAACTATTTTGAGCAAGATTCATTATTATTACTTCAAAAATTTGAGCCCTAAAGTGTTAACAAGACTTTTGTTTTATTTGACCTAGTGACCTAGTTTTTGACCCCAAGTGACCCAGCATTGAATTTGACCTATATTCCATAGGCAGACATTCTGAGCAAGTTTCATTAAGATTGGATCAAAACTGTGACCTCTAGCTAACTGTTGACGACGGATGGTGGACGACAGAGGAAGGACGACGACGATGGACAAAGGGTGATCACAATAGCTCGACCTAAGCTTTTGATCAGGTGAGCTAAAAAGTAACAAAAACTATCGTTTGCTGCAATTTTGCTTGGCACTTTAAGGGTTAACCCTTGTCCTGCTGAACCCGGATATACAGTGTAGTCCAGATTCTGAAGAAGCCAGCTGATCTGGATCTGCACCATTTGTCATTCAGTATGAGAATTTATATCTGGCTTACTGGTAAGTCATCTGACTGGCTGACAAGTAGAAATGTGTCTGGCATCTTAATTTATTCAACATGAAAAGTGTTAACCGGTCATCTTGACCATTTTGATTCTAAAGGTTCATTTATTTCGTTATTTGCACACAACAAAAAATGTGAAATTTCTTTTTCCTTATTTTTCCCAAAAGTCAGGTCTCAACATTTTACCCAGATCATCTCTTTAGGTGACAGTTGATAGGAAATGCTAACAATAACTGTTTTCTCAGAAAATATGACAAATCTTTTAAAATCTTATCTGCTAATGTTTCTATTCAGCCTGCAACCAGTTATATTAACAAAACAGAGTTTACCAACAAAAATAGGTATAGTTTAACTATGTTAAATGAAGGTCAAACCAACTAAACCAAAAATAAAAAGTTGAAAAATATGTAAAAACAATAGCCCACACCAACTGGTACAATTTAATGTACTTAAAATGCTTTTTTCTGTACATTTACAAATTCAAGGGATATTGGGGAAAATTGCTAAATATTTATGGCAGACTGCAAGGATGTGTAGGCTGATCTGAACCTTTTTTGCCGGCAAACATTATAATAACCCTTTTTCCTTGTCACTGGACTGTCATCATTCCAGATAAGAAGGAGTATCAGGTAAATATTTTTCTTACTTCTCCATGAAGATGTTTGTTGTGGGTACTCATTAGAAACACCTTGGGGAGGCACTTCTAATGAGTGCCCACAAGATATGTTTTTGTGGAGAAACAAGAAAAATTATCAATACCTTTTGGTTGAAGAATTGCCTTATTTGGCACTTTGCAGACCCCATTTTAAACTTTTATGTGTCAGGTACACTATGGAACAATTATCGCACCTTTCACAATAGAATGGGGTTTTTGGTTCAGAAAAATAGGCTGATTTTTATCAATTAAAGTATTTTGTGGTTGGTCACCTTTATTGCACTCTGTGGGCAACTTCAGACAACAAATTTCCTTAGTGGTAAATTTGCCCCTGGGGGCAAACTTATGCATATAAATGGGGTATTAGTTTTAACAGAAATTAATGTTTGACAATTCATGCAAATTGTCTGCAATGGAGAAAATTTGCATGAAATGTCAAACCTGTTTTTTGCAAAAATAGGAAGGAGCAGTTTGATCAGGGTCTACACCATTTACTATTTTACTAAGTATTTTAAGAAACAATTGCATAAAATGCAAAATTTAGGCAAAAACAGGGTATCGAACAAAGTGATAGAAATTTTAGGACTTTACCCATACTGTATGTAAGGAAAGGGTAATAAACTCATATATTAAGTCAACTTAAACTGATTGTTTTCACCGATATGACCTGCGACATAATTACCTCAATTATTGTTAAAAATATTTCATGCTTGGCAGATTTCAGTTTTCAGCATTAAATTTTCCACCACAAGACAAATTTTCCATGATAAAAAAAGTGATGTGCAGTGCTGAACACCTCAAGTGAACCATCACCTTCCATCAATTCACACAACTTGTTTGATATTTAAACGAAATGCAAGACTGGTAAAGAATGTGCCGGAGATGAGATAGCTTGACAAATCAGGCATTTTGATGTGAATTCGATCAAAACTGGATAAAAAACCAAGGCAGTAAAAAGACCTTTTAAGATATCACTAATGACATTATAAATGACAATCCATTTATTTAACTCTTTCCCTGAAAGTGGCGACTTTTGTCGTCTGCTAATAACCTCTGCAAACAGTTTGGACCCAGATCAGGCCCAACAAAATGTCGGGCCTAATCTGCATCCAAACTGTTTGACCGGCATTCTGATGGTGTTCCTGAAAGATTTTTTTTGAAAAAGTTAATTTTTAAAAAAAATCCACAGACAACAAAAAAAAGCATGCGAAATTGCCCAGCATGCAAAGAGTTAATGAAGGTCTAAACATTTGAAAGTATAAAATAAAATCTTCTTTCTAACTGAAATTAATGCAAATTTCAGTATAGGGGTACTCAAATAAATATTTTTCTTGTAAACTATCCATAAAAACATATGTTGTGGGTACTCATTAGATTTTAGCATCTTGGTAAGGCAATTCTAATGAGTATTAAAACATAATATATATATTTTTTTGCAGAAAAATAAGAGAAATATTTTTAAAAAAATCTTAGTTGAAAAAAAAAAAACATCATCTTATCACAAGATTCGGGCAAATGATGTAGACCCTGATCAGATGGCACATTTCTGGGGCATCTGTACTGTTTGGTCAGACCTTCTGTCTTAGAATACCTAGGGTAAATTATAGCCACAGATAAGAGGGGATATCTGCATAATAATTTTCTTATTTCTTGCCAAAAATATATGTTGTGGGTACTCATTAGAAGTGCCTCAGTGAGGCACTTCTAATGAGTACCCACAACATATGATTCTGTTGAGAAATGAATAGGTATCAATACTTTCTGGTTAAAAAAAAAAAGCGCCTTATCTGGAACTATGGACTAAATACCGTCTGAGATTAATTACATTACAAGTAAAAAAAACAAAAAAACAAAACAAAAACAAACAAAACAAGAATTTCAAAGAGCAGGTACTGGTAAAACTGAATATAAATCCTAATACCCATGTAATTAAAGAACTTGTCATTTTCCCTTTGTTATTTACTGTCAACAAAATTGGTGTAACCAAATATCCCAGGTTTCTAATCCACAAAATAAACACTTTAATATACCGTATTTGACCTAATTACTGCACATACGCCTATAAGCGCAGTCAAGCAATTCCGTAGTCTTCAAATTACAACCAGTGTACTTTTTCTCTACTACTTTATAAAAGCATATGCTGTGGATACTCATTTGAATTGCATCGACTTGTCCTTTGATGCAATTCAAATGAGTACCCACAACATATGCCTTGATAAAAAAAGAAAGTTAGTTTCTGAATCTACTGTTTAATAATCGGACAAACAAGTCCCTTTTTCTCTCTTGATCCAAATAAGATATGAACATAGGATTTATGGTCCTCAGCCAGGTACTACTATTCTCCTAGAGAGGCTGACACTTCTTTTGTTATGCTAGTCTTTACTTAACCATTAAAGCGCCAAGAAAAACTGCATCTGAAAATGTCATCTGTTTATGTCGTCTGCTGAATATTCTTGCAAACTTTATCAAACCTATTTTTGCATACAGGCAAAAAATGTGGACCCAGATCAGACTCCTCCTAAAGGAGCAGTCTGATCTGGGTCCACACTGTTTGCAGAAATGACTTTAAAAACCACAAGCAGATGACAAAGCAGATGACAATAGTTGTGACTGGCGCTTTAAGGGTTAACATGTCCATTGTAATGCTAGTATATACTTCCCTTTTCCAAATCAAAATAGCAGTCATCAAAGGAAAACTTGAATATTTCAATTTTTTTTCCAACTGTTATTCCACTGTAGCCTCTAATAAATGCCCACCTCCCTCTTTATGAAAGGTGATGAGTCTACTAAATGCCCGGGCAATAATTAGAATTTTTACGGTACAAATGTACCTATGATAGCATTTTGCCTTACTACTACACCTACCCTAACATTTCAACCATGCCTGTTTGTTTGAGCTACTGCTGAGTTTGGGTTTAATGAGGCATCAGTCAACCTATGGGATCATTTGCGTCTTGTTTGAGCTGAGGTATTACGGCCCTGTCAACCGATTAGGGTCAAGCTGTGCACAGTCAGATAGCCTACCATAGCTACAATTAAGAGGGGGTATCCACATAATATTTTTCCTATTTCTCTACGAAAACATATGTTGTGGGTACTCATTAGAAGTTCCTCACCGAGGCGCTTCTAATGAGTACCCACAACATATGTTTTTTTTTAGAAATAAGGAAGATATCAGCATTTTTCGGATGAAAAAAGCGCCTTATCTGTTGCTATGGCCTACTCACACTGTTCTGGTGTAGGTTTAGTCCTCTAAGTGGTTACCCAGTACTTATGCACAACTTTTGTCAGTAACTGGCAACTGCCCATCTTGAAAATTGGAGGAATGAGGAGAATGACCACCGAAAGCATTTCATGATCAATCTCCACAGAAGGTATGTGGCTAAGCTGGGGTTCAAACTCGCAACCCCTGCACACTACTGACTGCACTGTGGAGTCCCTCTGTCCATTCTTGTTGCTTCTTCTAGTATCTATATCAGAGTTTGTTTTGTTTTTATGTTGTTGTTTTTTTATCGCTTCAACTGGTGTTGAGGTATATAACTTCATAGTGACAGGCAGATAAGGAAACTATTAAAACACTTTGTTTCTAATTGGTTTCACTCCTAAAATGGATATCTTTGTTGTTAACTTTTTCAGATCATATTGTGGAGAAGACATTCTACTGACATCATAGTATGGTTAAGGAATTGCCAATTTCGATTAAGTCATGGATCATTCTTGCTTTACGGCAAAACATAAAATATAAGAAATCTGTTACTCAATATAAAATTATCACACAAATGACCATATATATTCAAAATGAACAAGATTAAGACAATATAAAACACTTTGTCTTTCACAAGTTCCGAAAGCCCAGGTCTATATTTATGTACCATAGCACCAGTTTCAGAAATAATACAGAAATTGCCAGTATAGATAAACCAGTGATATTTATGAACAAATGAAATGCAAAGGAAGTTATATTTTTTTTTAATCCTATTTTATTTACAGTAGCTTACCAGCTTAACAGTGTACAGATTTATTTTAGAATCTGTTACTTCTAATGAGCACCCACAACATATGTTTTCATGTAGATATGAAAATATATTTTCCTGACACACCTTCTTATCTAGAGCTATGGATTCTCCTAATTACCTGGGCTCAGTTGTTCAAAGCATGGTTAGATTAACGAGCTTGTTAGTGGTCAAAATGATGACTATTCTAGTAAGTACAATATCTAATTCACAGGTATTTTTTGCTGAAAAATGTGAGTAGCTTTTGCAAATGCAAAAGCTACTCACATTTTTTCAGCAAAATTATTTGCATATATGCCATATTTAATGATCAAAGTTTTAACGATTCATTAACTAACAACATCATTAGTTTTGAACAACTGTGCCCAGTACTTCAGCTGGTGCCTTGTCCCGAGAGATGCTAAATATTTAGAGTAAACATGAAAGGACAAATACAAACAGAGAGGACCGCAGTTTAACCTTTCTAATCCCACACATTAAAATAAATGCTTACTTAACACTTACCACACTAAGGGCAGATTCTGCAGATGAAACATTGGTGATATTTTTCTTATTTTTCCTAGAAAATAGGATCAGACACTTCATGCAAATTGTTTCCGAAGGAGACAATTTGCATGAAGTGTCAGATATTATTTTCTAGGAAAACTAAGAAAAAATATGTCAAAATGTTGTCTGCTGAATTTTTTACCCAGCATACGAAATGTTAAATATTTGGACTCCATAATGCATTAACACTTAATGCTCTGCATGCTTGGTAGAAATTTCAGCAGATGACATTTTGAAATAGTTTTCTTATTTTTCCCAGTAAACAGACTTTGAAGGGTCATGCAAATTGTCTCCACAGAAGACAACTTGCATGAAATTTCAAAGCCTGTTTACGGGGAAAAATAAGAAAAATATCATCATTTGTCATCTGCTGAATTAGCCCCGAGAGGTGTTAAGGTTAAAGCACTAATTACAATTACAGAATATAATCAACTTACTATGTTTTTCAAATGTTGTATCATCTGCTATGAATGGTTCAAAGTCAGTCTTGTGCTCCACTATATATTTGACAACGTCTTGTCTGTGACGGAAATGATTTCGTACATGTCCTTCAAACTGGTCTCCAAGAGCTCTGAATAGACAATTCCTGAAGAAAACATCAACTAAATATTTAGACTTAGTTTTGATATTTTTATTTTTCCCAGAAAACAGGATTTGACATTTTTTGAAATGTCAAAACCTGTTTTCTTGGGAAAATATATCAAAATGTTATCTGCTGAAAATTTTACCAGCATGCTAAGTACATGTATAAAAGAAATTTAGTAGACCAATACTGTCATCATAGCTACAGATAAGAGGGGGTATACACATAATATTTTTCTTATTTCTCCATGAAAACACAAATTGTGGGTACTCATTAGAAGTGCCTCGGCAAGGCGCTTCTAATGAGTACCCACAACATATGTTTTCATGAAGAAATAATGGAAAATATCAGCATTTTTCGGATGAAAAATGTGCCTTATCTGTTGCTATGTGTCATGTACCATAATAACCTAATTTGCAAACTTCTGGTATGAGAAAGTAAGACTTTTTGGGCACAACCACCTAAGCAACCTTAGTTTTAATTTACTGATCACTTTGAAACATAAAAAAAATAATTCTTTTTATGTTCCTCATGGTAGTAACTTGTGCCAAAATTACTAGGGTATTATTTCAGAGCTACCAGTAAGTTTTCAACTAGTTTTTTCTTGTTCAAAACTTTGTGAAATTTTGATGCAATGTTGTACGAGATATTATCAAGGCACAGATAATAAGTATCCTAAACTAATGTTTTCTTGGAGAAATATATTTATCTGGGCACTCCTCTATTCTAAAGCTATATATTTCAAACAATTTTGGGGTAAGATGAAGTAACTAACCCATTGTAGACTAAATAGACTCCCCCACACTATATCATATTGGAATAGTTGGTACGTCCAGCTATGAGATTTAGTTATTCCTAGAGAAAAATGACCAAACTATCTGCAAGCTGTGGAGGCCCTGATTAGATGTTGCATTCTGCAGCATCTGATCTGTCTGCACTGTTTGCCAATTACCCTTTTACTATATACAATGGTTTAAATCTAGAATTGCAAACTCTAGCCCATAGCTGTAATCCATATATCTCGCTTCAGATAAGAGGGATATCCAAATAATCATTTTTCTTACTAGTATTTCTCCACAAAAAAAGTATGCTGCGGGTTCTTATTAAAAGCATCTTGGCAAGTTGTTTAAGTAGAGTCTGCATGGTTGGCAAAGCAGCCTATTTGATCAGATAGGGATGATCCAGACAAAAAAAAATAAAAACAAACAAACAGAAAGTAGAAAAATTTGCAATTGACTTTGATTTTTGAGACCCATGGTTTGGAGTTAAAGTGTCCAAATAACTAGGGTAAATACCATATCAGACATGACTATATATAAACTATTAAGTACTTAAGCTATGGTCCACTGATCAGTGAAAATTAATTTCATGAATGCTTTCCACTTATAATATTAAAATCTGTATTCCACCCACACAAATTTAGAAAAATTTACTGATCCCTTTCAGGAGAAAATGCTTTATGTAGACAAGTGCAGATGCAGATAAGCATATAAATCTATGCAGTCTGATTGAGACCGCCTTGATCTAGGTCTGCAAAATCTCATTGGAGACTGAATGAATTCCCCTACAATATATATTGGAAGATTCTAATTTCGATTTTTAATAGACATGTCAGGCTATGTGATTTAGATATTCCTGTAGAAAAATGGTTGAACTATTTGCAAACAGTAGAGGCCCTGATCAGATGCCATGTTCTGTGGCATCTGATCTGGGTCTGCACTGTTTGCCAATCACTCTTTTAGGGGTCTCCAGACTACAATAGGATATTCATTGCAGTGAGCCAATAATTTCATATACCGATAGAGAAGCTGTTCAGGCAGAGAATCTGATGATAATTCTAGGAAAATCAACTCCAGGCCCGAGGTTATAAAACTTTTTTCATGCTCAACTCAGCTATTGTTGGCATTTTCATATTTATTAGCAGAGAAAATTTCTTTCTCTGCTATGTTTAGCAAGAAAGAATTTGCAATTGTTAGTAATTTGAGATTTATTAGCATGAAAAATTTCATGCTCAGCTAAATAAAACCATTGTGGATGCTCATTATAAGTGCCTTGAGTAGGTGCTTATTCTAATGAATTACACACATCATATCTTTTTTTTTTTTTTTTGGAGAAATACGAAAACTTATCCAAGAATTATCGCCAAATATTCTGCATGAACAAGTTCCCTGGCAGACAATGAAGGCCCACATCAGACTCCATGGACACCCAAGTTGATTTTTGGGCATTCACCATCTACACATGTGATAAGGGAACATTTCTCATGATATGGCTAATTTAACTCTTTCCCCGCTAGTAGTGACTTTGTTGTCTGCTGATTACCTTTGCAAACAGTTTGGACCCAGATTAGGCCCGACTTGTCGGGCCTGATCTGGATCCAATTTGTTTGACACTGATGGTATTCCTGAAAGATTTTTTTTGAAAAAGTTAATTTTAAAATAAAATCCACAGACGACAAAAAAAAAAAAAAAAGCATGCAAAATTACCCAGCATGCAAAGAGTTAATCCTGAAGCCAAACAAAGCTTCTTTTGACATGATTAAGTTCCATAACTCCAGTTAAGAGGGAGTATCAGGAACAAAAATATGCTTCTTATTTCTCCATGAACACGTATGCTGTGGGTACTCATAGAAGCATTAATTCTAATAAGTATGCACAACCTATGTTTTTGTGGAGAAATAAGAAAACTATCAAGAACTTTTGGATGGAAAGCTCCTTTTCTGAGATGAGAAAATACCCTATTTAATCTTATTATTGGGACAGACATGCAAACAGAGTAGACCAAGATCAGCTGCTGCAGAACACAGAGAATAAAGAAATACCTAGTTTTTGGTCAAGAAAATTTTATCCCTGAAGCTCTTAAATATGACTTAAAACATATGGGTAGAGTATAAACCCCCAAAATACTCAGCAAATTATAACAGACAACATTTTATATTTATTATCGGCAGAAGATTCACATGAAATGTCAAGCCTTATTTTCTCTGAAAAAATACAACAAAAAAATAAAATGTCTGCAGCAGTTGTGATTAGTACTTAAAGAATTAAAAGGGATTACTTTTTGTTGACATTTATAGTCTATATATTTTAACCCTTAAACTGCCAATCACAACAATAGTTGTCTGCTTTGTCATCTGCTTGTGATTTTAAAAGTCATTTTTACAAGATCAGACTGCTCCTCTAGGAGCAGTCTGATCAGGGTCCACACTGTTAGCCTGTATGCAAAAATAGGTTTGAAAAGTTTACAAGAATATTCAGCAGACAACATAAACAGATGACATTTTCAGATGCAGGTTTTCTTGGCATTTTAAGGGTTAATAATGTGCTGAATGTTGGGAAATTCACATTGGTTAATTATGTAGTAATATGCTTTGGATATTTCATGGGATTATTATTATTTTACTAAAGTTTAACATTTAGCACACTCTGGGCAAATTCAGCAGACAATAAATTGTCAACATTTTTTGTTCTTTTTCCCAGAAAATAGGATCTAACATTCCATGCAGATTGTCTCCTTAGGTTCCTATTCCCTGGGAAAAACAAGAAAATATTTCAAAATGTTGTTTGTAGAGTTTTTTTCCACTATGTTAAGCATTCATATTTATTGACAGCCAGTTTAAAAAAAAGACAGTACATAGCTACAGATAAGAGCGGGTATCCACATAATATTTTTCTTATTTCACAATGAAAACATATGTTGTGGTACTCATTAGAAGCATCTCACAGAGGCACTTCTAATGAGTACCCACAACATATGTTTTCGTTGAGAAGTAAGAAAGATATCAGCACTTTTCGGATGAAAAAAGTGCCTTATCTGTTGCTATGGACAGTATTTTGCAGAACCAATAAAAAGTATACAACAATAGAAAATAACTGAATAATTGTAAACAACTAAAAATGATCTATCATTTGTTTTGTTTGTTTTCGAAAAAAAAAACATGACCTAAGGCTTGTTTTCAATCACTAATTAACTATGGTGTTAGTTATGTCTTTGTGATACATTCCTACCTGACACCTATTTTCTTCCCCTTTAGTTATCGCTTAGCACTCCAGATAAAAAAATCAGCAGACGACATTTTAAAAAATATTTTTTTTATTTCCTCCACAAAACAGGTACGGTAATGACATTTCATGTAAATTAATTCCACTGGAGTCAATTTTCATAAAATGTCAAAACCTGGTTTGTTAGAAAAATAAGAAAAATATCATTAATTTGTCATCTGTTGAATCAGCCCAGAGAGTGGTAAAGATGACAAAATGACAATATTTTTTTCTTATTTTTTACCCAGAAAATAGGATTTGGGCATTTCGTGCCATGAGATAATCTGCATGAAATGTTGAATCTTCTTTTCTGGGAAAAAATACCATCAATTTGTCACCTGCTGAATTTGCTAATAGCATGCTAAGTGTTAATAATTTAGGAATTTGTCATTTCAATTTCAGACAAAAAAAAAAAAAAATCATTTTCAATATGTCCATGAAATTCATATCATTTTAATTTTGTAAGATCAAATTTACATGATTCTCAGTTTTGTCACATACAATTCAGATCAGCTTCCATTTTGTCATAAATTAAATATGACTTTTAACAAACTGCACTAAAATACATCTTTTCATAACTTTAATTTATAACATATGTTTGTTTGATCATCAGATTTCATTTGAATATAGTCACTAACTGAACCATATTTATAGTATGTATTTGGAAAGACAGACATGAGCAAACAGTGTAGACCCAGATTTCTGCGGCATCTCATCTGGGTCTACACTGTTTGCCACTATCTAGCCATTTCAGACAAAACATCAGGTAGTAAATTGTACTTGTTCAAAATTTTTAACAAGTATGGTAAGGAGTGGAGGTGTCTGAATATTAAGGGTAAATATCTTGTTCGTCTGTCATTACTGACAATGACCAATCCTAATCAGCTGTGTGATGTGTTATTATTTGTGTGTTCTAAGATGGCTGATGAGACCAATCTTAGCTCTAAACTGCCTGTTGCGGATAGAACAAGAGAGGTCTGAAAAAGAAAGCTCTGTTGGTGATGCCTTAGCTCTGGCTTTCCGCTGTGCACGTTTCTGCTCGGCTTCGCTGATTCTTTTTACTTCGTATTCACCAGCTCCCCTTTTTATGAGGCCTCGCTGCTTTGTACGATCTTGTGCAATCTGTTCCCATGACTCTGTTGGTATGTTGAAGTCTTTAAGGGAGGCTTTGAGGGTGCCCTTGTATTGCTTCTTCTGACCACCATGGGAGCGTTTTCCTTCTTGAAGTTCTCCATGGAGGATTTTCTTTGACAAACTTTCATCAGGCATTCTGGTAACATGGCCTGTCCATCTTAACTGTGCCAATTTCAGAAGAGTATGTATACTCTGTATCCCTGCCCTTTTCAGGACTTCTGTGTCTGGAATCCTGTCTTGCCACTTGATCTTTAGAAGTTTTCTAAGACAGCTTGTATGGAAGTGGTTCAGTCTTTTGGCATGCCGTTGCTAAACTGTCCAAGTTTCGCATGCGTATAATAGTGTATGGTAAGGAGTGGAGGTGTCTGAATATTAAGGGTAAATAAGTATTCAATGCATTTACTGCACACATACCATATTCGATCTTAGTACCGCACATACCCCTATAAGTGCACAGTCAAGCAGGTTACAGCCTGTGTGTTTTTATCTACCTCTTTCTAAAAGCTTATGTTGTGTTGGTACTCATTTGAATTGCCTTGACTTGTCGAGGCAATTCAAATGAGTACCAACAACATTTGTATTTTTTATAAACTGAAGCTATATCGCAGCTGCATCTTAAAATAATTATCTTATGAAATATTTTGTAGATTTTTTTCTTTAAAGAATGCCTAATTAGGTAGCTTTTTTACAAAATGAATTTTTAGTAAATATAAAAAAGAAAAACTTAAGCACACAGTGCAGTAATTAGATCAAATACAGTATATACTTCTCCTTTTAGCGCAGTCTAGCAATTTGCTAGTTTCAGATTACAGTCTGTGTACTTTTATCCACATCTTTATAAAAGACTAGTTGAGGCAATTTCAAATGAGTACCAACAACATGCTTTTTTGAAGAAATCAGAAAAAATATAATGTAACAGAGATCTCATTAACTCCAGATTTGGAGTAAGTTACTCCAACTTTTCATTTCTGACTCCAACTTTTTTGAAAGTCTCTATAGATAAGTATGGTAAAACTCCAACTTTTTCACAAGGACAGCATTTTACTCCAATTTTCAAAATCCTAGTGAGAACCCTGATGTAAGTGAATCTTATTCTTGTGTGAATCTTCCTTTAGATATTATAATGGCAGCAGCAATATCATGAAGAAATGGACAAACAGAAAACTGGACAAAAGAAAAAAAATATGCCCCAACTACTTTAATTCTCGAAGTTGGGGAGCCATGTCTTTAATGGTTCAAACATCAGTTCTATACCCCAAATGTATAAAAACCTGGTAAGGTGCCAAACTTGCAAGGATCATAACTCTATAATAATGTACTCCAATTTTTCTTTCTTCAAAAGTTAATCAGATGATCTACTCCTCAGTCCTCTAAGGTGTGTAAAATATCAAAGTCCAGTAGGCCAAATACTCTTTGAGACATCTAGTAAACAAGATTTTTTTTACCCATTGTATACTGAATGAACTCCCCCACACTATATATTGAAAGATTCTAATTTTGATTCTAGGTACACTGTATGTCAGGCTACGTGTATGTGATCTACATATACCTGAAGAAAAAATGGTTGAACTATTTGCAATTATTATTTCTGCGGCATCTGATCTGGGTCTGTACTGTTTGCCAGTTACCCTTTTAGGGGTCTCCAGACTACAGTGGATTAAAATAAAAGAGTATTACTCTAAAACAGATCTAACATTGGTTTTTCTAAAAGTATCCAAACAGAAATATAAAAGACAATATAAAAATTCAAGAAATGATAAATCCATATTCATAACTTTGTCGTATGTTTTATTATTCTATGGCAGTATTTTGTAGTAACAATAGAAAAGTATACAACAATAGAAAATAATTGAATTATTAAAAACAAATTGATCTTTCTTTGCTTTATGTTTTTGAAAATAAAAACCACCTAAGGCTTGTTTTCCATCAATAATTAAATACAGTTATGGAAATGTCTTTGTGATACATTCCACTACCTAACACATATATTTTATCCCCCTTTATGGTCATCAAAGAGAAAAGCAAAGTTGACAAAAAAATGCATCTAAAACAAAAGATCTTCACAGACATATTTGATCAGAATTTGGATAAAACTAAAACAAAGTTAATGATGTTTAATGATTTCAAACATTTTGCCATGGATGACATATTTGAATATTTAATGGGATTCTAAACATTTTGAACAAAATATTAAATAAAATCTTCTTTCTGACAGAAAATAGTGAGATTTTCAAGTAAAATCAAGGTATGTCTTTAGAAGAAGCTATTTTCACAATACAGAGCTAAAATCTTATCACAAACATTGTCTATTCGGTTTTGCATATTCAATTAAGGTTTAACACATGGTAGTCCAAATTCCCAACATTCAGCATGAAATATCTTGCTGTGTAGATGACCATCATGCATGAAAATGTGATAAATCAGTTAAACCATGGTTCTGTGCATGTACATGTGATAATGCATTCACTCATGCTTGTGCATTATTGCATCTTACATGCGCATGAACCATGGTATAACTAAGACTTATGACTTCATGATGCCTCATTAAACAATTGTAGTCGGGATACCCATAAAAGGATAATTGGCCAACAGTGCAGACCCAGATCAGATGCCACAGAATGCAGCATCTGATCAGTGTCTCCACTGTTTGCAAATAGTTTAGCCATTTTTCTCTAGGAATATGTAAATCTTATAGCCGGACATACCTAAAATTGAAATTGGACTCTTCCAATATGTAGTGTGGGAGAGTCTATTCAGCCTACAATGGGTTAAATATTCAAAATGGTGGCACCCATAAAAACTATTTTGACACGTTCAAACCTCAACAAGGCTCCTACATTTCAGATTTTGATCAAACTTGATGCTTTGTCATTATCTTTCTTTCAGATACACCTATCATCAGCTCTTTAAACTTTATGACTCTCTGAGCTAATAAAGCAGTTAAGTAATTGATAATATTTTTTTCCCAGGAAATAGACTTTAACATTTCTTGCAAACTGTCTCCTTAGGAGATGATTTGTATGAAGTATCAAAGCCTATTTCAGGGGAAAATATTTCAAAATGTTGTCTGCTGAATTTTTTACCCTATTCTTATTGCTAAGCGTTGAAATTTTCAGCAGACAACAATATTAAAATATTTTTGCTTAGATTTCCCAGAAAACAATTTTTTCTCTTTTCAGGCAAATTGTCTGAAGACAATTTGCATGAAATGACAAAAACCTAGGAGAAAATATACTTAGTTTGTAGTCTGCTGAATCAGCCAAGAGAGTGGAGTGGATGAACAGTTTCTGATGATTATATCCATGAACTAAATTATCAGATAAACCTGGTAAAGTTCAAAGTACATGTATGTGTCATCTGGACATACCTGTACACACCTGTACATCTCAAAGCTGTTTGTTTGTGTTGAGGCTTTATGGCCTGGTCAACCCAATGGCGTCATGTCAAGCATGGTCAGATTACATAACCGCGCTTTTGCTGGGCAGGTTTAGTCCGTTATGTAAAGCGTTAACCAGGATTGTGCACATTCTTTCACCAGAAACTGACAACTAGTCTTATTGAATCAGCAGAAGGGAGAACATGATCGTAGAAAATATTTCATGATCAAATCTCCACAAAAGAATGTTGCCGACCAGAAGGGGGTCGAATCGGCAACCTCCTGATCACCAGTCAGGCGGGCATTCAACTAAGTCACCGAGGCCAGCTCTCAGGGCTGTAAATAAGCTGTACCATATTTACACTAAACGTTCAGATGATGCCTTGTATCCTTATCATCCTTTTATTACATCAAGTGCTTCTCATGTGAGTGGCCCGGCACAGTTCATTTGGCACGATTTTGGAAAACACATTTTTTGAGCAAGCTTTTTGATACTTGGCAATGTTTGAGTCCAATGTGTAGATCAACTGACTGAATTTTGGGACAATAAGTCACTTTTGACTGAGTTATGGCCCTTTTTCTAATCGTTTTTTTTTTTTTGTTTTTTTTTTTCAAGTTTTGAATCTGATGAACAGGAGGGCTGATTTTTTATTGTACTTTTAGAAAATGAGGTAATTTGATTATACCAGTAGTTAGAATATGCCAGATCTTTGAGTGAAAAGGATTCATTTGAGGGCATAGTGTTTTCACACTAAGTGTCTAGCACTGAATTATTGGTATTTGGGTATTATGTTACACAGCTACAGATTAAAAGATTTGTGTAACTGAAAAGCACTGATATTTTTCTTACTTCCCATGGAAACATATGTTGTAGTGATGCACTTCTAATGAGTACCCACATTATACATTTTCATGTAAAGATAAAAGAAATACCGTATTCGATCTTAAGAATTATCGCATTGTGTGCTTAGGGTTTTTCAAAATTACTGGGAATGCTCAGTTGTGGTAAAATATTAACCTACCTATAAAAATCAGAATAGGATTTATTTGATGATGATAATGCAATTTTTTTCTTATTTTTATTTATAAAGGCATATGTTATGGGTACTCATTTTAATTGCACTGACAAGACAATGCAATTCAAATGAGTACCCACAACATATATATGCCTTTATAAAGAAGTAAAGAAAAAGTACACTGGCCGTAACCTGAAAACTATGGAATTTCTTGACTGAGCGCTTATATGGGTATGTGCGGTAATTAGATTGAATACAGTACTGTTTGTTGATACCCTTCCTATCTGGAGGTACATGTATGATGATATTCATGTTCTAATGCTAAAATTATTAAACTGTTTCCACCTGTAATAAAATACCAGGTGAGATAATATTTGATCCCCTATTATACCTGTAAGACCACTGACATGATATCAATACTTATTTGGACAGTTGGTTAAAGAAAAAGCTTCTTTTCTAGAGGTATGTCATAATCTTCAAATGTACCACATGCTTTTTGATAATATATTTTTTTACGTCCAAAGACGAGATTAAATTTCAAGCCATTTCACATAAAGTTTTGAACTGTTCAGCTGTGCTGACTGGAGGAACAAATGAAGAAGCAAGCAGGTCATCTTGTGTCTACTCCCATGTATATGACATAGCTCCAGATAACATGTTTTTTTTTCTCCCTTATTTCTCCACAAAAACGTGTAGTGGGTACTCACTAGAAGTGCCTCACTGAGGCGCTTCAGCATTCTACTGTCAGTATCCATAAGTTTATGTGGAGAAATAAGAATAATATGATGTGGATATACCCTCTTATCTGGAGCTAAATGACAAACACTATAGATATGAGAGGCAAGCAAAAAAACAATGAACAATGAAATTACCTCCCTTTGCAAAGATTTACTTAAGTTCCCTACACTGATAAGGTCAAATAACTCACGATTTGTTCCATTACTTTTATTCCAAGTTATCAGGACTGTCAGTTAAAAAAAAAAAAAGAAAACGCAAAAAACATATAAAAAATAAAAATATTTCCCAATCAACCCTTCCCAGCTTTTTCTGGCGCATCACTTCAACCAAATAATTTTATTGCCATTTTTGTCACTTCCAGCACAAAGAGGTAAAAGAATTCATTCCACTTACCCATCACCTGGTATATCCCTCAGTTCTAGACCTATTTTAGCTAACTGATTTTTAAAACTAGGATAATTTTGATCATCTTCTAAATATGATGCCATCTTCTTTTCTCGCCTAAAAGCTTCTCTCATCATTCTTTCATCCCGTTTTCTGCTCACAATGTCCTGGCGCCCTGAATGGTAACCTGGTCCCAGGGCTGTCCCCTGACTTCTCATCATCCTATTATTAATCCGTCGAGCTGACATTTCTGATGCTTTCTCTAGTGCATGACAAGTATAAAATATAGAATTGTAGCCAGCAATGGGCAAAACCTGTAGAGAAGAAAAGTTAAATGAATGGCAAACTCTAAAGGAAATCACCCTATTTAGTATTTGATACTTTACTTGTATATGATCTGATGACCCAGTGTGGTGCCTATATATAAGCACCACACTGCCTATATAGAAGCACCACACTTGGTCATCAGATCAGGACTCTTTGAACAAAATTTTGTTTCCCAAACCAAAAAAAGGCTCCACATGAAATATGTTCAAATGACCTCATGACTTCTGAGAAAAATTTGTTATAAAGTGTCAAATCATGCACAGACCCATGCATTTAAAGTGGTCAAGTATGTATACTTAATTTATCCCAATCATTTGATTCCTGAGACAATCTAACCAAATTTATGGAAACGGTGTTTTAAACAAGTCCGAGAAAACTTCACTGACAATAGGGTCCACGATGATGGTTGTTTAACATATTTAAATGCATAACCCCAATTGGCCAGATATATGGGAGTAGCACTCTCCACTAACTATCAAGCATCACTCTAAATGTTAAGAGAAGTGTACATGCAAGTCAGTGTATGGAGAAACAGTTTGATATGCCAGCTTGGCAGTTATGACAAGATAGAGAGAGAGCCAGTTCAATCATAAGCCAGATATAAAAAAAAAAAACAAAAAAAACAAAGGGAAAACATTGTTACTTTTAGATACATAAAATCTATATACGTACCGGTTCTGAAAATAAAACCTACAGAATGAAGACGCAAAATTCTAATACAAACATTTACTTACACTCTCAAGTTTATTGCTCACCTGAATTATGAGTAATTCTACTTTCAACTACTTTAATAATCCCAATACAATCGGCAGTCACTCAAGCGAAAAACCACTTGATTTTACCTACCCGACACCTGCTGACAGGCACCGGTTGTATAAAAAACAATTTAATTCGTACAAAGAGGTAAAATGCCAGACTATGTTATATCAGGAATATATGTGCGTTTAAAATAAATGCTTACAACAAGAATCAAACTTACCAATGGCATGAAAATGGTTTAACAGCGACTTTTATCTCCGTTGTGAAATACAAAAACAGTAGCTAATGAAAACATATGCTGACACCGGTTGCGCAATTTGTCGGAAATGTCCGTTGAATTTCCGAGTAATTCCGTCACGTTACGGAACAAAAGGTGTGCGTTGATTCGCGAACGCACTTGGCCTCCTTGGTTCGCTAACTATTTGGGGGACAACAAGGATGTATGGCAAGCCGTTTTACTATTTATTCTATAAATCAGATATCTGATTTAAAATATCAGATATCTGATATAATATATAAGATATCTGATATATTATATTATATGTCAACTTAGATATCTTATATGCTATATAAGATATCTGATATGCTATATAAGATATCTTAATTGGCATATAAGATATCATATACTATATAAGATATCTGATATGCTATATAAGATATCTTATATAGGATATAAGATATCTTATTTACTAAAGAAGATATCTCATTTGTTCAATTAAATAAGATATCTCATTTAGTATATCAGATATCTTATTTAGTATATCAGATATCTATATATTATTATATAAGATATCTTATTTAACAAATAAGATATCTTAAATGGTAAATGAGATATCTCATATGTGGAATTAAATAAGATATCTAATATGATATATCAGATATCTTATATCGGATATAAGATATCTTATATAGGATATAAGATATCTGATATACTAATTCAGATATCTTATATCCTATATAAGATATCTTATATCCTATATAAGATATCTGATATAATGTATAATAAATAGTAAAACGGCTTGCCAGCAAGCCGGTTTACTATTTATTCTATAAATCAGATATCTGATTTATTATATCAGATATCTTATATAATATATAAGATATCTCATATATTATATCAGATATCTTGTATAAAATAGATATCTTATATGTCAATTAAGATATCTAATATGCTATATAAGATATCTGAATTGACATATAAGATATCTAATATGCTATATAAGATATCTGATATGCTATATAAGATATCTCATATAGGATATAAGATATCTTATTAACTAAAGAATATATCTCATTTATTCAATCAAATAAGATATCTCATTTAGTATATCAGATATCTTATTTAGTATGTTAGATATCTACATTAATAAACAAGATATCTTATTTAACAAATAAGATATCTTATATGGTAAATTAGATATCTTATATGCGGAATTAAATAAGATATCTGATATATTATATCAGATATCTTATAAAGGATATAAGATATCTAATATCGGATATAAGATATCTGAATTAGTATATCAGGTATCTTATATCCTATATCTTATATCCTATATAAGATATCTGATATAATATATAAGATATCTATTTTACTTAATAAATAGTCAAACGGCTTGCCATAAGGATGGGTTCCTACAGAGCAACGCCACTACCAAGGTTGAAATACTGAATGAACAATTTCATTCAGTCTACATACAAGAAGACATTGGCACCATTCCAGATAAAGGACCTATATATAACCGGTCCGCATCCATCGATGCAAGACATTACTGTAAACCCAGGCAGGGTCAAGAAGTTACTGAATGACCTGAAACTATATAAAGTCTCAGGACTGGACTGTATATCAACATATATCCTTAAAGTTGCAGCAGCTGAGCTCGCGCCGATGCTGAGTCGAATAAGGACGATGGGTTGATGTCACAGCCATTATTGTGGTCCTGTATTGCTCAACTAGTGCCAACCATCAAAGGAATCGCAAGCAGACTAGGCTCAGGAAGAGGCCAGGTCGATGTCTTTCTTTTGGACTTTAACAAGGCATTTGACAAAGTTCCGCATCAACGACTATTACAAATTCTGCTACTACTGAGTCAAAGGTCAGACAGACGCTCCAATGGGTAGAACGCTTCCTGGGTCAAAGAACACAGCAGGTGCTCTTGGATGGGAGATATTCATCACCAGCCGACGTAATCTCGAGTATTCCACATGTTACAGTCTGAGGTTCCCTTCTCTTTTTTGCCTTTATCATCGACCTGCAGAATCTGTCAACCACTCGGATCCCTGATTCTTTGCAGATGACTGTCTAGTACAGACTCGATCGCCAAGAGACTTCAAAAGTATCTAGATGCGCTAGAAGAATTGCAAACAAAGTGGCAGATGAAGTTTTGTCGCGAAAAGTGCCGGGTCATCAGAATAAACTACAGCAGACGCTTTGAGAGAAAATCCACCTACAAGCTCCACGCTCGGACACACTCTGGAAGTAGTGGACAGTGATAATATTTCGGCGTATACCTAAGCAATGGCCTCAGTTGGCACAAAGCATGTAGATGCTACAGTAGCAAAACCATCCAAAACTCTCGGCTTCGTGAGAGGGAACCTAGGCGAGTGCACCTTGCAAGTGAAAAATGCTGCCTATACATCTCTAGTGAGGCCCACCCTAGACTATTTCTCGTCTATGTTGGACCCATCATCTACTGACAATAAACAAACTAGAGAAAATGCAAAGACAAGCTGCTCTATTTGTCCATAACATTTACCACTATACGAGAACTCCTTCTTCCAGAGGACCATCAGAGAGTGGAATTTGTTACCCACCAACGTCACAGATACTGCCACCCTGGAGGAATTCCGTGTCGGTCTAGGGACTGCCCTGCCTACCATGCTGGCATAACACTTCCAGCGACCTGTTTTCACCTGTTTTAATTGTACCCTATACCTCTACATGTTTTAATCTTGGAATGAGTTGGCTATCGCATTCCCACTTGGCTGGTCAAAAGTACATTCTAAGAAGAATCCTGACCACTTTTGTTGTTGTTGTTGTTATATTGTTGTTGTTGTTGCGGCTGCTGCTATAATTAAAAGTACATTCTAAGAAGAATCCTGACCACTTTTGTTGTTGTTGTTGTTATATTGTTGTTGTTGTTGCGGCTGCTGCTATAATTAATCATAGATTCTCCCAGTGTTGGTACACTTCTTGTAGAGTTGAACAGAATAAAACACGTCAGGCTAAATGATGTACTATCCATCACCATATTTACAGTTTATACAGTCTCTATATACATTTAAAGGCCTTTAAAAGCCTTACAACAGTCTCTAAAGTCTTTTTATAGAATACTTAGGTGGCCTGCTGGGGTTTGCCACGGAGTGTCTCTTTAGGATTCATAGTTCTATTGCGCCGAGGAACAAGGGATAGTCTTTTATATCGTTCACAATCAAGAGCGAGACACAGCCTTCTGCTATGAAATTTAATGTCCATACACTCACTTTTACTAGTTTTACTGTCTGTTAAGGCACTACAGTCTATTATTGATTGCATCAGCATATGAGTGTCATGAGCAGATATACATTAGCTACTACAGGCTTCTAGTGTAGATAGCAGGATCTGCTGTCGTGGTCGGAAGTGCAAGGAGCTTCTTACTATACCTCTCCAATGAGTCAAGGAACCTTTATTCTGGCAATATAACTTCCAATCTATACACCAAGGAAAGAGGAGCATAGATTTGATAAAGATGCACCGTTCTCTGGGTCGAGCCCATTGTACCCGTGTACCCATGTAGTTTGATTTTGAGATGTCTAAACAGGCATCAACAGTAGAACGGCTTACTACTTTCCCGGTTGCAAGCCCCAGGATATATAGGAGACAAAAAATCGTGGTTTTGATGGAAGCATCATATGTCTGTATTCCGTGACTTTTTCTTTAACTTTTTGCTGGTTCTTTCTTTAAAATTCACATTTTTCCTTTATTAAATGTATTTGGTAAATCGTTATTTTACCGTTTTTCTCTAATCATGTGTCTATAATCAGTATTTTCGTCTGAATTTCTTTAACTCTTAGTTCTTAGTCTTTTGGATAATTTTCTCTGTCATTCAAGGTTATTTTAGACAGGGTGTGTTCTAGTGTATCTCAGTCCAGATGCAGGGGCCAAATACTTTGATGTTTCAAGGCAATATAGTGTCTGTATGGATTCTTGTTGAAGAAACCCAGAGGCCTGCTCCCGCCGGAGTTCCTGTCTTGATCACTGCTGCAGTTCATCAAGCATCTCGCCGACATGACTGGTGTTTCGACAACTGCGTCCAGCAAGACCAGCGGGTAGCAGCCCCTTAATTAGCAGGCACGCAACGTTGAAACAACGTTGATTCTTGACGTTGAATCAACGTTGACTCGACGTTTTTCAACGTTGTGTGCCTACTGGGTCCTCTGTACCGTTTCAATAGACATGTTAAAACTTAAGTGTATGGATTCCAAGCTGGGCTGCGTTCGGCTGCAGCTTGGGACGCACAGATGTTTCGTATGCAGCTTCCTATGGTTTCCTAAGTGTCAGAGAAAGGTTCCAGCGGAGAAGACCAAGGATCTTTGTATCTCTAGAAGAAACATTGGAGAAATGATGGCACCAGTCCAAATTGTCTGAAATAATACCCAGGTATTTGGCGGACTGAACCATTCGCAAAGTTTGATTGTGCAATACATTTTCATATTTTATTTGTTTGGAGGGAGTGTCTCTCTCATCAGGGATTGAATAACATACCCTGCTCTCATGGAATGGCATTTTGCAACATTAAACTTTGGATTTAATTGATGAATAACTGTTATTGGTCTAAAAAAAAAAAAAAAAAAAAGACAACGATTGATTGAGTAATGTTTTATTTTTTATTTTTTTTATTTTTTTTTTTTTTTTTTTTTTTTTTGTTCACGAATGTAATTTCCGTATTGTTTTACGGAAATTACCGACTATTACCTGAATACATTAACGGAAGGAGCCGATTCATTACGGAAGTAGTGATGGCTCAGACAAATGGGTCGTCAGGCTCAGAATCCCTAAATAAAAGCGAACGTAGCGTTAATAGTTCATCAACAGTAGGCACAGGTAATAAGTCTGGTAATGTACAATAATGCTGTCGCAATTTAAGAAATTGTTATATTGGCTGTTTAATAATGGTGGTTTGTTTACATTACGGATCCTATTATCGATTGTTGCTAATTATCGACATAATGCACATAACGTCTATATCAGAACACCAACTTAGTCCAATTAATTTTGGCTCATTGGTTCCGATATTACCATTCCTATACTCGTTACTTTTATTACTCATTTATTTATTTATTAGGCTGAACCACTGACGTCAAATTGGGCTTTAAAATTTGGCACTGGCTAGCCGTCTGGAACAGACTTTTTAAATAGCAAAGCCACACTAGGTAGGCTAGCCGTCCGGAATTAGATCCATACATGCATGCCATGCAATATATATGCTCTGGTATAATGACACTTTTTATTATTATTTTGGTTTCATTCGATATTGGTACATTTGTATTATAAAACAGATCAACATGAAACCTGATATAATAAAGTAAATAATCATAATTATTGCCTAATTGACCTACTCTGGCAGTAACTGATAAGCATATGCTGTGTGTAAACTTTACATGGTTGGGTACAAACATTTTTCAGCTGCAGTTAGAATTATAGGCAAAGTCAGTCAAATTCCTTTCTTTGTTTATTTTTGTATGTTAATTGACCCAACATTTATGAAGTGTGATTTGCTAGTATCAGATGGATTAAAGATTTAGATTTAGGATCTGCTGTCCTTTCAACATCACTTGGAAAGACGTTTTTTTTTGCTTGGTGTATTATTTTAAATGAAAAGGTTTTGGTCTGATTGACCATATCTTATCAGACACCATTTGTCTTTTCTGTTTCTGTGTTTTATTCTCAAATACTTATCCTAAAATTAAATTTATGGACAAAAACTGGCAATTTCTGTAGTTAAGTGATTTTTTGTCCAGGAAAATATTTTTACTTTTCTTTGCTGAATTTGAATTATTGATACTTCACAACCATACTGAGAAAATTTCAAAAAAAAAAAAAAGTAATAATAATGACCGAGCAGAATTTGTTGAAATTCTGCCTCCAAGCTACCTACCCTACAGATTTCTGCATAATTTACATTCTTCTTTTTTTCTATGGGGAAACAAGTGAAAATATTTGATTTTTTAAAAACCAATGACTAGAATAAAACTTTTTATGCACAGATAGTTACGACAAAAGGTTTTGCATTATATCATGGCATTTACTTCTTTTGTGTAAATTGCTAAGCAAGAAAAAACAAAACAAAAAAAAAAACTTCTTTCTGATAGGTATTGAACAGTAGCTATTTCTTTCATGTGCATATCTAATGTAAGAAAATGTAGAAGTGACAGTCGCTACAGTCACAAGCCACACATGGAAGAATTAAATTTTTTTTCCCCCTTTCCGAAACGTGGATGAATCTTGATAGATGTAGATCATGGCTCAAAGCCTGCACAAGACCCCATGAACAAACAAATGTAGACACCAGTCATATCATTACCTGTGCCCATTGATCCTCATTAGTAAGTCATTACAAAGTCTTACTGAAAATAATTAAGCCATTCTTCAGAAACAGTTTTAACTCTTTGACAGACTTTGTATTTAAATTTGAGAACTGATTTTCTCCAACAATATCATTTATTAGTCAAATAAACTAAGCAGTGTACCAAGCCCAGTCTGCTTCCATAGAAAATCCATTAGGTTCATACAGCAGCTGGCAGATATTTGTACCCAATCATGCTGTGTGTAGTATCTGATACCTGTGTAAGTAGCACTGCCGGATAATCTCTGGTGTTACACTTTCTGACTGCAGAATGTGTATGAGAAGCAGTGTATAAAAGACATTAAAATTCTTATTAATAAACAATTTTAGTAAATAAAACTAAAAGGCTTATTATTCTTTTGACGTTCACAACCAATTCATACACAAAACATCATGGCCTTCCAAAGTGCGAACCCATCGGTAGTTACCGATACATAGAAATACCAGAACACACTGAAAAACCAGAACACACTAGTATTTACTGGAACACTCTTGATATGACTATTTCTTCTCCCTACAACTGCTTTTCTTTTGGTCTTTTTTTAATATAAAAGCTATTAATAGTGTTAGCAAATCGTGAAATTTTACCTTGATAGCTTTCGTGTCTTGACTGAATCGAACAAAGAACAATTTTTGAATACCAGTGTGAACTCTGGGTAGCCATTTATAGCTATATACTGAGTAAATGTCAGACTAAAAAAGTACAAGAATGAATACCTAATTAGCATTTATTGTTTGCTTATCGCTTTATTAATTTCAAGTGTTTTGTTTTTCTGATGTGTGCAGAAAATGAAGTTTTGTACATCAGTATGTATCAAAACGCACTTGCAGGTGTAAAGACTGGAACACACTAATCTAAAACACTGAAATGTGGATCAACTTATGTAAACTGAGATCTGCAGGCCCCGTAGCCTAGTGGATAGGAGAGTTGACTCTTAATTCATTAGGTTTCTCACCGCTGTGGTTTGAGCCTCGCTTGGTTCACATGTGGGAACAAGGTTGGCAAAAAGCCAGTCAGTATGAGTATTGACCGGGCTGGTGGTTAAAACCGGTTTTAACCAGTCATTTTTGGTCGATTGGTGGTCAGTTGGGTTGATTAAATCACTAGCGTATATGCCTCTGTCCTGTTGATAAACTGGTCTTAAAAGCATTCCCTCCTGCATCTTGTACATGAGGTTAGACTATATTTTCATCAGTGAACAAGACAAATAATTTTTATCAATACATGTAACTAATTATTAAGGTCCTTTTCTTTAATCATAAGTCAAAAGGCATAATTACTGGTCAACTGAAGAGGTTGATTGGATTGACTCACTGAATTATAGACAGGTCTTTCTTTTCAACCAAACACTCTTTATTATTATATTATCCTTTAAAGGTTAGATTAATTGTTCATATTTTGATTTACAGGAATATAAATAAGCTAATTTTTATCATGGACTTTAAAGGATTTATGAAAGGTCCTATTTTGTTTGACAAAAAAAAAATGTTGTACCAGATTGTACCACTCAAGGTTACATCAAAAAGCAGCTAACATATAATTTTGATGTTATTGCAGAAAATTGTCACATATTGTAAACGTGTGAAATACACCTGTGATTAATCTTTAGGCCTGTGAAGTAGCACATCTGTAAAAGGCTGTAATTAATTAACCAAACAATGTCTGAAGATTCACTAATGTCTGTAAATATATTTAAGTAGATCTGCAACACTTGTAAATTGCTGTCAAAACAGATTAAAAGGTGTAAAAGCTGCCCCATGCCACTGCAGTGGGTGTGACATAGATCTAATTGCCAAAGTTATCAATCACATGTCCCTGATATTATACCTGTATTATACACTGACACCAGGCTTTATTCCTAATGTGTGAAATTTTGAGTTATATGCAATCTAGATAGTATCTTATCTTATCATCAAGCTATTACTGAAGGTGTCAAAAATGAAACCTAAAGACCCAATTTGGAACTTCTTCACTATTTTGGAAGATAAAAAAAAAAAACAAAAAAAAAAAACAGTGCAAGGTGCAAAGACTGTAATATTAAGTTAGTGCTAAGGTCTTAAGACTGAAGACTGGTAGACAAACATGTCTAGGACTAAAAAGCCAGAAAGTATTGCCAAGCAGCCACTTGAAGAAATAACATCTGAACCTGAAACTCTATCGAATGATCAGCCTCTAGCAAAGAGACCAAAACTTCAGAAGACTAGTTTCAGTAGGTTTGTCATTTCAACAGAGTGTATACATATAGTATGTGGAAGCAGTTAGATGAGCATATTGCTAGACTGTGCTATGCCTGTAATCTGCCATAATCAATCAACCAACTGACCACCATAATCTCCAGCTGACCACTAAAAATATTCAATTGACCACTCAATATTTCAATCGACCAGTATTGACCACTATGGGAGTATTGACCAGGGCAGTTTTAACCGGTTAAAACCGCCCCTGGTTTTGACCGCCCAACCTTGTGTGGGAAAGCCAAGTTCTGCTTACGGATGGTCAGGTGGTTTTTCCCTAGGTTCTCTGGTTTTCGGCCACCTTTGATAAACGATTGGCTCGATATAAGTGAAATATTCTTGAAAGGGCCGTAAAACTAAAAGAATAGAAAATACTGAGATCTAGTTTGTTCTTAACAACTTATTAAACATAAACAAACTACAATTAAGTCATAAAATCAAACATTGATAATTAGAAAATAAAACTTATAAGTGTGTTCCAGTAAATACCAGTGTGTTTCAGTGTGTTCCAGTATTTCTATGTACCCGGTAGTTACTTATCAAACTTTTGCTGTTTTTAGTCTTGTGTAAATCAGGTTTAAAGTCAGACAGCTAAACTGATTTGATCACACTCAAAGAACACTGTGTAGGAAGATAAATACAGACACCTACCCATCACATATACACACATTCAATGCGCACATAACTGATCAGTCTCAAACGAAATGAGTCACATCACAAGCCATATCACAGGATAACCTGTCTTTTAGGTTTCTGACCAGATAAGACATAAACTGGTCTACTTAGCTATAGAAACTAGAAGTAGTACAGTATGCTATCTCAGCAGTGAAAAACAAAGGTGCTGATCTGACTACAGATGCACAGGCGTGCTATTTGTATTTGTATAGGTTTTCTCATGACGAGGCTTAAAAACATGTAGGCTTAAATAGCAGCAATTATAGAGTTAGCTGGCTAAACATCATGAACTTATAGAGAAACCACTTTCCATTTTGCTCACATTCCAGAAACAGAGCAAAGTTGCATCTTACCCAACCACTTGACTTCAGTTAGAAATTAAGAATAATTTACATGTATATGTATAACTCGTACAATGCGCATGTACATTAAGATCAAACTGTGTGTGAAACAAGATATCATGTCAACATTACACGTAAAGAAATAAATTATAACAGTAGCATTTTATCAAATATACACTCTTGTATGCACATATTGATCTAATTCTGGATGGCTAGCCTATCCAGTGTGGCCTGACTAGAAGTCCTGTTTCAGACGGCTAGCCTCAGATGCTAGGCGTCTGGTTCCAGATGGCCAGCCACTTCCTTAAAAGTTAGTCAGTAACAACCAGCAAAATGTGACAGTTGTACCCTTTATTAAACTACTTTACATATAATTTACCTGAGGCCTCACTGAGGCACTTAAAATGAGTACCCACAATGTCTGCAAAAATAAGAAAAAATATTTTCCTCATACCCCATCTTATCTGGAACTATGTTTCATATTTCTCAATATGAAAACTTAATATTTTTGGTTGAAAAGGCTAAACAGCATACATTTCACATAGGTGTATGACAGGACATCACAATGTTATCTGATCAGTATCTACAGGCTACATTGTTTGTTGTCATCCAGCAGATTCTCATTACGAAAACACGCCTATTTAAATATATTGAAATTTTTACCACCAAAAACTGAAAGTTTTCAGATAAAAATTGTGATATTTTTCATATTTCTGCTCAAAAACAAGATTGTGGGCTCAAAAACATAGATTGTGGGTACTCATTAGAACCGCCTCAGTGAGGCAGTTCTAATGAGTACCTACAATCTATGTTTTTGAGCAGAACTAAGAAAAATAATGTATACCCCTGTAAGAGTGTAGGACAAAATCCCTCCCAGACATAATCCCTTCTACTCATTTTTGTATAGGTGGACATAATCCCTCCCATGTGTTTTGCAACATGGATATAATCCCTCACATTCATTTTTACAAGGTGGACAGAATCCATTCTGTAAATTTTCCACCTAGGACAAAATCCCTTCTTTGGACAAAATCCCTTGGGCTTGATTTTCAGGGTGGATAGAATTCTGCACCCCCCACCCCCCACTCCTGCCCATCCTCCCCAGCTTATTTTATAAACTGCACACTCTTGTGTGTATACCGACAGCTATTTCTGCACACAAATACCTTGTCTTGTAAGTTGCTAAGCTGAATATGACTACCATGAACTAAGTTGTATCAAAACAGATTTAAAACATGCCTTTTTAGTTTGTTTTTTTTTTTTTGTTTTTTTTTTTTGTTTTTTTTTTCTGTAGCTAAATAAATATATTCTGTATTAATTGTCCTTGATAGTTATATCATTAAAAGCATTCACCATGAGGAAAGAAGACCCTGATCAGACTGGGAAGATGTTCAGGCTAATCTGAGTTTTGACCGGACTCAAAGACAAAATTATTGGTTTTGTCATACAGTGGCCTGAATATATGTTAAGAAAATGAGATGAAATATGTGCTTGTTATAAAAAAACTGAACCCCCCTCCCCCCCCCCCCTCCCCGTTAAGAAAATGAGATGAAATATGTGCTTGTTATAAAAAAACTGACCCCCCTCCCCCGCCCCCCCTCCCCCCTCCATCCCCCCTCCCCACACACACACACACACACACAACACACACACACACACACACACAAAAATAAATAAATAAATAAAAATAGCAATTTCTAATTGAGTGCTATTAAGGTCAATCATTTTTCTAATTGCCTAATTAATGGTCACAGTTATCTTTGTAATCTTTCTATACTTAAATGGTTGTCAATGCTGTTAGACACAAACAGTTATTTAGAGAACAATGGTTGTTTGTTTGCTTGATTAAAATGTTGATAAATACTTTCTATTATAATTGTAAAAATTGAGCCCATGCATAACATTTCATACTATTTCACGTGTGCTAGCAAAGACTCAGATATGACTGCACATCCAAAAGTTTGATCAAAGCATCACTGTTTACTGTTTACTTAAAGGGTAACAAACGTCCCAAGAATTGTGGCTGTGCAGTCTTATCGGAAAATGCTAAAATAGTAGCCAAGAGGCCAGAAAAGACTCTGATCAGCTTGGAGAGATGTAGGGGACTTCAGCCGAGAGGGGTTTTGTCCTAGTTGGAAAATTCACAGAAGGGATTTTGTCCACCTTGTAAAAAAGAGCAGGGGGGGATTATATCCACGTTGCAAAAAACACAGAAGGGATTATGTCCACCTATACAAAAATGAGCAGAAGGGATTTCGTCTGGGCAGGATATTGTCTGTATACAACCCCTGTAAACCCCAGTTTTACTATATAAAAGTGAGGTTTAAGGGGGTCAACAGTATATAGGCATGTTTTCATGATGTAGACAAATCAACAGGTAGTAAAATGGATGTGTTTATATTTTAGGACAACTAAAGTAAGGAGTTAGGATAAATTCAGTATATGTTGAATTCTCTTTTTACCTGATGTGATACAATTTTTGACATGTCTTTGTACATGTTTGTTTTCTTCTCACAGAACCGTTCCATTCTAGTCTGTCAGATGTAGGCCTCTACTCCTTATCTGGACTGGTTGCTGTGTCTTTAATACAGTTGTTTGAAGATGACTGTCACAGGTTAGTTTTTCCTTGTCTACGATATAGGTGTAGACAATCTTAGAGTTTGTCATTGCTCCGGAAGCACTTCTTGAAATGTCATAGACTTGTTCAATGCTATTCCCTTGGACTGCTCAACATTATTGAGTATTATCAAATATTACCTTTCAAGAAAAAGCTTGGTCTACCCTTAGCACACAAGTACTAGCTTTCACAAAAAGTCTTAGCAAAGACCAAGCTTTTTGTGAAAGCTAGTACTTGTGTAATCATGTCTCCAACAAACTTGTATGGATATTTTTCTTCTTTTTCTTCTTTCTTTGTGAAAATGTACATTGTGGATACTTACAAGAAGCACCTTGGGGAGATGCTTCTCATGAGTATATGCCAGGTATATTTTCGTAGAGAATTAAGAAAAAGAATTTTCTGGATACTCCCCTGATCGGGAGCTAGGTGTAATTTGTATTAGCAGATAACATTAACTCTTAACCCTTCTCATGCTGAATAAATTAAGATGCCTCGTCCACTTCTAATTTCCAGCCAATCAGATTACTTGATCCGGGTTTTTGATAGAAATTCAAACATTTAATGACAAACAGTGCAGATCCAGATCAGTTGGCTTCTTCAGAAGCCAGCTGATCTGGATCTACACTGTTTTCTAAGACAGGACATGTCGTGTTCAGCAAGAGAAGGGTTAAAGTGCTAATCACAACTGCAGCAAATGACAATACATATAGATTTTTTGTGTTTTTTTTAGAAAATAAGGATTGACATTTCATATGAATCATCTGGCAGACAGTTCACATGAAGTGCAGAGTCTTATTTTTCTCTAAAAAATAATAATAATAATAAAAATAGAATGTTAACTTCTACAATTTTGTGTAGCAATTTATTGCTTAAAAAGTATTTAAGGCATACTATGAGAAAAAGAGCTGTATTGCTTTATAATATATGCAAACAGTGAAGCCTATAGATCTGTATAGGTAAATCCAAAATTTGGACCAAAACATCTCCCTGAAATCCTGAAATTGTTGCAAAACTTCTCTCTCTCTGAAAGCTCTAGGATGACCCCTGAAAAAGTATTGATATTTTTCTTATTTCAGAATCTCCACAAAACATATGTTGTTGGTACTCAGCACCTCGCCTAGGTGCTTCTTATGAGTATCACAACATATATTTTCATATATTTCTTATCTGGAGCTATGTTACATGTACAACTACTTGTATCTTGTTTTATTGTTTCAGGGAATTTAGGAAGAAAATTCTTGAAAAGATCTTGCAAGAGCTCAAACAGCCTAAACAGGTATGTGAGATAACAGATGCTTGGGGTCAGTGACAGTTGAGCCTCTCTTGTTCAAAATGATCTTTTGTATAGGCTGTTTAACATTTCAGTACATCTTGAACACAGCTGACACTCATAACACATCTCTTGTTATATCTAAACAACATTTTTAAAAATACTGTGTACTCTACATGTACATGTAGCTCCAGATAATGTACTTTTTTTTCAACCAAAATGTTCTAAGCCCAGTTGTTCAAAGCGTCGTTAGCTTAACAAGCTTGTTAGTGGTCAAAATGTTTACTGTTCTAGTAAGTACAATATCTATTTTTCACAGGTATTTTTGCTGAAAAAATGTGAGTAGCTTTTGCAAATGCAATAGCTACTCACATTTTTTCAGCAAAAATATTAGCGCTTTTGCAATACATGTATTTAATGATCAAACATTTAATGATACGTTAACTAATGACATTGTTAATTTTGAACAACTGGGCCCTGATATTTTGTATCTCTACAAAGCACATATCACTATATATCACTGTGTGAATTTTCTCAGAAAAATACATAAAAAATAGTATATATACATGTATGGTAAATGTCCTAAAATTTTTAACACTTTATTCTATACTATTTTGGCCTAAATTTTGCTTTTTATGCAGCTGTTTCTTAGAATACTTTGTGGAAATGCAAACAGTGTAGACCCTGATCAATGCTCCTGCTGTTCTGGGTCTGCACTGTTTGCATATGTAATTTTTTCAGACACTTTGGTGTTCGAAATATTAGGACAATATCATATATTGTATATAGTGTGATACCCTCATTTTCTGAGTATTACGCGGAGGTCTTCTACCTGGATAGAAACCAGTACTATGCAATGTGGATAAAGTGTCTTGCTCATGGACACAACACTTGGTCAGCCCTGCTAACTTGCTAACTTACAATTTTGAATCCAACACTTTACCACTGCACCACAGCGCTCCACTGTGTTTAATTGTTGTCTTTAATGGCTGCTTGGAGCAGTTGACCTATACCTCCCTCTGAGCTAATCTAGCAGACAACATATTGATATTTTTCTTATTTTTACCAGGAAATAAAATTCAACAGTTCATGCAAAATAAGAAAATATTTTGTAATGTCATCTTCTGATTTTTTTACCCAGTATGCTAAGCTGTTAAAGATGGAACATAATGCACATGTCTTTTTGACTTCATCACATCAACATAAACAAGCCTTATTTGAGAGAGTGTGATACTAATTAGGAAAATTTGAGACTCTCAACTACTCCGACTTTTTGGATCAGACTGTAAGCAACTTAACTGTTTGAAAATGCTATCACTGATAAGTATATATTGGAAGTTTTTCTTATGAATCCCAGCTCGACTACATAACTGTTATGGTGATTGATCAAGAAATAATTTCTATGATCATTCTCCTTCTTTAGTTGATTCAAGAAAGGCATTTGTCAGTTTCTGGCTGCAAGAGAAACAGGTTAACTACTTAGAGGATTAAGCCTGCCCAGGAAAGGTATGAGTAGGACTTGACGTGACAGTATCTATGTCGACGGCCATAAAATTCCAACTCAAACAAACAAACAATATGAGTAAATATTTTTCTTGCAAGGTGACAGATGCTATGATGACCATCATTGAGGGAGAAATCATGAATGATTCAAGTGCCTTTGTTGATTCTCTGGTGAAAGATGAGTGCCTCAAAACCTCTCGGCGGCCTGTTATTGTTCACTTGATTTCTTCTGCCATTAGTGAAGGTAGGTACAACACAACCTCTTTTTAACACTATTGCTGGGATCCAAAGTAAAAAACATGTTAGCTAAACAACCGTGTTGTATCCAAATGAAAATATATAGATTATATAAAAATGACCCATAAATGTTAATATATATACATAATATCTATACATTTTTTGGATACAAACTTTTGGAGTCCATCTTTAATCTGTCTCAAAACTGTCTTATATTGAACTTTATTATATTTAAAGTAGTTCCAGTGTATTGTCAAAAAAATTAAGTGGAACACCCTTATATCTGCTGGAACACACCATATCTGCTGGAACACACCATATCTGCTGACATTACAAAATGCCTAAAAGTAAAGATTTATTTAACCTTTACAGCTCTCTGGGCTAATTTAGCAGAAAACAAATTGGTGATACATGTATTTTTTTCTTATTTTTCCCAAAAAACAGGATTTGATATTTCATGCAAATTGTCTCCAATGGAGACATCCAATGGAGATAATTTGCAAGAAATATCAAATCCTGTTTTCTGGGAAAAATAAGAAAACTATTTCAGTATGTCATCTGCTGAAACATTTACTGAGAGTGCTAAGTGATAAAGATTTGCATAAGGAAAACTTGAATGTAAAAGCAAGCTTTGCTGATGGCGGTAGGGCTTCGGGAGTGTGGTGAGTGGCCTATAATAGGCAAATAATTTTTCTGAAAACAAAATGGTAAGGTGTGAGTATATTTGAACCTTGCTGTAAAACAATGTCTGCTTCAATTTTACTATGTGCTTTAAAGGTTAACATGGGGAAATTGTTATAAAAATGGTTTGGGGTGAGAAGTGCAACATTAAATGTAGAAGAACTAACAGGTATAGAATAAAAAGTTTAGAGTAGTTCTGTGGTAGAAAACTTACTTGTTTGTGTACTACAATGTAGTATAAATCCAAAGAAACTTAGCAGAGCAAGCTGTATCTCATTTTCTGCTATTACAGGTAGACCCCAAATATAACAGTAATCAAAAGTTTTGTAAATGAACAGTAACAATCATGATCAGTCTGTGCACATATTTAAGAAATGAAGGTAATTTTTTTAACGTTCACTTGAAATAAGAAAACTATTGCACACAGTTTTCCTATTTGCAGCAGAACAGCATCTTTGTATAGCGTTGCCATCATCCAATCATATTGGAGAGAACCATGGTTTATTTTGATGTCATTTAAAGATCATATGACATCAGGTGAGTCAATGTATTCATTGCAGTGTGAACAACATTACGTCCCAGTAGTTCGCTATAGTTTTTTTTTTTTTTTTGTTCGTAGATGCACTGAGAATATAAATATTTACAAATGTTTTAGGTCAGTATGACTCCAGAGTACGTATGTTGATAAAACACATTGCCTGGCAGCTCAGGATAACATGGGAGCAAGTAGAAGAAATAGAGAGTGATCTAGCTGAATCATTGGAATATGACACCTATGTTATGTCAGAGTAAGCATTTTACTGTCACTGCTGTCATCATAATATTGGGTTTGATGATGTCAATACATTAGTCATGCAACTTGTATCCCTAGTATTTTAAACTTTATTACTCACTGGGAAAATTCAGCGGACAATAAATTGATGATATTTTTCTTATTTTTCCCAGAAAATTGCCTCCTTAGGAGATAATGTGTATGAAATTCTGTTATTTGGGACGAATAAGAAAAATATTTTCAAAATGTCATTTGCTGTGCTAATCACATCCAATTAAGGAAACTGATTAAGTTTTGTTTAACAAACCAGGCCTAAAGTGAAACATAAGATGTTTTCCTTACCCTGTCGACCCAACCCAAAAAATTACAGATTTACAAAATATTTTTTTCTTACAAGGTCAAATGATGAGTAACTCACAACACTTCAGCAGAAGACAGATTGATGATTATTTTATTTTTTAGAAAATATGAATTGACATTTCATGCAAATCGCATCCTTGAGAGAATGTTTGCAAATGTCAAACCCTATATTCTTGGGAAATGAAAAAAAAAAATTTCAAATCATTGTCTAAAGAAAATATGCATCTCATGTATTATAATAACAGTTCTACCCCATTCTCTGATTCCTATGGGTCAACCAGTCTGCTCTGCGGCACTATCCATCAGAGTGAATCTGGGCTCTCTGAAATCGCCTGTTTATTCTGGTGATGTGGGCTGATAGGTTATCTTAGTCAGCATAGCTTCAGATAAGGTGCTTCTTTTGAGTGAAAAATACCTCACCTAGGCATTTCTAATGAGTACCCAAAACATATGTTTTTGTTGAGGAATAAGAGAAGTATTTTGTGGATAACCCATCTTATCTGGAGTGATGTGTCCAATTTTACTTTGTATAAGGCATTTGCTTGTTTCAATAATGTATTCATGTTGTACAAAATACACTCAAATTAAAATAGTATTTGCATTTTAAAACACCCCAGTAATAGTTTTATCATATCGCAAACAGCCATCAGGCCGCAAATCCAGTGATCCAAACCTTGTCTGTCCGTCCATCAGTCAAAATTTTAAACACAGCAGGAAGTACTTTTAACCTGACTGTGTGAGTGACTGGATGCTGCCTACTCCAGCCTGATCCAGTCTGGCCTGTTGTACTGACTTAGTAGCCCAGCAGTTGGTATGAGACCAGATGCTTCACCCTAGCTGTACCATCAGAAAATATGTCTTCTGGTCTCTGGCATATGCCAACAGTGAAGACCCAGATCAGCCTGGGCATCTGCAGTCTGATCAGGGTCTTCAGTTTCAGCTAACAGAATCATTGGATACCACAGAATGTATGAATGGAGAGCAAAGGCCTGGGTGTTACTTTGTGCATGCGCAGGATGATCTTTATGTGCGCATTTTGCACATGTTCAAAGGCACTTCTTAGCTTGATGAAGTCCACATACCGTATTCATCCTAATTACCATACTGTGGGCTTAGGTTTTTACAAAAATACTGGGAAAACTTGTGGTAAAATATGTACCTACCTATACTAAAGGTACACTTAAAAAAACTGCAAAGGACTTATCAAGTAATGCTTATATGCGATGTTTTTGTATGTCTTTTTTTCTGAGTTTCTTTATAAAAGCATATGTTGTGGGTACTCATTTGAATTGCATCGGCAAGTTGATGCAATTCAAATGGATACCCACAACATATGTTTTTATAAAGAAGTAGACAAAAATACACTGGGTGTAATCTGAAGACTATGGAATTGTTTGACTGTGCACTTATAGGGGTACCTGCGGTAATTAGGTTGAATATGGTATGTACAGAACTCCTAGGGACATATGTATTAAGGAACCATAACTTAGTGGTAGTCTATCCAAAATTATAATGTTATAAAGAATAGCCTTATAATGATAATTCTAGATAAGGCATCCTTTTAGGCCAAGTATCCTGCTGTCATTCTTATTTCTCCACAAAAGCATAATTTGTGGATACTCATTAGAAGTACCTCGGAAAAAAGTGCTTTGATGAGAAGCTTCTAATGAGAACCCACAACATATGCTTTCACAGAGACATAAGAAAAATATGATGTGGATAACCCCTCTTCAGATTATAATTAAGGCTGGCTAATCAGAGCTGAAAAGATAATCAATTATCAGTCCTGCCATTGTGATCAATAATCGATTAGTACATGTAATCACTGAAGATTTGGCCATAATTTTACTTGTTTGAGTATGACTCTTTATATTTTTGTATTTAGTCAGACAGGCTTGGGCAAACAGTGTAGACCCAGATGAGATGCCACAAATGTGTCTGCATGAACATTGCTTGCCACACATCCAGCTATTTGTAGACACAACAGTAGGTAGTAAATTGTACTTGTTCAAATTTTAGATTAAGTATGGTAAGGAGTTGAGGTGCCTGAATACTAAGAGTAAATATGTTAAAGTAACAAACACAGAAATCAAATGATCGACAATTAGCAAATCAGTAATGGTAATCATTTTTGTGGAATTTATCAATCAATTAATCAATTATCCGATTAATTGTGCCAGCCTTACTTATAATGCAGCTCAAGTGTGGTATTTTCCATTTACATTGTTTGAAATATATGTTAACTCATTTTAGTCTGGAAACCCCCAAAAGGAGACCAGTGGAGACAGTGGAAACCCCCATCAGATGCCACAACATGTGGCATCTGATCAGGGTCTCTACTGTTTGCAGATAGTTTAGCCATTTTTCTCTAGAAAGATCTAAATCACATAGCTTGACATAAGCCTGACATACTTAGAATTGAAATTGGACTACTCCAGTGTATAGTGTGGGGGAGTTTATTCAGTCTAAAGTGGGTTAAATAAGACTACAACAATCAAATATTTTCCATTAGTGTCACTATAAAGGAAAGGTATGTCAATATGTTGTTGTGCTTTTTGCAGTATTGTTAAATTGTGCTTTTATTTTAGTTTCATCATAATTATAGCTAAAAAAAAAAACATACTGAAAAAATAGACAGTGAAACTAGAGGAGACTGTGAAAATTGGACTACTGTTCTGTTCACTTCTTTTAATGGGAATTGATACAAATTCAGGAAAGATAACTTTTCAGAATTAGTTTTGCCACCCTTCTGAAAAATAGTCTGCTTTAAAAGGAAAGAGCTTGCACCCCTGTCGGAGCACATTCTTTCCTTTGGGGTAGGGATTTAGTGTGCTGACACCAAACAGGAAGTCACAAAAGTTGTCTCCCTTGTTCAAAAATGGCTGAAAATCAACCAGGTGTGTCCAGTCCCCTTAAATTTTGTGGTTGCATGACTTAGTCTAGCTGTATATGTATTTTAATATTTGAGAAATAGTTTTCTTTTACATGTCAGAAGCATGTGGCTGTTGCTATTAAAGGGATTTCACGCACTTCGTATACTTCCCACCATAATATCCATTTTTACAAGGGAGATGGCTTTTGTGACTTACTGTTTGCTTTCATACACATCAAGCCCCTTTTGAAAAGGGGTCAACTCTAAAAGGTAAGAATTTGCTCCCTTTGCAGTAGCCCCCTTTAAAAGTAGACCCCCCTTTAAGAGTAGCCTCCTTTCAAAGTAGACCCCCTCCCCCCCAGCCAAAGGGAGCAAATTCTTTCCCTTTAGAGTAAATCCCTTATCTAAAATTGATGCAAATACACTTTGAGTTACTTCCACTGAAAGTGTCTCAGTTGCCCTTAATGCTGTCATTGCACCTAGCACTTCTTTCAGAAATAAGAAAAATATTTATCTTTATGCTCCTTTTATCTATAGCTATATGTATGGAAGGATTTGTACTGTGGTGTTTAATATATTCTTGTTTCTTTATCAACACTTTGCATGCTCAGGAAAGGCATGACATTTGATGGATTTTTTTTTAGATTTAATTAAACTGAGGGAAACTGATATACTCCTATAATACCTGTATTATACCTGAGTATTGGGACATGAAATAATAATTAAATGTCTAGCAGTTCCAATACTATGGACCGTGAAAATTAAATATTTTTATGTATCCCAATCCCGTAGATTAAAATGGTACTGATTATAAATGAAAGTGTGTCATATTTGTATTCACCATTTAGCGCATTTTCGGACCACTATCTCATACACAAGCTTTTGTTAATATTGAATAAACAGATTACCACTGATTGTTTTGTTTTTGTTTGATTTATAATCTCCAAACCTGTCGAAAGGGTCAGATGAAAAAAAATAATCACATACTGCTACCCTGCTTTGTTGTTTATTTGCACAGAACTGATATCGCAAATGCTGGTAACAATCTAGTTTTTCTGAAAATACCGTAGGCTCATGATGTCATTATTATTGGGGTTCATCTCAGTGGTGTTTTGGGTGGTCCCAACAGTGTTTTAGGGAGAATCTAGATGATGTCATAGGGTTCATCTTAATGCTGTTTTACATTATCAGTAAACAATTATATTGTATTTCTTTCTTCCTCTTATTATTATTTATTAATAGTTTTTGTTGTTGCTTTTTTGTTGTCATTGTCAGACTTGAGCTGCAAATGAAATCAGCTCTTAAAGCATGTGATTTGTCTTTTGACAACTACTTGCAGTAATTTTAAAATGGCAGTGCATCCTATCTAATACAGTTGCATGTGCAATTTCGTTTTTGCAGCTTTCTTGAATAAATTTTAGATTAATATTCTCAAAGGAAGGTTTTATTCATGTTCTACTTTCTAACCAGATTGTTATAGGAAACCCCTGTTGTATATATAGATAGAAAATATTGCATGAAGTCACTTGTAAACAAAACAAAACATGGAGAAAAACCATTTAACATGGTTAGATAGATCAGTTTTTTCACCCAACTGTACTGTCCCAATTCATATGGCACAAAAAAATACTGAAAATTTGGGCAAGTTTTATATATGTCTCAATTCTGATGGTCATGAAAGATAACTATTTTTAGGAATTGCAAGGGTGTCCCATTACTTTGAGTGTCTCTATACTTACGTTTAATACAGAAGATTCAAAATACTTTTAAACCTTACATATTGTGTTTTTAGTCTTGAACTGAATACATTTTTTATGGAATTCCTGTTTAGTTTTTTTAAAATATCAAAAATCGATGGGGTAAAAATAAAAGAGAATTTACAGAAAGGCAAATAAACTATAAAGATTACCTTGGAAATTACAACAGACAGCATCTCATCAGGATCTACACTGCTACTTGTCCAGCAGTTCTAGTCACATTAGCAGGTAGTACAACTGATTCAGTGAAAGTTTAGGGTATGTATGTTGAGGAGCTAAGGTGTCCCAAAATTTAGGGTAAATGGTAAGGCAACTCTGAGTAATATATAGAATTTGCCGCAGGCATTCAGTGTGGTGCTGTCATCACATTAACCCATAAAGTGCTTTGCAAAATTGTAGCAGAAAACACTCTAAATTATTTTTTCAAAATTCACATCTAATGTCAAGCCTTATTAATTTTCTGAAAAATTAAAAACGAAAACAAAATATTGTCTGCTGTAGTTGTGATTAGCACTTTAACCCTTGCCATGCTGAATAAATTAAGATGCCACACCTACTTCTAATTTTCAGCCAATCAGATTACTTGATCCAGGTTCTTGATACAAATTCACATTCTAAATGACAAACAGTGCAGATCCAGATCATTTGGCTTCTTCAGAAGCTGGGGGTGGTGGGGTGGTGCGAAGGTGCTGTGTATCTTACTTCACCGGGGCGTCCAACTGATATTGGCTTACAGTTGGGCAAGGCCTGCTATCCTTGTAGTGGGTAAGGGCAGAGGGGGAATGTTTTTATTTCTTCTGTTTCTTCACTTTCATTCCTGTTCCTCTTTCTTCCCTGTCCCTCTCTTTCATCTCCTCTACTCTCTCTTCTATCTCTCCTCTACTCTCTCTTCTGTCTCTCTTCTCCCTTTCTCTGGGAGATGACACAAAATGACCCTCAAGGGTCGACGTGTCGTTAAACCCCAACACAGTCAAAAAAATTCTTCAGAAGCTAGCTGATCTGGATCTACTCTGTTTGCAAAGGCAGTGTATATCCGGGATCAGCAGGACCATGGTTAAGTTTAGTTTTTAGCTTGCTGAATGTATGTGGGCAACATTGTGAGAAATAGACTCTTATGTCCTAAATGCAAGCAATAAAAGCTTAGGTCAGCCAACATATCCACTTCATCTATCAGGGCCTTCTCTGGTCATCTTTATATTCTCAGTATTGAGTTACTCACTTAGCAGACAACAAAAGACTCTGGATAGATTGGTATGAATATGCAGGCTTACCTGGGCTTCCATTGCATGCATATATTGTAAGTAAGATTCTTATTTAAGATTCTTAATTTTCCTGTTTTTGGTTTGAAGAACATTCTGAAATATTTTTACGTATTATTCCAGGCTTGACTTTTCATTCAGATTTATTGTTTTAGTTTTCAAAAAAAAAATATGTTTAGTTTTAGTGTTTAAAACAATTATTACATGTATTAACATTAACCCTTTTATGCCTAGCATCTCATAAAAGGGTCATTGTCAAACAATGAAGACCCAGATCAGATGCCACATTAGCAGCAGCTGATTAGGGTCTATAATGTTTGCATTAAGTACAGGAATTTCTGTAAAACATAGCAATAATGAAAACTAACGAGACATCACTGGAAATGGACCAGTTAAAAGAGTTATGGTAGAAGAATCCACTTGGTATAAATGGGTTAAATTTAGTGTTTCAGTGCATCTATTAACTCTGGTCCTGCTGAACTAGGATATGTCCTGCCTTTGCAAACAATGTAGATCCAGATCAGTTGGCTTTTAAACCAACTGATCTTGTTCTACACCGTTTGCCATTTAGTATGCAAATATGTACTAACACCTGAATCAAGTAATTCGATTTGGTGAACATTAGAAGTGGGCATGGCATCTTAATTTATTCAGCATGGCAATGGTTAAAAGTTAAATATGTTGTTTCAATATCTAAAAAGTATTGTTTCAATATTTAGAGAGGAGGCCAATGAGAAAGCAAAGAAAGCCAAGAACAGGAAATTAAAACGCTATGCTTTGATTGGTCTAGCAACTGTAGGAGGTGGAGCATTAATAGGTACGGTAAACTGCTATGCTTTTGACTGTTGGAGGTGGAGCATTGAAGCATTGATAGTTATTATAAAATGCCATGCTTTGATTGGTCTTACATCTGTAGGGGGTGGAGCATTGATAAGCAAATGTGTGTGTACCACAGCTCAATTTAGCAAGGTTTGTGCATTGGCAGTGTTTTTAATGACAGTATTCAATGAGTCTGTGCTGTTGCCTTTTCTCACACACCCCTATCTTAGGTTCTCAGGTGAGCGATTCGGATCATCATGGTCCTTTTGCTAAAAATAAATGTTTGGCATTGATATTTTTTCCAGAAAATGGGACTTCTTTACATTTCATGCAAATTATCCTCTTAAACAATCCACATTAAATGTAAGAAATATAACCCTTTTTAGTCTGCTGCTGTATAATTGTAGGAGATACACTTTCAGGGGAGACAACTTAACTTTTGTCAAAATTATTTTTGGCCCCTTCTGAATAGGTGTCTGCTCTAAAAGGAAAGAATCTGCTCCCTTTGGGAAGCAGATTCTTTCCTTTTCGAGTAGACTCGTCTCCCAATGGGATTTGTTGTGCGGGAAAGTAAATAGGAAGTCTAAAAAATTTTGAATTTGTCTCCTTGTAAAAGTAGCAGAAAATCTACCAAGTAAATACCAGCAGGTCAAAGGTAAAAATATATTTTGTCTATTTTCAGGATTGACAGGTGGCCTTGCAGCCCCTCTTGTTGCTGCTGGGGCTGGAGTGTTTATAGGAGGAGCAGGGGCTGCAGCCCTGGGGTCAGCCGCAGGGGTAGCTATCATAGGGTCTCTGTTCGGTGTGGCAGGGGCTGGCCTTACTGGTGAGTTTATTCTAATTTTACTTCTACACACATATGTTAGGGGTTTAGTTTTGTGGGGCGTTTGATTTGTAGTGGGGGGGGAGGGGGGGGCGGGGCAGAGTCTTAGTTAGCAAACTCTTCCTTATTTCCGTTTTATATTATATGGACTGTTATGTGAGCAAAGTATCATCTGGGCCTTTACTCTACATTCACGCATTCTGTAGTATCTAATGATTCTGTCAGCAGAGTGTGAAGGCCCTGATCAGACTGCATGGATGTGCAGGCTGATCTGGGTCTTCACTGTCTGCATATGCCTGAAAACTCGTTTTCGCTTAGCATGGCCCATATGGTGAAAACAACATGGCTAACAAAGCCTCAGATACGAGGGGTATCAAGATACATATTTTTTCTTATTTTTCCACAAAAGTGAATAGTAAGGGTACGGTAAATGTCCTAAAATTTCGAACACTTTATAACATACTTTCTTTGCCTAAATTTTTGCTTTTTTTATGCAGTTGGTTCTTAAAATATTAAGTGGAATGGCAAATAGTGTAGAACCTAATCAGACTGCTCCTTCAGAGCAGTCTGATCTGGGTCTGCACTGTCTGCATATGCCATTTGTCAGCAACTTTAGTGAACGAAATCTTAGGATATTTACTGTACCCCTTAGAAGGGCCTCTGCCAAACACTTCCAGTGAGTACATACAACGTATAGCTTTGTGGAGAAATGAGGAAGTTGTTAGTAGTTTTGATTAAAAGATGGCTCTATGTATAGGGCAAAAGGTAAAGAGTATACACTTTACATAGATGTGTTAACATAATGATATTTAACCTCTCTACAACAGCCATCTTTCTATGATGGTCAGTTTTAACTTTCTAAGAGTTCCTGTTAAGGCAGGAGGTTGCAGTATGTTTGTTCACAACAGAGGCCTAGATCAGCCTGTGCTTTATTTTCTGATACCGTCTTCAATGTGTGGTGAATACTTCTGTAGTATATGGTGATCCTGTAAATGTTTTCTTGAAGTAAACTGTTTCCTTTTGATATACAGACTCAAACTGCACAGGAAAGCATACGCTTAAAGGTACTAGAAACACTTGGTACATTTTTCCATTTTGTACAAGGGGGACAACTTTTATGACTACTTGTTTGATTACCAGCTCACCGAATGTCGAAAAGGGCTGTATGCTAAATGAAAAGAACTTGCTCCGTTGGGGAGAAAATCTCTTCTGAAAAGGGCTTTACTCTAAAAGGAAAGAATTTGCTCCCTTGGGGAGCAAATTCTTTCCTTTCAGAGTAAACCCTTTTCAGAAAGGCAGTAAAACAATTTTGACAAAGTCACCTCCCCTGAATTTTTGTATCCATTCCCTTTTAAGTATTTAGAAATTTTTTAGATTTTGATTCAATGAATAGACAGATTTAATTTTCAAATGTATTCAGCTGTCATTGTCTAAAAACACAGAAAGAGGTATCAGGCATATGTCAATGACTTGCTTGAACACACCAAAAAAATATTAAATCAGAATTAAAATTTGTAAATTCAGTTTTTGTTAATTGGCACATTGAAAGATGCACAAAAAAATACCACTTGGCAATTTCTAACATGAACTTTATTTTCTTTATGCAACTTCCTATATTTGGGAATAAAACATTATAGCTAATTATGAAAATCATTTTTGTATGTGGCACAATTTTCAAGTATTCATACCCAGTTATACCACCTGCAAACTGTGTTTTTGATGGGTATACTGTTCACGTTGCCCATCCCTGTGTCATTCCATTATGTTTTGGTCCTAGTAGGTGTATCTACTAAGCAGGGCTTATTGGCAATTTCTTGTTTAAATACAGCAAAAGCTGATGACGTATAAAACGTATAAAAATCAGTGCTTTCGAAATTAATCTTGGTATTGTATTGTATTTATATCACCACATTTGAGATGTTCCTTCTTTAGTTTTAGTGGCGAAGGAAAAAAGAAATATCTCTTACTTTAACCCATTTTAGACTGAATAAACTCCCCACACTATATATCGGAAGAGTTGAATTTCAGTTTTAGGTATGTCAGGCTATTATATTCCAAGAGAAAAATGGCTAAACTATTTGCAAACAGTGAAGACCCTGATAGATAGTGCATTCTGTGGCATTTGATCTGGTTCTGCACTGTTTGCCAGTTACCTTTTTGGAGGTCTCCAGGCTAAAATGGGTTAATCCACTAGATGTCATCTGCAATGAGGTATAAGTTGGTAAAGGGATATAACTGGTATAGTAAATGTCCTAAAATTTCGTACACCAAAGTGGCTGACAAAATGGCAAATGCAAACAGTGCAGACCAAGATCAGACTGTTTGCCATTCAGCTAAGTATTTTAAGAAACACAAACAAACATTAGTCAAAAAAATTAGGGAATTAAGTGCTAGAAATTTTAGGACATTTACCGTATTTGCTTTAATTTACGGTATTACGGCTTTGGTACCATGACCGCAACTACTTTAATATGTTCCTGGGTAGCATGTTGGGTAAAAATTTCAGCAGACAAGCACAACAAATTGAATATATTTTCCTTATTTTTCCAAGGAATTAGGGGTTGATATTTCATGCAAGTTGTCTCTTTAGGAAAAAATTCTGGGAAATATTAGAAACATGTCGTTTGCTGAATTTGCTGAGTGAGGCTTTTTATTATTTCATGGTGAAGCATGATTCTTGTAATTTACCCTGGCAGTTTTTGCCAGATTTTTAATACAGTCGACTCTCGTTATCTCGAACTCCAAGGGACTCTATGAAACACTTCGAGATATCCGTAGTTCGACATATCAGATTTACGGAACTGAGGAAAAAACAATTAATCGAACAACCACCTTTAACAGAATGAATACGTAATTTGACTCCTAAGTTAAAGATATATTGAAAATATTGTGGAAAAGAGGAGAAATTGCTCCTAAGGAGCAATTTCTCCTCTTTTTCACAATATTTTATTGACTGTTGGTAGACCTCTGTGTTAAAACAGGGACCAGATTATCACTTCAAGATAAGCGGTTATTCGAGATAAGCGAGTTCGAGATAACGAGAGTCGACTGTACATTGTTGGGATTTATGGATGTTTGTTCTTTTCTTTGTACACTACAACCACAACCTCTTAACACTTTTGCAGGGATGAAAATGTATAGATTATATAAATATTGAAAACTGAACATGAATGGTCATTTTTCTGTATAATCTATACCTTTTTGTTAGCATACACCATTTTTAGGATTCATCAAGTTTCCATGTAAAAAAAGAGGTTCCTAAAAATGTATTTACATTAAGTAGCTTTATACTGTATTATATTCATTTTCAGTGGTGACAGAATGTTTGCACTTTTTATACCCCATCACACAATGGTGATTATTATGGTTTCACGTTTGACGTCTGGGTGTCTGTCCCACCGTCTATTGTACACTCATCTGTCCATATTTCTCCATCCGTATTTTGTTTCTAGATGATACATTGGATTTTCATCAAACTTGGTATGTGCATTGACATTGTGGTGATCTGGTTTGGTCTGGATCTAAATTGGGATTTTTAATGGGTTAATTTCGTCAATTTTTGACAGAGTTATCTGCCCACCATATGTCCATACTTTCATTTCTGGACAATAACTTGAGTAAATGTCCATGGATTTTCACCAAACTTTGTATGTGCATTGATATTGTGGAGGTCTGGTTTGGAATTGCTAATGGGCAAATTTCCTCAATTTTTGACAGAGTTATCTGCCCATCACATGTCTGTAGTTTCATTTCCAGATGAAAACTTTAGTAAATATCATTGGATTTTCACCAAACTTGGTGTGTTCATTGATATTGTGGAGACCTAATTTGGGGTTGCAAATGGACAAATTACGTCAACATTTGACAGAATCGTCTGCCCACCACCCCCCTTATGGCGGGGTTTTATCGTTTCACATTTGTATTGACTATGATAAATGTCCTAAAATTTCAAACACTTTATTCCTAGATATTCCATACCTTTCTTGTCCATTTGTTTTTTGTGTATTTATTTCACAAAATGTTTGATTGAGAGACAAACAGTGTAGCCTTGATCAGACCTGATCTGGATCTGCACTGTTTGCATGTGCCATTTTGTCTCAAAGGTTACGAAATTTTAAGATAATTACCATGTAACTTTTATTATTTTCTTGCTTTATCTCTGTTTTCTGACTGTCAGACTAGAAATTCAGGTGATTTCAGACTCTGTTTTCGGTATTAGGTTCTTATGGTATTAGGGCATGACATACCGTATTCAACCTAATTACCACTCTGTGCACTAAGGTTTTTCAAACTGGGGAAATCTTGTGATAAAATATGTATTTACCTACTAAGGGTGCACTTTTAAAAAAGATCAGCAAAGGACTTATTTGATGATGTTATGCGATCTTTTTCCTGATTTTCTTTATAAAAACATATGTTGTGGGTATTCATTTGTATTGCATCAACGAGTCGATGCTATTCAGATGAGTACCCACAGCATATGCCTTCATAAAGAAGTAGACAGAAAGTATACTGGCTGTAATCTGAAGACTATGGAATTGCTTATGTGCTTATAGAGGTATGTGCGGTAATGAGGTTGAATACGGTACTTATGAGCCAAATTTAAAAGCATAAATATGAAGACACCTAGGAAAGGTTGCAGTCTCAGAAAATAGTCCTCCCAAAGTACAAGATAAAATGTTTAATCCTTGCCATGCTGAATAAATTAAGATGCCACGCCCACTTCTATATTTTAATATTTTAGCCAATAAGTTTACTTGATCCAGATTGTTGATACAAATTCAAATACTGAATGGCAAACAGTGTAGATCCAGAAGCCAACTGATCTGGAGCTACACTGTTTGCAAAAGCAGGACATATCCAGGTTCAGCAGGACTGAGGTTAATGACATGAAATGTCAACACAAAACAACATTTCATCAGAAACAAAATGAACATATCTCACAAAATAATTGCCAGAAGTAATGAAGAGGAGCTGCTGCAGAAATACTGCCATGGAACAGTCTGATCTCAAATTGCTCACTTGAACAGTTTGACCAGAGCTGTCTGTGATTGGCTAATACATCACAACCTTTTAACATTGTTGATATTTTGCAACCAAAAAACATGCCCTATTGATTTTTGCATAATTTGCAGCCATTTTTACTTTGGTCAAAAAGAAAATATTCAAAATTTTGAAAACCAGTGGAGAACAAAACTATTTTGTAAATGAGAATTCTAATGAATATCCATATTAATACGTTTTAATAGAGAAGTAGAGATATTTACCCAAAAATTATCAACAGATTCTCTTTCTTAACCCTTGTCCTGCTGAACCAGATTTACCCTGCCTTTGCAGATAGTTTAGATCCAGCCAACTGATCTGAATCTGCACTGTTTGTTATTAAGTATGTGAATTTGTATCAACAACCTAAATGAAGTAATCTGATTGGCTAAAAATTAGAAGTGGGCATGGCATCTTAATTTATTCAGCATGTCAAGGGTAACAAGTCTTTTCTATACTTGTCATTGAACTGTCTATTAGATTTTGACTAGCTGGTGACAAAATTGCTGGCTGAATGGCAAAATCAAAGTGCTATTTATGGAGTAGTCTGATCTGGGTCTACCGTTTTACCCTAAGTATTCAGACTTTATCTCCTAACCATATCTCTGAAGTATGAATGTCCATTTAAGTGCTTTTTCATGTGTTTGTGTGTATACATAGCTGCATGAATAGCAAACAGTGTAGACCTTGATCAGATGCCACATTCTGCAGCATTTGATATTGGTCTACATAGTTTGCTAAGGCCTGTATGTCCCAATACTAAGGTGGAATACAGTAGGTACCGTAAATGCTCAAAAAACTTCAAACAGTTTATTCCATACCTTTCTTGCCTGAAGTTTGCTTTTTGTGCAGTTATTTCTTTAACTTCTTAGTGGAAAGGCAAACAGTGTAGACCCTGATCAGACTGTTCCTGATGATCAGACTCAGGAGCAGTCTGATCTGTGTCTACACTGTTTGCATATGCCATTTTATTGGCAACTTTGATGTACAAAATTTTAGGACAATTTCCTTATTAACAGGTTATAAAATGAAGAGGAGAGTTGGTGCCATAGAAGAGTTTTCCTTTGATCCATTAACATTGATAGGAAGTCAGCTGCAAGCAGATAGAACAGTTAAACAATTACATATAACCATAGCAATAACTGGCTGGCTGAATGATAAAGTACCAGGTAATTCATAAGACAATTACTGTATTTGATCTAATTATCAAAAGAGTTTTTCAAAATTACTGGGAAAACCTTTTACTAAAATATGCATCTTATAAGGGCACACTTTAAAGAAAGATTAACAGAGGACTTCATGAGAGGATTATTTATTATGCTTACGGGATATTTGTTTCTGATTGTCTTTATAAAAGCATATGTTGTGGGTACTCATTTGAATTGCTTTGGCAAGTATAGGCAAATTCAAATGAGTACCCACAACATATGCTTTTTTAAAGACATAGATACAAATACATGGGCTGTAACCTGAAGACTACGAAATTGCTTGACTATGTGCTTATAGGGTATGTGCGGTAATTAGGTTGAATACGGTAGTTGGGAAAAATATCATCATTTTGCCATCTGCTGAATTTGCCCTCTGAATAGTAAAGGTGATTAATGGTCTCCAATCCAGACAAGACTGAAAGTAATCTTTAACTCGTTAAAGATGATAAGTTGTAAACAAGATTTCAAATATTTTTCTTTCTTTACATTTCATTGAAAAATTTTCTTCACATTTTCTTGCAAACATGCTTGATATTTCATTCAGATGTCTCCAGTATTAATTCAGAGATACGATAAAAAATCTTTTCATTTTTTATCCAGTTCAAAAACAAGAGACTAGCTAACTCAAACTTTACAGGCTGTCAGATGCCACATTTTATGATCGTATTAATACCATATATCAATTTATTAAATCTTCCTTGATTAAAAAATGTCTACTTTTGAGGAATATGGAATCTTTAAATATTTATACAGACAACCCTTTTTATACCTATACCCCATACAATGACAAAATTCATTATTGTGACAATTTGAATGTCACAAAACTTTTGCTCAAGAGGTGACAGTTAATGAGAAATTATGCAAGAATATTGCATTAAAACTTCAAGCAACATATGTTTTGTATATTTTTTAGAATCACCTCAGTGAGACAGTTCTAACAAATATCCAAAACATTATGCTCTGTGAGGAAATAAGAATAAAACAAGGCCTTTCTTATGTATCATTCTGCCCATTAAGGATTCTTTACAACAGCAAACTCATTTTAATGGCAACATCATCGGGAACAAATGATGTCGTTGTAATGAGGGTTCACTGTATTGCAGATTTTCGTATGCCATGGAGTGCCTTAGCAGAATCCAAAGAACAGTATAGCCTACGATGGGAATCAAAATACCTCTATCAGTTAGGGCAAGCATTTGATTATCTACTTCAGACAGGGATTAGCGTGGCAACCACTGAGGCCTTGAAATACACAATATTATCAGGTAAGAATGAGTGATTTGGTTTTGTTGCCAGTTATCATTAATGATGCTCAATAAAAAATTTAGTCATAGCATACAGGGTAAAAAAGTTCAGTCGATGATATTTGGAATTTTTTTTTTCCAGAAATAGGTTTGGGTATTTTGTGCAGATTGTCTCTAAAAATATTTTTCCAGAAAATAGGCTTTGTCATTTCATGCAAATTGTCTCCTTAGGAGACAATTTGCATGAAATGCCAACACCTGTTTTCTGGGAAAAATAAAATACCATTAGTTTGCCATCTGCTGAATTTTGCCAGAGAGTGGTAAAGATTAAAGAGTCTACACCTGATTTTGTAGGGTTTCACGTTGAGTTTGAATATTATCAGTGTGGAAATAATTTGAAGTTTAAAGTTGGTGGATACACCATAGAGAGAGCACTTCAGGTGGATAGTTGTTGCCTCCCTTTTCAAAGGAAGATAAAGAATTTGCTTTCCTGGTTTAGAAATTCAAAGAAATAACACACACACAGAGAGAGAGAGAGAGAGAGAAACGTAAAATATGCTATAAAAGACCCAAGGAAATATAAGAGCATATTAAAATGTTCAAGAGTAGCTAAATTGATCAAATTCTTTGGTACAGAATGTCTTAAAAATTATTTGAAAAGATGGTAAATTTACTTCAGTATGATTTCAGGTTTAATTGCTGCAATCACCTGGCCAGCAGCATTGATATCAGCAGCTGGAGTAATTGATAACCCCTGGCATGTTTGTACACAGAGATCTGAAGCAGTGGGTAAACAACTGGCTGAAGTCTTATTAGCAAGAGAACAGGTGAGTGCCTTGATAAAAAAACAAGTACCTTATTATGCCCGCAAGGTCAAAGAATTTGGGAGGGCATATTGCTTTGGGCTTTTCCGTCTATATGTCCGTTCTGCATCACACTTTTGTTGTAAGCAAAATATCTAAGGAACCACTTGAGTTTGGCTCATGAAATTTTGCAAGCAGTTTGGAACCAATGTACAAATTTACTGAATTAATTTTGTTGAACTTTGAATTACTTTTGTTGGAGTAATGCTTCTTTTCAGTTTTGGCTTTTCATATTGACAAGTGTAGAGTTGGGAGCATAGTGTTTTACTAACACAATTCTAGTTAGATGTAGAATATGGTGACAGGTTTGCCTTTCTGTCTCTGAGCCAGGCCTCGAGGTTATAAAATTTGTTTCATGCTCAAATCAGTTGTGTGTTCTCGCCTGGATACCTGCTACTGCGATCAGCGGGGCCTGAGAGGGGCCCACACCCACACAGCCCCATCTGAAGCCCACCAAAGGCAGCAGCAAAGATATGGGGGAGACCACATGGCCCCGCCGGATAGCCGCCATGGCCATCAACGAGGCTCAGCCGCACGGGTCTAGCCCAGATCTATGCTATTGCATTTGGTGGACTTTGGGCGGGGCTGTACGGGGGTGCGGGCCCAACTGGGCCCTCCTGATTGCGGTTGTCGGGGTCCAGGCAGGGACATGTGGATGCGTGGTCTAGCCCGTCTTTGCTCTGGCGGGTGTGTGTCTCCACACACTTTCATCAGGGTTCTTCATTGTTACAGTTGGCAGAGTATGGGTGGTTCTGCAGATCCACACGGTCTTGTGGCATTTGCTTCTCTTTTCCAATGCTCTAACCACTGAGCCAAAGAGTCGACTTTGGCTCAGTGGTTAGAGCATTGGATTTTTATCCGGACACACCAGGTTTGAATCCCACACTAGGTGGGAATTTTTTTCAGCTGTGCTTCATTCCTTTGTTGCAACTTTCATGTCATAATAGAGGATTGAATATCCTTTTGTAGGGTGCAGCTGATGCTGATGATGTTTGGTACCATATCCTTGTAGTTTGACTTTGCATCCAGTTCAGTTTGTTTATTTCAGTGAGAACAGTAATAGCGACTTCAGTAATGTAGTCTTATATTGTGTATTTCAATTTTCTGATGAAGGCCAAGGGCCGAAATATTAGAACAGAGTGAATTCAATTAAAGTATAGAGTATACTTTTAATTTTTTGTAAAAGTATGAAATTGAAATGTTGATGTAATAACTTACTTAAGTTTAGGAAACTTTAAACTACTGGGTTTTCATGTCACCTGGGGATGACAATTAACTGGTATGGTAAATGTCCTAAAATTTTGTACACCAAAACTTCTTACAAGTGTATGCAAACATGGCAGATCCAGATCAGTCTGCAGTCAGATCAGGATCAAACCTGTTTGATAACATTTAAAATTATTTTCTCATTTTTTCTAGAGCACAGAGCTTGACTGTTTATTCAAATTGTCTCCCTTGAAGATGAGGAATGAACTATCAAGCCCTGTTTTCTGAGAAAATAATAAAAAACAAAACATCACTTATATTTCAGCTACTAATTGTGACTTGAAAGTGCTGTAGGGTAAACTGTTTCCCTGAAAAATAAAACAAGAACTCAATGTTTGATTCAAATCATCTCTCATATTCTAATCCCATTTTTAAAAGCAAGTTCTTTATTCTCTTTACTGCAGGGAAACAGACCAGTGTCATTGATAGGATTTAGCATGGGGGCAAGAGTTATCTTTTACTGCTTAGAGGAACTCTCAAAACGGAAAGGTAAATATATTGATTTTTCTCTTGCATTTTTAATTTACCATTTCCTCAAAATGTATTAAAAACTTTTTGAAGAAACATAAAATGTGTGATAGTTTAAAATGATTTAACATTATTGTTTTGTAGGCATTGAAGGGCTGATGAACATAATGTTCCGGTTTTCTAGGCAGTGAAAGATTGATGAATGTAATATTTCTGGTTTCTAGGCTGTGAAGGGCTGATGAATGTAATATTCCTATTTTCTACACAGTGAAGAATGGATGAATGTAATGTTCCTGTTTTCTAGGCAATGAAGAGCTGATTAATGTAATATTGCTGGTTTCTAGGTTGTGAAGGGCTGTTAAAGGTTAAACTTCTATTTGCTTGGCAGTGAAAGAAAGACGAATGTAATATTTCTGGGGTCTAGGCTGTGAAGGACTGATGAATGTAAATTCCTGTCTTTTAGGCAGTGAAGAGCTGATGAATGTAATATTCCTGTTTTCTAGGTAGTGAAGGACTGATGTAGTATTGCTGGTTTCTTGGCTGTGAAGGGCTGATATAGGTTATACGTCTATTTTCTAGGCAGTGAAAGACTGATGAATGTAATATTTCTGGGGTCTAGGCTGTGAAGGGTTGATGAATGTAATATTCCTATTTTCTATGCAGTGAAGGACTGATGAATGTAATGTTCCTGTTTTCTAGGCAGTGAAGAGCTGAGAATATAATATTCCTGTTTCCCAGGCAGTGAAGGACTGATGAATGTAATATTGCTGGTTTCTAGGCTGTGAAGGGCTGATATTTCTATTTGCCAGGCAGTGATGGACTGATGAATGTAACATTCCTGTTTTTGAGGCAGTGAAGGACTGATGAATTTAATATTGCTATATTCTAGGCTGTGAAGGACTAATGAATATAATATTGCTGTTTTCTTGGCTGTGAAAGACTGATGAATGTAATGTTCCTCATTTCTATGCAGTGAAGGACTGATGAATATAATATAGCTGTTTTGTGGGAAGTGAAGGACTAATGAATATAATATTCCTATTTTCAAGGCAGTGAAAGACAAGAGCATGTAATATTCCTGTTTTCTAGGCTGTGAAGGACTGATGAATATAATATTACTATTTTCTAGGCTGTGAAGTATTGCTAAATGTAATATACCTGTTTTCTAGGCTGTGAAGGACTTATGTAATATTCCTGGTTTCAAGGTAGTGAAGAATTGATGAATGTAATAGCCCTGTTTTCTGTGTAATGAGGGATTGATGAATGCAATATTTCTGTTTTCTAGGCAGTGAAGGACTGATAGAAGATGTAATAATGCTTGGAGCTCCTGTATCTGGTGACCCTAAAAACTGGATGGCATTCTCGCAGATTGTTGCTGGGAAAATTGTCAATGGATATAGCAGGTTAATGACTATTTATTTTGTAACTGGTGAAAAATGCCGCAGCTGGGAATCGAACCCGGGCCGTCTGCGTGACAGGCCAACACTCTACCACGTCGCTATAAAGGCCGGCTTGTACCGCAAGGCAGTACAAGTGTATCATATACCTATCACTACTACATATTCCTCCTCCACTTTTAGATTCATCCGCGAATCTCAATTTGAGCAACAACTCAATACCAGGCCACCAAGCCTAGTGGACCACCAAGCCCATCAAATGGGGTTATTTACGTTGGGTGCCAGATGTAACTGGTGAAAAAATTCTAATCACCAATGCCGCAGCCGGGGATCGAACTCGGGCCGTCTGCGTGACAGGCCAACACTCTACCATGTCGCTATAAAAGCCAGCTTGTACCGCAAGGCAGTACAAGTGTATCATATACCTATCACTACTACAATTTCTTAAGCCAGTGGTGTCTTGTATCCCAAAAGATGAACTTTAACAATTTGGAGCCAGATCAGGGTCTGCATTATTTGATATGATATTAACATTTTATAACCACACAACCACTTAACCCTTGTCCTGCTGGACTTTGAAATACCCTGCCTTTGCAAACAGTGTTGATACAGATCAATTGGCTTCTGAAAAAGCCAACTGATCTGGACCTACACTGTTTGCCATTAAGTATGTGAATTTGTAGCAACAATCCAGATCAAGTAATCTGATTTGCTGAAAATTATGTGGGCATGGCGTCTTAATTTTTTCAGCAGGACAAGGATTAAGGCACACCCTCCCCTGTTTCCACATACACTGGAACCTCTTTGGAAGATGGTTTTAGATATAAAATGGTTTAAAGGTGGACCCCAAAGTGCTGTATTGATACAAAAATATACTGATTATATAGAAAATGTCCTTTTTCTTACAAAAAAATATAGTATATATAGAAAAATGACCATGAATGGTCATTTTTCTATATAATCTATACATTTTTGTTTGGATACAACACAGATGTTTAGCTAACAGTTTTTTATTTGGGTCCTAGTTAGAAAGGAGTTGGGTTTATGTAAGGAAATCCAGGTGCCATCCTGTAAGGCATACGGTTCATTAAAAAGTGTCGTATTTATTTTAAAGAATCGAGAAAGGTGTTTTCTTTTAAGGCTGTGTCTGTGGTACATATCTGTTTTGATATGCATACACATAAAAAAGAGCAAAATTCCTTTAAAAACTGGACCACTTTAAAAAGGAAGACAAATACTATCAGGTCAGAGTATAACAAAAACTATAGAAATAGTTAGCGTCACAAACTCAGACAGGGACTGACTGACCAACTGACCTGCAGACTGACCAGCCAATAGATTAACAGGCCAATAGAATGATTATAAGATGATAAATGTCCTAAAATTTTGTACACATAGGTGTCTTGCAAAATGGCATATGCAAACAGTGTAGACCCTGATCAGCTTGGGAGCAGTCTGATCAGGAGCCACACTGTTTGCCATTTTACTATGTATCTTAAGAGATAGTTGCTTATAAAGCAAAAATTATGCCAAAAAGTATGGAATAAAGTGTTTGAAATTTTAGGACTTTTACCCTATACCTAATACCAAGCTTTGTTTGTTGAGGGTATAATCAGCTTCTGAGATTATCACATGGTGTTTGAGTTATTGCCCAATGTATCAACCTACATATAATACCCCATTATCTGCCCTAAAAAGGTAGTTTATAGTGCTAGATATAGTAATGAATATGTGATAAAATACACACACAGAATTTCCTACAAGATTGCATGTGCACCCAGGAAAGAAAATTACACAGGCTGATCAGAATCTTCGTTGTTTGGCTGAAGAAGATTTGGATTTGTGGCTACTCACAGTGCCCTGCAAAGACTGATCAGACTGCACAGATGAACAGGCTGATCTGAGACTTGGTTTAGCACACATGGAATCTTGTAGTAAACGCTGTACCCTGGCTTATATTCAGTAAAATTCCACTATAGACCATCTTTGTGACAGCCTAAAAGTGGTCTTATTAACCCTTCTTTATGCAAAACACGACATGCCCTGTCTTAGCAAACAGTGTAGATCCAGATCAGTTGGCTTCTGAAGAAGCCAACTGATCTGGATCTGCACTGTTTGTCATTAAATATGAGAATTTCTATCAAAAACTTGCATCAAGTAATCTGATTGGCTGCAAATTAGAAGTGGGAGTGGCATCTTAATTTATTCAGCATGACAAGGGTTAATATTGCATATAGATTCATACGAAAGAAACCATTTTGGACTGACAAAACCTTCTTTTAATAGCAGATTGGTCTTAATTTTGAGTGGTCTTACTAGTGGAATTTTGTACTATACCATTCCATGGACCCCACCCGCAGTATTATGAAGGTGCTTCCCTATACCCACAAGGTACATGTACATGTATGCTATACTGTAAAAATAACAAAAAAATTGTCTTCTAAATAGTCTTTCTGTCTGCATTTATACCAATAGCTCGAGATAAGACACTTGTTTCAACCAAAATATATTGAGAGTTTTCTTATTTCTCCATGAAAACATATGTTGTGGGTACTCATTAGAAATGCCTCGATGAGGCACTTCTAATGAGTACCTACAATATATGTTTTCATGAAGAATGAAAAAATATTGTCTGGATGCTCTCCCTTGGCTATATATATTACACTTTTCAGAGGTGACTGGTTGCTGAAGTTCTTATACAGGACAGCCAATGTGAAGCTGAGGGTGGCTGGACTAGGACCAGTGAAGTGGGATAACCGAAGAATGCATAATATTGATTTGACAGATGTGGTCAGTAGTGTCATATTTTTTTTTACTTATTTGGTTCCTTGACAGAAGAGATGGGCTAACATTCTGGTGTTATTTAAGCCATCGTTCCAGATAGTAAAGGTACATGTATACAGAAAATTTTCTTTCTTATTTCTACGCAAAAACATATGTGGTGGTTACTCATTAGAAGCACCTCTCTGAGGTGCTTCTGATGAGTACCCAAAACATATGTTTTCATGGAGAAATAAGAAAAATATCCATATTTTTTGGTTGACAAAAGTGTCCTATCTATGGCTATGTTAAATCAGCCACTGGAATTGTTTGGTTTTTTTGTTTTTTTTTTCTGTTTAGTATCATTTACCTTTGCTTTACCTATAACTGAAATGCATGTTTTTACAGGCTCTTGTAATTAACTTAATCTTTACCACTCTCTGAGCTAATACAGCGGATTAGTTGCCTTCTAGAAGGAGTCTACTCTCTACTTGAAAAGGACAGAATTTGCTCCCATGGAGAGCAAAGTCTTTTCTTTAGATAGACCCTTTTTCAGAGGGGAGGCCAAACAAATTTCATAGTTGTCTCCCCCAGAAAGAGTATCAGTTCCCCTCAATAAGTGAAAATGAAGAAAAAATGATAATGCATTTATAACTTGCAGAGATTAATTTGATGTTCCACCAAGTAGAAACATTTGTATATTGATATAGCTCAGTCAACACATTAATGCAGCCTATCAATCAGGGTTTGCACTGGTCATTTAAAGATGCTTCTGGGTTCACGTTATTAACCCTTGTCATGCTGAATAAATTAAGATGCCATGCCCATTTCTAATTGTCAGCCAATCAGTGCAAAGGCAGGGCATATCTGGGTTCAACAGGACCAGGGTTAATTAGCTTTCCATCCCATATACATTTTAAGCTTTATTGCTTAACTTGTTAAACCAGTAGATGATTTTTTTCTCAGAAAATATGACTCAACATTTCACTCAAATGGTCTCTTTTGTTTTCATGAAAAATAAGAAAAATATTTAAAAATGCCATATTATCGTTGTTAGCAATTTTCAGCAGGTTAAAAACAATAAATGTTGATAGGATACTCTAATTCGCTTGTGCCAAGTTAGACATCATCTGACCTCTTTAGAGGTCAGAGGTAACTTGGCACAAGCGAATTAGAGATTTTAACCCTTTCAACTCTGAATTTGGACATAGCCATTATTGCACTTAGGGGTTTCAGTCAAAAAAATCAACATTTACGAACCGTCTCATCTGGATCTGCACTGTTTGCAAAGGTATCTATATTGGTCTGCAGTAATGAAATGGTTAAGCACAATGAAAAAAAGAAATTCTTCATTTTATTGATGGTTAAAGATAATCCCTCAGTTCATCTCTTTATTTATATAACAGAGGAATTGGGATTAGGTGGGGGTAGCTCAAGAATTATGAGTAAGTATATCTAATGCAAGTCTTGGCTGATCTCTGTGTCTGTGGTGTTATTTTCTATTAAAAAAAAAGACCCATTTTGCTTCTCTTCAATTTCAGATTGATGGTCACAGCGATTATATCAAGAACCTAGACATCATTATGAAGGCTGTAGGTGTTAGGACTAAAGATGAACTAAAACCATTAGTACAGAAATCCCTCATGAAAAGAAATATTCCTGTAGCAGATAAAGAAAATGCAAATGGTTTAGATGCAGAAATCGAAGCTGATCTAATCAAAGAAGAAGGAAACACAGATGTTGATAAATTAGAGGACAAGTTTACATATCAGCAAAGTGGGGATGAAAAAGGGTTCAAAGCAGATCTAGTCAGAAAAACAGCAGTGACAGACAATGTTCATAGAAATGAAAATCTTACATGTCAACAAGATGAAAGTAAAAATACCGAAAATTATGAACCACCCAGGTCAAATGGAGGACAGGTATCAGAAACTGGTAATATAGATAAGATTACAGAAGATGAAGATGCAGTCTTAAGATCTAAAGCTACAATTGAAGCTGAAGGGAAAAGTGCAAATAAAGAAAACATTGATACAAATTCAAAACCTAAAAATGATACAGAAGGGAAAAGTGCATGTAGAGAAGAAAATTCTAACAGAAATTCAGAAATTTCTGTTGAATTTACTTCAAGTGATAGTGAAGTCTACACTGAAGCAAGGTCTAGTCCTGTAAGTGAAGTACATGATTTGAATTCTAATTCACAAGAAGTAGAAGAAGATGTTGAAATTGTAGAAACCTCTAAACAAGCAAATCCAAATGTTGAAAAGAATGATAAAAAAGAAACTGAAATAAAAGTGGCTTTGAGAGTGGAAGATGAAATAAGAATGCAGTTAAGGAAAGGGGAACAGAATATTGGAGCTGAAAGTATTCATTCAGAGAGCTGTTACTTCACAGATTCCGATCCAGAGGGTGAAACATAATTTATTGTGGGGGAAAAATATTTAAGCCATTAAAAAATAATTTAAACCACAACATTAGAAAATGGTTCTTTCAGACATGCAGACCTTGAAGCCCTAGATAAGCCTGCACATTTGTGCCATCTGATCAGTGTAGGGTCTTCATTGCCTCCATATAGAAACAGTGAATACTGTAGAATATATGGATGAACAGTGAAGACAGTAATCAGACCTGCAGGGCATATGCATCATAGCTCTAGATAAGGTACTTTTCTCAACTAGCAAGTATTCTTTTTTCTTTAATTCTTATTTTTCCATGATAACATGCTGTGCACTGATTAGAAGTGCCGTAATGAGCTTAGTCTCTTCTGAGTACCTACAGTATATGTTTTTTGTGGAGAAAAAAATTATTTACCTGAAACCCCTCTTACCCAGAGCCATGATGTACAGTAAATTAAGTTACATTATCTCATTGTGATTCATTTGCTTATATGTGAACAGCAAAAACCCCCAACCTGTGCATCCCTTCAGTCTAGACAGAGTCTTAGGTACCATATTAATCCTAAGTATTCAGACAGCCAGGTCTGAAAGGTGTAGACTGAGGGTCTTAGATACATATATTTTAATTATCCTAAGTTTCAGACAGACAGGTCTGAATAGTAAAAACTGAGGGTCTTAGATACTGTATTTATTCTAAGTATTCAGACAGACAGGTCTGAACAGTGAATACCTAGGGTCTTAGATACAAGATACAGTTTTTTTTCCTATGTATTCAGACAGACAGGTCTGAACTGTGTAGGTTCATGAACTAGGGTCAGTTCTCAGCTGCCGGCCTAAATAAAAATAGGTGTTTAAAATATATATTTCACTGAAAGATGATGGTATGAACTGCCAGTTTTATTTTCTGTGAAAAAGAAAATTAGTTTTCATCTGATGATTTAGCCTATACGAGTGCTAAAGCTGGATATGTATATGTATGTTATTGATTTTAACACTTGTCATGCTGAATAAATTAAGATGCCACACCCATTTCTAATTTTCAGCCAGTCAAATTACTTGATCCAGATTGTTGCTTCTTCAGAAGCCAACTGATCTGGGTCTACACTGTTTGCAAATGCAGGATATATCCGGGTTCAGCAGGACAAAGGTTAATTAACACTCAATGATGATATTTCTGTGATAATTTATTTATAATTTTGTCAAGGCTTCGTAAGGTGTAATTTTTTATAATAATTTTGCATAACATATTGTGAAATATATTATGAAGACTTTTTACATTCACCTCAATGTTTGTTTTATTTTTTTCAATCAAAAATGGAAGTGCTCTGGTGGCTGAATGGTTAGTGCACCCTGACTTCGGATCACAAAGTTCAGATTTGAATCCCACTGGAGGCATGACTACAGTGCTTCTTTGCACAGAGCATTCTCCCGTCATCTAGCTAAGATTTAGATACGATGAAAGGGATGTAAAATACCAAATAGTCATAATCAACCAACGAATACTGATGAGAAGTGCGATGGAGAAGTAAACTTCGGATGGAGAAGAAGTCTACTTTTTCAGGTGCTTCTAATGAGAAGCCTAAACATACGTTATCATGGAGGAGAAAAAAAAATCCAGATTTCTCCTTATCTGGAGCTCTGATTATTAGCTCACCTGGAGCTTTGCTCAAGATCACCTTATGGCCTGTTGTCCGTCATCAGTCTGTCTGTCCATCCTGAACTTCTCATATTTGACATCTCTAGAATCGTAAGTTGGATTGAGCTGAAACTTGGTGGGAGGTATTGAGGCTACATGGAGATTCAGAATTGTTCTGAAACAATATCCAAGATGACCCCTATGATGGTCATCTTGAAATTCTTCAAACGACCTCTCCCAAACCCTAAGTTGGATTGTGCCAAAACTTGATGAGAGGCATTAGAGCGACAGAGATTCAGAATTGCTAAAATCATTCCATTTCGATATCCAAGGTAGCCGCCATGATGGCCATCTTGAAGATCTTCAAATGACATCTGCTCCCGAACAGTAAGTGTGATTAAGCCAAAACTTGGTTGGAGGCACTGGGGAGATATGGAGATTCAGAATTGCTAAAATCGTTCCGTTCCAATATCCAAGATGGCCGCAGCCATCTTGAAACTCTTCACACCACATCTGCTTCAGCATGGTAAGTTGGATTGAGCTAAAATTGGGTGGGAGGCATATTCCTTCCCATCTAGAGAAAGCGTTAGAGCAGATTTCTTGTTGTCCCCCGCCTTTTCGAAGAAAAGTGGAGGGACACTGTTTTTGGTTTTCCGTGGGGCGTGGTGCGTGGCGCGTGGCGCGTGGTTCCGAGTTTTTAGTGGGTACTTTGTCCCCTTAACTCCTCCCACAGTTTCTGTCCAATCCTTTTGAAACTTTACAGGTGTTTTAAGGATGGTATGAAGATATGCATGTGGTTTTTTCAGAATCCTGAAATAATTTTTTATCACTTTTTCTGCATTTTTAACTTAGACATTTTTTGAGTTCTAATATTACAGAAGTCTATAGGGAGTAGATACCTTGTCCCCTTAACTCCTCCCACAGTTTTTGGCCGATCGTTTTGAAACTTTACATGGGCTTTTAGGATGGCCTGAAGATATGCATGTGGTTTTTTCAGAATCCTGAAATAATTTTTTATCACTTTTTCCGCATTTTTAACTTAGACATTTTTTGAGTTCTAATACTACAGAAGTGTATAGGGAGTAGGTACCTTGTCCCCTTAACTCCTCCCACAGTTTTTGGCCGATCCTTTTGAAACTTTACATGGGCTTTTAGGATGGCCTGAAGATATGCATGTGGTTTTTTCAGAATCCTGAAATAATTTTTTATTACTTTTTCCGCATTTTTAACTTAGACTTTTTTTGAGTTCTAATACTACAGAAGTCTATAGGGAGTAGGTACCTTGTCCCCTTAACTCCTCCCACAGTTTTTGGCCGATTCTTTTGAAACTTTACAAGTGTTTTAAGGATGGCCTGAAGATATGCATGTGGTTTTTTCAGAATCCTGAAATAATTTTTTATTACTTTTTCCGCATTTTTAACTTAGTCATTTTTCGATTTCTTATACTACAGAAGTGTATAGGGAGTAGGTACCTTGTCCCCTTAACTCCTCCCACAGTTTTTGGCCGATCCTTTTGAAACTTTACATGGGCTTTCAGGATGGCCTGAAGATATGCATGTGTTTTTTCAGAATCCTGAAATAATTTTTTATTACTTTTTCCGCATTTTTAACTTAGACATTTTTTGAGTTCTAATACTACAGGAGTATATAGGGAGCAGGTACCTTGTCCCCTTAACTCCTCCCACAGTTTTTGGCCGATCCTTTTGAAACTGTACAGGTGCTTTAAGGATGGTCTGAAGATATGCATGTGGTTTATTCAGAATCCTGAAATGATTTTTTATCACTTTTTACACGTTTTGAACTTAGACATTTTTTGAGTTCTAATTTTACAGAAGTCTATAGGGAGTAGGTACCTTGTCCCCTTAACTCCTCCCACAGTTTTTGGCCGATCCTTTTGAAACTTTACGTGGGCTTTTAGGATGGCCTGAAAATATGCAGGTGGATTTTTCAGAATCCTGAAATATTTTTTTATTACTTTTTCTGCATTTTTAACTTAGACATTTTTTGAGTTCTAATATTGCAGAAGTATATAGGGTGCAGGCACCTTGTCCCCTTAACTCCTCCCACAGTTTTTGTCCGATCCTTTTGAAACTTTACAAGGGCTTTTAGGATGGCCTGAAGATATGCATGTGGTTTTTTTCAGAATCCTGAAATAATTTTTTACCACTTTTTCTGCATTTTTAACTTAGACATTTTTTGAGTTCTAATACTACAGAAGTGTATAGGGAGTAGGTACCTTGACCCCATAACTCCTACCACAGTTTTAAGCTGATCCTTTGAAACTTTACAGGTGCTTTAAGGATGGTCTGAAGATATGCATGTGGTTTTTTTCAGAATCTTGAAATTATTTTTTATCACTGGTTTCCTGCTTCAATACTTAGGTATTTGATACAGGACCAGTGGTCCTCTGGTTAACTTTACCATTTTTAACACCTCAAATAAAAATTAGGCGGGGGACATAAATTCCCCATGGAATTTGCTTGTTTACTCAGGTATGTCTGATAGAATATTTCAGGTGAAAACGTCGGTACCATATATACCCTGAGTATTTGGACACTTTAACTCCTTACCATACCTGCTCTAAAATCTGAACAATTCTATTGGCTAATTGTTTGCTCTAGCACAATGTTTAATTGGCTGTACATGTATTTGTTTTCCTTTGGGTATTTTAAGCTTTCAGCTTACAGTAAAATCGTTAGGGACAGGCTTATACCATATGTAACCTAAGTACTGTGACAGACAGACCTGAACAAATTGTGTAGACCCAGATCAGACACCACAGAACATCATATCTGATCTGGGTTGCAATGTTTATGACTCATCCAGCAGTTTTTAGACACCTCAACATGTATAACAGAAGTTGTATTCAGATAGAGTAAATATATTTGGTGACAATTGTGGGGGGTGAGTGGAGGGGCTGGTTGGGTGAGGCAAAGGTGTCGTGTATCTTATATCACTGGGGTGTCCAACTGATATTGGCTAGCAATTGGGCAAGGACTGCTATCCTTGCAGCAGGTAGGGGTAGAGGGAGAATGTTTTTATTTCTTCTGTTTCTTCACTTTCATTTATTTACCTTTCTCTCCTGTCCCTCTCTTTCATCTCCTCTACTATCTCTTCGATCTCTCTTCTCCCTTTCTCTGGGAGACGACACAAAATGACCCACAAGGGAAGACGTGTCGTTAAACCCTAACACAAACAAACAAAGACAATTCTGGGATATTTTTCATATTTCTCCATAAAAGCATATGTTGTTTGTACTCATTAGAAGCACCTCTGTGAGGCACTTCTAATGGGTACCCACAACATATACTTTTTATGGAGAAATTGAGAAAATTATTCCATAATTATCATCAAATACTCCTGTTTAATAAGTCCTCTGGAAGTAAAATGGACTTGTTGACATTTAGAACAATTATAGCAAGGAGATAGGGTGTCGGATTATTTAGGGTAAATATGATCTCATAATTCATAATTCCATTAATTGTATAATGGATTGGCATAATTCATCCCAGCCTGGTTCAACTCTGTATTCACCATCCTGTTCAAAGATCTTAACACGTGCGACGCTTCTAAATATCTCCCTGGTAACTCTAGTCATGAGATTTTCATCCACCTCCTCTATAAATGCCATTATAATGGGTCTGTCCATCTGGCGTGCTTGTTCTATCTCAAATTTACAGTAACCACTATTGCAGTAGCTTCGTGACATCACAACCACTAGGACAGCACAGTCCTCCAGACACCGGATAATTTCGTTGAGAATGCTTCGTCCAGGTCTGAAATATCTGTCACCCAATTATACGAGGTCTTGATTCACATTAACTATGGCCTGTAGATGGTGCTAAAACAGAAGACAGAAGGAATTTGGAGCGCTGTGGTGCAGTGATAAAGCGTCGGACTCGAGATCGAGAGGTACCGGGTTCGATCCCCACTAACTGCAAGTGTTGTTTCCTTGAGCAAGAGACTTTATCCACATTGCTTAGTACTGGTCTCTACCCAGGAAAAAAGAGGGCCACATGGAAGATTAGTACTAGATTACTAAATGTGTTACCCTCTATAAATAAAGTCGATTATTATTATTATTATTATTATTTTTTAACCCTTGAAGCACCAAGCAAAATTTGTAGCAGACGACATTCAAAATGTTTTTTTTTTATTTTTCAGAGAAAACAAGTCTTGACGATTCACATGAAATGTAAAGACTTGTTTTCTCTGAAAAAAATTAAAAAAATAAAAAAGATTGTCGTCTGCTGCAGTTGTGATTGGCACTTTAAGGGTTAATGGTTAAACAGACTCTTCCATCTGAGTATTTGGACACACCCATTGTTGCAAATAGGGGGTTGAGTCAAAAATCAACAACAGGATGGCAAACCGGCACATTGGCTCAGTAGTAGAGCGTCTGCTTTGTGATTGGGAGGTTGCGGGTTCGATCCCCGACTGGGTCATACCAAAGATTTTAAAAATGGTACAGGCTGCTCTTTCGCTTGGCGCTCAGCATTAAGAAAGTAGAGCTAGAACTGGTCAGCTCAGTGTCAGTATAATGTGGCTGGGTGGAATATCATGTCAAAGTGTCTGGGGCATGATATTGCAGTGAGGCAGCACTCTAAAAGTGAGCATTGAGCTCCCTGCCACATCCAGACACCGCTGCGATATGACTGAAAGATTATTGAAAGTGACGTTAAGCCCAAATCAAAAAAAAGAAACAAACAGGATGGCAAACAGTGTAGATCCTGATGAGACAGCTTATTATGATCTGGATCTGCACTTTTTGAACAGGTATCTGTATTGGTCTGTAGGGATAAAAGGGTAATGGCGAATCGACTGATACTGTGGGAAGGGAGACAGCTTTTGCAGATAGGAAGTGGGCCCTCCCTAGTATTTGAAATTTTGTGGTATTTTTTAACTCATTGTAATCTGGAAACCCCTAAAAGGGTAATTGGCAAACAGTACATACCAAGATCAGATGCCACTGGCATCTGATCAGGGTCTCCACTGTTTGCAAAAAGTTAAATCATTTTTCTCATGGAATATCTAAATTACATAGCCTGACATACCTAAAATTGAAATTAGAATCTTCCAATATATAATGTGGGTGAGTTCATTCAGTCTACAATGGGTTACAGGAAATATGTTTTGTAAAAATAGGTCTCTTGGTAACGAAGTACACACCGCAGAAATGAGCCGTAACATGAGAAAAGGTACCTTCTCAAGGGCGGATTCAAAGGGGGTTCAGGGTGAGGGTTGTCATGGGAAATTTTGGATAAATTTGATAAATTTAGGACACTTTTCCTTACACTTCTCTTCAACAAGTCCATTTTACTACCTGTGAATGTGTGTAAAATTGCTAGTTTGTGTAGCACCTGATCAGACGCCACATTTGCGGCATTTGATCTGGGTGTACACTGCTCAGGCTTGTCTGTCCAAACCCCCTCAGAAATCCTTCTGGATCCGCCCCTGCTTCTGATGTGTGCCCAATGCATCCCAGCAGTCTGATCAGTCTTCGGTATCCGCATGAAGAAACTTTGCATCCTTGGCTATCCAAAATGCCCCCAGGGAAGATTCAGATCAGACTGTGCAATTGCACAGGCTGATCTGAATCTTCACAGGGCCCACATGTCCGAAGATAAGCTTTCTGATGTTGCAGCTTCAATGAAAACGTGCGACTCGGGGCTCACTGAGTCTCTTAATGTGCTTTGTTTGATATGTAACGCTGTGCATGCCCTCGAGCTGTGCAGAACTCTAATTTCCATACAACTAAAATGGGCTCATTGGCCCCAAAGGACAAGGATTATGGGGGAGCATATTTATTCTTTAATTAAGAGTAGCCTCCACTGAGAAAGGAGACATTTTTTTTCATGTCAGATTCATTTTCTGTGGAGATAACTCCTTGCCCTTAATGCCCTGCATGCTAAGTAAAATATTCAGCAGACAACATTTTGAAATATTTTTTTTTTTTTTTTTTTTTTTTTTACCTTTTCCCTAGGAAACAGATTTTTACATTTCATACAAATTGTAAAATAAGAAAACAATGACGAAAAACTTTTATTAATTTGTCGTCTGCCAAATTTGCCCAGAGAGTGGTAAAACTTAACTATTTCACGACCCCAAACAATAATAATAGGCTTTTGTAAACAGCTCATAAGGATCTAACCTGATTGTAATTAAATCTGTGAAGCCATTTTTTGTGAGTCCCTGAACCACAACTTTTGTGAGTCCCTGTTTGCATTTCTCCACATCTATACACTTCCAAAACGATTTCTTGTCTGAAGGAAGGTGATATCAATTTTGACAGAGTTGCCTTCCTTGTAAGTGTATCAATGTTATATTATTTCAGCTATTAAATCAGAAAACTAGAATTTATTCTTTTGAGTGGATGAATAATTATATATGTCAAAGGGGTATATAGTATTTGTCAGTTCCCTTTGTCTGTCTGTCCATCCATCTGTGATTCCGTCCATTAACACCTGCTATATCCAAGTTTTACTTCAAAGTTTATTGATAACATATATCTTTGCAGCCACTTATCAGAAACTATTCATATCTGGTATTGGGGTACCTGGAAGGGTTGACTTCCATTCTACATCTATGGACCCCTGGGTCATGCCCCAGGGTGGGGCTAGAGTTTAAAATCTAGGATGCCTCAATAAAGTAGTATATTGCAGTTTGTTTATACAAACAACTTCTAAATAAAGAAGGATGGGCATCAGACATGTTTATCACATCAACATTCAGTATAATAAAGTCAAGGTCATTGTGACCTAATTTTTATGCTCCAGCAATTTTGCTTTATATTATGGAGAGTATTTCATGGATTAATGTGATACTTGGGATATTGGTTCTGTGTGACACCACAATTGACATCATAATAGATTTAGGTCACCTTGACCTGTATTTTTATGGTCCAGTGATTTTGCCTTATATCTCAAATGTTATTTGATGCATGAACATCATTATTTGTAATTATGAATCAGTATAACCTGGCAGTTGACCTAAAAGTAAATGTAGGTCACTGTGAACTATATTTCATGGTCCATTGATTTTATGTAACATCTTGAAGACAACTTAATGTATGACTTATGGGTCAGTATGACACAACATGTTACCTCAAAATATAGCTCAGTGATTTTGTCATATATCTCCCACTGTTTGATGCCTAAGTGTCATATTTACAGATAATGACACAGTGTGAACCAAACTAGACCTCAGAGTAAATATAAATCAGCATATATTTTATGGTCTAGTGATTTTGCTTAATATCTTCTAGATTATTTAATGGATTATCATCATAATTGATAATAATGGATCAGTGTGACACATCAGATTGACCTCCTAAGTATATGTAAGTCAGTGACTTATATTTTATTGTCCAGCAATTTTGCTTCATGTCTTGAAGACTATTTACTGAAGAAAAGTTTTACTTGGGATGATAGATCAGTGTCACTCAGAGATTGATCTTGTAAACTATATATATGTGGGTCAGTGACCTATATTTCATGGTCCATTGATTTTGCCTTATATCATTGACTTAAAAATATTTCATAATTAAGAAATGGCACCTGTCGGGGTATTCGTGATCCTCTGGGCACTTGCTCTAGTTCCTGGGAGCAAACTATTTGTACAAACCTGAAAGCGTAATAATGTTTGAATGCATTATTAACAGGTGGGAATGTATTATTAATTCTTGAGAACAAATTTATAGTACTTGGCAAATGTAGTACTTAACAAATAAAAGAAAAGGAAAGCCTATACTCATTCTGGGGTTCTGTATCTTTTGCCTGAAGATCCAAGGTCGCTGCGCAAATGGTGTAGTTCAGGCAAGCTATTGTACTACTCCTGGCATTGGCGTTAGCGTTGGCGTCAGCGTCCACAAATGTTAAAGTTTTTGTTAAAGTTTTTAAGACCTCATAATTTCCTAACTTTATCACTGATTTGATTCATCTTTGGTATGATGATACATATTGGTCAAGAATCACATCTTTGGTATGATGATACATATTGGTCCAAACTTTTGCGCAGCACCATCCCCACCACCTTAGGTCATGTCAAGTTCAAGGTCACAGACTTAGAATTTTCATGTTAAAATTTTATGTCAAAGTTTTTAGGATCTCATTACTTCTAAACTAAATGATGGATTTAGTTCCTATTTAGTATCATAATAGATAAAAGTCAAAAGTTTTTATCAGCATCATCAGCACTCATGACTGTGACCTTGCGGTCGAGGTCACAGACTTAGAATTTATGTGTTAAAGTTTAGTTAAAGTTTTTAAGACCTCATTAAATCCTAACCTTATCACAGATTTGATTTGTCTTTGGTATGATGATACATATTGGTCCCAAATTTTGTACAGTACCATCCCCACTACCCTATGTCAAGGCCACAGACTTAGAATTTTCATGTTAAACTTTTACATTAAAGTTTTTTAGGATCTCATTACTTCTAAACTACACGATGGATTTAGTTCCTATTTGGTGTCATGATAGATACTGGTCAAAAGTTTTTATCAGCACCATCAGCATTCATGACCATGACCTTAAGGTCAAGGTCACAGCCTTAGAATTTTAAAAATGTTAAAGTTTTCATTTAAGTTTTTAAGACCTCATTATTTCCTAACCTTATCACTGATTTGATTCATCTTTAGTTTGATGAAAATTTTGCACAGTGAAATCCTCCCCCCCACCACCTCCCCCCCACCCCCCCCCCCCCCACACACACACACACACACCCACACACACACACCCAAGTCATGTCAAAATCAAGGTCACGGACATAGAATTTTCCAGAAACAAAATGTGCAATATCAGGCGAGCTATCCTGTCTGGTGACAGGTCTTGTTTGTTTGTGTTTTTTTTTTGTTTTTTTTTGTTTTGTTTTATTTTTGGAACCCCTGTTTAAAAAAATGGGAAATGTATATGGTATACATGTAAAGATTGAATAGTTTACTTCAGAAGCTCATGGTTGGGCTGATGAAGTATTAAGCAGCAATAAAACAGTTCATCAAATCTTAGCTGTAATGATGGTATTTTCAGAGAATTCTAATTAGGATGACTGATGTTGGAAAAAGTACACAATTTGAGGCCTTTTGATTTATTCATCAGAAACATATGGCAAGCCTTTTAACTATTTATTATGCAAAATAGATATTTTATATATTACATCAGATATCTTATATAGGATATAAGTACCTAATATAGGATATAAGATATCTGATATGTATCTTATTTAATTCCACATATAAGATATCTTATTTACCATATAAGATATTTATTAAATAAGATATCTTATATAGCATATTAGATATCTTATATGTCAATTAAGATATCTCATATAGCATATTATATACCTTATATAGCATATAAGATATTTATATATCTTATATAATATATCAAATACCTAATGTATTATATAAGATACCTGATATATTAAAGTAGATATCTGATTTATAGAATAAATAGTAAAATGGCTTGCTGGCAACCATTTTACTATTTATTATGCTAAAAGCTATCTTATATATTGTATAAGATATACTAATTCTATAGGATAGAAGTTATCTGAATTAGTGTGTCATATATTTTATATCCTATATTAGACATCTTATATTCTATATAAGGTGTCTAATTTACCATGTAAGATATCTTATCTGTTAAATAAGATATATATATATATATTAATAGAGATATCTGATATACTAAATAAGATATGTAATATGCTAAATGAGATATCTTATTTAATTGAATAAATAATATATCTTCTTTAGTAGATAAGATACCTTCTATCCTATATATCATATATAGCATATCAGATATCTTATATAGTGTAGAAGATATCATATATGTCTATTAAGATACCTTACATAGCAAATAAGATATCTTAATTGACATATATCTTATTCATATAAGATATAAGATATCATATATTATATAAGATATCTGATATGCCATATATGATATCTGATTTATAGAATAAATAGTAAAACGTCTTGCCATAGAAACATTTTATTGCCCAAAGAATATAGTAACTCCTCTAAATAAAGAATATAGTAACTCCTCTAAACAATCTTAACCCTTAAAGCGCTAATCACAATAGCTGCAAAGTAATGAAATATAATATTTCAACAATCCTGATCAATGCCATACCTGGAGTGGTGGAAGAACATTTGCTAGAACCAAATGACCATCTTCACTTGAGTAGGAAAGAAACACAGGAAAACGAAATCTGATCTTTTCATCCTTGAGCAGCCTAACTCGCTCTTCAAACTCCTGGTGTATAATTTCCTTCTTGTGCTTTTTCTTAAAGACAACCGTTAAAAATACGACAAATGCAATGGCAATTGTTGGCAAAATTGTTCCAAGCAAAACTGCTCTTAATATACGCTTTGGGCGCTCACATTCTTCGTCACTTGCATTAATCGCACTGTCATCCATTGGGACATCTCCATGACCTGTCTGACAATGGTAGAAGGTCCGGGTGGTTGAGAACATTGGCGATTTTACAAACCATTCAACGAATGCCAGAGACATACACGAACTACATGAAAAAGGATTTCCCAGCAGATTGATTTTAACGGTATTATTCTCTTCTGCTTTCAAACGTTTATGTTGTGCATCATATAACTGATTTAGATTGTTCAATGAAAATGTGTCTAGTATCTCTATAGCATTGTTTGCTAGGTCTATATCCATTAAACTAGTAAGATGTGACACGTCAAACGATATTTGTTTCACTAAATTTCCAGCGAGATGAAGCCCTGTTAATTTGGTATTTGATGTAAATGTTGTTTTCGGTTCTTAATGCGATTGTTAGCAAGATTAATGTTTACAAGGAACGAGTTTCTTCCGAACAGCACAGCAAATGTATCATCAAGCAAATTCTGCTGTGAAATCTTATTGTTTGAGAGATCAATTTCCTTCAGATATACGAGGTTCTTGAAAACATTGGGCCCAATTGTTTCAATATTATTATTAGAAAAGTCAATGTATTGCAAATGATTTGTAGAAATATGAATTTCACAATCAAACTGTGGTATGTTATATCCTGTTGCATGTATCTCCTTCAATGTATTTTCGACGGTAATGTTGACTGAACAGTTGCTTAGATGTAGTTCGTGATCTACAGAAATAACAAAATGACTGATAAAGAGAGCACGCGTTTTCCAGAAGACACTAAAAAGTTGCCCATAACCGATTTTTAGAGACATATTTGTACAATATAAATGTTTTGGAAGTGGTGGGGATTTAATGTATAATCCGCTTATATCAACAGTTTGCAAAGAATTGCAAGTTTTATAACGATCGAAATATGACTTAGACTGTATTTGGGTGTTTGAAATGTTCAAAGACTGAAGTGTGTCACAAAGGTGTTCTATATTAACATCTTGATAGGATAAAGCGGTTGAACTTATATTGATAGAAGTGATGTGCCTAACAGCGAGAACATCAACGAGACTTTGAGATATGTTTATCCCTTGTCGAAGCCAGCCTGTCCCATCTAAATCCAGTTTGGCCAATTTATGAAGCACGTTGCTATCAGAAAGCGCTGTAACAATTGCTGGAGTCATAATTCTTTTGCACACAGAAAGATCTAATTCCAGTATGTTTTGCAGTCCGTAAAACGTGTTACTTGTGAACACAAACAACTGTGGGATGTCAAGTTTTATTACCCGGAGCTGTGACATACAGGCAAACACGTGGTCTTGCATGGGTGTGAAGTCTTTACCTAGGACGGACACAAAGCTTAATTTTGTCACTTGGTGCCATGTGACATTGCAAAACATTCTGGCAGTTAAGTTTGCTAGTTCCATGCGTGACAGTTCTATTTCATCCGCAGTATCGGGAACGACGTCGGGAACCACTCCGTCACACGTGACTTTTACACCAACGCACACACAATGTTCCGGACAAGAAATGTCTAGAGAAGTACGTTGTGCAACGGCCGAGAGGAATGTTGGTAGCAGTAGGAAAATTGCTGTAGAAAGAATCTCTTTCTTTCCCATAGTGCTCCTGAAAGCATAAAAACACACACACTTCAACTTGAAATGTGTTTGTAAAACACTATGCCCCCAACTACTGTTCTTTCGACATCACTCGTCACAAGACGTTTTTTTGCCTGGCGTTTTATTTTGAATGAAAATATTTTGTTCTGATTGACAATATCTTTCTGTGTTTTGTTCTCGAAACTTTACCCTAAAATTAAATTTACGGCCAAAAATTGGTCTGACCTATGCAATTTCTATAGTAAAGCGATTTTTTGGCATTTTTGTATAAGACAATATTTTTTACTTTTCTTTGCTGAATTTTAATTACTAGTGTTTCACAACATAATTGTGAAAATTTAAAAAAAAATTGAACCAGTGGAACTTTTAGAATTTTTGCCTCCAAGTTACCTACCCTACAGATTTCTGCATAATTTGCATTCGTTTTTAATATGGGGAAAAGTGAAACTATTTGATGCATTAAAACATGACAAAAGTTTGCAAATTTACTTCTTCTGTGTAAAGCGCCAAGCAAAAAAAAAAAAAAAAAAAAAAAAAAAAAAAAAAAAAAATGTTGAAAGCACAGTAAATGCTTGTCTATACAAACTGCCAAAGTTAAAAAAGAGCATAGCTCTGACAAAATGATGTTGCAAAAGCGCTAAAATGCTTGAGTCTGAAAAGGGGCATGATTTTGATAAATATCTGTAAAATTTCATCAAAACTTAATCGGGCCATCTACACAATGACCCCTGATTGCCTGCAAAATTTCATGAACTAAGCTCTAGGGGTTCTTGAGGTATTTGCTTACAAGATTTTCCTATGCTAAAATACCTGGTCTGAAACGGGGACATAATTTGATCAAATTTATGAAAATTCACCAAAATTTAATCAGGTCATCTACACATTGGTTCAAACAGGTTGCAAAATGGGTTGAGTTAAACTAAAGCATTACGAAAACGCGCCTATTCAAATATATAGAAAATTTCACCTCCAAAAACTGAAAATTTTCAGATAAAAAACTCTGATATTTTCCATATTTCTGCTGTACACATAAATTGTGGGTACTCATTAGAACCGCCTCGGCGAGGCGGTTCTAACGAGTACCTACAATGTATGTTTTTAAGCAAAATAAGCCCCTGTAAACCCCAATTTTACTATGTAAAAGGGGTTTAAGGGGGTCAAAATTATATAGGCATATTTTCATGATGAGTGGTTTCCATAGATACTAGTATTTTGCTCACAAGATTTTCATTTACTAAAATGCGTAAGTCTGAAAAGGGGCATAATTTGGACAAATATTCATAAAATTTCACCAAAAGTTAAGTCATCTTCACAATGAACCCCGATTGCATGCAAAATTTCATGCGCCTAACTGAAGTGATTCCTTAGATATTTTGCTTTCAAGGTTTTTATTAGCTTAAATGCCTAAGTCTGAAAGGGGCCATAACTCTACCATGTAGAATCTGACAGAAAAAAAAAAAATACCGGTCAGCTAATTTTTCATAAGCAATGCATATATGAAAGGTCAAAATCCTAGTATACATGATTCTAAAGATATGAAAGGTCTCAAAAGCGTGATGTACGGACGGATGGACGAACAGATGAAAGGACGGACAAGTCCAAAGCAATATGCCCTCGTTTCTTCTTCGAAGTTGGAGGCATAATGATGATAACCAAAACAGTACTTCGAGAAGAGGCAAAAATCATGACCTGTGTTTCTGAGATCTATTTATGAAACATGATTGTGCACAGGTTATGAACAGTCATTACGAAAACACGCCTATTCAAATATATTGAGAATTTTACCACCAAAAATGAAAACTTTCAGAAGAAAATTGATGTATACCCCTGTAAACCCCAGCTTTACTGCATAAAAGTGGGGTTTAAAGGGATCAAAACTATATAGGCGTGTTTTCGTGATGAACGAGTTTTTAACATGTGCAATCTGCTGAGAGGAATGTTGGCAGCAGAAGAAAACTGCTGAAGAAAGACTACTTTTTCTTTCTCATAGTGTTGTTGAAAAAAAAACAACTATAGTGTTGTTGAAAAAACGATAGCCAAAACGGTACTTCGAGAAAAGGCAAACATGCCGGGGAACCATAACATATTAGATATCTTATATCCTATATAAGATATCTGATATATCATATTGGATATTTAACTCAACATATAAGATATCTTATTTACCATATAAGATATCTTATTTGTTAAAGAAGATATCTTATACCTTAATACAGATATCTGATATACTAAATAAGATATCTGATGTACTAAATGAGATATATGTCAATTAAGATATATAGCATATTAGATATCTTATTTAGCATATAAGATATCTTAATTGACATATAAGATATCTTAATTACATAAGATTTCTGATATAATATATCAGATATCTTATATATTATATAAGATATCAGATATAGTAAATCAGATATTTGATTTATAGAATAAATAGTAAAACGGCTTGCCATAGAGGCCTGTCAAAGAAACAATTAAAATTCATGCGGTTGTTGGAAGAGCAAATGGATCTTGTATAACAGTTGATGTTAGTTGTTATTGTGAACGTTGTCTTGATGAAACGTTTTGTGTGGATCACTGGAATAAAGAGAACGTAGAGGCTATGGCATTCACGTAATAACAGCTTGAATGCTGTGAACATTGCTGATAGTTTAACAACACCTGCTAACCAGATGGACACAATATGGACAATTTTGTGGCCGCGGTGTATTTGAAAAACAGTTATATCGGCAAAATAGTTCCATGAGATGATAACAAAAGCAAAATTACGTTTTTGAAACGAAGAATACATGTCAGTGGCCTTGTCCGAAGTACAAACTATCAATAAGCAATGGTGAAATGGTGATCGATACACTCATGAAAATAAGTGAACCATTATCAACTGGTAAATATAGAATGTTCAAATTCAATAAAGGAGATCTTGAAACGACCAGGGACATTAATAAAACGAAAACCAAAATAAAAATAACTTCGTACATTAAATATGTTCTGTGTATAGGCAAGAAATGTTTAATTAGTTTAGTTACGAACTACGTATTGCGTTGTTACAGTTATTACAATTAAAGAGTTGCACCATATTAATTAAGCTGGAAACACATTCAGTACTGAACAGAACAGAATCAAACTTTTATTTCGTTTTACTTCTATTATACCGCGATGTGCGATGATCAGACTCAATGATGGTTTAACCCTAAATCTTTTATGGAATGACTGATCTTTGTAGGATTATGGAGATATTGAGAAATAACCCCAACTCCTCCTTAATATGTCCTTTGATTATACTATACAAAAAATATGCATATACTTCTAACTAAACAGCGAACAACATAGCTTCAAATAAAGAGTTCTTTTTTCATCAGCCGAACAGTAGATGTGTTCTTATTTTTCCAGGAAAATATACAGTCGACTCTCGTTATCTCGAATTCCAAGGGACTCTCTGAAACATTTTGAGATATCCGTACCTCGAAATATCAGAGTTGCAGAAGTGAGGAAAACAATAAATCGAACAACCGCATTTAACAAATGAATATGTAATTTGACTCCTGAAGTTAGAGATATATTGAAAATATTGTGGAAAAGAGGAGAAATTAGGAGCAATTTCTCCTCTTTTCCACAATATTTTGTTACCTGTTTTTAGATTTCCATGTTAAAACAGGGACCAGAATTTCACTTCGAGATAAGCGAGGTCGAGATAACGAGAGTCGACTGTATGTTATGAGGCATTTCTAATATGTACTCAAAATATACGTTTTCGTAGAGAAATAAGTAAATATTAAATGAATACTCCTCTTATCCGATGCTATGGAATAAGATTACCAAAATGGAGTTGATATCCTAATCACACATGCAACATACATTGCCGATAAAAATTAAGAACAAGTGTCGAACTCGTAATCGAAAGTGAAAGCGCTTGAACTCAATGAGATTTGATCTAACACTTCCTCGCTACAGTTGCTAACAAGTGTGACACAATTTGTAAACAATTTTGTTATCTCTTAGCGCTAAAAGCTTGATTTTTCGCGGTGTCTTTGTAGCTCACCTGATCACGAAGTGCTCATGGGTGCGTCATGTGTTGTTAACATTTTGCTTTTTAATGTGACAACTCCTCCGACGCCCTTGGCCATTTTCAAATTAAAATGTATCGGTTTCTGAGTTCACTTGTTTACTTTTCACAGCAATGTTTAAATGACGACTCTTCCTACATCATTTGGCCAATTTCAATCGAACTTCGAATGTTGCCTACGTGACTCTACCAAAATAGCTTAAATGGTTCCGCTCTAATGGACAAGACCGTCGCAAGAACTAAAATTAGCAAAACCTTAAAATGACAACTCCTCCTATACCCTTTGGCCATTTTCAACCAAACTTCACAGGAATGTTGCCTATGTGACTCAACAAAACTACGTAATAGGGTTCCTCTCTAATGAACAAGATGGCCGCCAGAATTAAAAATAAATAAAATAAAAAAAAACTTTAAATGGCAACAACAGGGGGGAGGGGAGTAGGGGGTTCGGTCGGAGAGTTCGATCGAATCTCCCTTTGACTCGATATTTCATTTACATTGATAAATCTGATAGAATTCGGACACTTTTCCTTCTATTTCTCTTCAAAAAGTCGACGAATTTTACTACCTGTAAATGTTTGTAAAATTTCTGGGTGAGTGACAAACAATGTTCTGTGGCATCTTATCTGGGTCTACACTGTTTGCTCTCGCCTGTCTGTCCGAAAATGTAGAGTATGTACGGTAATATGATTAAATCGAATCCCCTCAGAAATCCTCATGGATCCGTCCCTGTAGGGGCATTAAATGCCTATTTTTAAAATATTTTTGAAATAAGCATTTGTTTTACGAGCTGAAACATACATCTATTACCAATTTCGCTGCTCTCGTCATATCCACTAGCGCTACTCATTCTGTTCTACAATTTTAGCGTTTTTTTTTTTTTGTTTTTTGTTTTTTTGTTGTTGATTGTATTGATGGTTTGCATTGTTATGATCGTAATACGTATACCAAATGACGGCGTCTGTCCAATTCAAGTCGTTACGCAAAATGCAGATATGGCTGAAAACATTAATTTTAATGGGTAAGTCGTCCAAAATGGCACCGAATTTGGAGCGATTGTCGCCAGAATGAAACAAATTCCAGGAACTGTAGCTATATTTTGACGTACTTAATTTGGAATTCGGCATTCCTATATGGATATAAATGGGTTGAGACGTGAGAAAAACGTTCTTATGTCACGTACGAACAGCGAAGGCCCGGATCAGCCTGCGCATTTCCTTTGCATTGATACATCCTGCAGGGCAGTAGCCACAAATTCTGTAAGACCCTGGTCAGATAACGCAGATCTGAAGGCTGATCTGACTGAGTCTTCGCCGTCCGCATATGGGGTACAGGTCCTTTTTTCATGATATTCTAAATATATTAACTTTGGATTTATCCAGGTGCGTTCATGTGTATCTTTTCCATGTTTTTATCGAGTCTGACACGTGTATAAACATATACATAAATACAATGTACATTATCATGTTTATAATGCAGAGTGACGGCCTTTATGTAGTTGTCTGTACCATGATAAGTCTCGCACCAGACATGGAGGTCGGTCTTGCTTTTTTGTAGGAGATTTACGTTAACTGTGGGGGGAGGGGGGGCGTGTATGTGTGAGGGCGGGGGTGGGGGGTGGAACATTTGATTATATGTTTTAAATTGAATAGATACACTTTCAGGGGGGTGGGGGTGGGGGGGGGGGCAGCTCCGTCCAAATTGATTTTGACTCCTGGAAAAGGTTCTGCTCTTAAAGGAAATTATCTTGAGAACAAACACAAATTTTACACATATATATACTGACTAGACCTAGGATGGGATTGAAAATGTGCCGATTTTGTTAATTTTCAACAGAGTTATGGCTCTTGATAGCCGAAAAAAAAGACTTTTGCCTAATATCTTGAGAACGATTTGAGGGATTTTTATCGAATTTAATGTACACATTGATATTGCCGCTAGAACTATGGGGAGATAGTTCACGGGCCATATCGTGACTTTTCAAAGGGTGGTACTTGATTGACTTCAAAATTGTGATTTCAGAAAATAAATGTTTTACTGGCAGCAGTGCCGGGGTATCATGCAGTGTCTGCGATGTTTTTATTAGAAGGATAGCGAACAGGTCACAAAAGTTGTTCCCTTGACAAAATGGCGGAACCAAATGTATCCAGCACCTTATCACTTACATCATTTACAGAGATATGGGCAAAATCAGCATACAACAAATTATTGATATTTTTATCAGAAAACAGGATTTTCATGCAAATTGCCTCATAAGGAGACAATTTGCATGAAATGTCAAACCCTATTTTCTGGAAAGAATAAGAAAAATATCTCAAAGTGTCGTCTGCTGAATTTTTTACACAGCACTTAACGTGCTGTGCGTTAGATAGACCAGGAAAAAAATTACGCATAAGTGTGGATATACGATAGAGAGATCATGAGATTCCCGTGTGTGGGTTGGGTATATATTCATATCTGTTCAAACCACACGGTTTCAGTTCCAGAACTGCTGTGTCACCATGATGAAATTATTTGCTGTTGTTCTTCTTTTGGTTGGGCTTCAAGGTACGTTTTCTTTATTTAATCAAATGGGTGCCCCTCACCCGGCGGCTAAATTATAATGTATACAAATCATAAAAATATCAACAGAAATCCTTTTAATGCTACTGTCTTATCTGTCTACACTCTCACTCAATCAGCAGTTTTAGATAGATCTAAAATTGTTTATTCATTTTAGGATGTATGGTAAGTGATAATGGTTGAACAATGTAAAGGTTTAACAATATTACGGACAATCTAACGGCTGCCCATACATGGTGGCGAAATTTGCCGCCTACATGCCATCATAAAATAACAAGAAACACAAAGGAAATGCTTGCCTCACAAATATAACCTACAATTTCAATGCCAAGGCATATCAAATGGTTATTTAACGACCAGGCTTGACATGACCCCAATGGGTTGACTGGGCCGTAAAACCTCAACACAAATCTACGGTATTAAAATGCTTAGCATGCCAGCTTGCATGAAATGTACCTGAAGCCTATTTTGTGTGCAAAATTCAATTTGTCTGAATTTGCCCAGAGTAGGTTGGGTCTTCCAAAATCCTTCACTAGATATGCAGGTCACTAGATGGTGTTTGCTGCCCCTAGGCAAGTAAATGGGAATTTGCTGCCCCTATACCTGTAAATGGGGGCGGAGAGGTTAGGTTGCTATGACTAAAGGTGGTGTGCTGCCCCTATGTCAGTAAAGGGGATTGCTTTGCTGCCCATATTCCTGTAAAGGCGGGGTTGCTGTCCCTATGCCTGTAAAAGGGATTTGCTGCCTCTATGCCTGGAAAGGGGTTTGTTGCCCGCGGCAATTCCACTTCAAGTTAAAAACTGAATTTCAGCTGAAGCCGCCACAATTGGAGAAATAAAGAGACTCCTTCAAAGTCTCGACCACCAGAAGAAAGAAGTTACACCAGTGCTTCCTACAAGTCCTGAGATGTATGATCGAATGATGGGTTTCCAGAGATGTAACTACATCAGAGACTTCTTCCAAGAGATATGGTCTTTACCTCCATCTGTGGAATTGATAGGTAACTATAAAATTCTTTTTTCTTCCCAAAGTGCAATTAAGAGAACTTAACCGGATAATCTGCCGGCAGAACAGACGTGGCGGTGGGATTTGCAATCTCGACACATCATAATAAAATATCTGCAAAAATCACAAATGAAATGCGTGTATCACATATTAAATTGACAATGACTTAAATATCAGGGCATATAAAGTGGTTATTAATAGAGAAAAATGCATTTTATAAGTAGGAAAAAAAACTTACGTTCTAACTTGCGCAAATTTGAGACAAAACATTTCCTTTTTCTTTTTCTTGAATACATAAGTCATTTTATTTTACAATGTTCCAGCTAGGGCAGCCGGAAAATAAAAGTTCCAAAGTCATTCAAATAGGCATATTTTGGCTACCAAGAAGGCTACTGAAACCGCTCTAAACAATGTGCATTGAACATACATATATAATGTACTTAGCTGCCCTCCCCACACCCCCACTTGCACGTGCAGATAGAATACAAACCGGTATCCAGTCCGTTACATACATGAAAGGAGATTTTAGCTTTGTGTATCAGTTTGGGTACCTACGGACATAGACATTTTATTTGAAAGCTTTTGGATATTTTAATTTCCGGCTGCTGTAGACGGAACATTGTGAAACAAACTGACGTTAATATTTTATGAATTCATGAAAAAGGAAAGGGAACTTTTTGGTCCCGAATTCGCACAAGTTAGGTTAGTTTTTTTGTACTTATAAAATGCATTTTTATCTCTTGATAGCTACTTGATATGCCTTGACATTTAAGTTATCAGTTGAATGTATCAGACACGCATTTCATGTGATTTTTGTTGATATTTTATTATGACGTGTATAGGTGACAAATTTCGCGGCCATGTTTGGACAGCCGGCAGATTATCCTAAAGTACCATGCAGAATTCAGCAGATATTTTGAAATTTTTTCGACGTCATTTTTCAAAGAAAACAAATCGACATTTCAAGCGAGTCAATATTTCAAGTGAATCGTCTGCCGGCAGATGAAAATTTCCTCTGAAATAAAAAAAGTCTACAAATTTTGCCCGTTGGACTTTGAATAGATAGTCAAGACAGCGTAACCGAAATGCAGTCACATCTTGGCTTCTATATTGTTTTAGAGCTATGTTAGCAATGGCATTTTCACCATACAGTATGGGAAATGAGATTTTGGTGTTAAGCATTTTATTTTATTTACATTTAAGCATTTTATTTTATTTACATTTAACTTTATTCTAACTCTATTTTATGCAGTAAAAAGGTTGCTAGGAGTAAATTGAGAAAAGCTGGGTTAAAAACGGTTTTCCATACAAGATGGGGAAACATGGAGTACAATATATTACATGGACATGTTAACCCATTGTCAGGCTGATATATTAAAGAAAAGTGGTTGAAACTATTTGCAAACAAAGGAGATCCTGATCTGACGCCGCATTCTTAGGTCTGCACTGTTTGTCAGTTATCGGTTTAGGGATCTCCACTCTTCAATGTGTTAATTCATTGGACTAAAACTGTCCAGAATAGAATTTGCAGAGCAAAGATGGCACTGTATAAACTTTGTAGATGAAAATGATTGAGTGCTGCATTTAAACAAAATCACAGGAAAACCATAATTTCTAAGTTATCAGCATAAATTTTTTGATTGTCAGAGGTGTAGATAAATTTCTCCTACCTTAATTTTTATGTAAGAAATTGGTGTCCAAATATCGGAATATGGTACACCATTGTTTTGATAGGACGAGGATCAACCCCAAGGGTCGGGCCATACGTTTTCAGATATGTGGACAGAAGACCCAGATCAGCCTGCCCATCTGCACTGTGACATCAGTCTGATCAGGGCCTTCCCTGTCCACTAAGTGATTTTTTTAGATACTACTGGTACAGATCGCAACTGTACAGGTAGCACCGGTACAAATCGCAACCGTACAGATCGCGACCAATGTATGAATTGAGAGCAAAGGCCCGGATGATAATTTGCACATGTGCAGAATCTGAATCTGCTCATTTTGCTCATATTTAAAGGCACTTTGCTTGAAGCAATCCATATAGGATGTAATTCTTATATACTGTTCATCAATAAACTATTTTAAGATACAATGGAGAATCGACCAGAGTACATGGACGGCCTAAAGAGGGTACTCACAGCATTCAGACATGTAGATGATTTCGATGCTGTAGCACTTCTGGCAACAAGGAACTTTACTAGACCAATCTTTATGGACCGTCTTCGTTGTCCAGCAACCATGCTGGAGTGGTTAACTATCAGTAAGTTTATCTATATATATATCCACAACATTACAGATGAAGGTTAAACCTCTTCCTCTTCCATAAATGAGCCACAAAAAAGGAAGCACCCAGTGTACATTCTGATCAGCCTGTGCATTCGCAAATTCTGATCAGAATCATCACTGGGTGCTTTTTTGAGCCAAGGATAGTTTCTTCAGCATACACCTAAACACTAAGTCTTATCAGACTGTGCAAATGTGCAGGCTGATTGGAGTCTTATTTGTATGCACATGTCAAGATACGTTACGTTCTCAATCATGCTGCAGTGTAAGTAGTTAACTTTCATGATTAATAATGAAATCCTTGGTCGGTTGTGGCGAAGGTGTCGTGTAGTTTCTTGCGTCACCGCGGTGCCAAACTGATATTGGCTTACAGTTGGACGAGGCCCGCTATCATGTAGCGGGTAAGGGTAGGGGGAATGTTTTTATTTTTTTCTTCACTTTCATTTCTGTTCCTCATTCTCCCCTATCCCTCTTTCATCTCCTCTACTAATTAAGGGTTGACATGTCATTAAGCCCCAACACAATCATGAAAATTCAACTTAATTTCTGGCGAAAGGATGACTACATGTATATACACAAGTACTGGTTAACTGCTTAGAAGACTAAGCCAGTCCAGTAAAAATGCAGATAGGTAAACTGACCAGCTTGACATGACCTTCATAGTGTTGCCTGGGTAGTAAAACTCCCCCAACTCGAATAAAAACGAAAAATCATTTCTGCTGTAATTTCCCACTTCTGCTTATTCAAGAAATGCAGTTGTCATTTACTGGCAGAACTATTTGCACTAGTACTGATTAAAGACATAGAGGACCCAAGTGTCTGCTCTTAAGGAATGAGGTTAACTGACCGGTTGACATAACCTTAAATATTGACTGGACTGTAAGCTGCCGAATTCAAACTCCACGATTCCTTCATTTCCATACTGCCACTTTGAAATTGGAATCGGCAGCTCTTGATTTAAAGAGCTTTCAGCATGGAGATTCTAACAAGTACCCAAAAATAAGCTACCTTTTGAAAAACCCAACTCGTCCACTCAAATGAACAGTATACTGTTGTAACCCCAAGTATTGGGACCTCTGGGTCTTTCCAAACAGTGTAAACCCAGATCAGATGTGACAAAATGCTCAGTCTGATCAGGGTCTACTGTTTGCCATACATACAGCAATTTTTAGACACAGCAGGTAGCATCTGTGTGGTTAACCAGTACTTAATGCACATTTATCAGCAAATGACAACTACATTTCTTGAATCAGCGGAAGGGGAGAATTTTAATAGCTGTAGAAAAATTGTGATCAGTCGTCGTGAAAGTCATGTGGCCGAGCTGGGGTTTGAACTTGTGACCCTGGATCTGCAGTCAGATGTGCTACCAATTTATGGTATGGCGTCCACAGAATAGCTTGTGGTATGGAGTCCATGGAATCAGACGATTACCTGTAGTTATAAAGCACATTGCTTTCATGCAGTACTATGCAGTAATAGGTTGCTAACAGTGAGAACTACTATACAGTTTTAACTCTTTCCCTGCTAATGGCGACGTCTGCTGATAACCTTTGCAGTCAGTTTGGACCCAGATCAGGCCCGACAAAATGTCGGGCCTGATTGTAGGGCCTGATCTGGATCCAAACTGTTTGACACTGATGGTATTCCTGAAAGATTTTTTGAAAGTTAATTTTAAAGAATTCCATGCAAAATTACCCAGCATGCAGTTAAACAATGCAAAGTTCTGAAAATATCTTAATATTATGTAGACTAAGCCAGCCCAGTAAGTGTGGTTTGGTCTCAAAACTGACCACTCAACATGATCCCATTGGGTTGACTGGGCCATAAAACCTTACTACAAATTATGTAGACCCCAATATACCCATTGTATACCCCAGCCATTCGATGAATGGTACAAAGGGCATAGTGTTATTCTATATATGCCTCATCTCAAAGTGCATGAATGCATGCTTTGAGCGTTTTTATTTCCTTGCCATGCTGAATAAATTAAGATGCCACATCCACTTAAATTAAGATGCCACATCCACTTACTTTCAGCCAATCTGATTACTTGATCCAGGTTGTTACAAATTCATATACTTAATGACAAGCAGTGCAGATCCAGATCAGTTGGCTTCTGCCAATTGATCTTGATCTATACTGTTTGCAAAGGCAGGGCATATCCTGGCTCAGCAGGACTAGGGTTAACACTACTGTAAGTCAATATCTTAGTGTTAATATAAGATCTTAACCCTTTTACTGCTGAACCCGGATATGTCCTGCCTTTGCAAACAGTGTAGATCCAGAAGCCAACTGATCTGGATCTACACTGTTTGCCATTAAGTAGTTGAATTTGTATGAAAAACTTGGATCAAATAATCTGATTGGCTGAAAATTAGAAGTGGGCATGGGATCTTAATATTCAGTATGACAAGGGTTAAGATTTCTCGTGAAAGAATGTGCACTTAGAGGACTAAGCCTGCCCAGTAAAAGTGGTTAGGTAAACTGATGGTGCTCGACATTACCCGAATTGGTTAACTGGGCCGTAAAACCTCAACAGATTTATTTTAACACCATTGTTATGAATTTTTATGATCACCAAAATCAAATCTTTATCAGGTTTCCTGAAACGTGAACAATACAGTAAAGTAGTGGATGAGAACTTCTGGATGGTCAAAGAACTTATTCCAATCCTTAAAACAATACCTCACATCGAAACCAGTGGGTATACGCCGGAGTTCATAGCACGTCAGATGGCCATTGAAACCTATGGCCATGTGTTTAATGATACCCTCAAATGGATGATGATGAAAGTCATGGAAGGTATGTCATACGGAAGTTAATCCTTTCACCCCTGATTTTATGAAATGGACTCTTTTGTCTCTGAATTTGGATGTGCCCATTACAAGAAATGGAAATAAAATGGCAAACAGAAGTGATAAAAGCCATTTCATCTGGATCTACACCGTTCACAACCATTTTTTCTGGTTTTTGGAATTGAAAGGGTTAAACAGCCAGCAATAATTGGAAGTTGTTTTTTTTTATTTATTTACTTTTTTTATACAACAAACTAGAACTAAATAATTTAATAGTTTTTTAAAGTTAAACAGCAAAGAATCATGTTTACTTTATTAGCAGAGGTTCGTGTTCTTTAAACCTGTACAGTGCTTTATTGCAAAGGGATTTTCATTTTGCAGTTCATTATCATCTATCACAATAGGGGCCCGGCACTTATGGGGTTTCTGTCTGAAATGGTCAAAGTCAAAAGTAGGAATCTTTATTAAATTGAGTTTCAACTTTGATTTTTTGCCATTTTAAACATTAGAAAAAACGTGTGTGATGGCCCCCTATGTCTTAAAGATACCAAAACCTTAACATCTTAATTAAGTCTTTGAGCTTCTCATAGGAAAGAAGTCCCGTGCTGGTCCCGGGCTTAGAATAGGCCAGACGTACCCTCTGCGTGACGTACGAGCCGGCTAAAAGAGGCCGCCCGTGACCACCCGGGCCCTCGAAATAGGTGGCTGCCTTCCGCTTCTGTGGCAGTTGGGTAAAACCCCTAACATAACAGAGCAACTGTCCGTTCAACCGGTATAATTCCAGAATATAAAATTCATTTATTGAAATGCATCTTAAATTGGAAAAAAACAAATTTCGCGAGATCTATCCTTTTAAACCTTTCCTATCTCATGTTACTAACATGCTTCATTTGTTTGTGTATCATTCTGTGCCCGTGGGTCGCACATGGGACGAAGATTATAACCTCATCTGTATTTAACATATGTGTTTGTCCTGTGTTTGTGTCATATTTCCGAACTCTAGCATATTCCACATTAAAAATAAGATGCATTTATTATTGTTAGATAAAAAAACTAAACGTTTTTCAAGGTATGAAAGCTACATATCATTTGAAAGCTACATATCATCTAACACAGCTTATTTGTTTGACTCTCTTAAAAAATGAATCCAAAATGAATCCTTCTTTTAATAAACTGTTTATTTTAAATATGGATCTCCTAATTTATATTAAAAATAACCTTTCAATTTCCCAGACGTTTTCGGCCTCCCTTATCTGTAGGGAATAAAATCTACAGATCACTTTCCTTCTGTAGTGGATAGGGTGTAATCCCCTATTAAAACAGGAACCACCTGTTTGCCGTGGGTGGCGTCTCGTATGCTGGGAGAGGGGAACCTGATGATTGAGGAAAGCCCAGGGATCTCCAGCTTTTCAACACATCATTTTGGCCCTTATTTCAGATAGAAGAGCGGTCTGGGTTAGATCCGGCCTGGATCAATCGGCTCAGTCGTGCCAAGCTCTAGAAACGCACAACTTGTTCTTAGCTTCTTTCTCTCTTTCATACGTATCTTTAGCCGGCCTCGGTGGCTCAGTTGGATGCGCCGTCCGACTGGAGACCAGGAGGTCGCGGGTTCAACCCCCGCCGAGGTCGGCAACATTCTTTCGTGGAGATTGATCATGAAATATTTTCTACGGTCATTCTCTCCCTTCCGCTGATTCAAGAAGGGCAGTTGTCAGTTTCTGGCGAAAGAATGTGCACAATACTGGTTAACCGCTTAGAGGACTAAGCCTGCCCAGTAAACGTGTGGTTAGGTAAACTGACCGCGCTCGACATGACCCCATTGGGTTGACTGGGCCGTAAAACCTCAACACAAACAAACATACGTATCTTTATGGTACCAAACCGGGCTTATTTTTCTCATGTTCCTCTAACTTTAAGTGAGTTTCAATGGGCGGCGGCTGAAGGGTCAATTGGTGGGCTTGTATTGGGGCTTTGGCGGAAACCTCTGTGAGTGGAGGCTGTGGATAGGGGGATGAACTCAACTGTTCATAAATTTTTCTATGGAAATTTAGATGAATAGGTGGGAAATCATCTAAGCATGAGGCCGAGCTGAAGACTCTGATCTTGACACCGAGTATAATAGCAATGTAGCCTTGACGTTAGAAATAGGAGATCCATTTCTGTTAAACGTCCCCTTGTAGGGCTCCATGGAGGGTGGGGCGCATAGCTATCGAATCAAAAATTTCATCATCATGGCCTCTCGAAAACGATTTCTGGCGTTCGACTCTTCGGAGGACGACACGCAACCGACTACTTTTACTTTCAAAGCAAATGAGAACTTCGCTAAATTTTTAGTGATTTCGAGTAAGGAAGACAAACCAATTACTTCACTGTCTCCTTTCATCATAGAAAAGCAAATAGAATCTTTAATAGGCACTCCAAAAAATGTAAAAAAATTAAAAAATGGAACTCTTTTAGTCGAAACTAACAGAAAATCTCAAACTGATAATCTCTTGAAAATTACAAAATTCTTTAACATTAATGTCTCTGTCACGGAACATAAAACACTCAATAGTTGCAAAGGTATTATCCGTGACAGGATGCTAAAACATGAAACTGAAGAAAATATCACAGAATATCTTAACACACAAGGAGTAACAGCTTGCAAACGTTTTAAAATTAAAAAAGATGGAAACTTTATAGAAACAAATACACTTTTACTAACTTTCAACACCACAACTTTACCGAAATCACTAAAAATCTTTTACCGAATTATACCGGTTGAAGTCTACATTCCAAATCCTCTGCGGTGTTTCAACTGTCAGAGGTTTGGACATCATTCAAGAAAATCAACCTGAAATCACCTTTGCAAAAGTTGTTCAATCCCTAAACACTAAACCTGAAACCAAAGAAAGTTCTACCCAGTTTAACGAAAAAGATTCTGTCATCAAAGCAAATTCAAAAGTTATTACTCCTACTGTAAAACCTAAACCTAAACCCACATCTACTCATCAGTCTAGACCACCAACAAAATCTCAAAACAGTTCACAAACACAGCCGACTAAAACAAGTGGATCACAACAGAGATCCAGGTCCAGGACAGCTGACCAGAAAGAAAAAAATGGAAAAGAAAAAGATAAAGATAAAGCACCAAATCCATATAGTAAAGGGGCGTCGGCCGATCCGATCAAGTTGGTCAATCGGTTCGATTCCCTTGAGAACATGGAGTTAGAGACTGACTCCTCCATGTTCTTGCAGTCTCAGAGAAAACAAAAGGATTAAGTTCCTTATTTTCAAATCATCTCTCCATTCATCATGGATAAAAAATCAATTATTCAGTGGAACTGTCGAGGACTAAAAGCAAATTATAACGAAATTTTAATTTTAACAACACTACTTTCTCCGACTGTCTTTTGTCTCCAGGAAACCTTTTTAAAGAATACAGATAATATTAATTTTAAAAATTATAGTTTATATAATCATATCGCAACTGAAAATCAGAAAGCCTCAGGAGGCTCATCTATCCTTGTAAAATCAAATGTTCCTCATAGACAGATAGATATAAATAGTAATTTACAAGCTGTTGCTGTAAATGTCACTCTGTCTAAATCCATAACAATTTGTTCTCTATATCTCCCTCCACACTGTAAATTTTCTAAACACGATTTAGAAAATCTTATAAACCAGTTACCTCGTCCTTATTTATTATTAGGTGACTTTAATAGTCACAGCAAACTATGGGGTTGTCTGGATACAAATGACAAAGGAGAAATAATAGAAAATTTTATTGCAGAAAATGATCTATGTTTATTTAACGATAAACAACCAACTTATCTTCATTCTCCTACAAGAAATTATTTTGCTTTAGATTTGTCTATATGCTCTCCAAATATTTACTTAGATTTTGATTGGTCAGTTTTAGATGACCTTCATGGGAGCGATCATTTTCCAATTAAAATTGAAGAAATTGAATCGACAAATGAAGACCATCATTCCCGATGGAATTTGAACAAAGCAAACTGGGAGAATTTTATAGAGCTATGTAATGAAAAATTAAATCCTGAAATGTTTAAAACAGCAGATGATATACAAGCTTTTACTGATACATTAATTCATGTAGCCGAAAAATGTATTCCAAAGTCCTCGACACGTTCAAAAAGAAATAGACCTTGGTTTAATAAAGATGTTAAAAATTCAATAAATAAAAGAAAATCTGCCTTACGAAAGTTCAATAGGCAGCCAACAAAAGAAAATCTAATCCATGCCAAACAAATGCGAGCTAAAGCTCGCAAGACAATAAAAACGGCTAAAAGAACATCTTGGCAGCAATACGTCTCCAAACTTAATTCTAGAACTCCAGCAAAGAAAATATGGGACATGATTCGAAAAATTACTGGCAAAAATAAAAATAACAAACATGTCCATATTAAATCAAATGGAAATATATGCTCAACGACTAAAGATATTTCCAATGCACTAGGAGAGAATTTTCAGAAAAACTCTTCTAGTGCAAACTATTCCGAAACCTTTCAAAACATAAAACAGGAACGAGAGAAAGAGCATCTAAATTTTACGTCACTTAATCATGAAAAATATAATGTACCATTCACAGCTTCAGAATTATTAGATGCTCTTCATAAATCTCACGATACAGCTGCTGGTCCTGATGACATTCATTATCAAATTCTTAAACATTTACCCGATAACGCTTTAAAAACTTTATTAAATATTTTAAATGATATTTGGATCACTGGAAAATTTCCAAAAGAGTGGAGTAAAGCAACGATTATACCTATACCAAAACCAAATAAAGATCATACTGAAGCTACTAACTACAGACCTATTGCTTTGACAAGTTGTTTATGTAAAACAATGGAGAGAATGATTAATGATAGACTGGTTTGGTTCTTGGAATCAAACCAGCTAATAACAAAATATCAAGCTGGATTCAGAAAAAATAACTGTACAAACGATCATTTGATTCGTTTGGAATCCTTTATTCGTGATGCCTTTATTAAAAAAGAACATGTCGTAGCTGTATTTTTTGATCTTGAAAAAAGCTTACGATACTACATGGAAACATGGCATCATGAAAGATTTACATAAATTAGGCCTTAAAGGCCGATTACCACTTTTTATTCAAAATTTTTTATCAGATCGAACATTTAATGTTCGAATAGGTAATACGTTATCGGACATATTTAAACAAGAACAAGGTGTACCACAGGGAAGCATTTTATCACCTACCTTGTTTGGCATTAAAATTAACGATATTGTTAAATGTGTGAAAGACCTTGATTGTTCACTTTTTGTTGACGATTTTGGAATATTTATTAGATCGAAAAATATGGAAACCATTGAATTCAAACTACAACGATGTTTAAACAATATAGAAGATTGGGCAACAGAAAATGGTTTCAAATTTTCAAAAACAAAAACTCAATGCGTTCATTTTTGTCAGATACGTCAGCTACATTTAGATCCTCATCTCACCATATACGGTAGTCCAATTCCAGTCGTCAGTGAAGCAAAATTCCTGGGTCTTTTGTTCGATAACAAATTATCTTTTATACCACACATCAAAGCTTTAAAAGCTAAATGTTTAAAAGCTCTTGATATTCTTAAAGTTCTCTCCAGTTCCGACTGGGGAGGAGATCGTACTGTCCTTTTAAATCTCTATAGATCTTTAATTAGATCTAAATTGGATTATGGATCCATAGTTTATGGATCCGCAAGAAAATCTTATTTGAAATCTTTGGATACTATTCATCACCAAGGTTTACGTCTGGCTCTAGGGGCTTTTCGTACTTCCCCCGTCGAAAGTTTATACGCTGAATCAAATGAACCATCATTGTATATAAGAAGAGAGAAATTGTCTCTTCAATATGTTACTAAATTAGCCGCCAATCCACGTAATTCAGCTCATGATTGTGTTTTTAACCCTAAATATGAAAGATTTTACAATAATAAACCAACAGCTATTAAACCCCTTGGCCTGAGAATACAACCGTTACTTGAAGAGGCCAATATCAATATTAAAAATGTTCAGCATTTTTCTTTTCCATCAAAAGAGCCATGGACGTTAAACCCTCCAAAGATTATTTTAGACCTTCATAAAAATAAAAAAACAGAAGTCGAGTCGCATATTTTTAAGAATGAATTTTTAGAAATCAAATCAAATTATAAACATTACCTGTCAATTTATACAGATGGTTCGAAACAAGATGAGAAAGTTGCTTGTTCTGTTATTAGTCCAAATTTTACTGACAGTATCAGATTACCTGATAATAGCTCCATTTTTACCGCCGAAGCCAAGGCAATTGATATTGAACTTTACCATATCAGAGATCAGTCTGAAAAACAGTTTATCATTTATTCAGATTCTCTTTCTGTATTAAAATCTCTTAAAGATTTACACCATACAAACCCATTAATTCAGCAAATTCTTAAAAAATATTATTATCTTTCCGCTTCAAAAGAAATTGTATTTTGTTGGCTTCCCAGCCACGTTAATATTCGTGGAAATGAATTAGCAGATTCAGAAGCCAAATCTGCATTATCCTTAGTAATAACCAATTTTAAAATTCCTCACTCCGACTTTAAATCAAACGTCTGTCAATACATCAACAACAAATGTCAGTCTGTTTGGGAAACACAAACTTATAATAAATTAAATGAAATCAAACCAAATTTTAACAGCAAATGCACATTCTCTAATCTCAGCAGAAAAGAACAAACAAAAATCACGAGATGTAGACTTGGACACACTAGAATTACTCATTCTTATATTTTAAACAATGAACAAGCTCCATTCTGCATTCCTTGTAACGAACCTTTTACGGTCAAACATTTTCTTGTCACTTGTGCTGAATTTAATTATATTCGCACAAAGTATTTTAATGTAAAAAATATAAAGGAACTTTTTAATATGCCAACTCAAAAAATACTCGATTTTCTGAAAGAGATCGGACTTTTTAATAAAATATGATCTGTATTTTAATAACATAAAATCATTGATACTTTATCTTTCTTAAAATGAACTCATCAATCCTAGATATTTTTAATTTCTCATTAAATAAAATCATCATATAATCATCTTATTAGACGCTATATGCCCTTTTAGGGTTGAGCGTCTATAAACAAAATATCCATCCATCCATCCATCCATAGGAAAGAATTTGCTCCCTTGAGAATAGATCCATTTCCAGAAGGGGATTGACATGCAGGAAAGCAAACGGGAAGTAATAAAAGCTCTACCTCTTTCAACATGGTGGAAAATCACACCTAGTGAAATGGTGGAAAATCAGACCTAGTGTATCTAGTCCCCCGAACAGTGCCTCTTTACTGGTAATATATTAACCCTTAATCCATTATGCCGAGTGGACTCGTCTACCCTAACTCATTTGACTGGTCCATTTCCAGTAGAAGGGGTGTCTGGTTATAACCATGTTTTATAGAAAGTCCTGTATTTAATGCAAACAGTGTAGACCCTGATCAGATGCCACATTCTGCGGTGTCTGATCTGGGTCTACAGTTTGCCAATGTCCCTTTTATGGAACGTTAGGCATAATAAATGGGTTAAAGCACCAAGCAAAATTCTAGCATAAGACCTAAAGGTTTACAAAATTACTGGGAAAACTTGTGGTAAAGTATGTATCCACCTATAATAAGGGTATACTTAAATAAAGATCAATGAGGGAATTATCAAATGGTGCTTTTGCGAGGTTTTTTTGTTTTCTTATTTTCTTTATAAAAGCATGTGTTGGTACTCATTTGAATTCAAATGGGAACCCACAACATATGCCTTTATATTATAAAGACTTGGACAAAAAGTACACTGGTTGAAATCTGAAGACTACAGAATTACTTGACTGTGCGCTTATAGGGGCATGTGCAGAAATTAGGTTGAATACGGTAAGTGCAGTCTGCTGTAGTTGTGCTCAACTTTAAGTTAAATTGGCGGTTACTGCAACTGCAACACTGCAACTATGGTTTTCAAATTTCATTTCCCTGCGACATTCGGGGGTGTTTGGGTTTGGCGAAGGTGTCGGGTATCTTGCGTAGAGGGTAGAGGGGGATTTTTTTTCTTCAGTTTCTTTACTTTCATTCCTGTTCCTCTTTCTTCTCTGTCCCTCTTTCACCTCCTCTACTATCTCTTCTATGCCTTTTCTCCCTTTCTCTGGGAGAGGACACAAAATGACCCACAAGGGTTGACGTGTCATTAAACCCCAACACGATCAATCAACATAAAAAGAGTGACATTCATTAATTATTAGTTTCCTTGGGACAAGTTCATTAATTTCTATGTCCAGTAGAACAATTTCATTTTCATCGTACAAATTCATTTCCATTGAATAAAATATTAGGTTTCCACTACAGATGTGACCTACTTAGCTCACTGGTTCTACCCTACAATAAAAAGTAACCTGCCTTACATCAGGACACTAGAACCAACTGCAATGACTGAATACCTGGACAAGCTTGTACATGATAATTGGATGGTGTATTGCCCAACAGAACAGGAAGTCTTTCATCGTGCCAAAAATGCCTTGTGGGAATTTACATACGGGTTAGTAAATCTTTAAAAGTAAAGCCCTGTTTGAGAACCTGCATACAATAGCAAAGTACAAGGTCCCTTGAGGCAATGGTTTCCAAGAAAGAATCCAATCATATACTCCCTAACAGATATTTAAGCTAGTAATGTGGAGGGAAAGGATCTCTAAAATGGTTGATTTTTTTTTTTTTTTTTTTTTTTTTTTTTTCATATAAATTGTGGTTTTATTTAATTGGTTACAGTGAAACAGAATGTGCCACTCGGGAAAACTGCATTCTTTGTGACCATTTGTGGCCACTCACTATTGGTCGCAATTAAATAAACAGAAAATGTTAACTACACTAGTGGAATGAAAGCCCTTTTCCCAGCCTTCATGCAGATTTCGCGGACATATAAACTGAATTCATTCATCACTCATATACGGTAACGCCCCAAGCATCGGTACAAATTTCATGTTTCAAAATCAATATCTTGTGTGTCTCGTTTGCATGAACCACGGCAGCACATCCATCACACTGCAAACAGCTGCTAGACTGACGTAGCTACCAGGGCCCAGTTCTAAAGTAACCGAATCGTTAAAACTTTGATCATTAAATATGGCATATACGCAGGGGTCGTCCTAGAGGGTAATTTGGGAGAAAGTCTCCCTGAGCTTTGGGAGAAAGTCTCCCTGAGCTGGCTGACTTCTCCCTATCTTGAGCTGAGGGAGAAGTGAAAATGTATAGAATATATAGGGAAATCCAAAATTTGGACCAAAACTTCTTCCTGAAATCCTGAAATTGTCGCAAAACTTCTCCGAAAGGTCTAGAATGACCCCCGATATACGCTAATATTTTAGCTGCAAAAATTTACAAAATTAGTTACTCCCATTTTCTCAGCAAAAATACCTGTGAATTAGATACTATATACTTGAACAGTTAACATTTTGACCGCTAAGGGACTCGTTAAGCTAATGCTTTGAACAACTGGCCCCTGGTGCTTTCTTACTGGATCGCTGGCATAAAAACTTCGTAAATGTTATGTCACAATTAAAGTGGAGATCTCCGCAGTAGCAGATCTCTGCAGTAGGTTATCACTAGATAGCTGAACTTTGCATTTAATGGCTTGATGTATGCCAACATTGCATTGATGTAATTTTGTGGACGTTGATTTGGTAGTTAAACAAATGAAATCCAGTGTTTTGGACATCGTTTCAACCCTAAATGAAAATATCCTTTAAATTAACTGGAAGTTAATTGTCAAATGTTAAATACAAAACATCGGGTAACAAAGTAGTTCAAAACTTAAAATGTGATCATGGGGTTTAAAGGTGTCCGAATACTTAGGATAAATGTTATTTCCAAATACTTTTTCCAGACTGGGAGAGATAGAATCACATGAAGTATGTGAAGGTGTCCGGTATTTTGTACAAATGTTTGTCCCAGAGACTACAATGCATGGCTCGGATGAAGTTGCCTACGAAGAGATTCTACGAAAACTTTGCGAAGTCGTCAACAAGTATATCCACAAAGTTGTTGAGTATTTGCCAGGATTTATGACCAAGATTGAAATGAGAGATCCAACTACTTTGCTGAAGATGGTTAGGCCCTATTTCTGTAAGTACATACTATATCTACCCCAAGTACATGTATTAATTAGCCCATTTTAAACGGAATAAACTTTCCTAATCCCCACTACATATTGGAAGATTTGAATTCAGTTTCGGTATTTCAGGCTGTGATTTGATTTTTCTAGAGAAATGGCTAAACTACTCGCAAATGGTGCAGACCCTGATCAGATGCTGCAGTCTGTGGTATGTGGGTCTGCTCTATTTGCCAATTACACTTTCTTGGGTATAAAGACTAAAATGGGTTAGAACAGACCTGAAAACACAAGGCATCTCCAGATCAGTATGCCAGTGCTTGCATTAAGGGAAGTCTGGGAGTCACTCCCAAAAATTGCCTTGGGACTTCCAAAAGTCAATGCCTGGAAGTCTGGGACTCCCAACTTTAAAAGTCCAGTGCTGGTTCCGGGCTTAGAATAGGCCAGACGTACCCTCTGCGTGACGTACAAGCTGTCTAAAAGAGGCTGCCCGTGACCACCCGGACCCTCGAAATAGGTGGCTGCCTTCCGCTTCTGTAGCATTTGGGTAAAACCCCTAACATAACACAGCAACCGTCCGTTCAACCGGTATAATTCCAGACTATAAAATTAAATTTACTGAAATGCATCTTAAATTGGAAAAAAAAAAAAAAAAAAAAAATTACGCGAGATCTATCCTTTTAAAGTTTTCCTATCTCATGTTACTAACATGCTTCATTTGTTTGTGTATCATCCTGTGCCCGTGGGTCGCACATGGGACGAAGATTATAACCTCATCTGTATTTAACATATGTGTTTTGTGTTTGTGTCATTTTTCCGAGCTCTAGCATTCTCCACATTAAAAAGTAAGATGCATTTAATATTGTTAGATAAAAAAACTAAACGTTTTTCAAGGTATGAAAGCTATATATCATTTGAAAGCTACATATCATCTAACACAGCTTGTTTGACTCTCTTAAAAAATGAATCCAAAATGAATCCTTCTTTCTATAATAAACTGTTTATTTTGAATATGGATCTCCTAATGTTAAAAATAACCTTTCAATTTCCCAGACGTTTTCGGCCTCCCTTGTCTGTAGGGAATAAAATCTACAGATCACTTTCCTTCTGTAGTGGATAGGGTGTAATCCCCTATTAAAACAGGAACCACCTGTTTGCCGTGGGTGGCGTCTCGTATGCTGGGAGAGGGGAACCTGATGATTGAGGAAAGCCCAGGGATCTCCAGCTTTTCAACACATCATTTTGGCCCTTATTTCAGATAGAAGAGCGGTCTGGGTTAGATCCGGCCTAGATCAATCGGCTCAGTCGTGCCAAGCTCTAGAAGCGCACAACTTGTTCTTAGCTTCTTTCTCTTTTATACGTATCTTTATGGTACAAACCGGGCTTATTTTTCTCGCGTTCCTCTAACTTTAAGTGAGTTTCAATGGGCGGCGGCTGAAGGGTCAATTGGTGGGCTTGTATTGGGGCTTTGGCGGAAACCTCTGTGAATGGAGGCTGTGGATAGGGGGATGAACTCAACTGTTCATAAATTTTTCTATGGAAATTTAGATGAATAGGTGGGAAATCATCTAAGCATGAGGCCGAGCTGAAGACTCTGATCTTGACACCGAGTATAATAGCAATGTAGCCTTGACGTTAGAAATAGGAGATCCATTTCTGTTAAACGTCCCCTTGTAGGGCTCCATGGAGGGTGGGGCGCATAGCTATCGAATCAAAAATTTTATCACCATGGCCTCTCGAAAACGATTTCTGGCGTTCGACTCTTCGGAGGACGACACGCAACCGACTACCTTTACGTTTAAAGCAAATGAGAACTTTCCAAAATTTTTAGTGATTTCAAGTAAAGAGGAAAAACAAGTTAAATCATTATCACCTTTTATAATAGAAAAACAAATTGAATCTATAATAGGTACACCAAAAAATGTAAAAAAAAAAAAAATAAAAAATGGAACCCTTTTAGTCGAAACGAATAGAAAATCCCAATCAGAAAACCTCCTAAAAATCACAATTCTTTAATTTAAATGTCACTGTCACGGAACATAAAACCCTCAATAGTTGCAAAGGTATTATCCGTGACAGAATGCTCAAAAATGAAACCGAAGAAAACATCACGGAATATCTCGAACAAGGTGTGACAGCTTGGCAAACATTTTAAAATTAAAGATGGAAATCTTATAGAAACAAATACACTTTTACTAACATTCAACACTACAACTTTGCCGAAATCACTAAAAAAATTTACCGAATTATACCGGTTGAAGTCTACATCCCAAATCCTCTGCCCCGTGCTGGTTCCGGGCTTAGAATAGGCCAGACGTACCCTCTGCGTGACGTACGAGCCGTCTAAAAGAGGCTGCCCGTGACCACCCGGGCCCTCGAAATAGGTGGCTGCCTTCCGCTTCTGTGGCAGTTGGGTAAAACCCCTAACATAACAGAGCAACCGTCCGTTCAACCGGTATAATTCCAGACTATAAAATTACATTGATTGAAATGCATCTTAAATTGTCAAAAAAAAAACAAATTTCGCGGGATCTATCCTTTTAAACCTTTCCTATCTCATGTTACTAACATGCTTCATTTGTTTGTGTATCATCCTGTGCCCGTGGGTCGCACATGGGACGAAGATTATAACCTCATCTGTATTTAACATATGTGTTTGTCTTGTGTTTGTGTCATTTTTCCGAGCTCTAGCATTCTCCACATTAAAAAGTAAGATGCATTTAATATTGTTAGATAAAAAAACTAAACGTTTTTCAAGGTATGAAAGCTATATATCATTTGAAAGCTACATATCATCTAACACAGCTTGTTTGACTCTCTTAAAAAATGAATCCTAAATGAATCCTTCTTTCTATAATAAACTGTTTATTTTGAATATGGATCTCCTAATGTTAAAAATAACCTTTCAATTTCCCAGACGTTTTCGGCCTCCCTTGTCTGTAGGGAATAAAATCTACAGATCACTTTCCTTCTGTAGTGGATAGGGTGTAATCCCCTATTAAAACAGGAACCACCTGTTTGCCGTGGGTGGCGTCTCGTATGCTGGGAGAGGGGAACCTGATGATTGAGGAAAGCCCAGGGATCTCCAGCTTTTCAACAAATCATTTTGGCCCTTATTTCAGATAGAAGAGCGGTCTGGGTTAGATCCGGCCTGGATCAATCGGCTCAGTCGTGCCAAGCTCTAGAAGCGCACAACTTGTTCTTAGCTTCTTTCTCTTTTTCATACGTATCTTTATGGTACCAACCGGGCTTATTTTTCTCATGTTCCTCTAACTTTAAGTGAGTTTCAATGGGCGGCGGCTGAAGGGTCAATTGGTGGGCTTGTATTGGGGCTTTGGCGGAAACCTCTGTGAATGGAGGCTGTGGATAGGGGGATGAACTCAACTGTTCATAAATTTTTCTATGGAAATTTAGATGAATAGGTGGGAAATCATCTAAGCATGAGGCCGAGCTGAAGACTCTGATCTTGACACCGAGTATAATAGCAATGTAGCCTTGACGTTAGAAATAGGAGATCCATTTCTGTTAAACGTCCCCTTGTAGGGCTCCATGGAGGGTGGGGCGCATAGCTATCGAACCAAAAAAATTATCACCATGGCCTCTCGAAAACGATTTCTGGCGTTCGACTCTTCGGAGGACGACATGCAACAGACTACCTTTACGTTTAAAGCAGAAGAAAATCTAATCCATGCCAAACAAATGCGAGCAAAAGCTCGCAAGACAATAAAAACGGCTTAAAGAACATCTTGGCAGCAATTAATACGTCTCCAAACTTAATTCTAGAACTCCAGCAAAGAAAATATGGGACATGATTCGAAAAATTACTGCGGAAATAAAAATAACAAGCATGTCCATATTAAATCAAATGGAAATATATGTTCAACGACTAAAGATATTTCCAATGCACTAGGGGAGAATTTTCAGAAAAACTCTTCTAGTGCAAATTATTCCGAAACCTTTCAAAACATAAAACAGGAACGAGAGAAAGAGCATCTAAATTTTATGTCACTAAATCATGAAAAATATAATGTACCATTCACAGCTTCAGAATTATTAGATGCTCTTCATAAATCTCATGATACAGCTGCTGGTCCTGATGACATTCATTATCAAATTCTTAAACATTTACCCGATAACGTTTTAAAAACTTTATTAAATATTTTAAATGATATTTGGATCACTGGAAATTTTCCAAAAGACTGGAGTAAAGCAACGATTATACCTATACCAAAACCAAATAAAGATCATACTGAAGCTACTAACTACAGACCTATTGCTTTGACAAGTTGTTTATGTAAAACAATGGAGAGAATGATTAATGATAGACTGGTTTGGTTCTTGGAATCAAACCAGCTTATAACAAAATATCAAGCTGGATTCAGAAAAAATAACTGTACAAACGATCATTTGATTCGTTTGGAATCTTTTATTCGTGATGCCTTTGTTAAAAAAGAACATGTAGTAGCTGTATTTTTTGACCTTGAAAAAGCTTACGATACTACTTGGAAACATGGCATCATGAAAGATTTACATAAATTAGGCCTTAAAGGCCGATTACCACTTTTTATTCAGAATTTTTTATCAGATCGAACATTTAATGTTCGAATAGGTAATACGTTATCGGACATATTTAAACAAGAACAAGGTGTACCACAGGGAAGCATTTTATCACCTACCTTGTTTGGCATTAAAATTAACGATATTGTTAAATGTGTGAAAGACCTTGATTGTTCACATTTTGTTGACGATTTTGGAATATTTATTAGATCGAAAAATATGGAAACCATTGAATTCAAACTACAACGATGTTTAAATAATATAGAAGATTGGGCAACAAAAAATGGTTTCAAATTTTCAAAAACAAAACCCCAATGCGTTCATTTTTGTCAAATACGTCAGCTACATTTAGATCCTCATCTCACCATATACGGTAGTCCCATTCCAGTCGTCAGTGAAGCAAAATTCCTGGGTCTTTTGTTCGATAACAAATTCTTTTATACCACACATCAAAGCTTTAAAAGCTAAATGTTTAAAAGCACTTGATATTCTTAAAGTTCTCTCCAGTTCCGACTGGGAAGGAGATCGTACTGTTCTTTTAAATCTTTATAGATCTTTAATTAGATCTAAATTGGATTATGGATCCATAGTTTATGGATCCGTAAGAAAATCTTATTTGAAATCTTTGGATATTATTCATCACCAAGGTTTACGTCTGGCTCTAGGGGCTTTTCGTACTTCCCCCATCGAAAGTTTATACGCTGAATCAAATGAACCATCACTATATATAAGAAGGGAAAAATTATCTCTTCAATATGTTGCTAAATTAGCTGCCAATCCACGAAATTCAGCCTATGATTGTGTTTTTAATCCTAAATACGAAAGATTTTACAACAATAAACCAACGGCTATTAAACCTCTTGGCCTGAGAATACAACCGTTACTTGAAGAGGCCAATATTAATATTAAAAATGTTCAGCATTTTTCTTTTCCATCAAAAGAGCCATGGACGTTAAACCCTCCAAAGATTATATTAGACCTTCATAAAAATAAAAAAAACAGAAGTCGAGTCGCATATTTTTAAAAATGAATTTTTAGAAATCAAATCAAATTATAAACATTACTTGTCAATTTATACAGATGGTTCGAAACAAGATGAGAAAGTTGCTTGTTCTGTTGTTAGTCCAAATTTTACTGACAGTATCAGATTACCTGATAATAGCTCCATTTTTACCGCCGAAGCCAAGGCAATTGATATTGCACTTTACCATATCAGAGATCAGTCTGAAAAACAGTTCATCATTTATTCAGATTCTCTTTCTGTATTAAAATCTCTTAAAGATTTACACCATAGAAACCCATTAATTCAGCAAATTCTTAAAAAATATTATTACCTTTCAGTTTCAAAAGAAATTGTATTTTGTTGGCTTCCCAGCCACGTTAATATTCGTGGAAATGAATTAGCCGATTTAGAAGCCAAATCAGCACTATCCTTAATGATAACAAATTCCAAAATTCCTCACTCCGACTTTAAATCAAACATCCATCAATACATCAACAACAAATGTCAGTCTGTTTGGGAAACAAAAACTTAAAATAAACTAAATGAAATAAAATCAAATTTTAACAGCAAATGCACATTCACTAATCTCAGCAGAAAAGAACAAACAAAAATCACCAGATGTAGACTTGGACACACTAGAATTACTCATTCTTATATTTTAAAAAATGAACAAGCTCCTTTCTGCATTCCTTGCAACGAACTTTTTACAGTCAAACATTTTCTTATCACATGTGCAGAATTTGATTATATTCGCACAAAGTATTTTAATGTAAAAACTATAAAGGAACTTTTAATGATATACCATCTAAGAAAATGCTCTACTTTCATAAAGAGATCGGACTTTTTAATAAAATATAATCAGTATTTTTAATTAAAATCATTGATACTTTATCTTTTTAAAATGAACACATCAATCCTAGATATTTTTAATTTCTCATTAAATAAAATCATCATATAATATAAAAATTATTAGACGCTATATGCTCTTTTAGGGTTGAGCGTCTATAAACAAAACATCCATCCATCCATCCATCCCAACTTTTAAAGATATTTAGTCATTTATAACAAATTTAGAATGAATTTGTGTTATTTAGCTTAAGAATGGTGGTTTTACTCAAATGAGAGTTTAAGAATATTGAGGTTGATTTTCTGAAAGTGAGTGAAAAAATTTGATCACCAGGACTTCCAGATATTGGGACCTTGATTTTGACAGTTATTGCAAGCACTGATATGCAGCAGTGAATTAAGTTTTCATGTGGCTGAGCCACATCTTACCAGACTGGTACTATTAATGTTTTAGTACAGCTGATCTGGAATGTCATGCAGTTATGTATTCTGCATTGCATGCATACAAACATTTAGCCAAATGCTGTTTAATTTGGAACACTTCTGTTGTAACTGAGGCGCTTCTAACAGGCCCACATGTTTTGTGGAAAAACAAGAATGTGGATACCCCTTTTTTTATCTGAACTTGTCTGGTTGAGCAAAGTATCACACCAGCATCTCTTAACCTTTACCACTCTATGGGCATTTTCAGACGGCAAATTGATATTTTTTCCCAGGAAACAGGAGGCAATTTGCATGAAATGTCAAATCCTGTTTTCTTGGGGGGAAAAAAATCAATGTCATCTGCTGAAAATTTTACCCAGAGTGCTGAGCGTTAAGTGAATTTCCAGTTTATAATAATACTCAACTAATCTGGCTTCATTACCTTATACATGTAATCTCTTCAATGTGAATATGACATTACTCTATAATCTGAATTTTCAGTACCTTACAATCTCTAATCTGAATTTTCATTACCTTACAGCTACCCATGAGAGAAACATTCTAACCAAAGTCCTAGAGAAGCTGGGCTGGACTACACCAGGTAATTATAAGCTAGACATTTGAATAGGTTGCAGTTCTCCCAGTTGAAGTGTCGGTGGTTAGCACTTATGATTCGGATCATGAGGTGACTTGTTCGAATCCCACTAAACATGGAATTCAGCTCAAGACTGTATGGCACTTCATTGCAGAGCCTTTCATTGTCATCCTTCCTTTGTCTCTATGACTTAAATAATTTATGTTGAAAGGGAAGTAAAACACCAAATAATGTTGAAGGGGAAGTAAAACACCAAATAATGTTGAAGGGGAAGTAAAACACCTAATGTTGAAGGGGAAATAAAACACCAAATAATGTTGAAAGGGAAGTAAAACACCAAATAATGTTGAAAGTGTTGAAGGGGAAGTAAAACACCAAATAATGTTGGTGTTGAAGGGGAAGTAAAACACCAAATAATGTTGAAAGTGTTGAAGGGGAAGTAAAACACCAAATAATGTTGAAAGAGTTGAAGGGGAAGTAAAACACCAAATAATGTTGAAAGGGAAGTAAAACACCAAATAATGTTGAAAGGGAAGTAAAACACCCAAATCTTATTCCAGTTGAAGGGGGCCAGGTTTACCTTCAGGGGAGGTAACTCAACTTTTTCTCCTCCCTTCTGAAAACAAGACTAATGGCCAAATAATAATTTGGCGTGAATGGCAAATGAAAAAAAATAACCAAAATTTTAAAAAGGGCCCTTTTTCCATGTTTGATAATTTCTTCATCTTTAATAAGGTTAATCCTTACAGTGATATAATCTGTGCAAGTTTCAAAAGAATTCGGATACAAAATATAAAAATGATGATTATCGTGTAAACGAAAGTTAACACATGGAACAGATGCACGAAAGCAGACGGACGGGAACCACGCCATGACCAAAGCTCTTCTAGCCTTTGGCCAGTAGAGCTAAAAATGAATAATTGAAAAGTACTGCATTCACTGATACATAATCTTGAAAGCTCACCATTTTGTTCACAGGCTCACACATACTTTGGAAAGAAATTTTGCCCATAAATAATGGCACAGCATATAGGAATTTGTCTCTTGAACTCATAAAAAAATTGACACTATTGTATGAAATTTGATTCCTTATCAGACCAGTACACCAACAATAACGATTTGTTACCCGTGTTACAGGGTCCAATACACCAAGGCCTGTACTGACAATCACTGATGTCCTAGATAATGAGGTGAAGGATGTTGAACACTGGAATAGGTGAGCATCAATCAAAACCTGAACCATATACTTATTAGTGAGCATTGTCAATTCATCTTCAGACAGATTTTTTTCACTTAATTTCCAATTCATTTCTATACACTTCACAAATACAGGACATCATCAAACAAACGGTTTTCATTCCTTATATATATAAGTAATCATATACTAAGAAACAATTGAAGGATATTAATAGCATTGAAGAAAATATACTCCACAAAATAATTTAAGGACCACCAGTTTTATTTCCCCTTTGATTATCACTAAAATGTGACCCTCAAGTTTTACAATTATTTCATGGACAAAACTTGGAAGTCTCAGCCCTATTTCAATCAGCTCAACATGTTTGCAACATGTTCAGCTGCAAAAGTGTCAATGGCACCAACAACGCCAGATCAAAAGATTCTAAGAACGGGAATTTCTAAAAACGATTTTTACCCAAAAATAAATGTTTTTCACAATACCGTAAAAATTCTTTGATTTAATGTAAACAATACTGTCAGTCATGCAAACTCAACCTTCATTCGAGTAAGACACACGGATATGGCCAGAAAGAGACCAACCCTTTGAGAGGCTAAAAATGCCTCGAAAGTTCCCCATAGACATACCTGTAGAGGGTACCTCTAGCAAAATATGCGTTTCTTGATAACAAATAAGGCTTTCTCTAGGAGTTCTTCACAGTTGGAAGCACAGACATAACTTTTGACGCGAAAATGCCAATTTTTAATTTTTTGGTAAAAAGTAGTGTTTTTTGCAAATTTTAAAATGAACATTTTTATATCAAATTTTTTTTGTTGGAAACACTCCTTTAGGACTTCTTTTTAAAGAAACATTCAACGATATTTTGATATCTTCTGTGGTTTTGCCCATACACCCGGCCAAAGTTTGTATATATTGAAATTTGCACTATTTGGCCCTTAAATTATTTTGAGTATATATATATATATATACCAATGAAAAGGATGATTTGATTTAATTAATCCTTGTCCTGCTGAATAAATTATTTCTAGTTTTCAGAACAGTTACTTGATCCAGATTGTTAATATAAATTCAGACTTAATGGCATTCTTCAGAAGCCATCTGATCTGGATCTGCAGTTTGCAAAGGCAGGACATATCATATCCGGGTTCATTAGTACCAGGGTTAATAGAACTGGGTTTACACTCAGAAATTCATTTAAGGGGACATAATGTCTCTTAATCGACCCATATTTTAGGGGACATTTGGGGTAATTTTAGGGGTTAAATTTGAATTTTACAAAAAATGTTGCAAATTTCAAGGGACATCAATGTCTCTGTAAGATGAAGCTTTAGGGGACATCAGTCAAAAAGGGGTCAAGTCTTGGGTTTTTAGGGACAAAGAAAATCCTGTATAATGTTTAATTTCACACTTCATTGGTTACACTAATGTATAAATTTACACTACATTGGTTACACTAATTTATAAATTTTCACTACATTGATTGCACTAGTTACACTATATCTTTAAATTTGCACTTCACTGGTTACACTGTTTAAACTCACACTTCAATGGTTACACTAATGTTTAAATTCACACCCATTTGTCATCCAGTCAGATTACTTAACCCAGAATGTCGATATAAATGCACATACTGAATGAAAAATGGCCTCAGTGGCTCAGTTGGATGCGCCGTCTGACTGGAGACCAGGAGGTTGCGGGTTCAACCCCCGCCGAGGTCGGCAACATTCTTTCGTGGAGATCTTGAAATATTTTTTACGGTCATTCTCTCCCTTCCGCTGATTCAAAAAGGGCAGTTGTCAGTTTCTGGCGAAAGAATGTGCACAATACTGGTTAACCACTTAGAGGACTAAGCCTGCCCAGTAAACGTGTGGTTAGGTAAACTGACCGCGCTTGACATGACCCCACTGGGTTGACTGGGCCGTAAAACCTCAACACAAACAAACTGAATGAAAAGTGTAGATCCAGGTCAGTTGGCTTCTGAAGCCAACTGATCTGGATCTTTAGTTTCAAAAGCAGGTCATATCCAGGTTCAGCAGGACAATGGTTAAAATTGATTTGAAACAAAATCAATTCTTTTCATGGTTGCATGCCAAAAGCCTTGTTTCACTATTTGAAGGTCTGTTACAATATGGACTCCATGGTTTTGCTCCTTGAAACAGATTGGCTTCAGATCATCCAGGCTTCAGATCATCCAGGTCAGTCGGCCTCGGTGGCTCAGGTGGATGCGCCGTCCGACTGAGACCAGGAGGTCACGGGTTCAACCCCCACCGAGGTCGGCAACATTCTTTCGTGGAGATTGATCATGAAATATTTTCTACGGTCATCATCTCCCTTCCGCTGATTCAAGAAGGGCAGTTGTCAGTTTCTGGCGAAAGAATGTGCACAATACTGGTTAACTGCTTAGAGGACTAAGTCTGTCCAGTAAACGTGTGGCTAGGTAAACTGACCGCACTCGACATGACCCCATTGGGTTGACTGGGCCGTAAAACCTCACCACAAACAAACCATCCAGGTCAGTATGTAGACTTGGTCTTCTGTGTACACTTTTTGCAGAATTCATTAATTACGACCATTTTATGTACTAACATTTTATGAACGTAATTGTTGATCTATGGTAAAATTTGTAGCTCCCTTATAGCAATATTAACCTTTGTCCTGCTGAACCCGGATATGTCCTACCTTTGCAAACAGTGTAGATCCAGATCAGTTGGCTTCTGAATAAGCCAACTGATCTGGATCTGCACTGTTTGCCATTCAGTATTTAAATTTGTATCAACAACATGAATCAAGTAATCTGATTGGCTGAAAACAAGTAGGCATGGCATCTTAATTTATTCAGCAGGACAAGGGTTAACATACCGCTACTGGTGTGTTGGATACTGTTCTGAATCAGTGTTACAGGACATGGTTCAATGACCATGTGCAACTTAGTGGGAGACATTGGATCACATTATTTCAGATCCACTAGCAAAGAAATCTGTGATACTTGCGCTGTCATCTGCCTCATTTCAAGCATATACTGCATGTTATCCAGATGCAGCTTAAGTCAAAGTTTAAGCTCAAAACAAGAGTTTGCAGTTTTCTGGTATTCAGAGCAAAAATGCTATGAACACTGCACCCATCCTTGAAAAGTTTCTTCTAAAAATTTCCCCATTTAGTCTCCTGGTGAAAAAAGGCAGACATAAGCCCCATGATTTTCTTTCATTCTGGGTCATGACTTTTGCATTTTATCAAACAAAACGGCAATTAAACTGGTTTAATAGATGACACCAATTGTGAAAATTGTGATAATACTGCTTTTAAGGAGCTGAGAATTTTACCATAGTTTATCACTCATGTAATGAAACGGGCAATAGCACAATAGATGTACCAAACCATTTTGCAGATGTTTAAACAGAAGACTACCCTACTCACTACTTTATTTTTCACACCTAATCCTTTACAAAAAGCAGAATAGTAGGCAAAATATTGAAAAAAAAAAAATCTAACTGACCTTTGAATGTTGATACCACAAGTATATCGTGCATGTAAGAAATAAATGCGTCTTTGTAGTAGATGGCCTGGACATTTTGGGTTACTGTACTGTAACCAGCGAAACTTGAATTTAACATAAAATTCACTATCACATCTACTGTACTTTTAGATACATACATTCTGAAACTGGTATTTTATTTGACCTGGTGTAAGATTTATATCTTTCAATTGTTTTTCTAAGTATATTAGAGCATGTTACTATCCTCAACAATACAATTTTCCTTTGCCATTTATATCTATTTCAGCTGGCTCGCTAAACTGACTCCTGACTACTTTTTAAATATGGATGTTGATGCCTTCAAAGAAATGATCACTCTCTGGCTAGAGGATAAATATGCCAGGATGGAAAGATATAGCAGCTACGGGCCTGAAGAACCAATCCACAAATAATTTTGTTATACTTTGTATCCGTTAAGAAATAAAATAAATCTGGAGATGGAACATAGTTAAGCTTCTTTCATTAACATGGCAATTCTTTTGAAACCCCCTTGACCATCAGAGTAACCGATTTAATAAAGATTTAAGAATTTGGATCTGAGCTCGTGCATTTCATTAAGTCTATATAACTTAGTCCGAACTTTCTCCATAATATAGTGAACATGGTATGTAGTTTACATCACATGGGGATTTCAACCAGCATTTTTACCTCACCTGAGCACAATGCTGATTGAGCTATTCTAATAGGCCAGTACTCCGGCGTCTGTCATCTATCCATTGTCCGTCAACAATTCAAATCTCCTAAACCACTGGGCCAGTTTGGACCAAACTTCACAGGAATGATGCTTGGGAGGTACTAACAAAGCTGTTTAAAGAATTGGAATATAAGCAGAACTCTGGTTGCCATGGTTGCTGGCAACCAAGTGGCAAAATATCTTGTCTAAAACGAGCAGGCCTAGGGCTTCCAAATTTAGTATGTAGGTTCATCTTTTGGGCCACTACCTGGCGACCAATAAAGGATTTAACTCTTAATGCGCCAATCACAACTGCAGCAGAAAACTATTTTTACTTTATTTTTTTTTTTTTTTTCAGGGGAAGTCTTGACAGTTCATGTGAATCATCTGCCAAGCAGATGAGACGCATGAAATGTCAGGACTTATTTTCTCTGAAAAATAAATAGTACTAAATAAAACATGTTGTCTGCTACAAATTTTGCTTGGCGTTTTAAGGTTTAAAGTTTATACTGTAGCTGTCGATCAGTTTTGATCTAGCACAATACCTGTAATTGCCCTCGTGTCACTGAGTGAAACCTGAGCAAAACAAAGAATGCCGAAAAGCGCTTTATGGTAGGTTGTAAACACTTTTAACCCATAAAGTGCCGAGCAAAATTTGTAGTAAACAATCTTTTTTCTATTTTCAGAGAAAACAAGTCTTGACATGAGAATCGTTATCTGCTTGGCAGACAATTCACATGACATGTCGACTTTCTGACAACAACAACAAAAAAAAAACAGCGGTCGTCTGCTGCAGTTTTGATTGGCGGTTTAAGGGTTAACAGATACATAGATGAGCCCTAATTTGTCATCTGCTGGAAAAAATGACCAGAGTGTAAAGCATAACTTTATTAAATATCCAATCCAGCACTTACCTTCTGTACAGGTAATAGCATCGGCGCTAATTATAAAGTGCTATACACTGATTGCCGGCTTTTCAGTACATTCTGGTCTCCCACTCTTCTCTGTGGGTCTTTCAGTTTCAGCAGACAGAAAGCCTGAATTTCTTTTCACTGAAGAATTGGGATTCTTGGGTGTAAAAGAACCGACTACCTTTCTTCATTAAATAAGTTTATTCATGTGTAACAATTCGTGTGTAACAATTCTTTTCATCGGTTTGCACAGGGAACTTTGATAGTAATAAAAGTGGGTGGAGTGTGAGGACCTAGTTTAAGTCTGACCACTATAACGTGATCTTTATAACAGTCAGCTGCCTTGGACCCCACTGGCAGTGTTTAACGTTGCATTGTTTTGAAAATCTTAAAATCTTGTCGGAAGCCATTAGGCCTAAGGCTGCCAAATTTGGTTTGCAGCTTTATCAAGTAAATCTCTACCAAGATTATTCAAATTATAGCCCTGGGGTAAAAAATGACCCAGATATCTTGGTATCGGCTGATCCTGTGATATAGTGCAATGATGGCAATCTTGGCTGTCATATCAGACTGCCTTAGCAATTCTGAATCTAGTGTTTGAAGTTTAAGATGATCGCCATGGTGGCGGCTGATCATGATGTTGCATTGTGCCATCCTCGCTATCAGATCAGATTGCCTTTAGCAATTCAGAATCTGATGTGTATGAAGTTTCAAGATGGTCGCCATGGTGGCCATCTAGAATATCGGAATTGAATGATTTTTAGCCATTCTGAATCTACCTTGTCACTTCGGTGCCTCACATCAAGTTGCGGCTCAATCTGACTTGCAGTTTGGGAGATGTGGTTTGAAGAATTTCAAGATCCACCATACGAAATTTTTGCCACCGAACAGAACAAAAACACCCCAAAACCTACCATCCAAGTTTCAACTCGATCCCACTTACAGTTTGGCAGATGTTTGAAGGATTTTGACATGACCGCCATGGCACCTGTCTTGGATATCGGACCTGAAAGATTTTAGCAATTCTGAATCTCAATGTCGCCCCAATGCCTCCCAATTTTCAGCTCAATTCAATTTGTGGTTCTGGAGCAGATGTGGTTAAAAGATTTAAGATGGCCACCAGATATCAGAACAGAATAACTAATAATTCTAAATCTCCATGCTGCCCAATGCCTTCCAAGTTTCGGCTTAATCTGACTTTCCGTTTGGGAGTAATAGTTGAAGCCATCTTGAATATCGTAACAAAATGGTTTTAGCTATTCTGAATTTCCATGTTGCCCAACATACTGCAGCTTGAGTAGCTTAGATACCATGGCCTAGATGGATTGCCCAACACCTGGGGTAGAGATATCTTGGCAGCTTTGAACCCCCACCAAAGAAAACCATACATACTGTTCAATTCGGAAATTTACAGCCCACTTAACACTTAAGGTCATATGGAGCTCTGTCAGTTCAAGTGGTTAAGTTACATTTTGTGCACATTTGCAATTGTAACCGACAACCTCTCTTGAATTGGGGAATGGGGAGAATAACAGCAGAAATTATCCTTATGTCTTCACAAAAGTTGTGGCCGAGCTTGGATCCGAACCTGTCATCCCTGGATATGCAGTCCTGTGTGCACAATCATTAGAACTGTATATAGTATCTGCTTTTACATATCGTTAGCTGCTTGAGAAGGGGTTAGAGTTGGGAACAAGATAATGTTGCCTGGGCAGCCTGCCTCCCCACTACACCCCTCAAAATAAAATGGGCAAACTATTTTTGACCACTTTTTATAGACATTACCATTGAACAAGTCATTAGAAGCGCCCTGTCTGTTCTAATCTTCCTCTGGTTGGGAAGTGTAGGGGACAGGATACAATGGCACGGGAGGTCGGCAACATTCTTTCGTGGAGATTGATCATGAAATATTTTCTACGGTCATTCTCTCCCTTCCGCTGATTCAAGAAGGGCAGTTGTCAGTTTCTGGCGAAAGAATGTGCACAATACTGGTTAACCTCTTAGAGGACTAAGCCTGCCCAGTAAACGTGTGGTTAGGTAAACTGACCGCGCTCGACATGACCCCATTGGGTTGACTGGGCCGTAAAACCTCAACACAAACAAACAATGGCACGGGCAGCTTAGCCCCAGGGATGAAGATACCATGGTCAGGGTAGCTTGCCTCCCACATCTTAGAAAATTATGCAAGGCTCAGCTCAAGAAATTTTATCCTACCTCCTGGCCTGGGAATTTCTCTAAAAAAGTGATTAAATATCTTTTTTGTGTTTACAAGGTTTTCTGTTTACATTAGGCTTTCAAGGGTGTGGGTGGGGCAAACCCAGATCACTGTCCTGCCACTACCTCTACTCATAGAGAAAGGAAGGTGCAAGCAGATACTATTATTAAAGTACTAATGACTGTGTGATAGGAATTTCTCTTCAAAGTGTTAAATTGAGGTTTTAGGTCTTCTGGTTTGTGGAAAGCTGTCCAGACTGTGGTATCTTCACTCCAAAGGGGCAAGCTGCTCAGGCCATGGTAAACTGGGTAGATATTTTGACTGTTCTACGACTGTTCAATCAGAAATCCTAAGAAATAAGCTGTATTTTGAGTAGATTGTCGGGTTATCCGGGGTAGGGACATGCTACCCACATCATGGCATCTTGCAACCCCACCCCTACCGCCGATCCAGCAAGATATGTATTTGCAGATAAAACAAATTTTCCAGCTTTATTGTAAGGATTTTTATTTAATGATAAAATATCTTTTTGAACTGTTTGCAAGATTTTCTGGTGTGTGTATACGTGGCAGGGTGGGGTGCAGAGGGGAGGCAAGCTGGTCAGACCAGGTTATCTTTCATCCCCATCCATTTCCATCCAGAGAGTTCTAATGATTGTACATTAGGAATTACTCTTACGTGATTAAATACTATTTTGAACTGGTTAAATGCTATGGTGGAAGCAAGCTGCTCAGGCCAACATATCTTCACCTTCAGGCGGGGTAGGGAGGAGCTGCCCAGCTAATGGTATCATTCCCTCCCAGAGAAAGATAGTAAGGATAGATATTATGACAATGCTAATTACTGTTCAGTGGGAAATTCTATTAAGTGGAAAAAAAATTTAATGGAGTTTACCAATTTTCTACGGTTGGAGGCAAACTGCCCAGATCACAGTATCTTACCTTCAACATTCCCATCCAACAAAAGAAAGGATGTTTATTTAGTTACATTGGGGGTGGTCGGGTGGTGCGAAGGTGCTGTGTATCTTACATCACCGGGGTGTCCAGCTGATATTGGCTTACAGTTGGGCAAGGCCTGCTATCCTTGTAGTGGGTAAGGGTAGAGGGGGAATGTTTTTATTTCTTCTGTTTCTTCACTTTCATTCCTGCTCCTCTTTCTTCCCTGTCCCTCTCTTTTATCTCTTCTACTGTCTCTTCTATCTCTTTTCTCCCTTTCTCTGGGAGACGACACAAAATGACCCTCAAGGGTTGACGTGTCGTTAAACCCCAACACAATCAATCAAAATTATTTAGTTACATCATGAAAACATGCCTATATAGTTTTGACCCCCTTAAACCCCACTTTTATACAGTAAAACTGGGGTTTACAGGGGTATACATTATTTTTCTTATTTCTGCTAAAAAACATAGATTGTGGGTACTCGTTAGAACCGCCTCAGCGAGGTGGTTCTAAGGAATACCAACAATCTGTTTTGAACAGAAATATGAAAAATATCCGTTTTTTTATCTGAGAAATTTCATTTTTTGGAGGTGAAATTTTCTATATATTTGAATAGGCGTGTTTTCGTAATGTAAAAATTCAGTTTGAACAGTGTTTGCTATTAAATATTTCTCTAACTGAAATTACTTGGGTGGGAATGGCAAGCTGCCTGGGCCTTGATCATCAGTATCTTTAACCCATGAGGGGGCAAGCTGCCCTTTTCCTTCTCACCTAGACAAGGTACAACTGACTGTACAATGGCAAAAATCCTATAAAGTGATATTTAAATGGAGTTTGCCAGGTTGTCTGGAGGGGTGTGTGTGGGGTGGGGTGCGCAAGCTGCCCAGGCCATGGTACTTTGCCCAACTCTCGCTTTCATCCAGCATATGATTTTTCCCAGGTTTTGATTGCAAGGATTTTAAATTGATAAAATAATAAAATATCTTTTTGAACTGTTTGCAAAGTTCTTGGGTGGGGGAGAAGGGGGCAGGGCACAAGCTTCCAAGTCCATGCTATCTTACCCTCCACCACTTCCTATTCAGAGATAGATAAAAACAGACTTTAGTTCTAATGACCCTGCAACAGAATTTTTCTTTGAAAAGATTTCTTTTTAATTGATCGAGTTTGTCAGGTTTTCCAGATGGGGGCAAGCTGCCTAGGCCATAATATATTCACTTCAAGCTGGTGTGGGGAAGGAGTGGGGCAGAATGCATGTTACCCAGCTACCAAAGAAGAGTAGATAGTATGACTATTCTTATGACTTTTCAATGGGAAATTGCGAGTAGTAGTTTTTACTAGCCCACAAATAGGTCATACCAGACTCACACATTCTGATCTACTCAAATGAGATCAGCCAATTTGCATAAGCTGTAATGAGCCATTTACAGTGAAGCACTTTTTGATTGACTGCACTGAATTCTCTCACGTGCGACGTAAATTTTTCCAAACAAATTACTTCAAATATTTATCTCAAGATGTACCACCTGATAACACGCTAATGTTTTTACAGCGCAGTAATCTTTTTATCAAAATATAACTACTTTAATTTTTAGTTTCGTTCTAGTTTTACATTTTCTTGCATGCATAACTTACCATTATAGCTGTTTAATTATAAAACCAAGCTGACATACCATTTTGATGCAAATGACCCTCAGGGGTGGACGCATCGTTAAACCTGAAATCATCAACATCATTATCAATTGGAAATTCTATTAAAAGAAGTACTTTTTTTGAATGGAGTTTGCCAGGATTTCTGGGTTAGGGGTAAGTTTCTAGGCCAAGGCATCTGGTCTCGGCTCCGTCACATCAAACAAGATATCCATATTTTCAGATAAAATTTTTCCAATGTTTTGATTGGAAGAATTTTTATTTATAAGTTATATCTTTTTAAACCTAGTCCTGCTGAACCCGGATACACCCTGCCTTTGTAAGCACTGTAGATCCAGATCAGTTCTGATGAAGCCAACTGATCTGAATCTGCACTGTTTGGCATTCAGTATGTGAATTTAAATAGTAATCTGGATTAAGTAATCTGATTGGCTGACAGTTAGAAATGGGTGATCAAGTAATCTGATTTGCTGAAAATTAGCAGTGGGCATGGCATCTTAATTTATTCAGCATGACCTGGTTTAACCCTTGTCCTGCTGAACCCAGATATGCCCTACCTTTGCAAACAGTGTAGATACAGATCAGTTGGCCTCTGAAGAAGGCAACTGATCTGGATCTGCACTGTTTGGCATTATGTATGTGAATTTATAGCAAAAATCTGGTTCTAGTAATCTGATTGGCTGAAAATTAGAAGTGGGTGTGGCATCTTAATTTATTCAGCATGACATGGTTTAAACTGTGTTTGGATGGTTTTCTGGGGTGGGGTATGTATAGGCACAGTAATAGTCTATGTACAAGAACAAGAAAAAGCTTGTGTTCAGCCTTGGTATTATGTCCCTTTGATTATTCTTGTTCTTCATGGTATGCTTGTCTCACTAAAGTTTTAAAGAAAAAATTGCAAAAATTGCTCAAAATAGTCATTTATCAATTCTCTTGGACCCAGCGTAAGCGTAACCAGATATTCTTATAGAATTGAACTTGCTTAATGTTGAAACTGGGGTAAAACAAACTGCCCAAACCATGGTATCTTTCCTCCAATAGTTCTGTCCAATAAACAATATGTATTTGCAGATAAAATGCATTTTTCAATGTTTCTATTGAAAGGATTTTCAATTAACTTTTACCACTCTCTAGGCAAACCCAGCAGATAACAAATTGATATTTTTCTTATTTTTCCCAGAAAATAAGCTTTGACATTTCATACAAATTGTCAACAGTGCTTTCGACATCTTTCAGAAAGTCGTTTTTTGCTTGACACTTTACACAAAAGAAGTAAATTTGCAAACTTTTGTCATGATTTAATGCAAAACCATTTGTCGTAGCTACCTACGTACAAAAAGTTCAATTCTAGTCATTGGTTTTTAAAAAATCAAATATTTTCACTTTTTCCCATAGTAAAAATGAAGCCAAATGATGCAGAAATTTGCAGGGTAGGTAATTTGAATTTTGTTTAATTTTTCTGAAATTTTCACAATATTGTTGTAAAACATTACTAATTCAAATTCAGCAAAGAAGAGTAAAAAATGTTTTCTTAGACAAAAATTCCAAAAAATCACTTTACTATAGAAATTGCATAGGTCAGACCAACTTTTAGCCATAACTTTAATTTTTGTGTAAATATTTGAGAACAAAACACAGAAACATAAAAGACAAATGGCTTCTGTTAAGATATGGTCAACCAGAACAAAATATTTTCATTTAAAATAAAACGCCAAGCAAAAATCGGCTTTCCTAGGGATGTCGAAAGGACAGTAGTTTTCATGTCAAATCCTATTTTCTGGGAAAAATAAGAAAACTAATTTAAAACGTTTTCTGCTGAATTTTTTACCCAGCATGCTATGCTTGAAATGATAGAGTATCTTTTTGAACTGTGTGTGCAAGGTTTTCTGGGGTTGGGGCAAGTTGCCCAAGTCACTGTATCTTACCCCCATCCTCCTCTTATACAAAGGAAACAGGTGAAAGTAGGTATTACAGTCTCTTAAGGTAAAGCCAAAAAGTAGTTGCTTAAGATAGGTGCTTTCTTAATACAGGTTAATTTCCACATATTTTCCTTTGATGGGATCTGAACCCTTTAAATACAGGCGATTTCATAATACAGGTAGCCTTTAACCCTTGTCCTGCTGAGCCTGAATATGCACTGCATTTGCAAACAGTGTAGATCCAGATCAGTTGGGTTCTGAAGAAGCCAACTGATCTGAATCTGCACTGTTTGCCATTTAGTATCTGAATTTATATCAACAATTGGGATCAAGGAATCTGACTAGCTGAGAATTATAAGTGGGCGTGCCATCTTAATTTATTCAGCATGACAAGGCTTAAGACCGGTTTGACTGTACTATATTTAGAGTAATAGGAAATTATTAAATATTTATCTTTTTTTAACTGAGTGCTAGGTTTTCTGGGGTGGAGGCAGGCTAGCTGCCCAGATCAGGTTATCATTACCATCCAAGGGCAAGATATCTAAGATGGATGTCAAGGTACCCCAAGGACGGAGAGGATACAAGCTGCAAAGCAAAGCTATGTAAACTGTTATACCAGAACAGGCAGTGTAGCTATCTGTTTTGTTTGTGTTGAGGTTTTACGGCCCAGTCAACCCAATAGGGTCATGTCGAGCGCGGTCAGTTTACCTAACCACAGATTTACTGGGCAGGCTTAGTCCTCTAAGCGGTTAACCAGTATTGTGCACATTCTTTCGCCAGAAAATAGCTATCTGGTACATAAGCTTGGTGGATTGAGTACATATTCAGGAACTGCAACTCAAATATTCAGTCTTTTGCCTCATTCTTCATTACAGTGTGTCCCGTGCTGGTCCCGGGCTTAGAATAGGCCAGACGTACCCTCTGCGTGACGTACGAGCCGGCTAAAAGAGGCCGCCCGTGACCACCCGGGCCCTCGAAATAGGTGGCTGCCTTCCGCTTCTGTGGCAGTTGGGTAAAACCCCTAACATAACAGAGCAACCGTCCGTTCAACCGGTATAATTCCAGAATATAAAATTCATTTATTGAAATGCATCTTAAATTGGAAAAAAACAAATTTCGCGAGATCTATCCTTTTAAACCTTTCCTATCTCATGTTACTAACATGCTTCATTTGTTTGTGTATCATTCTGTGCCCGTGGGTCGCACATGGGACGAAGATTATAACCTCATCTGTATTTAACATATGTGTTTGTCTTGTGTTTGTGTCATTTTTCCGAACTCTAGCATTCTCCACATTAAAAAAATAAGATGCATTTAATATTGTTAGATAAAAAACTAAACGTTTTTCAAGGTATGAAAGCTACATATCATTTGAAAGCTACATATCATCTAACACATCTTGTTTGTTTGACTCTCTTTAAAAATGAATCCAAAACAAATCCTTCTTTCTTTAATAAACTGTTTATTTTAAATATGGATCTCCTAATTTATATTAAAAATAACCTTTCAATTTCCCAGACGTTTTCGGCCTCCCTTGTCTGTAGGGAATAAAATTTACAGATCACTTTCCTTCTGTAGTGGATGGGGTGTAATCCCCTATTAAAACAGGAACCACCTGTTTGCCGTGGGTGGCGTCTCGTATGCTGGGAGAGGGGAACCTGATGATTGAGGAAAGCCCAGGGATCTCCAGCTTTTCAACACATCATTTTGGCCCTTATTTCAGATAGAAGAGCGGTCTGGGTTAGATCCGACCTGGATCAATCGGCTCAGTCGTGCCAAGCTCTAGAAGCGCACAACTTGTTCTTAGCTTCTTTCTCTCTTTCATACGTATCTTTATGGTACCAAACCGGGCTTATTTTTCTCATGTTCCTCTAACTTTAAGTGAGTTTCAATGGGCGGCGGCTGAAGGGTCAATTGGTGGGCTTGTATTGGGGCTTTGGCGGAAACCTCTGTGAGTGGAGGCTGTGGATAGGGGGATGAACTCAACTGTTCATAAATTTTTCTATGGAAATTTAGATGAATAGGTGGGAAATCATCTAAGCATGAGGCCGAGCTGAAGACTCTGATCTTGACACCGAGTATAATAGCAATGTAGCCTTGACGTTAGAAATAGGAGATCCATTTCTGTTAAACGTCCCCTTGTAGGGCTCCATGGAGGGTGGGGCGCATAGCTATCGAATCAAAAATTTCATCACCATGGCATCTCGAAAACGATTTCTGGCGTTCGACTCTTCGGAGGACGACACGCAACCGACTACTTTTACTTTCAAAGCAAATGAGAACTTCGCTAAATTTTTAGTGATTTCGAGTAAAGAGGACAAACCTATTACTTCACTGTCACCTTTCATTATAGAAAAGCAAATAGAATCAATTATAGGCACTCCAAAAAATGTAAAAAAATTAAAAAATGGAACTCTTTTGGTCGAAACAAACAGAAAATCTCAAACTGATAATCTCTTGAAAATTACAAAATTCTTTAACATTAATGTCTCTGTCACGGAACATAAAACTCTAAACAGTTGCAAAGGTATTATCCGTGACAGAATGCTAAAACATGAAACTGAAGAAAATATCACAGAATATCTTAACACACAAGGAGTAACAGCTTGCAAACGTTTTAAAATTAAAAAAGATGGAAACTTTATAGAAACAAATACACTTTTACTAACTTTCAACACCACAACTTTACCGAAATCACTAAAAATCTTTTACCGAATTATACCGGTTGAAGTCTACATACCAAATCCTCTGCGGTGTTTCAACTGTCAGAGGTTTGGACATCATGAAAACGGCTGTCCGGAAGCACCTGGATCAGTATGTGAAAAATGTGGTATGGGTGAATTTGATCACCCTACAAATGCTTGTAAAAATGAAGCCAAGTGTGTGAACTGTCACAAAAACCATCAATCAAAATCAAATCAGTGTGAAATTTGGAAAAAAGAGAAAGAAATCATGAAAATTAAAGTTACACAAAAAATCACTTATTTGGAAGCCAAAAAAATTCAAGAAAATCAACCTGAAATCACCTTTGCAAAAGTTGTTCAATCCCTAAACACTAAACCTGAAACCAAAGAAAGTTCTACCCAGTTTAACGAAAAAGATTCTGTCATCAAAGCAAATTCAAAAGTTATTACTCCTACTGTAAAACCTAAACCTAAACCCACATCTACTCATCAGTCTAGACCACCAACAAAATCTCAAAACAGTTCACAAACACAGCCGACTAAAACAAGTGGATCACAACAGAGATCCAGGTCCAGGACAGCTGACCAGAAAGAAAAAAATGGAAAAGAAAAAGATAAAGATAAAGCACCAAATCCATATAGTAAAGGGGCGTCGGCCGATCCGATCAAGTTGGTCAATCGGTTCGATTCCCTTGAGAACATGGAGTTAGAGACTGACTCCTCCATGTTCTTGCAGTCTCAGAGAAAACAAAAGGATTAAGTTCCTTATTTTCAAATCATCTCTCCATTCATCATGGATAAAAAATCAATAATTCAGTGGAACTGTCGAGGACTAAAAGCAAATTATAATGAAATTTTAATTTTAACAACACTACTTTCTCCGACTGTCTTTTGTCTCCAGGAAACCTTTTTAAAGAATACAGATATTAATTTTAAAAATTATAGTTTATATAATCATATCGCAACTGAAAATCAGAAAGCCTCAGGAGGCTCATCTATCCTTGTAAAATCAAATGTTCCTCATAGACAGATAGATATAAATAGTAATTTACAAGCTGTTGCTGTAAATGTCACTCTGTCTAAATCCATAACAATTTGTTCTCTATATCTCCCTCCACACTGTAAATTTTCTAAACACGATTTAGAAAATCTTATAAACCAGTTACCTCGTCCTTATTTATTATTAGGTGACTTTAATAGTCACAGCAAACTATGGGGTTGTCTGGATACAAATGACAAAGGAGAAATAATAGAAAATTTTATTGCAGAAAATGATCTATGTTTATTTAACGATAAACAACCAACTTATCTTCATTCTCCTACAAGAAATTATTTTGCTTTAGATTTGTCTATATGCTCTCCAAATATTTACTTAGATTTTGATTGGTCAGTTTTAGATGACCTTCATGGGAGCGATCATTTTCCAATTAAAATTGAAGAAATTACATCGACAAATGAAGACCATCATTCCCGATGGAATTTGAATAAAGCAAACTGGGAGAATTTTATAGAACTATGTAATGAAAAATTAAATCCTGAAATGTTTAAAACAGCAGATGATATACAAGGTTTTACTGATACATTAATTCATGTAGCCGAAAAATGTATTCCAAAGTCCTCGACACGTTCAAAAAGAAATAGACCTTGGTTTAATAAAGATGTTAAAAATTCAATAAATAAAAGAAAATCTGCCTTACGAAAGTTCAATAGGCAGCCAACAAAAGAAAATCTAATCCATGCCAAACAAATGCGAGCTAAAGCTCGCAAGACAATAAAAACGGCTAAAAGAACATCTTGGCAGCAATACGTCTCCAAACTTAATTCTAGAACTCCAGCAAAGAAAATATGGGACATGATTCGAAAAATTACTGGCAAAAATAAAAATAACAAACATGTCCATATTAAATCAAATGGAAATATATGCTCAACGACTAAAGATATTTCCAATGCACTAGGAGAGAATTTTCAGAAAAACTCTTCTAGTGCAAACTATTCCGAAACCTTTCAAAACATAAAACAGGAACGAGAGAAAGAGCATCTAAATTTTACGTCACTAAATCATGAAAAATATAATGTACCATTCACAGCTTCAGAATTATTAGATGCTCTTCATAAATCTCACGATACAGCTGCTGGTCCTGATGACATTCATTATCAAATTCTTAAACATTTACCCGATAACGCTTTAAAAACTTTATTAAATATTTTAAATGATATTTGGATCACTGGAAAATTTCCAAAAGACTGGAGTAAAGCAACGATTATACCTATACCAAAACCAAATAAAGATCATACTGAAGCTACTAACTACAGACCTATTGCTTTGACAAGTTGTTTATGTAAAACAATGGAGAGAATGATTAATGATAGACTGGTTTGGTTCTTGGAATCAAACCAGCTAATAACAAAATATCAAGCTGGATTCAGAAAAAATAACTGTACAAACGATCATTTGATTCGTTTGGAATCCTTTATTCGTGATGCCTTTATTAAAAAAGAACATGTCGTAGCTGTATTTTTTGATCTTGAAAAAGCTTACGATACTACATGGAAACATGGCATCATGAAAGATTTACATAAATTAGGCCTTAAAGGCCGATTACCACTTTTTATTCAAAATTTTTTATCAGATCGAACATTTAATGTTCGAATAGGTAATACGTTATCGGACATATTTAAACAAGAACAAGGTGTACCACAGGGAAGCATTTTATCACCTACCTTGTTTGGCATTAAAATTAACGATATTGTTAAATGTGTGAAAGACCTTGATTGTTCACTTTTTGTTGACGATTTTGGAATATTTATTAGATCGAAAAATATGGAAACCATTGAATTCAAACTACAACGATGTTTAAACAATATAGAAGATTGGGCAACAGAAAATGGTTTCAAATTTTCAAAAACAAAAACTCAATGCGTTCATTTTTGTCAGATACGTCAGCTACATTTAGATCCTCATCTCACCATATACGGTAGTCCAATTCCAGTCGTCAGTGAAGCAAAATTCCTGGGTCTTTTGTTCGATAACAAATTATCTTTTATACCACACATCAAAGCTTTAAAAGCTAAATGTTTAAAAGCTCTTGATATTCTTAAAGTTCTCTCCAGTTCCGACTGGGGAGGAGATCGTACTGTCCTTTTAAATCTCTATAGATCTTTAATTAGATCTAAATTGGATTATGGATCCATAGTTTATGGATCCGCAAGAAAATCTTATTTGAAATCTTTGGATACTATTCATCACCAAGGTTTACGTCTGGCTCTAGGGGCTTTTCGTACTTCCCCCGTCGAAAGTTTATACGCTGAATCAAATGAACCATCATTGTATATAAGAAGAGAGAAATTGTCTCTTCAATATGTTACTAAATTAGCCGCCAATCCACGTAATTCAGCTCATGATTGTGTTTTTAACCCTAAATATGAAAGATTTTACAATAATAAACCAACAGCTATTAAACCCCTTGGCCTGAGAATACAACCGTTACTTGAAGAGGCCAATATCAATATTAAAAATGTTCAGCATTTTTCTTTTCCATCAAAAGAGCCATGGACGTTAAACCCTCCAAAGATTATTTTAGACCTTCATAAAAATAAAAAAACAGAAGTCGAGTCGCATATTTTTAAGAATGAATTTTTAGAAATCAAATCAAATTATAAACATTACCTGTCAATTTATACAGATGGTTCGAAACAAGATGAGAAAGTTGCTTGTTCTGTTATTAGTCCAAATTTTACTGACAGTATCAGATTACCTGATAATAGCTCCATTTTTACCGCCGAAGCCAAGGCAATTGATATTGCACTTTACCATATCAGAGATCAGTCTGAAAAACAGTTTATCATTTATTCAGATTCTCTTTCTGTATTAAAATCTCTTAAAGATTTACACCATAGAAACCCATTAATTCAGCAAATTCTTAAAAAATATTATTATCTTTCCGCTTCAAAAGAAATTGTATTTTGTTGGCTTCCCAGCCACGTTAATATTCGTGGAAATGAATTAGCAGATTCAGAAGCCAAATCTGCATTATCCTTAGTAATAACCAATTTCAAAATTCCTCACTCCGACTTTAAATCAAACGTCTGTCAATACATCAACAACAAATGTCAGTCTGTTTGGGAAACACAAACTTATAATAAATTAAATGAAATCAAACCAAATTTTAACAGCAAATGCACATTCTCTAATCTCAGCAGAAAAGAACAAACAAAAATCACGAGATGTAGACTTGGACACACTAGAATTACTCATTCTTATATTTTAAACAATGAACAAGCTCCATTCTGCATTCCTTGTAACGAACCTTTTACGGTCAAACATTTTCTTGTCACTTGTGCTGAATTTAATTATATTCGCACAAAGTATTTTAATGTAAAAAATATAAAGGAACTTTTTAATATGCCAACTCAAAAAATACTCGATTTTCTGAAAGAGATCGGACTTTTTAATAAAATATGATCTGTATTTTAATAACATAAAATCATTGATACTTTATCTTTCTTAAAATGAACTCATCAATCCTAGATATTTTTAATTTCTCATTAAATAAAATCATCATATAATATTCATCTTATTAGACGCTATATGCCCTTTTAGGGTTGAGCGTCTATAAACAAAATATCCATCCATCCATCATTACAGTGTAGATCCTGATTATGAGCTGCTTTCCCATGATCTGCATTGTCTACAAAAGTAATTTTGTTGGTCTACATGAGTGAAAGGGTTAACTCATTTATGTCAAGTGGACTCTGCTACCACAGCTCTTTAGACCTGTGTATTTCCAATAGCAGGGTGATCTGGGTCTACACTGTTTGCCAGTTACCCTTTTGGGGAATTCCCCCGACTAAATGGTTGAAGGATAAAATACACCAGTGAAAGTTTTCTGATAAAATTTTATTGTTTCAGTCTTTGATCTTATTATAAATACATAAATTAAACATTGAACAATAAATACAATCACAGATACTGTATATCTTCTATCTAATATCACAGACTTTTAAACATCTAACCTACTGTCCTTTCAAAGTCTCTTTGACAGACATTGTTTTCTTGGTATTTCATTTGGAAGGAAACAAACAACAACAAAAAAAAAAAAAAGTCTAATTTTAATGGCTCGAACATCTTTGGGACCATGGAAATTTGTTCGAGATATGGGTAGTTCGAGCCACTGAGGGTTTATCATGGCACCAGGTCAGAAAGCAAATAGCAATAATGTAGGTAAATCTACCTTCTACACAATAATTATGTTGTGTGTACTCATTAGAATCAGCTAAATGAGGAATTCTAATGAGTACACACAGCATACAATTTTATGATAAAATAGAAAATTTCCCTAAATATTTTTCTTGAGCTATTGCCAGAAATTGAGTAGGGACTCAAAAAAAAAAACAACAAGTTTTAGTCATGGAAAACGAGCCATCCCTGTCCAGCCATTGAGGTTTGACTGTAGATAAATAAATGTAATGGACAGAACTGAATTTCAAAGTTCTATGCTTTGTTCTCAAATTTTTTATGCAATTTTAATAACCTGAGCCTCATTGCTAAAAAAAAATATTCAGACTTGACATCAAATCAATCCTTCAGTGTGCATGCCTGGCCCCTCAGCAAAGCTACATGCCTAGTTCTTTGGCTGATGTTTCCCCTAGGCCTACCACTTACCACTGAATCTTTGCTGTTTGCATATTCTATTCTGGCTCTTTTCTCATAATGTGACAATGTTTTTGAAACCTTTTTTTTTTACATGAAACAGTTTTATTATACTATGATCTTGAAAACAACTAGAAATATGTCCAAAGGACATGGATACCCCCACCTGAAAAACTTAAACCTGAATTGCTAATGCCTTTTGCAGATGGAGACGGACAGAGGTAGCACTATATGCCCTTTTCACCATTCTTCAAATGACGGTTGCATAAAAATCACAAATTTCAAGTATCTCTTTAAAACCTATCTCTAAAGTATGTCACTTCTTAATTTCAGCATTTTTTCAGCCACTTTTACAATGAAAACCAAATCAAATACTCTTTCAATGCATGAAATACATTTTGCATAGCTATAGTTTTACAACAGACCTGTAAATTTTTGAAAATAAAAAAAACAAAAAAAAAGATTCAATATACAATAACCTGATATTTTTTGCTGAAAAAATGTGAGTAGCTTTTGCACTGCAAAAGCTACTCACATTTTTTCAGCAAAAAATTCAGCATATTTGCATATCACTGTAAATTATAACGAATTGTTAACTAACAATGTCATTAGCTTTGAACAACAGGACCCTAGAGTTTTTTAGCCAAAAATGATTGAGACTAAAAATTGTGATCATTAGATTCTCAAATTTACATCTCTGACTTATCAGGTTTACATGTTTTTAGCATGAAATGTCTTCCTAAGCTAACTATATATATAATTCAAAAGTTAATCTTGTGTCACCAAGCTTGTATTACATGAACATCAAAAACTAAAATATACAGCTTAAACTGGTATAAATAAAAAAATAAACTTGTCCAGTAATCTGAGGTTTCTGGTTCCCAGCTGTTTTTCATTAATATACAGCTGGGAACTAGAAGCCTAAGGTCACCAGACAAAGTTATATTTTGATCTATACTGCTGAGGCATTTTTACTACTAGTATAATTTACTCTCTCATGCTGAATTTCAGTATACATGTATGTTGGTTGGTTGGTTTGGAGTTTAACAGCCCAGTCAACACTATTAAGGTCATGTCGAGCCAGTCAGTTTTCCTGGGCAGACTTAGATCTCCAAGCTGTTGTCCAGTACTGACAGAAACTGACAACTGCCCTTCTTGTATCCATAGAAGAGAGAGAATGACCATAGAAAATATTTCATGATCTATCTCCAGGAAAGAATATTGCTGGACCCAGCAGGGATCAAACTCACACCCTAATCACCAATAGTGCCAAGCCAAATTGTAGCAGATGACAGTGATAAGTTTTTGTTATTATTTCACAGAGAAAATAAGGATTGACATTTCATGTGAATCATCTGCCTAGCAGATGATTCACATGAAATGTCAAGCCTTATTTTCTAAAAATAAAAAAAAACAAACAAACAAGAAAAACGCCTTATGGCATTATGGACTGGTTTTTCAAAAAGGTTAGCCGAAAGGTAAACCTCGGACGACGCCTAATGCCCGCCCACCTGGACATTGCTATTTTAAAGGATGGATTTTTGAAAAAACACATCCAAAAATCAAAATGTTACCTGCTTCAATTACAACTAGCTCTTTAAGGGTTAAAATGTTGTTTGCAATCTTGTAAATAGGGCTTGACATTTTAAGTTTATCATCCCTTAGGAAATGATTTCTGATTTGCATGAAATATATCTTATTCATCCTAAGTTTTTGGACAGTCAGGAAATAGTGTAGACACAGAATGTGGAATTTATTAGGGTCTACACTTGTTGCAATCAAGCCACCAATAATTAAGGTTTGGGGTGTAACAATACATCGATATATCAATGCATCATGGTAGTGACGGCCATGATAGTTCTATCATGATAGTGTTTTCAACTATCAATAACCATCGCCATTAGCCTGTTTAACTATCAACAGTTTTGATAGTTTTTGCCCTGTTTCTCCATCTGTAATATCATTCTGAAGGTTTTTTTGTCTAGATTAACAAAGTATGAGAACAAAAAGCATTTCTGTTTTGCAAAAATGTTTGTTAAAATGGTAGCAAAGCTGATATTTGAGAGGGCAGTAATGTTTGGTTTCTTTACAGGCCATAAGGTTTTTTATAAAATCAACAGAATTCATCAAAATACTGTGTGATTTGAAGATGGTGATTTGTTTGTGTTGAGGTTTTACGGCCCAGTCAACCCATTGGGGTCATGTCGAGTGCGGTCAGTTTACCTAGCTACATGTTTACTGGGCAGGCTAATAATAGTCCTCTAAGCGGTTAACCAGTATTGTGCACATTCTTTCACCAGAAACTGACAACTGCCCTTGAATCAGCGGAAGGGAGAGAATGACCGTAGAAAATATTTCATGATCAATCTCCACGAAAGAATGTTGCCGACCTCGGCGGGGGTTGAACCCGCGACCTCCTGGTCTCCAGTCGGACGGCGCATCCAACTGAGCCACCGAGGCCGGAAGATGGTGATAGTATCATGCTATTAGACCCTTGACAGCGATAGTATCATGATAGGGATATCTCTGATAGTTATAGTATTGTGATAGTCATAATTTGGCATGACAAGTCGGCCCTAGTAAAGATGCATTATCAAGTAAACAAACAGTCTTGTTCCGATTTAAGGATGTTTGGTAAGGAGTTAAGGTGTCCAAATATTTAGAGTAAATAAGTTGTCCTTGGAGGACACAACCTGCAGGAAATGATAAGCCCTATTCTGGTTGATGATGATGATGATTTGATGTTTTATATCTCTTTCAACATTATTTAAGTCATGTCAAGACCACGGAAAAGTGATAATGAAAGGCTCTGTGTAATAAAGCACCATACAGTCATGACTCATGAGCTGAATTCTGCCTCCAGCGGGATTAAAACCTGGGACTTTGTGATCCAAAGTCAGGAGCCCTCAACACTGGGCCGCCCGTACACTTCGTCCTATTTTGGATGAAAATTATATCAATCAGACGTCATTTGCTTTGTAATAATCATATTATGGGTCTAGCTTTCATTACATTTCTCAAAGCTAATAAAATGAACAATATTCCGGTATTCTATTAAAGTTCCCTCCAACAACTTTCCTGGGAATTTACTACCTTCTGGTGTATTCTACAATACCTGTTACAAATTATATGGCACAAACATACAGCATGGATGAAAATAACAAGACTGTCATGATGCAGTCTGGTATCATACAACTATGTAGGGAATATCTCGTAGCACTAGCTAAAGCGCTTTTTTCAATCCAAAAGTTTTGATATTTTTCTTATTTCTCCATGAAAACATATGTTGTTGGTACTCATTAGAAGTGCCTCGATGAGGCGCTTCTAATGAGTACCACAACATAATTATGTTTTCATGGAGAAATAAGAAAAATATTTACCGAATACCCTTCCCTATCTAGACCTATGTAATCTGGATATCTAGTTACAGCTCCAAATAAGGTGCTTTTTTCAACCAAAACGTACTGATAGTTTTATTTTACAATGAAAACATGTTGTGGGTATTCATTAAAAGTACCACACTGAGGCCTTCTAATGAATACACACATGTTTTTCAAGAGAAAAACAAGAGGATAATCATCTTATCAAGAGCTATGAACCATGATCACTTTATTTAATGTGTCTTTTAAGACTCGCTGCCATCTTTAACACCTTCTACTTCTGGACGGAATTTTTTGAAAAAAAAAAAAAAAAAGTAAATAAATAAAATATGAATAGTGTTATCTCACCATTCTATATTTCCATATATCACAGATTATAACAGATTTTTGGACGGAATGTATAATCATAAACTAAACAGTATCATAAGCATAGTGTTCATTATGCATGTGAGTGATATTATCTGCAATAAAGAGACATCAACTACTGTAATAATCCTGAGTATATGCCCTAAATATTCAGACAGACAGTCCTGAGAAAACGGTGTAGACCCAGATCAGACAATGCAAAATGTAGCATCTCATCAAGGGTCTACACTGTTTGCTTTTTAGACACACAATAGGATGTAAAATGGACTTGTTCAAATTTTAGGACAAACATGGATGATGGTAAAAAGTTAACCCTGGTCCTGCTGAACCTGGATATACCCTGCCTTTGCAAACAGTGTAGATCCAGATCAGTTGGCTTTGGCTTCTTCAGAAGCCAACTGATCTGGATCTACAGTTTGGCATCAAGTATATGAATTTGTTTCAACAACCTAGATCCAGCAATCTGATTGGCTTAAAATTAGAAATGGGCATGGCATTTTTTATTTATCAGCATGGCAAGGATCAAGGTGTCCCATTATTTAGGGTTAATACAATTACATAAAATATTTTGCTTCTTTACGATACAAGTTGTTCTTTATGGAAAGAATTTATCGCTTCCAAAATAGGAGCAAATTCTTTCCTATAAGAGTAACCCTTATTTTGGAAGCGATGCTAGCTAGGGAGAATTTTTCAAGGTTTTTCCGGGTGTGGAAAAATAATTATTCTGTTCTGGTAACTTAATATGAAACCACTGCAGTCTCCCTGCCTTGGCAACAGACCTAGTGGCTTAAAATTAGAAATGGGCATGGCATTTTTTATTTATCAGCATGGCAAGGATCAAGGTGTCCCATTATTTAGGGTTAATACAATTACATAAAATATTTTGCTTCTTTACGATACAAGTTGTTCTTTATGGAAAGAATTTATCGCTTCCAAAATAGGAGCAAATTCTTTCCTATAAGAGTAACCCTTATTTTGGAAGCGATGCTAGCTAGGGAGAATTTTTCAAGGTTTTTCCGGGTGTGGAAAAATAATTATTCTGTTCTGGTAACTTAATATGAAACCACTGCAGTCTCCCTGCCTTGGCAACAGACCTAGTGGCCCATGAGCACTCAGTGCATCAGCTGTCTGACTCCTATTTAAATTTCCCTCCAGAGAAAATTTATCATTAGATTCTCATCCAGATTTTAGAAAGACAATGGAGTGGGCAGATGGAGTTAATTTTTCATTCCTGTGCCATCCAGTGAAGCAGTTTATCAAAACGAAACAAGATAACTGACACCATCATGTGCAAAAAAATAATTCATTTGCCATTCTTAAAAGTGTTATAAAATCTGTTTTCTGCATAAGTTTCAATTCAAAATGTTTTTATTTGGTCAGATTTTAGAAGTGATGCATATCTAACAATTAATTTTCTCTGGCCTTTGTTTTTGACAACAGCATATTTTTTGCACAAGAACCTGAAAGGCATGTCCCTAAAAACAGAGAATTATGGTAGACTATAGCTAGTGATTTTGTGTGTGGGCAAAAGGCCTGATCAGACTAAGCAAATGTGTAAATGGACTTTGTAAAGACCTTGTCCTCATGCTGACTCCTTCAGGACCAGTCTGATCTGGGTCTGCACTGTTTGCCTATGGCATTATGTCAGACACTTTGGTGTACAAACTTTTAGGACATTTATCATTATAAAGCCTGTTTCACATATGCAATAAAGTCTGTTTCACATAAGTAATTAAGTCCCATACCTCTAGATGTTGCTTTTTTCAACCAAAAAGTAGATATTCTTCTCATTTCTTGCAGAAGTGTTTGTTGTGGGTACTCATTAGAAGTGCCTTGCTGAGGTGCTTCTAATGAGTACCCACAAATTATATTTCTGTGGAGAAATAAGAAAACCATTTGCCTGATACTCCCTCTTAACCCTTGTCATGCTGAATAAATTAAGATGCTACGCCCATTTCTAATTGTCAGCCAATCAGATTACTTAATCCAGAATGTTGATCTAAATTCACATACTGAATGACAAACAGTGCACATCCAGATCAGTTGGCTTCTTCAGAAGCCAACTGATCTGGATCTACACTGTTTGCAAAGGCAGGGTACATCCGGGTTCAGCAGGACAAGAGATAATTATCTATATCTATGAAGTCTGTTTCACAAAAGTAATAAAATCTATTTTGCATCTTGTGGTTCATACTCTAACATGGCACAGTATTACAAAAGCACTCATTAAATTCACCCTTTCAACCCAGTAGACAGGTACAAATATCTATGCAAACTGTAGATCCAGATGAGATGGCTCATAATGAGCCATCCCATCAGGATCTACACTATTTGCCAGCCTGATAATGAGTTTGAGTAAAAAAACTACTGACAACAATGGACATGACCAACTACTAAGTTGGAAGAGTGCACCTCAGAAACTCAGGGGTGAAAGGTTAATACACTTATGAGACTGTATAGCGCTAAGCAGATCATGTAGATAAGAGCTGTTTCAACCAAAATATTAACCCTGGTCCTGCTGAACCCGGATATACCCTGCCTTTGCAAACAGTGTAGATCCAGATCAGTTGGCTTCTCTGGTTCTGCACTGTTTGCCATTAAGTATGTGAATTTAAAGCAAAAATCCAGATCAAGTAATCTGATTGGCTGAAAATTAGAAGTGGGAGTGGCATCTTAATTTATTCAGCATGACAAGGGTTAAGATTTTTCTAGTTTCTCCATGAAAACATACGAGGGTAGTTCAATAAGTTCGTAGAACTCAGTATTTTTCTATACAATTCAAGATTTCTTTTTTCATTTTTGTGCAGTGTAAACCTTTGTTAGTTGAATGATAACAGCCATTCCGTCAACACGTACATTTTTTGCTCTTACTTTTTGTTTGAAAACCTATACCCATAGACAAAACTGGAAAGTCAGAATATTGAATTCAGAGCAATCATAAAGTTCCTCACTAAGGAGGGTGCAAAGGCCAAAGAAATCCATTGGCGCATGGCTGATGTGTATGGTGATAGTAGCCCAAAGTATTCCACAGTGGCAAAGTGGTCAGCAGAATTTAAACATGGGCGAGACTCCTTAGAAGATGACCCAAGGCCAGGTCGCCCTGCAGATGTCATCAGCCAGGAGATGATCGACCTTGTTGAGAGACTTGTGCTAAACAATCGCCGAATCAAAGTTGCCGAACTTGCTTCAGAATGTGGTATTTCTAATGGAAGTGTTTACACTATAATCCATGAACATTTAGGCATGTCAAAAGTATCTGCCAGGTGGGTACCCAGAAACCTGAACATGCAAGATCTTCAGCAAAGGGTGGAGTCAAGTCAAGAACTTCTGAAAGTGTACAATGCCAATCCAGAAGACTTTCACACTCGTGTTGTAACAGGAGATGAAACTTGGCTTCACCACTGGGACCCAGATACTAAAAAAAGAGTCCATGCAATGGAAGCGCCCTGGCTCATCCCCACCTAAGAAATTTCGTACCCAACCATAAGCCGGCAAGGTAATGGCCACGGTGTTTTGGGACTCCAAAGGGATTATATTGATAGATTACAAGCCTGCTGGTACTTCAATTACAGGAGAATACTATGCCAATGTCATTAAACAATTAAGGGTTGCTATTAAAGAAAAACTAAGGGGAAAGCTAGCTGCTGGTGTCCTTCTTTTGTATGATAATGCCCCTGTGCACAAGTCCAGAGTTGCACAAGCGGCTATTCGTGAGTGCAAGTTCGAGCTGTTAAATCACTTGCCATACAGTCCAGACCTGGCCCCAAGTGATTATTATCTTTTTCGAAATTTGAAGTCCCACTTGCGTGGAACGAGATTTCAGGACGATGATGAGCTCAAGGCTGCTACAGAGGCTTGGTTTGAGGACCAAATAGACGACTTTTATTTCAAAGGCATAGACTGCTTAAAAGAAAGGTGGGCCAAATGCATTGAAGTAAAGGGGGATTATATTGAAAAATAATGTTGAAACCATCTTCCAATCTGTGAGTTAAACCCCCCGAGTTCTACAAACTTATTGAACTCCCCTTGTTTGTAGTGGCTACACATTACAAGCACGTTTTCATGGAGAAATAATGAAAACAGAATTTGGATATCCCTTTTATTAGAGCTTTGTAAGCTATTGTGTTTTCATGTAATAAAGGGAAAATGAGGATGCCATGGTCTTAAAGTACTTAAGATAAAACTTGAAATGGAGTTTAAAGGGCCTCCTGAGTTCTGAAACTTCACCGATCTATTTGCCTTATAATGTAGACACCCCCAACCCCCACATGGATGGTGGACAGCAGGTTATCACAACAGCAAATCTTGATCCTTCTGCTCAGGTGAGCCAACAGTACTGAAAAGTTTTGGCCAAAAAAAGTGCCTTATGTTGTATTATGATAGTTTCTTCAACCTAAAATATTGGCACCTAAAATGTCCTACTATAAATTAGGGTTAGAAATTAGTGGGCATAAAGCAACAACGCATATAGAATAAAAAGGCAATTCACAGTAAAAGTTAAACCCTTAAAGAGCCAACTACAACAGTTACAGCAGACAACATTTTCAAATATCTTTTTTTTTTTTTTTTTTCAGAGAAAATAAGGTTTGATATTTTGTGTGAACTGTCTGCTGTGCAGACAATTCACATGAGATGTCAAACCTTATCTTCTCTGAAAAAGTTTGACATTTCATGTGAACTGTCTGCCTTGCAGATGATTCACATGAAGTGTCAATCTTAACTTTCTCTTAGAAGTAACAAAACATTCTTTAGAATGCTGTCTGTTATAATTTTGCTTGGCGCTTAAAGGCTCAAGGATCAAATCAGCAGTTTTGTCATTTTAATAAAGCACCCATCTGATATTCAATGTATGAGGCGTGTGGTGAAAACAAGCTTATGACCTATACAAACGAAAATGTATAGACTACATAGAAAAATCACTCACAACATCTGGATCATCAGTCAGACGTGCATCTAACTATGCCAAAAGCCACCGGGAGACTACTGTTAGGTAAACAGATATACCTGAAAGATTTTACTGCCATTTTTTAAAGGAAAACAACTCTTGCCGGCAGGAAGTTGCCTCTCTGGTGCCAAAAACCTTTCAAAATTGTGGGCTACTCTTACAGGAAATAATCAGTGGGTAGCATAGTGTTTTCTTTATGAGTACCTTCAAAAAGAAGGGAGGCAAATATTTCATCTGAATAGTTACTTTCCTTGATGGTGTATTCATGTACCAGTATATTCCCCTAAAGAGATATAAAACAAAAAAAAGAAGACATTTTCGTGGAGAAATATAGCAACATTTTATCTCTATGAAACAACCAATCTGAAACCTCAAAAGAATACATATATTTGAAATAAAATAAATGCCTTAAAACAAATGCAGAGAGCACTTTAGTTTCAAAACAATAAATAAATAAATAAACAAACAAAAAGTAAATCTGTGGTTGCTTTAAAGTTAAAAATCTGTATCAGTGTTAGAACACTCTATCTTAAGCACAAACAAAAGAAAAGTAGAGCTGTGACAGAATAGTATATTAATCCTAGTCTAGCTGAACCCAGATAGGTCATGCCTTTGCAAACAGTGTAGATCGAGATCAGTTTGCTTTTGAAGAAGCCAACTGATCTGGATCTGCACTGTTTGCCATTAAGTGTGCGAAATTATCACAAAAATCTGGATCAAGTAATCTGATTGGCTGAAAAGTAGAAATGGGAGTGGCATCTCAATTGATTCAGCATGACAAGGGTTAATAAAAGTATATTATATACAGTATAATTACACCATTAGATCACCTTTGGGGCAGCCTTAAAGTGTTCTTGTTATTGGGACAGTCTTGATATTCAATATAGAATACAGTATTTGACCTAACTACCGCAGATACTCCTATAAGCGCACAATCAAGCAATTTCATGGTCTTCAGTTACAGCCTACTTCTTTATAAAAAAGCATATGCTGTGGGTACTCATTTGAATTGCCTCAACAAATTGAGGCAATTCAAATGAGTACCCACAGCATATGCTTCATATGCTTTTAAAAAAATAAGCAGAAACAAATATTGCGTAAGCATCATTAATAATCCTCCCATTAAGTCCTCTGCTAATCTTTCTTTAAAGTGTGCCCTTACTGGGTGTTTGTTTGTGTTGAGGTTTTACGGCCCAGTCAACCCAATAGGGTCATGTCGAGCGTGGTCAGTTTACCTTACCACATGTTTACTGGACAGGCTTAGTCCTCTAAGCAGTGCATATTTTTACTAAAAGGTTTTCTCAGTACTTTTGAAAAACCTAAGTGCACCATTCGATAATTAGACCGGTAACTCTGTCAAAAATTGACAAAATTTGCCCATTAGCAATCCCAAACCAGATCTCCACAATATCAATGCACACATCAAGTTTTGTGAAAATCCACTGATATTTCATGATCAATCTCCAAGAAAGAATGTTGCCGACCCAGCGGGGGTCAAACCCACAACCTGATCACTAGTCGGACGCGCATCCAACTGAGCCCCCGAGGCCAGCAACATATGACAGACGGACAGAACAACCAACAGGAAACCATAACACCCCACAATCATGTGGCAGGGTATAAAAACCATTTTGGGACCGGCAAAAGCTGCTCTTAATAGCAGAGCGGTCATAATTTCAAGTGGTCTTCATAGCGGAATTTTACTGTACTTTACAACCAGCCCTAACTAGAACAGATAAACTAAAGGTAAAACTGACACAGCATGCATATGATTTTGCTGAATTGACAAAAATTCTTTACTGTTAACCTATGCAATAAGAACTCTGATGTGTTACCCATCTCGATCCTTACACTTCAAGGACCCTCCTTATGGTCTAGCTTCACTACCCAGTCTGTTTACCACTACTCTTTTAACCCATTACTTTAACACGCTATGTGAAATATTAACTTATAAACTATACCAATACCTCTAGATAAGACAATCTTTAACCATAATATATTAAACTGGTATTTTTTTCTTATTTATCCACAAAAGCACGTTGTGGGTACTCATTAGAAGTGCTTTTGTGGAGAAAGAAAAATATTTGCAAAGTGCTTCTAATGACTCATAGCACTAGATAATGCAATTTTTTTAACCTAAAAGTATTGATATTGTTTTTATTTCTGCACAAAAATGTATTTTGTCATACTCATTAGAAGCGCCTTGCCATGGAGCTTCTAATGGGTACCAACAATATAGGTGTTCATGGAGAAATAAGAAAAATATTTACTGGATTCTCCTTCTTATCTATAGCTATGTAATAAGTTTCATGAAGAAACAAGAAAATTATCTACCTTGATACCACTTTTATCTAGAGGGATGCAATTGAGGTCTAGATCTGCCTGTGCATACATGCAGTCCAATCAAGTCCTTCATTATCCACTTACAGAATAAATGGATACTAAAGACTGAAATAATGGACAATTGAGTCCTGATCAGACCGCTTTGATCCACAGGCCAATCTGAGCTTTCACTGATATAGACCCTTTTCATAAAAAGGCTCTACTATGGATAAACATGACCATTTCATTCTTTTTCTTCTAAATAAAGCACTGTTCTATCCTTTATCTGTGTATCCTGTATTCGCTGAGATAAATCATAAAACACAGTTTTTGGAACATTACATACCAAGTCGTATTCACTATAATCCACTAAACTAGAATTTTCAGCAAAATGCAAAACAGAATGTAGCTGATCCATTGGACGGAAACATCGCTGTATTCGTTGCCCATCTGGTAGTTTTATTGCTAACAAAACATGTTCTTCATCTTTTCTGGGCTCACTTGGCAAGTCATGCTTAATTTCCAGAGGTTTCACTTTATCTACAGCTGCAAAACCCTCTTTATCACTAGATTCACTTTTAACGTCAGATTCATTTGGTAGCCCCTGTTCATAGTTAGACAGAGATTTCTCGAAAATCTCCTCCGACATTTGCTGAGTAATATTTGTAAGTACATCTACACCTGGAAGTCCCTGTGCAGTATAAGGTGCCAAATCCTCACCACTAGCACCATGTGTATCTCCTACAGTGTCTGCACTGTAATTACCTGCAGGACCAAACTGATCCTCAAGGATTAGTTTCTCTGTCTTGCTACCAAGATCTTCTACTGGCTCCTCCAATGGATCCCTCTTATGGCGTGTTTCCTGTGTAAGTGGTGACAGAGGAGTACTTGCCCCTATCGCTGGGAGGGGCTTGTACCGTGATAATGATGAGGAGGGTCTCCCATAAGGGTCACCTTGAAATAAATATACAACCATTAACCCTTAAAGCGCCAAGAAAATCTGCATCTGAAAATGTTGTCTGCTTATGTCGTCTGCTGCATCTTCTTGCAAACTTTTCAAACTTACATTTTGCATATAGGCAAACAGTGTGGACCCAGATCAGACTGCTCCTAAAGGAGCAGTCTGATCTGGGTCCACACTGTTTACAACAACGACCTTTAAAGTAACCAGCAGAAGACAAAGCAGACGACAATTGTTGTGATTGGCGCTTTAAGGGTTAGGTTTTCAATAATATATGAGCCCCACCAATCCAAAATGTGCCTTTGGGTCATGTGCCCATAGCAACAGATGTGCATTTTGATCAGGGCATTCACTGTCCTCTAACACAATTATTGGATACTACAGAATGTTTGAATGGAGAGCAAAGGCCCAAATGATCCTTTGCACATGTGCAGGATGATCTTAATCTGCCCAATTTGTGTATGTTCAAAGGCACTTTCTTGCTTGACAGGGCCCATATCTTGGAGAAAAGATCTCAACTCTTTGCATGCAGGGTAATTTTGCAAGCTTTTTTGTTGTCTGTGGATTTTTTTTTAAAACAATTAACTTTTTCAAAAAAAATCTTTCAAGAATACCATAAGAGTGTCAAACAGTTTGGATCCAAATCAGGCCAGACGTTTTGTCCGGCCTGATCTGGGTCCAAACTGTTTGCAAAGGTTATCAGCAGACGACAAAAGTCACCACTAGCTGGGAAAGAGTTAAGGAGACTTGATACACCTGGTAGGTATCTTTTCAGAAGGGATCTGGTGTGCAAAAAAGCAAACAGAAAGTCACAAAATAAGATGTATAATCACAACAAATTCTCTGATTCTCCTTCAACTGTATAGAAGATATTATTGAGTCGGTTTGATTTAACCCATTTTAGACTCAATAAACTTCCCTGTATGTATATATCAAGATTTTTAATGCTACTCGGCAACCGAGTCAACAAGAGGCAGCGCCATAAACTCCCCTCCTCCCATCCACCCATTTTATATTGGAAAATTCCCATTTCAATTTTAGGTATGTCAGGCTATGTGATTTAGACATTCCTAAAGAAAAATGGCTAAACCCAGGTCCTGGGTATGACGTAAAACTGCATCCAGCTGTGACACTCTATATGAGTGTGGGAATGTGCGGCTGCCCTCTATCACAGTTGCCTCCCCATCTTCAGGGTTACAAGTCTGCCACAACCTGGGTGTCAGAGCTAGGCGGCAATCATCTACAGATGGATGGCTTGGTGTTCTAGCTATTGTGGTTTGGCTGACGATCCTTTCTTTAAAAGGACAACGGCAAAGCACACTGGCCGAGTGCGGGAATGGCGTGCATGCTCAGATGCTGTTAAAGAACTACGTTGGGATGTCAGCTAGGACAGGCAATCCCGTAAAAACAGCTGTTCCAAACTCTTTATGGCTATCTCAACTATAGAATCTGAGTTACGCGGTGCCAGCAGACATCAAAGTTCTGTTGGTAACATCTCTGGCTTGGCCTCCTGTCAAGTGTGGGAGGCAAGGTCGGGCCAGCAAGCACCTGAGGAACTTCAGGGTATTTGTTTGATTTGGGCTTAACGTCGCTTTCAACCTTTTTCAGTCATATCACGACGGTGTCTGGATGTGGCAGGGAGCTCAATGCTCACTTTTAGAGTGCTGCCTCACTGAAATATCACGCCCCAGACACTTTGACATGATATTCCACCCAGTCACATTATACTGACACTGAGCTGACCAGTTCTAGCTCTACTTTCTTAATGCTGAGCGCCAAGCGAAAGAGCAGCTAGTACCATTTTTAAAGTCTTTGGTATGACCCGGCAGGGGATCGAACCCGCAACCTCCCGGTCACAAAGCGGACGCTCTACCACTGAGCCACTGTGCCGGTCAAAATTCAGGGTAGGAACACTCAATGTGTACACGCTGAGAGGAAGAGTTTGAAACACTATCCCGCAGGGAAGTGGATGTCTGCTGTTCAGGAGACCAGATACCGTGGTGGTAACTGTCGCACATTCAAGGGCAAGCTCTACTGGTCCAGAAACTGTTAACAAAGGCCCTGCTGCTGTAGGAGTGTTTGTGGCAGAAGAGTGGATAGACAAAGTTTTTCAGGTGCAGAGAATCTCAGACAGAATCATCTTAGTGAAGCTTATAGTCGGCCAGCGTGTGGTTACCTTTCTGTCTGTGTATGCCCCACAGAGTGGTCTAAGTGGTCTTGTACAGAAATAAGAACAATATTTACCTCTACCTCCCCTTATGAACTGAAGCATTTCATTCACAACTCCAGATAAGGTGCTTTTTTTTTCATCCAAAAGGTATTGACATTTTATTTGTTTCTCCACAAAACATATGTTGTGGGTACTCATTAGAAGCGCCTCGCAGGGGCGCTTCTAATGAGTATCCACAACATATGATTTTGTAGAGAAATAGGAAAAAATATTCCTGGATACCTCTCTTATCTAGAGCTGTGCAATCTTACCTGATGAGAGAATAGTAGCAGCATCATACTGCACAGGCTGGGAAGTTTCCTGCTCATAATGCTGCTGTCTGTACCGAGCACTTTTCTTTCGGCCCGTCTTTGGTCGGGCGGATTTAGGTCTATGTGATGGCGGTGGTCTATGATAGGCTTCTGGCGACCCTGAGTGTGGACTTCTGTAAGGACTTTCTCGTTGTAAGGGAGAATCCCTGTAAGGACTGTCTCTGTACTGTGGACTCTGCTGTGTGTACTGTGAACTATAACCAGCATACTGTGGACTGTCCCGGTGCTGTGTTCCATGCTGAAAGTACTGTGGACTTCTTGGCACTGCATGCTGTGGACTATAATTTGTGTACTGTGGACTTGTATTATACTGTGGACTGTCTCTATAATGCGGACTGGTACTGTAACTGTCTGCCTGATGGTGATACAGTCTGTCAGACTGGTACTGCACTGGTCTTACATGCTCATGGTGGAGATCTTCTGCTTTTATTTGTTCTTCATCTCGTTGTATAGGACTTACACTCATATAATCTCTCGAGGAATGATGTCTCTTTTTATGTTTCTCTCTCTGAGTTGGACTATGAGATGGACTGATTATCAGATGGTCTCTGTTTGGAGTATGTGTGTATATCTCTTCCTGAGGAGGGGTTCTTGAGTAAATATTATCATCCTGAGGGAACATATCTGTGGGAGAATTTGTAGGGGAATTTTGAGGAATGGTAATTTCACCTCCTGGTCTAGAATCACTGTCGTATGACACCTGGCGTGAGTATTCATCGTGTGAATATCTAAAAAAAAAAAAAAAAAAAAAACTAGAACAGTGTTGTCAGCGAAAAACGTATGTCCCCCACCATTTTGAACAGACCTATTGTTGAAAAAGGCTGTATCTATAATTTCTCTCTTTTGTGTGTGTGTGTGTGTGGTCAATGGGGGCCATTTGCCAATAAAAATGGGGTCAAGGTCACCAAAATCTAATCAGTTCTTGTCTCTGTCTCAACAAATAGCTGTACAAGTTTGGTCAAAATCCATCCATTCATTCTGGTGCAGAAAAGCCATTTTCCAACAATCTGAGCTCTCCTGTGACCTCAAAATGGGGTCAAGGTCACCAAAATCGAATCAGTTCTTTTTCATGTCACAACAATATAGCTGTGCAAGTTTGGTCAAAATCCATCCATTCCTTCATGAGATTCACCCATTCTTTCAGGAGATAGGGTGCAGACAAACCATTTTCCAACAATCTAAGCCTTAGTATGACCTTGAAAATGGGGTCAGGGTCACCAAAATCTAATCAGTTCTTTTCCATGTCTCAAGAATATAAATGTACAAGTTTGGTAAAAATCCATCCATTCATTCAGGAGACAGGGTGCAGACAAGCCATTTTCCAACCATCTAAGCAATGACCTTGAAAATGGGGTCAAAGTTACCAAAATCTAAACAGTTCTTTTACATGTCCCAGCAATCTAGATGTGCAAGTTTGGTCAAAATCCATTTGTTCCTTCAGGAGATAGGGTGCAGACAAGCCATTTTCCAGCCTTTTCCAACAATCTAAGCCTTAGCGTGACCTTGAAAATGGGGTCAAGGTCACCAAAATCTAATCAGCATTTTTTCCCCACCCAATGATAAATTTGTGTGAGTTTGGCCAAATCCATCCATTCATTAAGGAGATAAATGCAGACAAGAGGCTACGCCGACACCGACAAGGACGCCGATGTCGACAGGATCCGCACTAAAAACAATATGCTCCCCCCCCTCCCCCATCCCTATAGTGGGATGTCCCCCCCACACACACACCTCCCATCCCTATGGTGGGGAATACAAGAATGCAGGAGTAAATTAAAAGCTGTCTGTAAAACATTTTCACAAATGTATCTTCAGATAAGATACCTTTTCATCCAAAATGTACTGACCTTTCTTAAATAAAAGGTATAGGGACAATTATGAACTTCTCATGAGGTAATTCAAATAGGTACCAATGACTTGTTTTTATGCGGTAATGAGAGAATAAAATATCCAAATGTCATTATGGGATTGCAACAATGTCTTCTTTATGCAACTTCAGCAGTCAACAAGATATGTTCTTATTTTTTCCAGAAAATAGGATTTAACATTTCATGCAAATCTGCAGTCAGATGTGCTACCAACAGTGCTATGGAGCCTGGCAACACATGCATTTACCATTTACATGTACCTGTTTTCATAATGTATCTGATATGAGAAAATAACATTATTGCCGCCTAACATCAAGTGACGAATGATGTCACATTGTTAAAAATGCAGCTCTCTGTATCATGCTCTTTTGCCCAGCGACTTTGTTTCAGCATAAAACACAATTCTTCACAATTGTCAACATAGGCTCACTGTGTTAGAATATAGCTCCTGGACACATCTCCAGATAAGGAGCTTCTAATTAATACCACAACATATGGTAAATGTCCTAAAATTTAAAACACTGTTTTCCATACTTTTTTTGGCCTAAATTGTGCTTTTTATGCAGTTTTTTTTTCTTTAAATACTTACTGGAATGGCAAACAGTGTGGACCCTGATCAGACTGCTCCTTCAGGAGCAGTCTGATCTGGGTCTACACTGTTTGTATGTGCTATTAAATCAGACATTTTGTTGTACAAAATTTTAGGACATTACGTTTTGGTGAGAAATAAGAAAAATATTTGGAGTTATGGCTTCAGGTTAGATGATAAATGTAGCAAGAATTTAGATTTTGTCTTATTTAACTTGAAAGAATTTTAAGCTGGTCTACTACAGTAACATTATCATAGCTCAGGGGTGGGTACTCATTGTTGTGGGTACTCATTAGAAGCGCCTCGAGGCACATCTAATAAGTACTCACAATGTATGTTTTTGTGGAGAAAAAATATTTTCCTGATACCTCCCTTATCTGGAGTCATGCATTACTGACAATTTACCTGTATGTAGACTCTGGAGAGAAGCCAACTCTTGATGCTGGTCTACCATAAGATTCTAAGTCTGGATCAAACTGCTGTCTTGACTTCCGAGGTCTTCCCCTACGTGATTCTGGTCGAGGAGGTACGTCTCCTCTTCGCCGGCCTCGACTGGTTTTGGGTCTTTCTGGTCTATCTGATGATCTCTCAGGTTGATTTACTGTGTACATTTCTTCAAATGAAAAAAGAATGTTTACAACACTGACTTGGATGAATATTATGGGTTCTCATTTAATGTGCTTCTAATGAGTATCACAACATATATATTTTTTTGTGGAGAAATAGAGAATAATTAATCGTGTTTGATTGATATGAAAATCTGTCACAAAGGAGCATGGTAATTCAGTAAAAATAAGTTCCAAAAGAACCAGTTTTTTACCAAATTATCCATGCCCCTGAGTGACAGAATTTTCATATCAAGCAAAACCCTGATCATTACTCTATTATATCCCTTTTTTCTATTACTGTTTTCTCTAAAGTGCCACAAAATCGTTTCAATTGGAGCGGAGGAAGAACAAGAAACAACGTATGAAATGGCGTTCAGTCCATTCATAAGCTATGTTGACATCACTTCATGACATAATGTTTATAGTTTCATTAAGGTTTGTTTGTGTTGAGGTTTTACGGCCCAGTCAACCCAATGGGGTCATGTCGAGCGCAGTCAGTTTACCTAACCACACGTTTACTGGGCAGGCTTAGTCCTCTAAGCGGTTAACCAGTACTGTGCACATTCTTTTGCCAGACACTGACAACTGCCCTTCTTGAATCAGCAGAAGGGAGAGAATGACCGTAGAAAATATTTCACGATCAATCTCCACGAAAGAATGTTGCCGACCTCGGCGGGGTTGAACCCGCGACCTCCTGGTCTCCAGTTGAACGGCGCATCCAAATGAGCCACATTGTTATTGTACCGTCTATTATTAAGTCTGGTTTATGTCCCTTTTGGCAGCTGACACGGGAGGCAGTCTATAAAGAAGTTCGGACACTGTGAAATAATTCACTAGTTACTGCTATCGTATCATCACACAGTGAATTATAGAAAATAACAAACAGAGAAATCCCTATACATACTTCATTGCTAGGTATATAATAAATTATTCTTACTTTTCTTATTTGTCTCCCACAGAACAGGTTTTGACTTTCATGCATATTTTATTTGTATTTAATGTCAAAACCTGTTTTCCACGAAAAAAAAAAAAAAAAAATTAAATGTCATCCAGAGTTTTCTCTCCGGGTTTGAAAATTAGAGGCTCAGGGACCCCCTGATGTGGAGATAAGGGGTCCTGAAGTAAGATTTAGGGGTTCATTGTTTTAAAGAGGTTAACTTTTGACTAAATACTGATAATTCTTGTCATTTAGGTGGCAGATTATATATTAAAACACAAAGTCACAAATAGTTGATATAAATTTTAGATTGATCATATAAATTCCATTATTCAAGACTCTTGCCCCTAACTTTTGAGGGTCCAGAGCAAGATTCTGGGGTAAAAAACTGCCAAAATGCAAGTCAGGGAAAACCTGTCATCTGAAAATTTTACCAGCATGCTAAGCATTATGTACCATGTAAATTAGCAGACAACATCCTCAAGTTTTCAGAGAGAACTAAGGCCTGTATTTCATGATAATTTGAACTCAACATACTTAACTAATTTAGTGCAATTTGACATTTCATGCAAGTTGTCTCCAATGAAGACATAAAGCCCTTTAGGCTTTATTCAGTTTGTGTGATTGGCTAGCATTTACACATCAGTAAGATGTAATTCATTCCTATATATATTATCTGACTGCCTTGCAGAGGTTTCATATGAAATGTCAAACCTTACTTTCCCTGAAAAGAAAAAAAATCATTATATCAGCAGCTGTTATGATAAGGGGACTGAATACACTGAATATATTTTCTGTCTCTCTCACACATAAAGCATCTTTTTGAAAGGTGCTCCTACAGGGAGAAAATCCTTTCCCTTTAGAGTAGACCCCTTTTCAGAAAGGAATCAAAAAAGTTTTGAATGAGTTACTTCCCGTGGAAGAGAATCAAATCCCCTTAAGAGTTAATTCCTTTCACTTCAAGAAAGATACGAGCATTGGTAGTGTGGCAGGTTTAGCCTGTTGATCTGGTATAAGGCAGGAGTTTGAATCCCACTACAGCATAGCTCTAGATATTAGATAACAAACTATCCAGATAAATATATTTCTTATTTCTCCCTGAAATAATATATCTGGAGTTATGCTCTTAGGCTGCTTTCCTTTTTCTTTTTCATCTAAAAAATTTAGATTTCTTATTTCACCATAAAGGGCTGATAAGAATTTACAACTACTTGAGAATGAAGAAAAACCTATTTTGGTAGAAATTTCATAGCTTCAGATAAGAGTGGATATCCACATAATGTTTTTCTTATTTCTCCATGATAACATATGTTGTGGGTACTCATCAGAAGGACCTATCAGAATTTAAAGCAAGTATGGAAGACTCAAGTATAAGAGGAAAGAAAACTACATTTAAAATGCTTCTGACTACATTCAATGAGCTTAAAGGTAAGATCTCTCTAGAAAATGTGGCTAAAGATTTAAAATTGTTTGTTTTTGTAGAGGTTTTATTTATTGCCCAGTCAACCTAATGGGATCTGGTGAAAATTGTTTGTTTTTGTTGAGGTTTTATTTATTGCCCAGTCAACCTAATGGGATCTGGTTGAGCATGGTCAGTTTACCTAACCACAGTTTTACTGGGCAGAGAGTCCTCTAAGCGGTTAACCAGTATTGTGCACATTCTTTCGCCAGAAACTGTGCCCTTCTTGAATCTGCAGGAGATTTATGATTAGAAAATATTTCATGTTCAAAATCTCCACGAAAGAATGTTGCCAACCAACCCTGTGGGGGTCAAACCCGCCACCTGATCAACAGTTGGATGTGCATCCAACTGAGCCACCAAGGCCCTCAAAGAGGGGTCACCGGAATAACCGAAATCACCGAAATCCCCACCGAAATCACCATCGAAATCACTGAAATCACCATGGAAATCACCGAAATCACCATCAAGGGGTGGGGTAGGGGAAGGTATGATAGGTTAGGGTGGATCAGGATAGGGTAGGGATGGGTTAGGGGTCGTTTGTTAGGTAGGGGCGAGATAAGTTAACCCTTAATGCGCCAAGAAAAACTGCATCTGAAAATGTCGTCTGTTTATGTCGTCTGCTGAATATTCTTGCAAACTTTTCAAACCTATTTTTGCATACAGGCGAACAGTGTGGACCCAGATCCTAAAGGAGCAGTCTGATCTGGGTCCACACTGTTTGCAAAAATGACTTTTAAAATCACAAGCAGATGACAAAGCAGACGACAATTGTACTGTAAAGAATTCGACATAATATGTGCTATATTAATATGATTTTTATACAATTATTTATATATTTTATATAAACAAATGTTTTGATATTATTGATTATACTATCCCGAGTGTCCCTATTGTCTTAACAATTTCTTAATTATAACTGTAATTTCTGACACAAATGATAAACGATATTTCATGGACATATATTAAAAAATGGAGATAAATACACCCCACCTCCGTAGGCGCGTTTGAGGATACGGGCCTGCATGAACACGTCTTGTTTTACTGACGTCTAGTTGATTTATTAATTTCCTTTTCATTAATTCATTCGTTTCCTTCCTTCCTTCATTCATTCATCCATTCTTGTCGGTGATTCTTTTGATATTTTTCAATTTACAGTGATGATCTAATTACGGTGATTTCCACTGGGAGTTCGTTACACTACTGGTCCGGGCCCTTCGATAACCATACTCAGCTTGCATAACACAGCATACCCTGTCGTAGTCCTACCACCTTACCCCTCCCCCATCATATGACAGTATGATTTGTGCCCAGAACTTTATGAAACAATGGTGATTTCAATTATTTCCACCGAGATTTAGGTATAAAACTCGCCACATTCGGGGCCACATTCGATAGCCCTTACTCACCCTACTTAACCAAATCCCACCATAACTTAACTTCTACACACCTACCAACCCCACCACACCCAACATCACTCCACCCCACCCCTTGATGGTGATTTCGGTGATTTCCATGGTGATTTCGGTGATTTTGGTGATTTCGGTTATTCCGGTGACCGCTCAAAGAGGCTCTCACCCGGTGGTACTGAACAATGACACTCTCTGGTGTACTAAAACTAGCCCTACACTGTACACAGCAGAAGCTGAAATGATACCACACTGTTTGAGATCCGCTTTGAGATGAAGGAGTTGTAGATTTTTCTCTATCCGCATCCTGGCCGTGCAAAACCAAGCACCTGTCCCTGCTAAAAACAGGTCCAACAAAGAAGTTATTCGAGGTTTTTGGTTGGAACATTTTCATTTTGGGATTCTGTCACTGAATTTTGCCACAGAGAATCATGACAGCAGCCAACGCTGGAGGGTAACAGAAAAACGAAAACAGCTCCATGAAGGTCAGCGTAGTCGGAGATTCCACGCATGCCTGAACACAAAATCACAACAAATCGAACGTCAAATCACTGCCATTTATATAGCCGAAATGTGGCGTTGTTGCTTGTTAAAAAATTACAAACCATCAGACGGTGTATAATCGACATTGCTATATGCGGAAACATCAGGGTTATAGGTCATGCTAGAAGGTCCCGTGGCGTTGTATCTACCATGGCGACTAACGGGACGACATGAGTTCGCCATATTTGTTTGTTGACAGTTGGCGGAGAGAAACTTTGATTGGTCAAAAATTTAATAAAACAATAATTTATCCAGCATTAATGTTTTTTACTTCAAATGACATAATAAATCACTAAGTCTAGCGTTTTACTTTTAATACTCGCATTTTTTCCCTTTCTTTTTTTTTTTTTTTTTTTTTTTTTTTTTTGGCTCGGCCATCGCAGGGCTCATTAAAAATCGACAAGAAGCACAACCTTATGGCAACAGATACTATTGCTTGATAACTTGGGAATAACACAACTCTTGCAGCAGGACCTTGATCACTTCCATGAATGGGAACTTCAGTGGGATATGGAGTTCAACCCCAACAAGTGTGTTGTCATACAAAGTAATAGGAAAGGAGAAAAAATCCAAATCACATTTTTCCCTGACCGGGGATCGAAACCAGTCCGCCAGATTCAAACTTCTGCACTCTACCACGTCGCTATAAAAGCCGACTTCTACCGCAAGGCAGTAGAAGTGTATCTTATACCTAATCTGTTACATCCCTCCTTCCTTTAACGAGACAGTTGTATGCATTCATGCCAATAAAAATGTCGCGCAAGCTCCAAGTGACAACCCAGCTTTTGCTTCGCCCGTCAGGCTCCAATGCTGCCACCCCCACACTGGCCACCAGATGTAATAGGAAAGGAGAAAAAAATCCAAATCACATGGATCGAACCCGGTCTGCCGGATTTAAAATCCTGTACTCTATCACGTCGCTATAAAAGCCGGCTTCTACAGCAAGGCATTAGAAGTGTATCTTATACCTAAACTGTAACACACATAACAAGAACTCCAGATTCTGGAATCAGTTGCAAGCTCTAAGTATTTTAGCGTGGAGATCAGCAGCAATCTGTCTTTCAACAAACACATACAGAACATAACAACCTCTACAAGTCGGTCTCTGGGCTTCCAGAAGGGAAATTATCATATCCCAAAACCCAGTCATAAGGGAAATGGCACACAAGACGCTAGATTTCGTTTACTGCAAGCTGAACTTCCGTGCTCATGCATGTCATTTTGTTTTATTTCCACGTAAAAACAAGGTTCCTTCCAAATGAATAAATAAATTCAGGACATAAGATTAAAATTTATGTTTTGCACTAAGATATTTACAAAAAAACATCAGCTGAACTGTGTGATTTATATTTTATAACCGAAATATCATACTAAGAACAGCGGATACGATCGTATAATCAAAAGAGTTTTTCAATGTTATTATTTATAATCATTATGAAATACGGTCTTTTTCACGGCTTCTACCTTATTTCAGGTATTGTCCTAAATTATTGTCTCTTTCATACGATCATTTCATCGATTAACGAACGTATTTTCATGACATATCAGTGAGTCGAAGCACAACAAAATTAATGAGATCACATCCTGGGGATCACATGCGCACACAGCGAAGACTCAGATCAGCCTAATAATCAATTCCGTATGGTCAGTAATCGCTGATTGCAAGAAAGAAAGAACGAACGTTTTGGGTAATCAGGCTTGCAGAGGCCAAAGTTTTGTAAGGTTACTCTCCCTTGATCCGCCATGTTGGAGACACAAGACTGGTTTCTGTACACAGTTTCAACCGTTTTTATATTATTATTCCTCGGTGATAAAAAGTCTAAGGGACTTGAAACGTCACTGTGATTATTCTTAAGGTATATAAAAATCAAATAACTGAGGTCCCATCATAATTTGCCAAGAGACAAGGAAAATATAGATGCACATTAAAATTCTGTTGAAAATATGCCTGCGGTATTGCCAAGCAAGAGAGATGACACTTGTCTGTGATGTCATCAGCAACTCACAATTATTAGCAATCATTAGACATATGTATGATCAGGTGAGGATGATAAACAGTTAAAATCAGAGATACTGAGTAGGCTATATATAAGACCATATATGTTTCGAAAACAAAAACTGGCAAAAATATATTTTTAAGCGAAAAATTCCTGAAATATTTTATAACCTTTTAAATAGATCGACTGAGCCACCTACAATAAGACTTGTGCAACCAACGAAGACTCAGATCAGCCTGCGCATCCGCGCAGGCCATTTCAGACTAGTTTGTCTAAATTGCATGGTTTCTTTCATAGAATTGTCATTATACCACCAACTAATCGGGCCCAGTTGTTCAAAGCTAACGATGTCGTTAGTTAACGTATCGTTAAAGCTTTGATTATTAAATATGGCATATACGCTAATATTTTTTGCTGGAAAAAAATGTGACTAGCTTTTGCATTTGCAAAAATACCTGTGAATTAGATATTGTGCTTACTAGAACAGTTAACATTTTGACCACTAACGAGCTCGTTAAGCTAACGATCCTTTGAACAGCATTTGCAAAAGCTACTCACATTGTTTTTCAGCAAAAATACCTGTGAATTGGATACTAAGTTGTGCTTACTAGAACAGTTAACATTTTGACCTCTAACGAGCTCGTTAAGCTAACGATGCTTTGAACAACTGGGCGCAGATGTTTTGTGTGGCATATGGTCAGCGTTTTAGTCACTTTGGTCAGCATTTGGTCTGGTCAGCAGTCAGCAGTTCTGCAGTAAAAAGTGAGCATTTAAGTCACACCCTACAAATGTGCATAACCAGTTTTATAATATCATATTCATACACACATGCAAGACACTGCTAAACAGTATTGCGGCGAAACGACTGAAAGTGAAAATAGAGGTGAAATAACCAGGGGTGGAGTAAACTGGCTCCAGTCTCTAGTGACTAATTTCTTTTTTTTTTTAAATCTGTTTAATAATCCACTAAATAAAACCAAAGTAATGCCAAGACTATAAAGGCTGGTCACTAGTGACCAGCCTTTATAGTCATGATATTTCTTGGTTTCATTCTAGTGGATTATGAAACAGGAAAATGAAAAAAAAAAATAGTCACTGGAGACTGGAGCCAGTCTAGGGGTGGGGCGCGGGTACGACTAGGGAAAATGTCTAGAACATAAGGACTGACCCAGACGGCATGTAACGTTGGATCAACGTTGAATATTGGTTGTCCATTTCGTTGTCCCAACATAGACATTCAATGTTGGCCCGACGTAAGCCTGCTCGATGGGCCATTGTTGGCCCAATGTGTAGGCATGACGTTAGGCCAACGTATGCCATTGTTAATTACAACGTTGGGCCAACGTTAGCCCTGCACAATTTTAACGTTGGACAAATGTAGAAATTGTATTATGCCAACCAATTTTTTTGCCAGTGAAAAGGGCTGTTCCGACAGCAAATCAACATGCGAGTATAATTATATTATATATTCGTTTCTAATTTAAGCAGCAATGATAAACTGTATGAGGCGGATATGAAAGCCTATTCATTGTGCAGTTATGCTGATCTGAGTCTTTGCTGGGTGCACATGTGACATTGTAGGTTTTGCTGTGCTCTGGCTCACTTGTGAGTTTGACATTCTTACAGCACAGTACTATATTTTTATGTGCTCTGGCTCATTTGTGATCTTGACATTCTTAGAGCACAGTACTATAGTTTTATGAATGTAAAACAGTATTTCGCTTAAAAGCAGTGGTTTGTCAATAAAATATTATTTTATAAACTGACATAGCTTTTTGTCCATCCTGAGTCCCCTTGGAGGAGTCTGATCAGGGTCTACATCGTTTTCCGTCAGCGAGTTTTGGACCCATTACTCTAGTAAAACAATGTTATTTGTGCTGTAAGAATGTCAAAATCACAAATGAGCCAGAGCACAGCAAAACCTACAATGTCACATGAGCATCCAACAAAGACTCGGATCAGCCTTCACAACTGCACAGTAGATGGTATAATGTCTCCAGTTTTTATAAAAAAAGTCAAGCCTCTAGCTTATCTCCGCAGCAGAGCAGACTGGTCTGTTTCTTACCTGACTGCAAGCCCAAAGACAGGGCTTCTCGTGATGAGGCTAAATAAAAAATTAACGCCCAGAACTATGGATTAATTTTTCAGCAGATGACATTCCGGGATGACATTTTGAAATGGTTTTCTTATATTTCCCAGGTACAGGTTTGACATTTCATGCAAATAGTCTCCAATCGAGACAATTTGCATGAAATGTCAGTTTTCAGGGAAAAAATAAGAGAAATATCGCCATTTTGTCATACTCTGAATTAGCCCAGAGAGCGGTAAAGGTTAACTATATATAATAAATACTCGGGGTAGCCCTTTTCCCTATTCCATCCATCCATCCATCCAAGACCCCGAAAAAAATGAATATAACGCTACTAAAAACAAATAAAATTGTTTCTGTGCATTTGTACATTTGTCTAGATAAATTGAAGATGTAAGATATGAAATAATGTATTTATAAAGCAGAGACAATGATATCTTGTTACAACCAGGAACTAGCAACAGCGTGTGTAACTGACCATATATGCTACCTATCAGCAGGGCAATATTTACAAGTTATTGACAAGTCACAGCATATCACTCCGTAATGGCTCTTTGAATATCATTTATGAAGTCCCTGTTTTCTGGAAATCACGGGTATCTGGGCAGCTTATGCATAAGAGTGTAAAGTCAATAGTACATGAGCACTCATATAAGATCCTCTATGTATTCATTATTCGGGTTATTTTAGGCCAACGTTGGCACAACGTTGATCCAACATTTAACTCTTTGGATATACAGCCTTAGTTATTGATTAATTTGGATTTAAAACATGGAAATCAAAACTATGCATACCGGTTGATATATAAAATCACATTTTGGCAACAACTTTGTCACTGTAGCAGAATCAGCAGTAAACAAATTGCTGACGTCGGCCCAATATTATAGAAAAAGAGTGCATGATTTGCATATTTTGGAAACGTTGGGCCAACCTTACACCACATATCAAATAAAACTGCTTGTTTCCAGTACGCATAACGTTGGCCCATTATTATTCTCCACCCACCTCCCTCGTTGAAGTCCTGGCAAGCTTCGCTAGCCCGCGTGGGGGTGGGGGAGTAGGAGGGGGTGGGGAGGGGGTACTCTGAATTTTGTCTGCTACATAGGCTGGGCACCAGCGTTTAGTGTTTACCAAAAAAAAAAAAAAAAAAGAAATACGGTATATCAGCCATACCCCCAAAAATATCTGCAGATATTAGCATAACCCTCAAAAATAATCTCCTTGCTTTCTTTTTATAAAAATGTTTTCATTTTTCTCCTGTATCCTGTATCCTAATGATTGTATTAGTAATATAAATGCTTTAATTTCCTACCCGCTTGCGCATGCCAACCATTACCAGTTTAATGAAAGAAGACAAAGAATATTTAAAAAAATATGTAAAAGAAAATAAGGAGAAGAAGAAGAAATAAAGTCAAAACCAACATAATAAATAGGCAATTCCAATCTGTTTTCTCAGAACTGTCTCCACTTCGACATGGACATATCTGCATAGAAAACCTTCAACATTACTTTGGTCAAAGTGTGCCTGACCAATTCAAATGCAGCTATCCTACTGTGTCCGAGATCACCATCGATCTGAATGGTATTGTCAAACTCCTGTCAAACTTAAAACCCAACAAAGTAGCTGGCCCGGACGAAATCAAACCCTCAGTACTTAAGGCACTAAGAAATGAGATTGCCCCTGTCATCCAACTGATATTTGAAAGATCTCTAGCTACTGGGGTATTACCCTCTGATTGGACTAAAGCCAATGTCAGGTGATAAGAGTGACCCAGCCAACAGCTGACCTTCGACCTTCGAAGTGTTAACATCTCATAACTAACGAATAACCATGTCCGAGTCCGTTATGCCTGGTGTACTCCTCAGGGCCCTGAGCGAGTACAAGTTTGTTGGCACTCCACTTTGGAAGATGTCCGACGGGAAGGATCTAGTTCGCGTTGAACTAACCTTCCATAAAGCTCTACCAACTAAGCCTTATTACAAGAGGAGGGCTGAAAGCAGGAGGCAGCCTGCACCCTCTGCTGGCGAGTGGCCTCGCCAGCCCATTCCAGCTTCAAGACCGCCGCCACGCCGAGAACCGACGCAGATAGAGAGGGAGACGCTACCACCAACGACACAGACCATACAACAGACATCGCAACAGATCATCAGACCACGCGACAAGAATACAGCTAGCATCACCGCATCGCCGATCATCACCAGACCAGCACCAGCACCAGCATCCCGAGTCACCGTCGTCGAAGAAGGCCAGAAAAGAATCTCCAGAAACAGCGAAAGATCGCCCAATCCACTGCTGCTACGACGCCTATGAAGAACCTTTCCCGATCCACGAGAAGTATGACCTCCAGGATGTTCTCAGCAACAAGCTCCATGGAAAAGACGTTGCCATCATCAAGGCTCAAAGACTCCCGCGAGAAGACGAGATGAATATCGACTTACCAGCCTACTTTTTACATCGACCTTGGAAACAGGACCGGCTATTCATCAAGGGACCAACGTCGAAGTACTACCATGAGGAATTTTACAACAAGATGGAAGAGCTAGCCGAATCAGAAAAGTCACAGACGAACATCATATCCTGGTTCGGTTTCCTAGAGCGTGCCTGCAGCGACCCATCGGGAAAGTATCGGTTCGTCAGAGTAGCACCACGCTAGAGATTCGGGTGAGGACACCCTTCTGGCTCATGGGTGAGGACACCCTTCTATACTTATTAACTTGGGTGAGGACACCCTATCAGCGCTCTGGGTGAGGACACCCCCTCGGCAGCCCGGGTGAGGACACCCCTCCGGCGACTCCCTTCCTCGGCTAGTGTCTGAAACTTTGGCACGACTCGAGCTGAGTACCTAATGCACTACGCAGTCGGAATTGACACGCATTAGGTACGAGATTAAAAGCTCAAAATTTTCGGCCGATCGTCAAAATTCTGCAACTTACAGGCTGGACACCGTTTCAAGCCAACCCAGTAGTCCAGTAAAACTAATCCAGATTTATCTGGCGCTGCCTCTGTGTGACTCAGTTGCCTGGCAGCGTTAAAAATCTGAAAACTGAATGACCCAGCCAATTACAGGCCCATTTCCTTAACCTGCATACTCTGTAAGGTAATGGGGCACGTAATTGCTTCCAACCTCACTCGTTACCTAGATAAGTATGAAGTTCTATACTATCGCCAACACGGGTTTCGGCAGAAGCGGTCTTGCGAGACCCAGCTGATCCAGCTAGTAGAGGACCTGGGTAGGCAACTTGTCAAAGGCAAGCAAACTGATTTGGTCTTACTCGATTTTAGTAAAGCCTTTGACAAGGTAAACCATCCAAAACTCCTATATAAACCCTCTCAACATTGCGTAAAAGGTAAAACTCTCAACTGGATAAAAGGGTTTCTTGTGGGTCGAACCCAGGCTGTGGTGCTGGAAGGGGAGAGGTCCTCAGACGTACCAACGACCTCTGGAGTGCCGCGAGGTTCTGTTTTGGGGCCTCTCCTTTTCTTGCTCTTCATTAATGACCTACCACAAGATATCCAGTCATAGGTAAGGTTATTCACCGATGATACGGCTATATACTTGAAAGTTAACTCAAATGAGGACTTGATTACTCTTCAGGCGGACCTTGACACTTTACAAGAATGGGAACGGATCTGGGACATGGAGTTAAACCCTAGCAAATGCCAGGTACTCCGCATTACAAGGTCAAGGAAACCACTTCAGTCTCGGTACACTCTTCATGGTCAAGTTCTTGAAACAGTAAGTGATGCCAAATATCTCTGTATAACCATTTCCAAGGACCTAAACTGGAATACCCATGTAAACAACATCACCGCAAAAGCTAATAGAACACTCGGCTTCATCAAAAGAAACATAAAAACCTCCAATGAATCAGTTAAAGAACTCGCTTGTAACACACTAGTACACCCCCAGGTCGAATATGCTTCCTTGGTGTGGTCTCCCTTTAGCAAGCAAAGTATAAGTAAGAGCGAAATGATACAGCGGAGAGCTGCAAGATGGTGAAACATAATTATTCCCCTTATGAAAGTGTTACCGGAATGCTTGATGTCCTGATTGGCGATCTTTGGAAAATAGATGAACAGACGCACGTCTTATTATGTTTCACAGAATCACATATGGCTATGTAGCCATCCAAGTATCTTCATATTTTGAGTGACCTGAGGTCCTCACTCGTCACATGCACCCTCTTGCCTTCAGACGTATTCATATCTATGCCTCCTATTATCAGTATTCATTCTATCCAGCAGCAATAGTAATTTGGAATAAGCTTGATCCAGAGATAGTCCTCATCAGTGATCCTAACTCCTTCAAGGAGAGGGTCAGGGCAATCTCCCATCTATCATCCTAAGCTCCAAACACTGTTTTTAACCTGCTTTTAAACTTCATTCACTCTGCACTAACACTTTCATTCTTTTATCATGCTTCACTTTCATACTTTTTATCCCTCCTACAGTTTCACTTTTATACTTGCACTGACACGCAACTGCACATATATAATACTCACAGGAGGGTGCTGCAGTATATGAAGATAGATAGACAAGAACGGGCCCAAGAATCGAAAGATTATACTAGGCCTCGGATACAGTAAAGTTTTAAAACAGTAATAAACAGTTTTCAACAGTAGCTCCATTTTAACTTTAATGGCATATTGAACTGATGCACAGCAAAAAATAGGGCTGTTTTAACTAAATAAAAACAACGGTTCCGAGACAGTTCACCGACAAGACAGTTCACCGACACGTAATTTGTAGACAGTTCACCGACAAAATTGGAGACAGTTCACCGACACATTTGAAGACAGTTCACCCACAAAAAAAATGTTTGTGAAACTTAAAATGAAGAAAAATGGCATATGTGCTCGCACATAGTTGTAAAAAAGGAAAATATTTGTATTGATATTTCACATCATACTTTCTGGACATGTATGGTATGTTCAACTCTGTCTTTTGTGTTTACCAATATATTCGGACATCATAACTCCTTCCCTTACTTATCCTAAAATTGGAAAGTTCATTTGACCATAAGACGAGTTGACAAACATGCCGACTCTGAACTTTTCCGGGAAAAAGTTTTTATATTTTTTTTATTTTTATTATTACTTTTTTTAAATATATTATTAATTTGCTTCAGGGTCCGTGTATGCTATCCCTTAGGCATATTATTCCACTGCTTAGGTAAACGAAACAAAAATATGCGCACATGCACACGCTGATCTGTGTCTTTGCTCCCTGCTGTAGTATTTGTACCTTTCTTTGGTCCATTAAAACCTAGCAGTTTTTGTTTTTAAAGTAATCTTGCTTTTTGTTTGAAAATACCTATTATTTTTTTAAATAAGATATAAATACACGTCTTTATATTACAAATAAATCATGAAAAGCGTAAAAATTTATATGACCTATATAATGATTCATATACCAAATATTTTTTTATTTCATCTTCACGCGGCATTTGAGGCACACAAACAAAACTTAGTAAGAAAATTCACAAATAAGATGTTAACTTTTAGTTTTTCCAGTAATTCATGTCATTTCTTGTCTAGTGTGTCACCGAATCTTTGGCAATTAAACAGCAAGTAGCTTCTGAAATTTCTTTCCATTTCCTTTAGTGAAAATCTTGCTATTTTATTTCAAAGCCATCCGTTTATTTTCTTCATTAAACCCATAAAACAGTACTTCTTTGTCGGTGAACTGTCTTCAAATGTGTCGGTGAACTGTCTCCAATTGTGACTTACTGTGACCTTTACATCTTCTTAAGCAATGTCTGCTTCTTGTGATGAGTTTCGATATATTGTGTCGGTGAACTGTCTCCAAAATACGTGTCGGTGAACTGTCTTCTCGGTGAACTGTCTCGGTCCCAAAACAACTATCAGTTCGACAAAAGGTGCTGACCCCGATTCTGACAATACCCCCTCCCCCGCCCCCACCCGACCCCCCCCCCACCCAAAGAGAGAGAGAGAGAGAGAGAGAGAGAGTTTTGATAGACCCCAAAAAATAGTCAGTTTTGAATGTGACCGTGGCAAAAAAAAATACCTGCAAATGGTCAATACCCACTTTTATCCATAACCTGCCAAAATAATTCTACACCCCCCCCCCCACCCCCAAGTCATAGCCTATGCAGCAGGCAAAATTCAGAGTACCCTCCCCACCCACACCCAGAGGGGTGGGGTTCGCTAGCCTATTTGTGTGTATTAGCTTGGGCATTTCTTTCAATTCGGATATACAAAGTCAATCTCCCGTGTACTACCTCTTGCCACTTCGCAATTTTCGACCATTTTTAGAGTTTAGTCTGACCCAGAATTTACTGCTGCATGAAAAGATGGCTGCGCCCTACACGCGAATGTAGTTTCGTGATTTTATAAACTTTTTTGCACTGTTTTCATTATCAGACAATATGATAGGAGATATCGTATGTGGAAAAGAAAAATCTAAGCTTATTTTAATAGAGGGTATCAATTTCATCTAATTTATTCGCCTGGAGCTGGATGCAAACTTTTTCTCCAACATGTCTTTGAAGGGAATGGCTAAACAGCGAAAGGAAGGTTCCTTTCGCGAAAGGAAGGTTTTTTCTACGAAAGGAAGATATCAGTGGGGCCCAGGGCGATATTGTATGTATCTAGTGATACTATTGAGACAATTTAGTGGATATGGAGTACTTTTTTCCAAAAAGGTAGGTACTCGGGGATTAAAGGGAGCGTGTCTTTCAAGGAACAAACTGTCATTAAACAGGTTCCTTTCGCGAAAGGAATGTTTTATACGAAAGGAAGATCATTATGAGACCTTTGGTGGTACATTATGTATTATAGGGATACTCATGAAACATCTAAGTGGATATGGGATATTTTTTTTTTTCAAAAAATCAGGTGTACGGGTATAAAAGGAACAGCGCGTTTCAACGAACAAAGGCTCATTTCGCGAAAGGAAGGTTTCGGTCTACTGAATGTCTATATTGTTAATAGTTGTAACTGTGATTTGATTTCTTTCGTTTGTGATAATGTGGGTGGGATTTAGGATCTGATTGTATCAATTCTGGATCGTTTTATTTTTCAAATTTCCTACTGAAAGATTTTATAAATGTGACCCTGGAAGGTCATTCAGGTCCCTTACGAAAGGAAGTTTTTCTACCTTAAGAGCATATTTATAACTTTATGAGGGTATTTATGTAAAAAGGGATAAATCCTTTGCTAAGGAGTTTATTTTATTCGAAACGGATGCTATTTCTCTGACCTGTCATGTTAGCCTGTGGATAATAAATTATCCCCAGTTTCGAGCTGGCACCGCACAGTTTTATACTTGTGACTCGTGGAGGTATGACTAGGTCTTGTTGCTGAAACTGATATAGCATTATTGTCATACCAGCAACAAGTTTGCCAACCTTTTTTTTTTTTTTTTTTTTTTTTTTTTTTATTCTTTTTTTATTTTATTTTATTTATTTATTTTTTTTATTTATTTATTTTTATTCTTTTTTTTTTATTTTTTTTATTCTTTTTTATTTATAGACACTTAATTAAACAAACAATCACCATCCCCCGTGCTGAATAGAGCTGTCTTCGACGTACAAACGTAATTTGAGAAGATGAAGTTCGAAATAGCGTCTTGCTTGTGGCTTCCACAATCTGTGTGAAGCGTCGTGTCCACTGGAACATGCTTAAGAAACAATTTCTCTCTCTCGGCTGCGACTTTCAACTTTTTCAGTAGTCCACCTTTCGTAGCCTACAATATAATACATGTAGCTTGTAATTTCGCAGACAGACAGACGGACAGAGAGAAAGACGGATGACGGACAGACAGACAGACAAACAGACAGACAGACAGGCAGTTGAATTTAATAAACTGATTTGGACAGTATTTTAAATGAGTCTGTTATAACGAATACCATATAAAAGAAAACGGAGGACGGGCGGACAGACAAACCGACACAGAAAAACAGACCGACAGTTGAATTTAATAAACGGATGGACAGACGGACGGTCGGACGGACGTTCTAACGAAATGGGTGTTATGTGACTTTTTGTACTCACAACTGATGATTATGTGACTCTTTTTTTTAATGTGACCCGTCACATAAAATGAAAATTTTCTAACGAAATGATGGTTATATGACTTTTTTTCTAATGAAATGATGGTTATGTGACACTTTTACGGAATAAGTCACTTAAATGTATGGACTACAGTCACAAAACCATCAGTTCGTTAGCCCGGACATGGAGTCAGACGGACAGAAAGAGAGGTCATCTGTATATGTATAGTATAATGTGTCGCGGCTCATATCTTAATTAATTTACCTGACTCAATCTTCCGATCCCCATCAAGAAATCGAGCTGTCCATCATCACCAGAGCGGCACCGGATGCAAACGTATCCCAGGGGTGACTTCTTCCACGTCTTGGCATCAGAATCCCCGATGTTTTGGCAGGCATAGTGGAACCAGGTGTCACACGTCTATGGAAATAGAGGCGATATAAGTAAACAGCTTGTCTTAATTATTTTAACATAAATTACTGTCCTTTCGACATCTCTTGGAAAGACGTTTTTTGCTTGGCGCTTTATTTTAAATGAATTTTTTTTGTTCTGACTGACCATATCTTATCAGAAACCATTTGTCTTTTCTATTTCTGTGTTTTGTTCTCAAATATTTACACTAAAATTAAATTTACGGCTAAAAGTTGGTCTGACCTATGCAATTTCTATAGTAAAGTAATTTTTTGGAATTTTTGTCTAAGAAAATATTTTTTACTTTCCTTTGCTGTATTTGAATTATTGATGTTTCACAACAATACTGTGAAAATTTCAGAAAAACTGAACAAGTGAAACTAGTTGAAAATCTGGCTCCAAGTTACCTATCTTACATATTTCTGCATGATTTGGCTTCGTTTTTACTATTGGAAAAACTGAAAATATTTGATTTCTTAAAAACCAATGGCTAGAATGAAACTTTTCGTACATAGGTAGTACCGACAAATGGTTTTGCATTTAATCATGACAAAATTTTGCAAATTTACTTCTTCTGTGTAAAGCGTCAAGCAAAAAACGACTTTCTGAAAGATGTCGAAAGCACAGTAGTGTTTCTATTCAGCCAACAATGAAGACCCTGAAGAGTCGCCGCAATGTGTAGCGTCTCGTCTTGGTCTGCACTGTTTGCCTATGTCGCCCTTAATGGGACTATTACAGTCTGGAAATAGCTTGCAACAGATGAGACTAACCCGTCAAAATGACAATTGCTACACATTTGATACACATTTTCCTCATTCATTTAAAGACGTTTCTTTCACCTGTCACATGATTACCGTATTATATTGATGTTATTACCTGTATAATAACATTATCAGTAGCGTTAATTGCAGTCAACTGCCTGGCGCGTGTCGTTATATTACCTGTCCAACAACATTATCAGCGTTAATTGCAGTCAACTGCCTGGCGCGTGTCGTTATATTAAATGATTATATAGAGAATATTTATTCTTTTTCTGTGAATACCATAAATATTGTCATCGAGTGAAATGAAAACATCAGTATTTTCACGAGTTCGAAGCACGAGTGAATTTGAATGTTTTCATTACACGAGATGAAAATTTTTATGGTATTCACTGAAAAAGAGTAAATTTTCTTTTTATTTTATTGTTCACACGTCAATGCGCGTTTCTGACGTCATAAGTAACGTCACCAAACAAAACATGAACGTCATGGCGTCGACGCTCAGTGCTTAACATGTGAACCGCTGGAGAGACAAAAAAACAAAACAAAAAAGTTTCGGCGAATCAAAATAATTTTGATACCATAATGTTCCTTACATTCTAACTAAGAAAATGCATACCAACACTTGATAGTTTATTTCAGAAACAAAGAAGTTAGAGGTGTTCAAAAATCTGAAGTGGAGGTAACATCCACTTCTGAAACAGTGAAGAAAACCGAAGTCGTCCAACGCTAAGAGCGAAAATATAAATCGTATCATTCACTATAGTGAAATGATACGATGTCTAATCACAATGATAATTCAATTAACACTAACAGGTAGATCAATACATTACACTTGAGATAAACACGTCGTCACTCAATTTTAAGAAACAAGTCAAGCTATTTCATAGACTTAGAATAACTTTAATGTGTAAACTTTTTTATCTTTACCTCACACCTTATGTAGGACGAAAATAATGTACATTCCCAAAATAAATAAATAAATAAATAAATAAATAAATAGTAATATTTTTAAAACAGCTTAAATTTTAATCTAATAAATGCGAACTCTCCATTTCATAGACCAAACCTTCCTTTCGTAGACAAAAACTTCATTAAGTAATTTGTTAATTTTGTAACAAATATATGGAAGTACTAAAATATATACGATAATAAAACCTTCCTTTAGTAGATAAAACCTTCCTTTCGTAGAAAAAAATCTTCCTTTCGTAGACAAAAAATCATTTCGTAATTTGTTCATTTCGTAACAAATATATGCAAGTGCAAAGCTATATAGGAAAATAAAAAACCTTCCTTTCGTAGACAAAATCTTCCTTTCTGAGACATTACCTTCTTTTCATAGACCAAATCTCACTACCTAGGCCCAACAAATATCTTCCTTTCGTAGATAAAGCTTCCTTTCGTAGACAAAAATCTTCCTTTCGTAGACAAAAGTAATTTGTTAATTTTGTAACAAATATATGTAAGTACTACAATATATATACGATAATAAAACCTTCCTTTCGTAGATAAAACCTTCCTTTCGTAGAAAAAAAATCTTCCTTTCGTAGACAAAAAATCATTTCGTAATTTGTTCATTTCGTAACAAATATATGCAAGTGCAAAGCTATATAGGAAAATAAAACCTTCCTTTCGTAGACAAAATCTTCCTTTATGAGACATTACCTTCTTTTCATAGACCAAATCTCACTACATAGGCGCAACAAATATCTTCCTTTCGTAGATAAAGCTTCCTTTTGTAGACAAAAATCTTCCTTTCGTAGACAAAATTTGTTAATTTTGTAACAAATATATGTAAGTACTACAATATATACGATAATAAAACCTTCCTTTCGTAGATAAAATCTTCCTTTCGTAGAAAAAATCTTCCTTTCGTAGACAAAAAAAATGATTTCGTAATTTGTTCATTTCGTAACAAATATATGCATGTGCAAAGCTATATACGAAAATAAAACCTTTATTTCATAGACAAAATCTTCCTTTCTGAGACAATACCTTCTTTTCATAGATCAAATCTTCCTTTCGTAGACCAAACCTTCCTTTCACGAAATGAACTTTCCTTCCGAGAAATAAAAGTTTCATTCGATCCCCATATACCATAGCATATAGCCCGAATTTGACAAAATACCCGATTTTATTTATATCATTGAATATGGTACCTTTTATATGAAAACTAACTAATTGGGCCCCACAAATATCTTCCTTTCGTAGACAAACCTTCCTTTCGCGAAAGGAACTTTCCTTTCGCAAAATGAAGGTTCCTTTCGCTGTTTAGCCATACCGGTCTTTGAAGGCAAACCTGTTCATGCTGTTTCGGTTATTACAGTCAATTCGCCATTAAGGATATTCTGCCGGCTGCCCGAACATGGCGGCGGAATTTGCCACTTATACACGCCATCATAAAATATCCATAAAAATCACAAATGAAATGCTCGTCTCACAATTTTAACTGATAACTTAATGTCGAGGCATAATCTGAAAATAGGCTTAGCCTAAATGCGAGCACAGCACAGACCTATCTGTAATCTCTCCAAAAGTCCTTCACAGCATCATTAAAGAATGAATATCAGTACATAAAAATATATGTAAATTGATAATACAAATAATAAAAATAATCAGCAAAATATATTCCTGACACTTATTGACACTCGTTTCTTGTTACTTCGTGACGCTTATTAGTGAGACCCAAATTTTGTGACTAGCAGTATAATCCTCCACCCAGTCCTGCCATCTTCTGGTGACAACTTTCGGGAAGAAAAAGCAAGAAAATATTGGTCAGAGCGATTTTTGCTGAAAGCATATATTGCCTTGTTACTTTTCCTTGATCATATTCTCAACCACAGAGCTCACTTCATTCCCGATGTGCTTTGCGCATCGCAAGCTATGCTCGCTATCAAATGGTTATTAATTAGGGGTGCGCACTCGCTATCAAGTGGTTATTAATTAAGGGTGCGGCTATGCTCGCTATCAAGTGGTTATTAATTAGGGGTGCACACTCGCTATCAAGTGGTTATTAATTAGGGGTGTGCGGTAAAACTGATGCATCAGTAAGCCGTGGTATTTGCATCTGATGGTACGTACCGCAGTACTTTTTTGCTGTACTGGTACTTTCGGTAAGTTCCTGATTTTATCGGAAAATTTATAAAAGCCAATACTTGTTTTATACAAATTTCTAGATTGATTAATACAGGTATTTCCCATTTATCATTGGTGATTATTTTGAGCTGTGAGTTATTAACAGAATTTCTTTGTGAAATTCTATAGCTGATTGGTTCAATTTTGGGATTTCGCCGCTAAATTTAGTCTGGATGCCAGGCGAAGGCAAAATGGCTGACTTCAAGGGGATCTCTAACAAACGAACACAGGTCATGGACATTTTGTTTCGATTAAATAAAACAGAAATAGTAGCTTCAGGGTAGTTGTATTGACCGGGGAGGAAAGTAACGTTGACACTGAATGGTACCCTGACCTACTTTGCATGCCGAATTCTAACATGATCAAACGTATCGTTTCAAAACACTTGTCCCCGTCTATTCCCTATACACCCTGGTTTTCCTCTATGTAACACGCAAAATCCCCAAAATTGCTTAGAAATATATATAACCGAGACATTTTTCAACAATTACATTGTTCATTTCAGCCCGCACTTATGCTCCGCCCACAAGTAAATTTGCATTCTGAAAGTGGGTATTTTCCAGTGCCGGAGGTACTAAATTGATTTACGTCAATGTTTTTATTTACATCATCCAATCAAAAATACCTCTGGCACTGGGAAACACCCACATCCAGATTGCAAATTTAATTGTGGGCGGAGCGTAAGTGCGGGCTTGCTTGAACCAAAGAAATGAAATATGTATTGTTGAAAAACATTTCGATTATACATATTTCTAAGCGATTCCGGGGATTTTGAGTGTCACGTAATAAAACTAGGGTGCCTAGGGAATAGATTGGAATAAGTGTTTTGAAACAATACATTTAATCTTCTTAGAATTCAGCGTGCAAAGTAGGTCAGGGTACCGTTCGGTGTCGATATTACACATATATGATGCTATACAACTACCCTGAAGGTACTTTTTCATATATTTCTGTTTTAATCGGAAAAAAAACAACGTTTATGACCCGTGTCCCTATGGGCGAAAGCAAATATTATTTGGCATCATTTTGGACTTAAAAAGGGAAAATCAGCCTGTTATCGAGGATGGGGTCGCTGTTTGCAGACAGTGAGAAGGTACAGTTATATTTCCAAAAGGCATTTCTTATAAAACAACTAATATTGAGCAAATGTAAATACAAACCCTTGGAGTTTGAAACCTGTACGCATCCGACTAGACCTCAGGAGGTTGCGGGTTCAATCCCCGCCGAGGTCGGCAACATTATTTCGTCGAGATTAATCATGAAATATTTTCTACAGTCATTCTCTCCCTTCCGCTGATTCAAGAAGGGCAGTTGTCAGTTTTTGGAGAAAGAATGTGCACAATACTGGTTAACCGCTTAGAGGACTAAGCCTGCCCAGTAAATGTGTGGTTAGGTAAACTGACTGCGCTCGACATGACTCCACTGGGTTGACTAGGCCGTAAAACCTCAACACAAACAAACCTGTACGCGGTACATACCGTGGTACATGGGTGTGTACCGCGGTATACCATGGTACAGTTTCCAAAGGCGGTACCCAGCCTTATAATAAATAAGAATGCATTTTATAAGTATGAAAAAACTTACCTTTTAACTTGCGTAAATCTGAGTTGTAGTGATGTCACCAGGTCGCCCTTCTTTATCGTGGGGTTCATTTAAACTGAAATTGATTTTAGTAATGGGCAGCCAGTTCATTTAAAACTCCTCATAAGTGTTCCGAAACAATTGTGTCACTAAATGCCGACTTTCAGTCACAACTTTAAAACTTTGGTAATCGTATCACAAAAGCAACAATATACTTCACAGAAAGACAAATTTGCTGTGAATTTCCTTTGCAGTGGGGACCCTTCCTTTTTACTTTTACTTCAGAACAAAACTGAAGATGTTTCCAGTGGGAACAAACATTGATCACACTTAGCTGGGGTGAACTTCTCAATACAAATTGCAATATTGTTAATTAATTGGTTGCTGGCTTCCCTCATTTTGGGATGCTGGGAAGGACTTTCCATATATGGTAGTAATGTAACTTTCAGTAAGAGCGACGACTCCAACACTGTCGTCAGTTTCCGATGCAAAAAAATAAAGAGGATGGCCTAAAACGAAATTATATGGACTTTTAAGGGCAGGGGGTATACAGAAGATTTTATGTACCAATATCCTAGATATTTGTCCATATATTTTTTTTTGCTATTGGTAGTTTGACGCCCCGAAATGAAACTAATATAAACAACCGATAGGGGACGTAGCAGATAAGAAATTGAGAGATATGCAAATCCTGTGATAAAGTAGGCCCCGTGATAAAGTAGGAAGGGAGTATAATTTTAATCGATGGAAAGGGAATAGAGCATTTTTGAACTTAGATTTTGTTTGCCTCGTTCGGAAGTGAATGTTGAAAGATTCACGAGAAGAAGGCATTGCTGAAGAAGTTTTAAGTAAAAGTCTTTTATTGCGTGAGGGTAACTGTATTAACTTTTAGTCAACAAATTTACTTTCCAGTTTGTTTATCATCTTTGAGAAATATGAGCTTGAATATTCAATGACCTAAATTAACTGGTAGCAGATCATGTGTTTTTGCAGGTGAGGGAAAATCTCAAAAGTATGTTTAGGGTCCATTGAAACACCCCAGACCACCCCAACACACATCAAACGTCCCCAAACCACGAAAAATCATAGTTATCATGGCTCAGCAGTTTTATTGTGTTTACTGTGTTATGTTTTGTCAACAATGATAGGAAGTAATACAATCTCAGTTAAGAATTCACTTATCATGGTTACAATGTCTGATTTCAGGACCATTAAGAAATAAACTTGCTGTTTACTTCATAGTTCTCTGTGCATATATTAATGTTATAAAACATAATTTGACAGCTTTGACAGGTAGAACACATTTTGAGAAAGCCCTCGGAAATCAATTGTCACGTGATCCCCTATTGATAAACATGATCTGGTATTGGAAGAAGTACATAAAGATGAAATCTACACAACACATTAGTACATTAACAGGACAAATTCAAAAGTTTACGCACATTCCAAAGGGTAATGAAAATGCTTTTTAATGACATATGTTTCAGTCTTCTAGAATTATTTGTTTTCCCATGAATACTTTGATATTTTTATAGTGATCCGCTAATGGCGAGTTGATTATACTAACCTGTTTTGTTGATTATCCCTGTGCTTTTCAAAGAAAAAGCAGGGATATTGTGATACCCCCTGTCCGTCCGTCCATCCGGACGGATAGACGTCCGGATGGACGGACATCCGTCTGTAATGTCACACCATTGCTCCAAGACCATTTAAGCTAGAATCTGGAATCTTTCACAGGTGATAGCCCTATGGATGAGGACTGGAGGAACACATTCAGAATATTGCTGTAACCCCTGGGGGCAGGGCCGGGGGATGTGGCCCCTAAGTGTCCAGAATCCATTTTGTACAAACATAGTCATGTTGCATATCAAATCAAAGGTAATGAAGAATAGAATACAGTGGTGCAAAAATATTGCCCGGGGGGCATGCCTGGGGGTCACCAGAGGTCAAAAAGTAGAATTTTGGGTCCTTTTTTTTTATTGTCACACAACTCTTCGGCGCTTTGAGCTAGAACCTTGAAACTGTCACAGGTAATAGCCCTGTGGATGAGTACTGGAGGAACGCATTTGGAATTTTGATGTGAGCGGCGATATGCGATGGCACGCCATCAACTTGCTCTAGTTTATTTTAACTTACTATTGGTAAGGTTGAGCTGCTGTCACCTACAGTATTAAGGCCAAATGTCGGACGTGATAACTTGCAAAGTCCACTACTGTACCTTACCAGTTTTTGATCATTTATCATAGACTAACCTGTTTCAGTGACTGACCAGTTTCGATGACTTTTATATACCCCTTGCTGTCTTCTCACTAGAGGTCAGTACACCAAGCACAGCACTACCATGCTCCTTTTGCACACAGACCATAGCACTAGTTAAGGCACTTTTTCAATCCAAAAGTATTGATATTTTTCTTATCTCCACGAAAACATATGTTGTGGGTACTCATTAGAAGTGCCTCAGTGAGACACTTCTAATGAGTACCCACAACATATGTTTTTCCCTGAGGTGCTTCTAATGAGTACCCACAACATATATTTTTGGAGAAATAAGAAAACTATTTACCGAATACCCTCCCTTATCTAGACCTATGACAGACTATACAAATAGACCTTTTTAATTTTATGGTTTTCATTTGGGCTACTGACCATGTGATTACAATATGATGCCATTGACCAAAAATTTCCTAAGACAAATACAACTGTTTCAAGGACATTTTTCTGATATATCAGCAGGTACACGCACAACCATAATATTTCTTTATGGTGATTATTTTTACATCTAGTTCTAGCTGGTATATACATACACAACATGTAGTCAAAATATATGTTAATATTTGTGGTTGAGACATTTAAGTGATCACTCGATGAGAATCTTTTCTGAAAAGAAACTTTTGGCGAATGAAATTGCTTCAGTTTTCTGAAAAAACATTGGCAAATATACTGTCTGATAAACGTAATCAACAACTTTCTGCCATCCAGAAGGAACAAGGCTAGAACATACTCTGTATTAAAGAATGAGAGGTTCCAAATGGTGCTTATTGTGTTACGTAGTATTTAAATCGGTCTATAGATAACAGTCAAAAGTCGCCTCTTTAGGGTAGATTCATTTCCTGCAATTAGGTCAACGCATTTGCTGTCTCCATTGTGGAAATAGTGTTTTTTTGTTTTTTTGTGCTTTTCGAAGAAAAAGCGGGGATAGTGTGATACCCCCTAGTCCGTCCAGCCAGCCGTCAGGACGTACGTCTGTCTGTAATGGTTTCACCATTGCTCCTAGACCATTTAAGCTAGAATCTCGAAACTTTCACAGGCAATAGCCTGGAGGAACACATTCGGAATTCTGATGTAACCTTTGGGGGCAGGGCCAGGGGGTGTGGCCTCAAAGGGTCCAAAATCCATTTTGTACATAGTCAAGTTGCATATCAAATGCTGTCAAATGTAAATTTATGTTAATATTTGAAGATTTTAATCAGAATACCAAGAGAACTGTCTAAAGTTCATTCAGTCTGATCAATAAATGATACATGTTTAATCTGTTAGAAGTTCTTTATTGAAGTCTAAGCCTTTCTTATGGATAAATAATAGAGTGACAAAAAACAGCAACTGTAAACTTACACTTTTCATATTCAGGCACAGGCAAACAGGCTCGCAATAAAACCCCAGTTTCTCTTTATCTGTCTGGCTTTCATTGTCTACATACTGAGTTATTTGATAGTATAGGATAGGATGTATCAGCTGATAGCAATCTCTGATGACCTTGTGCAGATGCATAGGAAGGACTGAATCTAGGCTTTTGAATAATTATGCTAGAACACACTGTCAGTGGTCATCGTTCCCAAATTTTGCTATGACCATCAGTACATCATTCCCTTTTTAGCTTAGCTGTACAGAAGAAAAGAAAGAGCTATTACAGTCACACTGGTATATGTATCTGCATCAGCCAAGGGGAGAAAACCTCTTTTAGAGTAAATGACCACTTCGAAAGAGAGGCATAAAGTTTCTTCCCCTGAAAGTGTACCTATTCCCCTGAAGTCATTTTTTGCATCTGCAGCCTGACAGTTTTTCTTGCATTTATAGGAACACACATCTAATATAACCCTTAAAATGCCAAGAAAACCTGCATCTGAAAATGTTGTCTGTTTATGTTGTCTGCTGAATAGTCATGCAAACTTTTCAAACCTATTTTTGCATACAGGCAAACAGTGTGGACCCTGATCAGACTGCTCCTCCAGGAGCAGTCTGATCCATGTCCACACTGTTTGCAAAAATGACTTTTATAATCACAAGCAGATGACAAAGCAGAGGACAATTGTTGTGCTTGGGAATTTAAGAGTTAAGGCAACTTGATACACATGGTGTATTTTCTGCCATTTTATACATGTTTGTTGCTTCTTTTTTGCTTTCCTGCACAACAAACCTGATTTGAGAGGGAACACTGCATTTTGAATCTGGAGTTATTTTGCTTTGTTTGCTTATTTGTGTTCCCCATATGTGTAATAAGATATAGACTTTTGAATTTTTGTGGGTACAAGGCAAATGTTGGGGTAAAAAAATCATCTACAGAGGGTAAATGGGAGGGTGTACCCCCTTTTCAGAAAGGTTAAAAAAGGCTTCGTCAGAGTTGGGTTTGAAAAGTTTGCTAGAATATTCAGCAGACGACATAAACAGACGAAATTTTCAGATGCAGGTTTTCTTGACATTTTAAGGGAATCAATGCCTGCATCTGCAGCAGGGGTCATCCTAGAGGGTGATTTGGTAGAAAAATTCTCCTTAAGATGGCTGACTTCTCCCTATCTTGAGCTGAGGGAGAAATGAAAATGTATAGAATATATAGGGAAATCCAAAATTTGCACCAAAACTTCTCCCTGAAATCCTGAAATTGTTGCAAAACTTTTCCTTCTCTGAAAGCTCTAGGATGACCCCTGCTGCAGTCGGACAGTTTTTCTTGCATTAGGAACACATATCTTATTTTTATTTGCAGATTCTGTGTCACAAAGTGCCAGACCCTTACTTTTGAGTTTGATCTGTAATCTCTCTGCTAGGTAAGCTTCAGAAAAAAAGTGATGCATTTCAGTTTTTGTCTGTTGTTGTTTAACCATTACCACTCACTGGGCAAATCTGGCAGGCTACAAATTAATGATATTTTTCCAGAAAAGAAGATTGGACATTTCATGCAATGGAGACAATTTGGATTGGACGTTCCTTGCAAATTGTCTCCAATGGAAACAAGTTGCATGAAATGCCCAACTCTGTTTACTGGAGAATATAAGAAAAACATCTCAGAATGTCTTATGCTGAAGAAGCACACTGGTGGCCAAGTGGTTAGTGTTCCTGCCTTTGGCTCACAAGGTTTTGTGTTTGAATCCCGCTGGAGGGGGAGTTCAGCTCATGACTGTACGGTGCCTTATTGCGCAGAGGCTTTTATTATCACCCTTCCATCTTCTCAATATGACTTCAGTGATGTTTGAAGGGGCATAAAATACCAAACCATCATAATCTGCTGAAACTTTAATCAAGCAGGCTAAGTATTAAGATTATGCATACTGTGTCTATCTTGTAGGCAAAGATCACACTTGTAGACCATGTCACTTTAAGACTGACTTACAGGCACATATTACACCAGTAGACCATGTCACTTTAAGACTGACTAAAAGATGTATATACTTATACCATGACACTTAAGACTTACTGATAGGCACACCAGCTCAATTCAGCTGACCATGCCACTATAAGGCTGACTGACTGACTGACTGATAGGCATGTACTTGTACTACACTAGAAGATCATGCAGATTTTTTAACCCTTGTCATGCTGAATAAATTAAGATGCCACGCCCACTTCTAATTTTCAGCCAATCAGTTTACTTGATCCAGATTGTTGATATAAATTCACATACTGCATGGCAAACAGTGTAGATCCAGATCAGTTGGCTTCTTCAGAAGCCAACTGATCTGGATCTACACTGTTTGCAAAAGCAGGGTATATCCGAGTTCAGCAGGACAAGGGTTAAAATTAAGACTGAGTAGACCCTGTAAATTTAAGGCTGAAGTAAACCATACACCAGTTAAACATGCTACTTTAAAGTGGACTGATAGACATATATAATATGGTCCAAAATTATAGAGAATGTTTTGTGAAACTTAAGTCAGGGATGTGTCACTGAAGGAAAAGCTTCAGGTGGTGGGGTTTACCCAAATTGAAGGGAAGTTACTCTTTACATATTTTTGACCTAGGAACACAATAGTGACTTCCCATGATACACAATTTCTGACTTCTGAAAAAAGGAAGATTATTTAAGTTACTAAATGAAGGAATAACTTCTGAACCTAACTTGTCTGATATAACACATTCCTCTTTCAACAGTGTACAGGGTGGTGAGAAATATTGAGAATGGGCAAAATATTGTAGATCATTGGAGACCTTAGGAGGCTTAATGTTTTGGTTTCAAAGAATAGAAGATTGAGCATCAGCAGTATAAGATGTGAATGGTCCAATACAAAAGGGGACTTTCCCACTTTCTAAAGAGACCTTATTTTGTTCGTATTGAGTTTTAACGGCTCAGTCAACCCAATGAGTCATTTTGAATGTGGTCAGTTTACCCAACCATGCTTTTACTGGACAGACTTAGTTCTCTAAGCAGTTAACCAGTATAGTGCTCATTCTTTCACCAGAAACTGACAACTGCCCTTCTTGAATCAGCAAAAGGGAGAGAATAACCCTAGAAAATATTTCATGATCAGTCTCCACGAAAGAATGTTGCCGACCCAGTGGGGGGTCGAACCCGCGTGATAAGTCAGATATGCATCCAACTTAGCCACTTAGACCTTGAGAAGAGGATTGTATTCTGTAAATTAGGAGAAATCAAGAGGTATTCACTCACTATTTCTCAAACCTGAACAAAAAGTGATATTTGGCTTGGTGCTTGAATAAGTAGACTTAAATTGGAACAGTGCGATTTTTTTTTTCATATGAAAGCTCTGTATGGCTTTTATCCAAACAGCATACACTGATCTCTGCCTTCTGTTTCTTTAGGACCCAGTTTTAGTTGATAATGATTGACTTGCTTTTTAAGGATCTGTCCATAGCTACAGATACATGCTTTTTTCAACCAAAAAGTATTGAAAGTTTTTAAGTTTTCTTATTGGTCCCATAAAACATTTGTTGAAACCTGAGCTATGCATCATGAGCAGTAGTAGAATCATACATTTTTTTTATTGTTATTTATTTTTATCAGGTGTGGCTCTGCTATTTGATACAAAGCATTATATGTTTACTATACTCTGATTAGGCCAGGCATAAAAAATACTTTGTTTGCAGTTGCCGACCCATGAATTTTTTTAGGGTAGGGAGGTCGGCCTTTTTTTTTTTTCTTTTTTTTTTTTTTCTGCAAAATGTAAAAATATCCCAAATGCTACGATATTCTACATAACCTTTTACACAGCTACAGTAAACACCCATACTACTGAGAAAACAACATCACACAATTTGAACAAATCTATTTTCTCCACAATGCTGTACCCAAAAAGTGCAGGTGTAAAGGCAAACAGTGGAGACCCAGATCAGACTGCTCCTTGGAGTGGTCTGATATGAGTCTGCACTTTTTGCTCGGGACTGTTTGTACTACTATTTAGGGTGATCATAGTAAATTTGCCATTTAGAAAAAAAAAAATGCTGTCCCAAGTGGTCAAAAATATTTTGGGTAGGGAGGATTTTGGTGGGTAGGTTGGCAATTGCAAACAAATAAAATTTTATTTTTGGCCTTATACATGTATAAATATGAAAACATATGATAAACTTAATAAGAAAGGTTTAAGAAATGTCAGTTGTGTTGTACTTGTAAGGTGTTATATATACTATCCTTGGAGGATAAGTTGACAGTGATGTCACTGATTGTTTATATTGTTAGACCAAGTCCATTTTAATAAATAGGTAAACACCATCTGAATAGCTGCCTTCAATAAATATAAGCAGTGGTACCTGTAAATCCGCAGTAGCTCAGTGTAGTTTTCCTAAACTACAAATCTGGAAATTGTGGGTTCGAATCTTAGTCTATCATTTGTTTTTTTTTTATTTTATACTTGTTAAGAATTAAATATAAAAGAAAAATATGTTAAGAAAGAAAATGCATTTTGCTATTATCAGTTATGAAACATTTTCAGTGTAGCCTTAAATTAAATTAAGCCAAGAAGAAAACCTGTAAGTCTAGTTAACTTTTTATTTGAATGATTACCACATGCTGACAGTCCGTGTAAATACATATGGAGACAAGAAAGTTGGAATCATATCATTTGTGTAAAAATGCCAACAACGCCATAATAATGTCTAATAATATCTATTTAGAATAATATAATATGTAAAATACAAAAAAAGAACCATAAGCAAAGTAAGTAATTTAGAAAAAAAAAATGAGGTGCTGGTAGGATCTCATAAAATCATCTAATCGTTCGTCCAGAGCGCTACGCTTTACCAACTGTGCTATTGCAACATACTAATAAAAAACATGTGTATAGCTATAAGATTGTAAACGATATAAAATTAATAGTAAAGTTTTCCAGATAATTCATGCAAAACCTGCTGTACGTACCCAGGTTGAATGGTAGGTGCCATGACATCACTGTCAAATTATCTTCCGATCACTGAATCTGTTATGATCCTATTTGTTATGGATTAATTGCAGAATAAATTTTGAATCTTTGACGTGGTACTCAGTAGAAGTACCCACAAGATAAGTTTTCATGGAGAAATATGAAAAATATTTACATTACATGATACGCTCCCTTATCTGGAGATATGTCAGTTGATTGCATGTTGTAAGTCACTTATCTTTTACAGATCAGAGAGAGTCCATGTTGTATGTTATGACAGAGATCCTAGTTATGTTTTAGAGTCAATACCGCACGAACTGTCCAAAAGGTAACTTGTTCTAGAAAAGATATTTGTATTATTTCAACCAAAAGTGCCATTTAGAAAGCAAGCATTTTGGCACCTGTTTCATCAAAGTTGGTTCAGAATGAAGAAAAACACGTGTCAAGCTCCTTTAAGAGTGAGCATGGGTGCCATTTTGAATATGTGTTAGCGGGGGTGGGAGGTGAGGTACATGTATACTGTTTTCATGTCTGTCTGTCCCAGTCATTACCTTGTGGGGGTATGTTATAAGCACTGCTTATTGACACTTTTAGTTAAGAGGTGTTTATGACGTAAGTTACTCACAAAGATGATGGCTCCCATGACAGCATTTACGAAAAAAAAGTTCAGTGCCCAATAACTTCCTTATTTCTCAACAAGGCCCAGTTGTTCAAAGCATTGTTAGCTTAACGAGCTAGTAAGTAATCAAAATGTTAACTGTTCTAGTAAGTACAATATCTAAATCACAGGTATTTTTGTGAAAAAAAGTGAGTAGCTTTTTTGAATGCAAAATCTACTCACATTTTTTCAGCAAAAATATTAGCATATGTTCCATATTTAATGATCAAAGTTTTAACGATACTTTAACTAACAACATTGTTAGTTTTGAACAACTGGGCCCAGGTTTTTTTTTATAAAACTGCTCAGCTTTGTAGGCTGTTTTTTCTGCTGTGTTTATTTTTTTCATGTGCATTTTCTGTAAATTTGATAACTGTAAGTTATTATTCATGAACTGGATATTAGGATTGTTCAGGTGCAAATTTCAGTGTTAGTTTTTAACGCATTTTAGTCTGGAACCTCCCAAAAGGGTAATTAGCAAACAGAACAGACCTAGGTCAGATGCCACAGAATGCAGCATTCTGTGGTGTTTGATCAGGGTCTACACTGTTTGCATTAACTACAGGATTTTCTTTTAAACATGTATATAATAAAAACTAACTATACACCCTGCTATTGGAAATAGATTAGTCCAAAGAGTTGTGTTAGAAGAGTCTACTTGACATAAATGGGTTTTAGTTATAATCCTCTTTAATATCAAAATGTAGTTTTTGAAAGAGGTTCTTGGTAGGGGTATTGGGTTATTTGATGCTTTTATTTATATTCAGACATACCTTTCACTGGCAAACATCAAAATATTTTCCAGAGTTGTGGTTCATGATGGTTTTCAAGATGTTCTGGGTTGGAACGACCCAGAAAATCTCAATGTCAGCACAGACCTTGTACAGTACCTGGAAAACAAAGCTGGTTACCATGCCAACCACAGTGTCACTATAGTGATAGACTCACTGAGTCCAATGATGCTTCATAGACCAGCTCCTTATACATGTCAAGTATTATCAAAGTTAACTCGCTGTAAAATACACAGTAAGTAACCTTGATCATGAAATATTTTCTATGGTCATTCTCTCCCTTCCGCTGATTCAAGAAGGGCAGTTGTCAGTTTCTGGAGAAAGAATGTGCACAATACTGGTTAACCGCTTAGAGGACTAAGCCTGCCCAGTAAACGTGTGGTTAGGTAAACTGTTCGAAATGACCCCATTTGGTTGACTGGGCCGTAAAACCTCAACACAAACAAACAAAATAAACAGTAAGTAACCTTCTTATAAGATGGTTTTGGGTATAAGACTTTTTAAAAGAGGACACTAAAATGTTGTATCCAGACAAAAATATATTGATTATATAGAAAAATGACCATTTAACATGTTCTTTGAGAAGTTAATGATTGCACCTGTATTACTTTCCTTGGTCAGGTTCAATAACATACGTCATCAACAAGTTGATATGCACATAACTGCGACATTTCTTCGGATTTATGGCAAAATCACAAAGAGCGCAAAATGCATCGAATTATCGCTGTGAGCATAAAACATATCCATTTTAGTACTACCTTCCACCAAAAATGCAATTTCTACACACTTTTTAATTATTGTAAATACTTCAACCAACTATCCTAAGTATAAGTGTTAAAAACATAAGCATAAATTGCCAAAGTATCTGAATATCCAACGCATTTCACAAGTCCAATCTTTAGAGAGCCAGACAGTCCATATAACAGTAAATTTGGTGCTCTAAATAAATATTCTGAATTTCATAAAATCATAGTTTGTTTAACCCTTGTCATACTGAATAAATTAAGATGCCACGCCCATTCCTAATTGTCAGCCAATTATATTACTTAATCCAGATTGTTGATATAAATTCCCATACTTAATGGCAAACTGTGCAGATCCAGATCAGTTGGCTTCTGAAGAAGACAACTGATCTGGATCTGCACTGTTTGCAAAGGCAGGGTATATCTGGGTTCAGCAGGACAAGGGTTAACAAGACTTCCGAAAAAATAGTTACTGGCAAAAATAAGTATTCCCTTTATAATCATGAAGTAGGATGTAAGGGGTGCTAGGTTAAGGTTTACCTGCAAGCCCTGAAGTTATTTGTGTTGCCCACTTGGTAAAGTCCCAAGTTACACAAATTATGTCTGGACAATATCTTGGTAATTACTGGATGGATTGTTCTGAAATTTTGGGATGTGAATTTTTGATATGAAGTTTTGCAAAGGGTCCCTTAGGGTGCCTTGGGGAGATGCCTCACACCCCTCATTTCTTAAAAGGCCATATATCAGTTTTCGCGAAATCTTTTCTACTGATGCAGGACAGCTCTCAGACAGACTGTAATCTTTTACAGGACAGATAAGTATCTGCAGGATTTAAGGCATATTTGTTGTAAGAATATTATTTTCTTTGTTAAGATTCACAGGACATCTGTCAGACAAACTAAAAGTTTTTGCAGGACAAAATGAAAAAATGCCAGTTTTGTCAGGCAGCCCTACCTTTTTAGCAAAGACTGATATATCTCAGAATCTGATCAGATTCCCACTCCTAAACCATATATATTCTTGTTAAAAACTTTCCCTCCTCTAGCTTATGCCCCCTAGGCGAGCTGACAACTATTGTTTTATTTTTTCAGCTGTAGATGTGGAACAATTGGTCTACTGACAACTATTATTTTATTTTTTCAGCTGCAGATGTGGAACAGTTGGTATGTCTACTTCATAGTGATCTTCATGACAACCACAGCCTCACCCAAGTAGAGCATCTAGCCACCTCTATAATCAGGGTAGAGCCTTCTACTCTGGATCACTTTCTCATGGCCAGTTATATTCTACATAAAAGGATATCAGGCAAAGTTATCAAATTAGTAAGTTTTCTGCATTATGGTATTTAGTAACTATAATAATCCTACATATTGGGACAGACAGGCCAAAGCAAACAGTGAGGAAGAGTGGCAAACCATGTTGACCCTGATCAGATGCCGCATATTGCGGCATCTGATCAGGGTCTACCCTGTTTGCCGCTCATCCAGCAATCTTTTAGATGCATCAACAGGTAGTAGAATAGGAGTATTCAAATTTTAGAAGACGTATGGAAGGAGTTGAGGTGTTCCAGTACTTAGGATAAATATGGTATGTTTCATAAACTGGTTGCCATTTAATGATCATTTTGTTGATCTGGGCTTTTGTTGTCTGAATTTTCAATGCCATAAATATTGGGACGCATTAACTCCTAATCATTCTTGTACAAACATTGAATAAGTCCATTGTTACTACCTGTTGAATTGTCTGTGAGTGGCAAACAGTACAGACCATGATGCTGTTTACTGATCTGGGTCTTTACTGTTCGCTCAAGCCTGTCTGTCCAAATACATAGGGTCAGGTTTTTCACAATATATTATGAGGGAACATGGGTGTACCTATTACTTAGACATGTTAACTCTTTCAGTACTGCAGACCAAACAGATGCCATTGCAGAATGTAGATCCTGATAAGATGGCTTATAATGATCTCATCTGGACCTACATTGTTTGCTTTTCTGGTCTAGATTTAGGGTTAGGGTTCATGAGCCATAAATTATAATCCTGAGGCCTTAATGAGCCATGACATGACACAATAGTGCTTATTGCATAATGCAGACAGCAAAGCTTTAGATTACAGTCGATTCTCCTTATCTCGAACTCGCTTATCTCGAATAACCGCTTATCTCGTAGTGAAAATCTGGTCCCTGTTTTAACACAGCGATCTACCAACAGGCAACAAAATATTGTGGAAAAGAGGAGAAATTGCTCCTTAGGAGCAATTTCTCCTCTTTTCCACAATATTTTCAATATAACTTAGGAGTCAAATTACATATTCATTCATGTTAAAGGTGATTGTTCGATTAATTGTTTTCCTCAGTTCCGCAAATCTGATATGTCGAAGTACGGATATCTCGAAGTGTTTCATAGAGTCCCTTGGATTTCGAGATAACGAGAGTCCTCTGTATTACATTAACACACCAATGTGACGTGTACCATATTTACTCTTAATATTGAGACTCCTTAACTCCTTATCATACTTGTCTTAAAAAATATAAAAAAATCTATTTTGTTACCTGTTGATGTCATTACGAAAACACGCCTATTCAAATATATTGAAAATTTTACCACTAAAAACTGAAACTTTTCAGATAAAAAATCTGATATTTTTCATATATCTGCTCAAAACATAGATTGTGGGTACTCCTTAGAACTGCCTCTCCTTGTTAAGGAGAAGTATTTGATGATAACTCTGTGTCAGATAATTTTTTTCTCCAGTTTTCCATTGAAGCATATGTCTTGAGACACTTCTTATGAGTACCTACAAAATATATTTTTATGGAGAAATAAGAAAAATTATCTCAGAATTATCACCAATACTCCTCTTTAACAATTCTTCTGGCATTTCACCCAGGGGAATGTGAAAGATTTTTGTTATTCAGCACATGAAGACTTAAGACACATTTGTACAATAAAAAGAGTTGCTAAAAAAGTGACCATCTAATTGAAAAGCTTTAAATGATATTTAAAATGTGCAAAATTCTGAAAATTTGCCTAATAATGTAGTTCTAACCCTGTATACTTCTTTTTTTAATAAATGTATTATGGAGGAACAGTGGGGTCAGGGGTGGGAGGTTCACATTACATAGACTCGTTTTTACTATATATATATATATATATAATTGAGTACACTGTAATATAAGACTTATTAAAATAATGACTAGTATTTATGGAGAGAAAGCCAAGGTGCTGACATAGCAACAGATAAGGCGCTTTTTTCATCCGAAAAATGCTGATATCTTATTTCTCGACAAAAACATATGTTGTGGGTACTCATTAGAAGCGCCTCGCTGAGGTGCTTCTAATGAGTACCCACAACATATGTTTTCATCGAGAAATAAGAAAAATATTATGTGCCACACAGTGGATACCCCCTCTTATCTCTAGCTATGACTGATCAGATTGTGTTGATGTGCAGGCTGGTTTGGGCCTTCATTGTCAGCATCTGCAGCCCTGTTGTCGTAATGTTGCATTTTTGATATACACTGGAACCTCTTTATATAAGATGGTTCATTATAAGACAACAATTGAATATAAGATGGTTCATTATAAGACAAAAATTGGATATAAGATGGTTCATTTAAGACAAAAATTGAATATAAGAAGACAAAAATTGAATATAAGATGGTTCATTATAAGACAAAAATTGGATATAAGATGGTTCATTTTAAGACAAAAATTGAATATAAGATGGTTCATTATAAGACAAAAATTGAATATAAGATGGTTTATTATAAGATAAAAATTGAATATAAGATGGTTCATTATAAGACAACAATTGAATATAAGATGGTTCATTATAAGACAACAATTGGATATAAGATGGTTCATTATAAGACAACAATTGGATATAAGATGGTTCATTTTAAGACCAAAATTGGATATAAGATGGTTCATTATAAGAAAGTAATGGATTTAAGATGGTTTAAAGGTGGAACCCGCAAACTGTTGTAACCACAAAAAAATGTATAGATTACATAGAAAAATGACCATAATTGGTCATTTTTCCGTATAATCTATGCGTTTTTGATTGGATACAACATGGTTGTTAGCTAATTCTGTTTTTGCTTTGGATCCAAGCAACAGCGTTATAAAGAGATTGTAGTGTACATGTATTTTGTTTCGTTTCAGAAAGAACATTTTAATCTCAGTAGTACATATGAAATTGAGGATGTGACAGAGATCAAATCTGTGGATCAAACTACTGCCATAACAGACACTGGTCAGGTATATATCTTTGCTGAATTTAATTATTAAATAAAACTGCAGATCAAACTACTTATTATGGACACTGGTCAGGTATATATCTTTGCTGCATTTAATTATTGAATAAAACTGCAAAATCTAACTTCTCCTGAAATAGGGACTTTTGGTAGGAATGGGCAAGTGGACAAACAGTACTTAGAGATTCAAAAAGCTATCTTGTCAAGTGAAAAAGGGGTTGATACTTTTGTTTCTGAGTGTAAAATTCTGAAAAGGTGTGCAAAAATATTCTACATTTTGAAGTTTTTATTTCTGTGGATTTCATATTTTCAGTAAATAATTATATATAAAGGAAGAAAGTAAAACAGTTCAATATTGAACAGGTATGAAAAAACAGTCTGCTTTAAGTATAATTTTTCAATTGAATAATCCAAGATATTAGGAGTTCTGTTAAGCCAACTGGATATACTCAGTAGGGTTTCTGCCATTTTTCAGAAGGGAGACTACTTTTGTGACCTGCTTCCTTTCCTGTGCATCAGTCCCCTTCTGAAAGGGGTCTGTTCTAAAAGGAAAGAATTTGCTCCGAGCAAATTCTTTCCTTTTAGAATAGACCCATTTTCAGAAAGGAGGTAAAACAGTTTCCACAGTTACCCTCCTCTCCCCTCCCCCCTACCCCTGACCCACCCACCCCCTCAAGTACTCAGCATCTGTAAAAATGCTTCACATTGTTATGCCTCTAAGTTTGAAAAAGTTGGGGGGACAGTGGGATGGGAGAGGGGGCATATTGCTTTTGCTTTTTTCATCCATTCATTCAACACACTTTACTTTGAGTACAAGATACCTCAGTAAGTATTTAAGCTAGGGCTTTGATCTTTGGCAGACTTATTTTGGGCCGAGGAGTAGATCACCTGATTAACTTTAACTTTTGAAAAAAATCTGATTAATTTTAGGAGAGTTATGCCCCTGTTCAGGTTTGGCAGTTTGTAGGGACAAGCATATAGTAAGTGGCATAGTGTTATACAATGACGCATTTCTAGTTAGGAAACAACTGCATAAAAAGCAAAAAAAACATAGGCCAAAAACTTAAAGAATAAAGTGTTTGAAATTTTAGGACATTTACTGTAGATAATTGCAGAGTCATTTGCTTTACATTAGAGCTAAGGCAATATTATCAATGCATCGACATATCATGAGATTTTGTATGATGATACTGTATTGTGATACTGATGGTTAGCATTGATACTTCATGATACCTGTGTAATGCACTTTTTAAAAAGGCTTTTAACGTTTGTCACACTCTGGGCTAATTTAGCAGATGACAGATTTATTGTATTTTTCTTATATTTTCCAGAAAATTGTCTCCTGACAATTTGCATGAAATGTCAAAGCCTATTGTCTGGGAAAAAATAAAAAAAAGAAATATTTCAAATTGTCCTTTGCTGAAATTTTTTACCCAGCATGCTAAGCATTAACACTGTACTCATATTTTTATGACAAATATAGAAAAAACCAACAGGGTTTATAGTATCATGATACAGTATCATATTGGACACTTGAAATGGTGATAAAATATCGAAGATTATATCTTGATACTTTTGTCCTAGTGATACCCAACTCTACTTTACTTCAGGGCTTAGTTGTTCAAAACTAACATCGTTAGTTAACCGATTGTTAAAACTTTGATCATGAAATATGGGGGGGTGGTTGGGTGGTGCGAAGGTGTCCTTTATCTTACGTCACCGGGGTGCCCAACTGTATTGGCTTACAGCTGGGCAAGGCCTGCTATCCTTGTAGCAGGTAAGGGTAGAGGGGGATGTTTTTATTTCTTCTGTTTCTTCACTTTCATTTCTGTTCCTCTTTCTTCCCTGTCCCTCTCTTTCATCTCCTCTACTATCTCTTCTATCTTTTTTCTCCCTTTCTCTGGGAGACGACACAAAATGACCCACAAGGGTTGACGTGTCGTTAAACCCCAACTCAATCAATCATGAAATACGGCTTATACGTTAATATTTTTGCTGAAAAAATGTGTGTAGCTTTTGCATTTCAAACGACACTTTGAAAAACTGGGCCCAGATAGATTATTATAATAATAAAATAAGAATCGATTAATGATTGAAGAGAACACCATAATGCTACTTACTCTCAAGGAAGAAATATTCACAAGTTATATTTCCCTGCCTTCAGTCAGACAGCAGAAATACACAGGGATTTAAACCTACAGAAATATTCTACTGTATGGTACAAGTAGATAATTCATGCAGCAAACAAGTGTCCAGGGACCAGTTGTTCAAAGCTAACAACATTGTTAAATAACGATTCGTTAAAATTTACATTGTGTGATACGCAAATATGTTGAAATTTTTTGCTGAAAAAATGTGAGTAGCTTTTGCAGTGCAAAAGCTACTCACATTTTTTCATCAAAAATATCAGAATATTATGTATTGGCTTTGCTAAAACAGTTAAAGAAATGACCCTTAACAAGCTCATTAAGCTAACGATGCTTAGAAGGACTGGGCCCAGGTCTGTATTCATTCTGGGCTATGTCAAGCACAAAAATGCCTTTGAACATGTGCAAAATGTGCAGATTCAGATCATCCTGCACATGCACAAAGTATCATCTGGACTTTTACTCTCCTTTTATACATTCTGTAGTATCCAATGATTCTGTTAGCCGACAGTGAAGGCTCTAATCAGACTGTGCGGATGCATATACCCGAAGACGCGTTATCGAATGGCACGGCCCATGTGTGCTGGGTGATAAGGTATTGCCAATGGCCAGTACCTTCAGCAGCTGTTGGAATAGGGCATGTTAGTGTATCTTCTGTTTCTGCACTATCATTTGCTTTTATCCTCAGCCTCATCTGTTTCACTCTTTCTTCTCAGCTATCTCTTTCAGTCCTTTTCTCCCTTACTCTGTGAGATGGCACAAAATGAGCAATAAAGGTTGATGTGTGGTTAGGAAAAAACCCTCATTCATCATGTGAATTTCCTTATAATTTCTTGTCCCTAAATGCCTCTACCTACCCTCAGTACCGTCTTTATATACAGTGTTGTTTTTTTTTTTTTGTTGTTGTTTTTTTTTTGTCTTTTTTTTAGTTTAATGGCCCAGTCAACACTGTTAAGGTCATGTCAAGCTGGACATTTTATCTTCTCAGTTTTCCTGGACAGGTTTATTTTTTTCTAAACAGTTGGTCTGTATTTGTACACATACTTTTGCCAGTAAATTGACAACTGCACTTCTTGAATAAGTCTGAGGAGGAGAATGACCATGAAAATCATTTCGGTGAAAGTAGAAATTATTTCAATGTCAGAAGTTATATATAAAGTGGTGAGTTGGATTAAAAAATCCTCTTACATTTGTACTTGCATCTTTTGTAGCCCGATCCTACAGCAAACTTGACCTTTAACCTTTCACTGACAGACAAAGAGAAGGCAGCAAGAAGCCAGGTCAAACTACCTTATACGTATGACAAGAACAGGTAAAATTATTTACAAGATACCTGAGTATTTTAAGGCTTAGCATGCTGGGAAAACTTTTCAGCAGATGACATATTGAAATATTTTTCTTATTTTTCCTAAAGAACAGGTTTGACATTTCTTACAAATTGTCTCTAATGGAGACGATTTGCATAAAATATCATCTGTTTTCTGGGAAAAAAATAAAAAAAATATCATCAGTTTGTTGTCTATTGAATAAGCAAAGAGAATGGCAAAGTTTAAGGGGGCTGGATAAACATGAGATTTTCTGCCATTTTTATACAAGGGGTGCAACTTTTTGGACCCTCCAAACAGTCATCAAACCTGGCATACCCTTCCTCCCTAACATGGTTTTTTACACTTTGATGTTGTTTTCTGACCATGACCTACAAATCACAGTCCAGTGACTTTGTCATTCTTTACTTGAATTATGTCCCCCATCCATGATCAGGCCGTGTAGAACATCAAGGTTTTCCCTGACTCTCATTTTGGCAGTTTTTATCCCCCCCCCCCCCCTTCCACCCAGTCTTGTTCCAGACCTTCAAAAGTTGGGGCAATAGTCCTGAGTGTCAGATGCATTTATGATAACTCCATAATTTATTTTGTTTTTCATGCCTTTGTATTTTAACCTTGGTTCTGCTGAGCCCAGATATTCCCTGCCTTTGAAACAGTGTAGATCCAGATCAGTTGGCTTCTTCAGAAGCCAACTGATCAGGATCTACACTGTTTGCCATTAAGTATGTGAATATGTATCAACAACCTGGATCAAGTAATCTGATAGGCTAAAAATTAGAAGTGGGCATGACATCTTTATTCAGCATGACAGGGGTTAACATATTTGTGATCTAAAGAGCAAGAATTATCAATATTTGGGCAATAGTTAACCTTTAAAACAGTAAGCAAATTGTAGCAGACAACATTATAAAATTCATTTTATTTTTCAGAGAAAATAAGACTCGACATTTCATGTGAATTGTCTGCCTTCAAGCCTTAATTTCTCTGAAAAAATTAAAAAAAAAATAGTTGTTCAAAATGTTGTCTGCTGTAGTTGCGATGTGCTGTAAGGGTTAACTTCTTTAAAGCAACAAACCCTTAAATCTTATTAAAGGATCCCATTAACTCAAAAGGCAGTCCCTCAGGGAAAACCCTGGAACATCTGTTTGCTGTCCACTTGTGTCCCCAGAACTGATTTATCTTAAAAACCCTATGTTTTAGGACAGATAGGCCTTTGCAAACAGTGCAGACCCAGATCAGATGCTGTGGCTCAGTTGGATGCGGCCGGTCTCAGTGGCTCAGTTGGATGCGCCGTCTGACTGGAGACCAGGAGGTCGCGGGTTCAACCCCCACCGAGGTCAGCAACATTCTTTCGTGGAGATTGATCATGAAATATTTTGTACGGTCATTCTCTCCCTTCCGCTGATTCAAGAAGGGCAGTTGTCAGTTTCTGGCGAAAGAATGTGCACAATACTGGTTAACCGCTTAGAGGACTAAGCCTGCCCAGTAAACGTATGGTTAGGTAAACTGACTGCGCTCGACATGACCCCACTGGGTTGACTGGGCCTTAAAACCTCAACACAAACAAACAAATCATTTGGATGCGCCGTCCGACTGGAGACAAGGAGGTCGCGGGTTCAACCCCTGCCGAGGTTGGCAACATTCTTTCGTAGAGATTGATCATGAAATATTTTCTATGGTCATCCTCTCCCTTCCGCTGATTCAAGAAGGGCAGTTGTCAGTTCCTGGCAAAAGAATGTGCACAATACTGGTTAACCGCTTAGAGGACTAAGCCTGCCCAATAAATGTGTGCCGAGGTAAACTGACCGCGCTGGACATGACCCCATTGGGTTGACTGGGCCGTAAAATCTCAACACAAACAAACAAAGATCAGATGCTGCAGAATGCGGCATCTGATCAGGGTCTGCACTGTTTGCCATACATACAACAATAGTTTAGACACATCAAAAGGAAGTAGAATGGACTAATTCAAAGTTTAGGACAAGTATGGTAAGTAGATAAGATGTCCCAATACTTAGGATAAATAAGGTATTCATGGTAGAGCTTTTTCTTGTGTTTTTCAGACAAAATGACACCTTGAGCAAGTCTGTTGGAGAAGGCAAAATATTTTATCAGCCAGATGAAGCAGATGACTTTGATGAGGAAGATCCTGACGATGACCTTGATATTTGATTTCAAACTTTGACCTTGACATTTGACCTTTATAAACTTTGTAGTCAAACAAAAAAGAAGCAGTTCCAACCAGGATAAACTTAAGGAGGTGTAATCAAATCAGAGGCTCATGCTTTGATGTAAATAAGAAAAAGTAAAACAAGAAAAAAATAGGATCTTAATGCTTAGCACTCTGGGTAAAATTTTCAGCAGACAACATATTGAAATATTTTTCTAATTTTTCCCAGAAAACAGGATTTAGCCATTTCATGCAAATTGTCTCCATTGGAGACAATTTGCAATCGAGACAATTTGCATGGAATGTCAAATCTGTTTTTCTGGGAAGAATAAGAAAAAAATATTATCAGTTTGTCATCTGCTGAATTAGACCAGAAAGTGGTAAAGGTTAACACATATCAGGACATTAACGCTTAAAGCACTAAGCAAACTTGTAGCAGACAACATTTAAATTTGTTTTTATTATTTTTCTGAGAAAGTAAGACTTGGTAGCTGAATCATATGAAATGCTTAGAATTCTCTCTCTTTGAGGTCAGTCCATTTGCCTTAGTATGTATGTCACTCCCATTATTGTCATTCAGTAATCTACTGAATGTGAATAAAGTGAAGGCTCTGATGATGGGAGTGAAACTCCAGTGAAAATGTACAATAGTTGCCAAGAGAACTTCAGGACTTTTTTTCTGAGAATTAATTTACTTAGCTCAAGTCATGTACAAGCCACACCCACTTCTGATTGTCAGCCAATCAGATTGCTTGTTTCAGATTATTGATACAAATTCACATACTAAATGAGAAAAAAGGCTGATTCAGATCAGTTGGTTTGATATGGCTATACACTGTTTGCAAAGGCAGAGCATATTCAGGTTCAGCAGCACCAGGGTTAAGTCTTTGAAATGAAAAAGAAATTGCATGGACTTGAGACTAGTGTGTAAGGTGGCTGGTTGGCGATGTGCATATTTTCAGATAGCAGGAAAGGTGTGGCATGAAAATCCAAGACTCCAAATTTTACTCCAAATTCTCCTAACCCTTGTCCTGCTGAACCCGGGTGTACCCTGCCTTTGCAAGCAGTGTAGATCCAGATCAGTTGGCTTCTTCAGAAGCCAACTGATCTGGATCTGCACTGTTTGCCATTAAGTATGTGAATTTATAGCAAGAATCGGGATCAAGTAATCTGATTGGCTGAAAATTAGAAGTGGGTGTGGCATCTTAATTTATTCAGCAGAACACGGGATAAAATCTAGCAAAGACCTCTCACATTCCACCAGAAACTACTATTTCTAAGTTTATTATTGCATATTGTGGTGGATTTAACCCATTTTAATATGGAGACCCATAAAGGTAATTGGCAATCAAAGCAGACCCAGATCTGACACCAATTGCGACAGCTGATAAGAATCTACACTGTTGCATTAAATAGAGGAATTAAATACACTATTAATCATAAAAACTAACCAGACACCCTGCTGTTGGAAATAGACTGGTTCAAAGAGTTGCGGTAGAGGAGTTCATTTGATGTAAATGGGTAAAGGCAGAATATAAAAAAAAACTGTTTTTTGTTTGTTGTTGATAAATAGATGATATACCGCACTCACAGAATCAGCTTTTTTCTTTGGAATGGTATAATAAACAGTTTTCTACTGGAAATGTGACACCCCTTTGTATATTATCCTATTATTATTATTATTATTATAATTTTGAATATTATATTGTGCATTAGACAGCATGTGTCATATAACATTTAAAAGCAAAATGACTGTTTCTGTAAGATTAATACCCCTTTCTAACTTCAGCATTTTGTGTGGATAAGCATACAGTTGGGCATAGTGTTTTACAAACACATTTCTAATTATGCCCCCAACTTCAAAGAAGTTGAAGGGGCATATTGCTTTTGGGCAGTTTGTCTATTCTTCACGCTTAGCATACAGTCCAGAAGGGATAGAGATAGGATCTTAAAATTATATATAATGAATAAGAATGGAAAATAAGCAGAACAGAAAATAAACATTTTCGCAAATTTTTTTTTTTTAGCTGACTTGAGCCAAAGGCTCAGGATGAGCTATTGTGATCACCTGCCACCTGTCATCTGTCATCCATTTGTTCATCTGTACGTTTACACATTAAATGACTTCTCCTCTGAAACCCCTTGGCCAACTTTTTTTTTTAAACTTCGTATGGAGCATTCTGTTAAAGGGGGATTGAAAATTTATACAAATAGTCATGGTCAATTAAATAAGAGGGCTGCCATGCCCATATATGGTAAAAACACTACAAATCTTTTTTTTTTTTCTTATGCTGTATCTTGTTCTTTTTTCTGTTGGAAAGCTGAAACTTTTAACCTGTTGAATATAAAGAAAGGCAGGCAACATTTTGAAATAGTTTTCAAAATTTTTATGCAAAATAACATAACATTTCATTTAAAATGTAAAGGAGATAGCTGGAATTAAATATGAAACTTTATTTTCCATGAAAAATATTACTAAGTTTCATTGCACGTTTTACCATGTGGAGTGTTAAAGCTTAAAATGTATATGGATTGAATATATAATGTCTGAATCTAACAAAACTCTGAGATTTGTATGGCTTAATATGTATTCCATTTCATGTTCATTTTAAGCTTTAACACTATGACGGTTAAATCATCGAATGAAAACTTGCATCATTTTTTCATATTTTTATGCCCCGTCACCAAAACAGTGGCGGGGTATTATGTTATACCCTCTGAAATTTTGAGTGTCCATCTGTCTGTCCATCCGTCCGTCCGTCAGCGCCCCCACCATTTGTGTGCCCGCAACTCCTCCTACAGTTTTAGGCCAATCGTTTTCAAACTTTACAGGCACTTTTAGGATGGTCTGAAGATATGCTTATTGTTTTTTCAGAACCCTGAAATTATTTTTTATCACATTTTTTTTCATTTTTAACTTAGTCTTTTTTCGAGCCCTAATACTACAGAAATGTATAGGGAGTATGTACCTTCTGCCCGCAACTCCTCCTACAGTTTTAGGCTAATCCTTTTGAAACTTTACAGGTGCTTTTAGGAGAGTCTGAAGATATGCATATTGTTTTTTTCAGAATCCTGAAATTATTTTTTATTTCATTTTTTGCATTTTTAACTTAGACTTTTTTCCAGCCCTAATACTACAGAAATGTATAGGGAGTATGTACCTTGTACGTGCAACTCCTCCTACAGTTTCATATTGATCCTTTTGAAACTTTACACACGCTTTTAAGATGGTATGAAGATATGCATATTGTTTTGTTTTTTTTCAGAATCCTGAAATTATTTGTTATCACTTTTTATTGCATTTTTAACTTTGACTTTTTTTTTTTTTTTTTTTTTTTTTTTTTTTTGTTTTTTTTTTTTTAAATTTATTTATGGTTCCCATTGTTTGATTAAATGGATAGAACCTTAAACACTTTATTAAATAATTATTACATGTATATGCATCAATATTATAATGTTTAAAACAAACACTAATGCAGTTTCCCTTTGATTTCACATTTGATACATTTATATGTCACTTGCTTGATACATAGCAGTGGGGGGCATGGTGCATGGCTAGCAGTTTTATTTACAGTAGATACTATTTGACGATTTCTTCAAATTGTCTCCTCCTTTGAAAAAATATTTTCAAATGTTAACTGCTTTTGTCAGCAGGTTGAAAGTTTAAATTTCAAATTTCTGAATCTTTCAAATATGCTTGTGCAAAGTTAGGTTCCATCCCTTTTTCTGTAGGCGATTTAATAAATCAAAATTTTGTCAGTTATTTCTAAGTTTTTTTAACACAACCATAAAAAGAAGTGTTTCATTTATTCAGAATTTAGGCAAACCTCCTACTGTAATAACCCTAAGTATTTGGACAGACAGGCCTGAGCAAACAGTGTAGATCCAGATCATATGTCACATACCGGTAATGCAGCATCTGATCAGGGTCTACACTTTGCCATACATACTACAATATTTTAGACATGTCAAAGGAATAGGGTTATTAGTTATTCACCATCTTTTTTAGTAAAAAAGGGGGGAGGGGAGTCAGAAATATCTGTGTATGAAATGTGTTCACTTTATTTCAAGCCTCATAAGGATCATTAGAAAAGGTACTTTTTAGCTCACCAATCATGGTGAGCTGTTGTGGTCAGTCAATGTCCAGCGTGCGGCGTGCGACGTCAACAATTGCTTTAAAAGCCTACTCCTCCTACACCCTGGGCCAATTGACTTGATACTTGGTAGAAGCATCGGGGTGACTTGTAGATCAAAAATAGCTAAAATCATTCCGATCGGAAATCCAAGATGGCTGCCATGGCCGCCATCTTGAAAATCTATTTTTCCCTTCTTCTCCTGAACCAAAAGGCCTATTGACTCCAAACTTGCCAGGAAGCATCTGGGTGACGTAGATCAAAAGTAGCTAAAATTGTGCCGATCAGAAATCCAAGATGGCCACCATGGGGGCCATCTTGAAAATCTTTTTTCGCTTATTCTCCTGAACTGAAAGGCCAATTGACTCCAGACTTTCTAGGAAGCATCAGGGTGACTTGTAGATCAAAAATAGGTAAAATCGTGCTGATCAGAAATCCAAGATGGCCACCATGGCAGACATCTTGAAAATCTATTTCTCACTTTTTTTCCTAAACCCAAAAGCCGATTGACTCCAAACATGGTAGGAAGCATTGGGGTGACTTATAGATCAAAAATAGCTAAAATCGTTCTGATAGGAAATCCAAGATGGCCACCATGGCAGCCATCTTGAAAATCTATTTTTTGCTTCTTCTCCTGAACCGAAAGGCCAATTGACTCCAAACTTGCTAGGCAGCATCGGGGAAACTTGTAGACCAAAAATAGCTAAAATCGTGCCGATCGTAAATCCAAGATGGCTGCCATGGGGACCATCTTGAAAATCTATTTTTCGCTTCTTCTTCTAACTCCAAGTGCCAATTGACTCGAAACTCGGTAGCAAACATCGGGGTGACTTATAGATCAAAAATAGCTAAAATCATTCCAGTCGGAAATCCAAGATGGCCACCATGGCCGCCATCTTGAAAATCTATTTTTTGCTTCTTCTCCTGTGCCGAAAGGCCAATTGACTCCAAACTTAGTAGGAAGCATCAGGGTGACTTGTAGATCAAAAATAGCTAAAATCAAGCTGATTGGAAATCCAAGATGGCCGCCATGGTGGCCATCTTGAAAATCTTTTTTCACTTCTTCTCCTAAACCCAAAAGCCAATTGACTTGAAACTTGGTAGGAAGCATTGGGTTGACTTATAGATTAAAAATGGCTAAAATCATTCCAATTGGAAATCCAAGATGGCCGCCATGGTGGCCATCTTGAAAATCTATTTTTCACTTCTTCTCCTGAACCGAAATGCTTATTGACTTTAAACTAGATAGAAAGCATCAGGGTGACCTGTAGATCAAAAATAGCTAAAATCATCCCTATCAGAAATCCAAGATGGCCGCCATGACAGCCATCTTGAAAATATATTTTTTGTTTCTTCTCCTGAACTGAAAAGCCATTTGACTCGAAACTTGGTAGGCAGCATTTGGGTGACTTGTAGATCTAAAATAGCTTAAATTGTTAGGATCGGAAATCCAAGATGGCCGTCATGACGGCCATCTTGAATATTTTTTTTCGCTTATTTTCCTGAACCAAAGGGCCAGTTGATTTGAAAATTGGTAAGAAGCATCAGGATGACTTGTTGATATAAAAATAGCTAAAATCGTTCCGATCGGAAATCCAAGATGGCGGCCATCTTGAAAATCTATTTTTCCCTTCTTCTTCTGAACTGAAAGCCCAATTGACTCGAAACTTGGTAGGAAGCATCGGGGTGACTTGTAAGTCAAAAATAGCTCAAATCGTTGCGATAGAAAATCCCAAATTGTGGCTATGGCGGCCATCTTGAAAATCTGTTTTGAACTTTTTCTCCTGCACCGAAAGGGCAATTGACTCAAAGTTCATTGGAAGTATCGAGGTGACTTGTAGATCAACAGTAGCTAAAATCATTCTGATTGGAAATCCAAGATGGCTACCATCTTGTTTATGTTTATTATATTTCCCTGCCACTGTGCTGGTTACTTGTATAAAATCATGATTCTTCAGAAACCACTTGCGCAATTGCCACCAAATTTCACATTGATCCTTCTGTTGAAATGTGATTGAGAGTTTGTTCAAATGATCACGCTGCATAGAGTGTCATGCCATATATAATATTCTTCTTCAAAATTAAGAACTGCTTAAAGGATGATCTTTTCATTAGTTGCGACGACAGGACTGGAAAAATGTTTTGTTTCACTACAGCTCTCTGGGACTCATGTTTTATATACAGGATGGGAAACTTCAGGATTAATCCTGATTTCAGGATTGAGAACTTTCATTTTTGCATGAAATTTCACTTTTACACTTGTTTACAAGATCATTCCTTAGTGTTAAAAGTAGCTGTTTTGGGTTAATCTATGCCTAAAATAACTTTAAATACTAATTATTAAAGTTGCATAGCTCCAGATAAGAGGAAGTATCCACAATATTCTTCTCATTTCTCAATTAACATTATGTTGTTGGTACTCATTAGAAGCACCTACCTGAGGAGCTTCTAATGAGTACCCACAACATGTGTTTTTATTGAGAAGTAAGAAAAATTAGTTTTTGGATTGATTTTAGATTTCAGGATTCATTACCGGTATTAGCAACTATTCTCACCTCTGTATATATGTGACTGATTCACAAAATACAGAAGAAAAATGCTGCTGTAGGTCATGTTAGGAACTCCTGACTTTATCCTGGGATATGACAATTTCGGAATCATTCCCATTTTGCCTACTCCCATTTTGCCTATGATATGTTCCATTTTGTTGACTTAAAAAAAAAGTAACTGTTCCCATATCACCTTCTGTCTTAAATCAGAAGGGTTTTGAAATATTCTGGTCTTAACTTTAATTTATAATTTTTTTTTTTGCTGATATAACCTTTTTTACATGTTGCATGATATATTTAATATATATATTTCCTCTTTTGAGAGAGAGGGAGGTTTAGTGGATTAGTCTCAAATAGGCAAAAATGTTTTAGAGTTGATTATGACCATTTGTAATTGTTTTAATTTTTTTTTATTTCAGTATGATGACATAACATGGTCTAGTAGACCAGAATTTTCTCAATGTGAAGGACCAATAACCAAACTATATGCAGTAAACGCTAATTTGTATCCACCCCATTCATATTATCAGTGGTATAAATTGCAGCAAACTTTCTATGACTAACCTGGTCATGTGATTTCCAGAATTTTCAAGTAGATGCTCATCATTGATGGGGACAAAGAAGATAACCTACTTCAGATCTTAAACAGGATTTAATTTTAGACTGCTGTTGGACATTGGCTCTGTAGATGATATATATGTTGTCTCAGTTTAGTTACCCATGTATACAGATTTGTTCTTACAATATCATAGCAACAGATAAGGCACTTTTTTTCATCTGAAAAATGCTGATATCTTTCTTATTTCTCGACAAAAACATATGTTGTGGGTACTCATTAGAAGCGCCTCACTGAGGCGCTTCTAATGAGTACCCACAACATATGTTTTCGTTGAGAAATAAGAAAACTAATATGTGGATATCCCCTCTTATCTGTAGCTATGGATATGGATTTGTTTTTACTTTACCAAAAGGGGCAAGAGGGGTTCAGGATGGAGATGTGGCAGGGCTATTAAAAGACAGAAGGATTTAGTGTAATTTGTCAGTACAGGAAATGTCCACTTTATTATGCCCCACCACAAAAAGTGGCAATATTCTGTTATACCGTCCGAAATTTTGAGTGTCCATCCGCGTTCCATCATTCTTGTCGGCTCCATAACTGTATTACCATATGAGATATTTTCGCCAAACTATACACAAATGTAAAGCACTATGAGACAATGTGCAAAACACATGAACCATAACTCTCGTTTGCCTACTTTTGGAGTTATTGCCCTTTGAACATTGAACATAGCAATTTCTACCATGGACTCCTGTCTGCTTTGTAAGTTGAAAACCTTACGAGATATTTTCAGGACACTTCACACAACGTTAAGCATTAAGAGATGACATGCAGAACACATGAATCGTAACTCTGGTTTGCCTACTTTTGTAGTTGTTGCCCTTTGAATATTGAACATAGCCATTTCTACAATGTACTCATGTCCACTCTGTAAGTTGAAAACTGTTCCAGACATTTTGATGAAACTTCTCACAAATGTAAAGCACCATGAGACAACGTACAGAATACAAAAACCGTAACTCTGATTAACCTTCTTTTTGAGTTGCGGCCTTTTGAACACAGAAGATATTGAAAATGTAATTATATAATCCTGTCACTCTGTAAGTTTAAAACCATTCCAGATATTTTAATGACACTTCACCTAAATGTAAAGCATCATGAAACAAGGTGCAGAATACAAAAAAAGACATAACTCGGGTTAACCTACTTTTGGTGGAGTTATGGCCCTTTGGACTTTGAAAATAGTGATTTCTGTAATATATTTGTGTCCACTCTGTAACTTGAAAACTGTTCTAGATATTTTCTTGAAACTTTATGCAAATGTATATCACCATGATACAATTTGCAAAACACAAGAACTGTGACTCTGAATTACCTGCTTTTGAAGTTAACCACCCTTTGAACATTGGCGGTAGTGATCCAAATCATATACATGTGCCCTCCATGGTTTCAGAGATTTTCTTGAAGGCTTGCAAAAATGTAAAGGGACATAACATGTAGAACACATTTTATTTTTGACAGAGTTAATGGCTCTTGCTTAATTTAAGTGCAGTGGTGGGGTATGGTGCAGTGCTTTAATTTAAGCCTCATAAGGATCATTTGAAAAAAATATTTGAATGGTACTTGTTATAATGCAGTGCTATGGACAAGGAAGTAATACAGTAGATTTTTATGCCCCCACCATTTGAAGAATGGTGGAAAGGGCAATTGGACAGATGGACAGACAAATGGTGGACAGATGCCCTGTCCGTCCATCCATTCTTCCATCTCCGCATCCAGCATTAGCAATTTGCTTTAAAATTTTTCAGGCGAGGGCATCCCTGTCCTTTGGACACATTTCTAGTCTCATTTTGTTTGAGGTGCAGCCCAGTCTCCTTTTTCCACCAATCAGATTCCTGGTTTTATTTTCAAAGTCATAAATTTAACTGCATAATCCTTTTTCTGTACCAGCTGTATTCTGCAATATTTTTTAGATCAAACAAAAAAAAAAAAAATCTAGCCTAATAACACAATACAACCAAATGTATAATGTAATTTCTGGGTAATTTTGACAATTTATTGATGGAATGAATGTGTGGGTTTAGCTGCAAGAAAGTGAAGAAATCTGGAGAAATTAAAATTTTGCACTCCCTTTGGTCACTTAAATTATATTGTTTAATTTCTACAGATAAATTATAAGTAATACATATTTGAGATTGTATTTTTTTTTTTTATTTTTTTTTTTTTTTTTACATTTTTTTTTAAAATAAAGCTTCAAAATATCTGGAATTATTGTTTTGTTGGTTGCCTTCTTATTACTGAACAAAAATAGGTAAAGATTATATAGACCAGCAAAACTATGTTCAATATGTTTTATACTTTTCTACAAAATGTATGGAGCTAAATATTATGTCCTCTGAAAAACTGAAGGGGAAGAAAGTGAGACAGAAAGTATGTCTTTTAATTTATTAGAAACCTAATTTTTCCAGCTTTTAAGTCTGGTACCCATGCTTTTTGGCGTTTTGTTATGCAAAAACGCACCAGATATTCCAATGATATTCCAGTGATATTCCATTGATTTTGTCTGGTTTCGTAATTATTGCCGTATCTGGTGTGTAAAAAGTGCAGAATTATAAACATTCAGTAAATTCAGATTCGGGGGTGGGGGAGTGGGGTGCTATAGAAAATACACTGAAAATTTATTGTAGCCATACATAAAAGTGGAGCATTTTCAGATTTCTAGAACTAGCTTGGTTAATTTGTAATTTAAAGAACTGGAAGAATGTACTCCAGATTCTGTTTAGAACTATCAATTGGTATGTAAAATGATGCACTGTCTTGTACAAGGATATTTGTTTTCAGTGTCTGAACATTGGGAGCTAGTGCAATAATTTAGAAAGAATGTTTCAACAGAGGACTTGTGCTTTCAATCACAATGCTTGTTTTTCCATCTGCTTATATAAGCACGAATGCAGGGGTAGATACAGGAGGATTTCTGAGAGGATTGATTTAATCATATTACTGTACTTACTCTACATATTAAGACAGACAGGCCTAAGCAAACAGTGTAGAACCGTATCAGATGCTGCAGAACGCGGCGTCTGATCAGGGTATACACTGTTTACTACTAATCCAGCAATTTTACATGCATTCACAGGTAGCAGGTAGTAAAATGGACCTGTTGTACAGAAGTACAAGATAAAGTGTCCCAAATTTATCAAATGTATCCAAAATTTCCCACGAAAACGAAATTTTGCGTCATGGGGGTGCGGGGAGGGGGTGGGGGGCGACAGACCCCGCGAACCCCCTCTGAATTCCTAGATATAAGCATCTGATTTTACCTCCATGTTTTCTTCATCAGTTCGTCTGTCCTTTCCTTTATTCATCCATCAACTTTACATCAGCCCTAGCAGTTAGGTCCGGGTAGCCAAGTGGTTAGCACTCCCGACTTCGGATCATGAGGTCTCCGGTCGAATCCCGCAGGGGGCAGATTTCAGCCATGATCCTAAGACGCATTTCATTATCACCCATCCGCTCGATATGACTTAAATAATGTTGAAAGGGACGTAAAACAACAACTCGTAATCAGAAGCATTTAGGTCCATTTCTAATATGGGCAGTTGTCAGTTTCTGGCGAGAGATTGTGCATTTGTCAAGGGCTAAACCTGCCCAGGAAAAAGTGTAGTCAGGTAAGCTGAGCGCGCTCGATATGACCCTGATGGGTTGACTGGCCCGTAAAATCTCCACACAAACAGACTTTCGAATTAACCCATTTGTCTGGGGTCCCGTAAAGGGACATTGGCAACAGTGTGGCCCCAGGTCAGACGCCGCAAAACTGATCAGTCTAAACGGTTTGCATTGAATATAGAAATGATAATGAAAACTGACCAGACACTCCTTATGTAGGAAATGGACCCGTCCAAAGAAGTGAGATAGAAGAGTCCACTCTGCATAAATTGGTTAAGAGTTACTATCTGGAGACGTTTACTGCATAAATGGGTTGAGTTACGCTCCGGAGACGTTTAATGTACTGTAATATTTTAACCCTTGACCCCTGCCATGCGAAAAGGTGTCTTCGGGACATATGCGGTAGGCATCTATGCAGGCTGATCAGGGCCTTTGCTGTCCGCAAACAGAATCATTGGATACTAAAGAATGTTTCAGTGGCGATCAAAGACCCGGATGAGACTTTGATCATGCGCAGGGTGATGGGAATCCGCACATTTTTCGCATGCTCGAAGGTTATATTTCGCTTAGACTGGCTCCAGTCTTCAGTGACTAAATATTTTTCTCATGTTTGAATAATCCACTAAAATAAAACAAAAAAATACCATGACTATAAAAGGCTGATCAGTGACCAGGCTTTATATAGTCATGATATTACTTTGGTTTTATTTTAGTGGATTAATAAAAAAGGGTTATAAGAAAATTAGTCACTGGAGACTGGAGCCAGTCTAGTGACCAGCCTTTATAGTCTTGATATTACTTTGGTTTTATTTTAGTGGATTAATAAAAAGGGTTATAAGAAAAAATATTTAGTCACAGAAGACTGGAGCCAGTCTTTATTTCGCTTGGCGCGGCCCACATATCAATGCGTACAAGTCTTTGCTATAAATAGATGTTATTCATAATAAATGGAAGTAAATAGATCCTACTCATTTTAATGCTCATTTTAGTTGGAAGTATAAGCGAAAATACACATTAAAGGTAAGCGTAATGTTTAACTATTCATACTATTAAAAAAATGCATGGGATGTCATAAATAACATTCTAATGTTATCTTTTTTTAGTAAATGTATTATTATTATCAATTATTATTATTATTAATCTGGAGACACAGTTATAATCAACACACATATATTCCTGACTGAAGGGAAATATTGGAAATATTTAAAGGGTAGTGCGAATTATGAATGTTTTTTTGTTTGTTTTTTTTTTTTTTTTTTTTTTTTTGTATGAGTAAGGAACCAATAGAAAAATAAAACTGTAAAAAGGTGGTTTTCTTGTGGTGTTTTTGTTATCAGCTATACGAGCACACTTATGTAAAATGTTTATTTCTTTGCCGTGGTTCCTTATAAGCCAATTTTAAACAGAACATATTGATACTTTTTCGTTTTTCCCAAAAAAGTATGTTGTGGGTACTCATTAGAAGCGCCTCTCAGAGGCGCTTTTAATGAGTACCAACAACATACGTTCTTGTGGAGAAATGAGTAAAACTATTTATCTTGATACTCCTGTCCAGGAAAATATGGATTGGTAAACTGAACGGCTCTATATCAACTTAACAGTGTTGACTGGGCCGTTAAACGCGAAACCAGCCAACTTATATCATCTAGAGATACGAAAGCCGTGTCATTTTCACGATTTAAATTGGGAAATTGGTGAAGCTTGAGGTAAAACAATGATTTATTTCTAATTTAACACTTCTATAACAGCGGGTCTACAAAATCCACCTGAGACGACCTCGGTGGGATGCGCGTGCGACTGGTGATCAGGAGATTGCGGGTTCGATCTCCGCCGAGTCCGGCACCATTCTGTTCGTGGAGCTTGATCGTGAACTATGTCCCAACCGCTATTCAAAAAGGGCAGTTGTCAGTTTCTGGCGGGTACTGATTATAACTGCTTAAGGGACTAAACCTGCCTGGGAAAAGTGTGGTTAGATAAACTGACTGGCTGAACATGAGAATAGTGCTGACTGGGCCATTAAACTCCAAACCAACCAGCCACACCCTTCAGTACCCATTTTATCTCGTTCCAAAGATGGCTCGTGTACAAATTGTACTGTACATCACGGTGACCTATTTTAGGAAGTTCAGAAAATTGCGAAGTTCATCAGATGAGCCGCAGAGTGAAAACATACCTTTTGGCACGTGCGCCCAACGAAGACTCCAAATAGCCTGCGCATCCGCACAGTCTGATCAGTCTCCGTTGTCACGGCCGCATGAAGAAACTACATTGTTGGTTATCTAAAATGCGCCCGGTTAAGATTCTGATCAGACTACGCGAATGTGCAGGCTGATCTGGATCTTCATGAACGCATATGTTCGAATGTACATATGTTTCCGATCATGACCCCTGGCCTAGATCCATCAAACTTGGTCAGTGCATGGGTTTGAATAATGGAGGTTACCTGACTTGGCATTCGGTTTCCGTGACCAACTATATGGACCTCCTTAAGCGAAAAAGATGCCTTCGACCATGCGCAAAATGTGTTTATTCAGATCATCCTACGCAAGCATTATCCGGGCCTATACTATCCATTCATACATTCTATAGTATCCGATGATTGTGTAAGCAGATAGTGAATGCCCTGATCAGACTGATCTGGGCCTTCGCTGTCCGCATATGCCCGAAGACAAGTTTTCGCATGGCGCGGCCCATAATTTATGGATTTCACCATGTCTTGATTTCTAATAGCCTAAGACACCTAATTTCAGTGTATGAATAACTCTTCTGGAGGGATCGCACATATTGCTCATGCAATAATATTTTTACTGGGTAAAAACCTCTAAGGGCATCTTTGCCTAGCAGCGACATGAACATGTAAGATGTCACGATCAGTTTTTATACACCGCCACACAATAGTGGCGGAGTACTATGGTTTCACATTGGACGTCCGTGTACATTATAGACTGAAACCTGATGGCCAAAACCGAGCCAAGAGACTTATTTTATCACAGGTCTTGCAAAAATTGTCATCGGGTATACGCGGGCCTCGAAGGCCCAGATCACCTGTGCACCCGCACAATCTAATCAGGGCTTCACTGTCCACAAACACAATCATTGGATACTATAGAATGTTACAATGTAGAGCAAATGCTCGAATGATACTTTACGCATGCGTAGGGTAATCTGAATCTGTGAATTTTGTGCATGGTCGAATGCATGTTTTCGCTTGACGCGGCCCATACTTACACGCTGTCGTTACAGGATGCTGACAGAGGAACATTTTGAAGATTTAGACAAGAAAGGCTACACAGTGGTTCATGAAGTAGTGTCCCCCGAGGAATGTGATGAAGCAATAAGTCAGTATCAGAAATGGTTGGCACAGTTCAAACGGGGCACTTGGCCATCGAGTTACAATGGCATTATAAATGAGTACAATACAGGTCACATGACACCTACCTGGGAAATACGATTAAAGACAAAGAAAGTTTTTGCCCAGCTTTGGGAGACAGAAAAGCTTTTGACAAGCTTTGATGCAATAGCCATTGGTAGGCCACCAGAAGATGGAAAAGAAGCATTTCAGAAGCCTGGTAAACACTGGCTCCACACAGACCAGACTGCTTCTCGTCTTGGTCTCCATGCCTACCAGGGGGCGGTGTATCTAGAGGAACAATGTGAGGATGACTGGACATTCCATGTAATGAAAGGATCACATAAACTTCTGGATACTTTCTACGAAAAACATCCAGCAGCAGCGAGAGAGTCCGAACCACTTGGTTATTATAATCTATTACCAAATGAGTTGCAATTTTACAAGGACACCGGTGACTTCAAAATGATCAGAGTCCCAGTTCCCAAAGGAGGAATGGCGTTATGGGATTCGAGGCTTATTCATGCTAATGCAAGGCCTTTAGAACAGCGAAAACATCCCGGTAGATGGCGTTACACAGTTTTTGTTTCCATGACTCCCGCAATATGGGCAACTGCTGAAGATATTGCGAAGCATAAAGAGGCATATGAAAATGCTTGGATGACATCGCATTGGTCCTCCAACAGGATAATGCCCTATGTTTCTATGGGAAGCCCTAATATTGTGTATCCGTTGGAAGTACCGGAAGTAGCTAAAACGGAAGTAGCAATGAAGCTCTCCGGTATGATGCCATATGATTTTGGAGATGGGCAGCCAAATGGTGTAGAATACAGACCAGAATGGAATGTCAGAAGCTAGGATTAATATTTATATAGAATGTATGAAATGTTCGAAAATCTCAGAAAAAAATGCAATCCTCTAAATCCTTTTAATCATGTAGAGAAAAATGGAAAGGTTTCCGAACAGTTTAAATCAAAATGAGTGGGCTCGTAAGTTTAATGCTGAAAACATATTTTTGAATAACTGGGAGGGTTTACAACTTATCCATTTTGGACAAATTCTTACTCTATGATGTTTATGTTAATTGACTTATCGTACATTGTGTAGCCAACTCCTTTTAGAGCTTTTATTGGATCTTTTCGACACTTTACAGAAATGATGACATATTGAAGATGTGCATGTGAAAAATTGATGCTGAAAAAGTATTTTTTTTTTTGACAATCTGACAGGGTTTTGAACTTAATCAAATTTTGGAAGTAATGTTACCCATTTTCGGACGACTTTGTGAAATCAACTCCTCTTAGAGCTTGCATTGGACCTGTTCAACACTTAGTAGAATGATGCAGGCATATTGAAGATGTTTGATGCTGAAAAAAAAAAATGGACAAACTGACAGGGTTTAGAACTTACCCATTTTCGGAGTAATTCTTAATGTATGATGTTTGTATTATGACTTATAGTATATACTTTTGTGTAATTAACTCCTCTTACAGTTTTTATTGAATGTTTTCAAAACTTTGTAGAAATGATGCAGACAAGTTGAAGCTGTGGAAGTTTGATGCTGAAAATATTTTTTCACGAGCAAAATAACTGAACCCCGAAAGGGTTAATGTAAACTTTGCTCGCGACATAATGTTTTTCATACTTTAATGAACGTTAAATAAATTGCATTTATTACTATATTATTTTTCGTCCATTATATGACGATAAAACCTGGTTAGAGGGCTAAAAATGAAACAAGAAAACAGTTGCATGCAGTTTTCTTATTAACAGCGGAACAATGTCATTGCGTAGCCATCGTTTAATTATACTGGAATTATCATTGTTTATTTTGACGTCACTTAATGATCTTGTTAACTTGCGTGAGTCAATGTACATGTATTCATTGGAGTATGAATAACATTACATCCCAACACCCAACAGTGAACTATATATATATATATATATATATATATATATATATATATATATATATATATATATATATATATATATATATATATATATATTTATTTATTTATTTATTTATCACATGACCGTCAAGTTATTCAGTGAAATAACCCATGTCATCTTGAAATCATATAACCACACGTGTTATAACACCTGCAAGGCTTCCCATTGGTTAGCCTATTTACCCTCATTAATATTCGTATTACTCCGCTTATTGATAGCAACCAAGATGGTGTCCGCGTTCGCCGATACAACTTTCACTATTGAAACAGATACTGCCTTCAATTTTGAGATTAACGATAAATGTCAGACCGATGGAAGGGGAAGACAACACAATCACAATATGAATAACACAGCTACTAGAAATATTCATGGTGGTTAAATTTCGATGTTTTCCGGCAACATATTTAGAGGCACTTTCAACATCATTGTCGTCAAACAGGCAATGAAAAAAAAATCACCTCCTCCAAAAAGCATTGGAGGATAACATGACTCCGACAGTCAAAAAATGTGTCAGATTAAAATCAAAACTACAATTAATATGTTTTATGCTCTTGAAATCTGTCATTTACTTGGGTGTATCAACCACCGTATAAACTGTATTTATCTAGGTCAATGATCTTTAAATACGACAGCTGACTTCGGGGGATTTCCCTACTGATTGTCAGTGACGTGTTGACTCGCTGAATGACGTTGAAGGGAATATTTATTTTTAAATTCATTTGTTTCAATTGAAATATATATTAGCTCAAATAAAAATCATCATTAATTCGTACAGTTTAATGAAGTAATAAATGGCATATTTATCTTGGTTCTAGTTATTTTCGGTACTTATCAAATAATATGCGAACTATTTTTGTTGCGTAGTACAATTGAATCCTTGGTAGTGAGTTGTTCCGCTTAGCTATGGAAAGCCGTTATCATAATATATTTTGTGCATTTATTGTCATCGGAAGGGCCATGTGATAAACAGAATCTTACATTCGTGGTCATTTAATATGAAATTTATGAAACTCGTTGGGTAATTTCGGTATTTTGCTCGCCAAGGCTCGCAAAATACCCCGAAATTACCCAAACTCGTTTCATAAATTTCATATTAAATGACCACTTGTTAGATCCTCTCTCTCTCTATATATATATTACACTAAAAATGTAAATATTAACGTATGAACAACATAAAACACCCTAGTAGTAAACCAATACGAAGTTAGGCAATGCCTATAGGCGAGCTCGCAATGCACTGTTTTATGCAAAATGTGTAAAATAAAAGTCAAAAAGGATTGCCTTTGGACACAAAGAACACATAAAATCACGAAAATGGAGACTCGGTAAGACCCAAGCTATATATACCGTTAAAATTTTGGTACCGGATTTTCCCAGTTGGTCCCGGCAAATACGAATAGATTTGCCACATTAATTGAGAACCCGACAAGCTGCAAACAAAATGTTTTGCTTTGACGGCAACGAAACGTATGCTGTACCATAGAGCTTGCTCAAACAGGCATTTGGCCTGCTCCGGCCTATCGGCCACATGCGACAGCGAGCTCGCTATGTTTTTTTTCTGTACTGAGAATGTAAATATTGGCAGATATTCAAATGTTTAGTGCTGTCTCCTTAAATGAAACACTACATTCTTATGCGTTTCATTTCTCGATGAAAAACAATGGCAGACGTTCTCGTCAAGGCTTGCGTAAGGTGAAGACAAAGAATACAATTATGAAAGTCAGGCATTGTGTTATTTGTTTGACTTATAGTGACGCACACACATATTACACTGGCTTGCCGTGCATGTTCGTCCTTCTGGCTGTTCCATATCTGACATTAAGCAAACTTCAACCCTTTGTATTGATATAAATATTTCCTGCTAGGTAGAATACTTACGAAAATTGCATAAATAAAATAATATGTAAATATAAGAATTGAAATTCAGATTTTTAGCTTGCACTGGACGGTCAAAAAGATCAGATTATTTTAATGTTACCGAGAAGACCTTAAAATACCGTAATGGTTTTCATCATCCAGTGCAAGCTTTAATCTGAATTTCAGTTCTTAAGAGAAGTCACGCGAGCACAACTCAATTAATTTGTGCTTCCAGAGAGAACATAAAAAAACCAAATAGAGTCAATTAACGTATTATTTTATTTATTTATTATTATTTCTTTGTTTGAAAAGCTGTAAAGAAACAGATTTTTTTTTTTTTTTTTTTACAAGTGTAACATCAATTTTAGTTCATCTCATGAACGTCGAAAGTGACAGTTTCAGTGTTCATTCGACAAATTAACATTAGACGTTACACTTAAAAAATAAACATCCCCTAAGGATAGGGGGCATGAGCAGAGCGATTGTTCATTACAATCACAAAAACATGCCTATATAATGTTGACCCCTTAAACCCCACTTTTATATAGTAAAACTGGTTTTTACAGGGGTATATATTATTTTTCTTATTTCTGCTAAAAAAAAAACACAGATTGTTGGTACTCGTTAGAACCGCCTCGCCGAGGCGGTTCTAACGAGTACCCGCAATCTATGTTTTGGGGTAGAAATATGAAAAAATATCAGAATTTTTATCTGAAAATTTTCCTTTTTTGGTGGTAAAATTTTCAGTATATTTGTATAGGCATGTTTTCATAATGATTACCGTTCATAAACAGGCTCGCTGAAACCGAGTCTACTAATTTCGTTGATTATGCCCTCAACTCAGAAGAAATTGGAGGGGCATATTGCTTTTGGGCCGTTCGTCTGTCCGTTCGTCACGCTTTCCTTGTGGGTAAGACATCTTGAAAACTATTTCATATAAGGCCTTGAAACTTGGTGAGCTTATTGAGGCTGTCAGTAGATTACCTAACTATTGAAAAAAAATCGGATTCATTTTATGAGAGTTATGTTCCTTTTTTACCTTGTCATTTTGTAGGGACAAACGTATAGTTGGGTGCACAGTAATTTACAAATACAAATTTATAGATTGGTGCGTTTTGCTTCAAAAAGATCTGTACTTTAAGAATTGTTTAGACTAAGTAACAATTCTATGTAGATAATATATACCCTTACTGTTCCCGCCATTATATATAGAGCAAACAGAAGTATGCAGAAGTATCTTTATTATTGTAGTCGGAGGTGAAAACTATGTAAAGAAACATCCAGTTGAATGCCAGGACCGTGGATCAAACCCAGGACCCAAGGATTACTAAGTGAGCACACAACCACTAGGCTAAAAGGTCTGGACCAATTCGAATGGTCAGCTATGCACTCTGTATACATGTATATATATTTACACATGTTTTGGCTGTCTACTACGTTCCCCCATCCTATTATGAAACATTTATATCAAACGTTTAGGAATTGAATAATTGTCATTCCCAAGTTCTTTTTGACTCCGCAGCCATCACTTCATCATTGGACTTCAACAGTAACCAACCTGGTCATAGCAGCACTATAGTAGGAGTAGAATATTCTGTAAAGAAAGATCCGGTCGAGTGCCTTGACCGGAGATCGAACCCAGGTCCCTGGGATTACAAACGAGCAAATAACGAATAGGCTAAAAAGGTCAAGCCCAATTAGACTTGTCAGTTATAATTTCTATATACAGACAACCCTCTTTATACCGACACTCGATACAACGACAAAATTCGCTATAATGACAATTTGACTGTCACGAAACCTTCGCTAAAGAGGTAAAAATTAGTTACAAATTATGCAAGAGTATTGTATTCAATACTTCAAAAACCTAAGTTTTGGATATTTGTTAGAATCGCCTCAGTGAGGCGATTCTAACAAATATCCCAAACATATGTTCTATGAATAAATAAGCACAAAACAGGACCTTTCTTAAATATCAATCTGCTCATTATGTATTCTGTATAACAGCAAATTCATTTTAATGGCAACGTCTTCAGGAACAAATGCTGTCGTTGTAACGAGGGTTCACTTTACCTATATGATTTGTCAAGATCTCACATCTCGGATACATTCTTCATCAGTGTTGTTTTGCCCTTTAAATGAAAGTTCGAACCCTATTTTACTTCATTGCTCAAATGATTCCTAGAATATGCTTGCGATTTTTATACCTCTTGATATGCATTATTTATCCAAATCTGTCTGCCCGAGCACTTAGTTTAAATACTGTACCACTGTTTATATAGCTAAAATAACTTTACAATTTGAGCTCAGGCACAATATTTCACAATATTTCCTACAAGACCGCACAGTGAGGACTCAAATCATTCTTCGCTGTTCGCCCGAAGTCGCTTTGGATCCTTGGCTACCAATAGAATGCCATGTGAAGCCTCTGATCAGACTGCGTGCATGCGCAGACCAGTCTTGTAGGGAATGCTGTGCCAGACTCATTGAAGGGTAGGAGCTAACACTGTCAGTGTGAAGACTTGCAAACGTGCCTGTGAGAGTTGGTTGCAGCAATGCAAACAGGAAGTTACATGTAGTCCTCCTTGTAAAAATGGCGGAAAATCTACCAGGCGCTCCCGGTTCCATTATTAGTTAATGCTCGTCTTTGGATTTCCATTGAGGTCTATAGTCTCCACCATTTGGCTTTCCATCGTCAAAGTCATACGCAATCACCCCAGACAGCATCTTGGCTTCGTCTGATTTTGCTATTTCCGGTAACTCTAACGGGTATATGATATTAGCTCGTCCATTTGAAACATATGGCACTATTCCTGCAGATGACCAATGTGACGTCATCATGACGTTTTTATATGCTTCTTTATGATCTTTGATGTCTTTTTCAGATGCCCATATTGCAGGCGTCATTGAAACAAAGATTGTATAACGCCACCTGCCGGGATGTTTTCGTTTCAGGAGAGGTCTAGCATTAGCATGAATAAGTCTTGAGTCCCATAATGCCATTCCGCCTTTTGGGACTGGAACTCTAACTATTCTCGAACAACCATTGTCTTTGTAAAAGTCCAGTTCATCTGGTGACAAGTTATAGTATCCTAGTGGTTCCGCTGTTTCCTCCGCATGAGGATAATGCTCGTAGAATTTGTCCATATGTTTATGTGACCCCTCCAATACATGAAACGTCCAGTCGTCCTTACATTGTTCCTCTAGATACAGAGCTCCCTGGTAAGCATGCAGTCCCAGGCGTGATCCAATCTGGTCTGTGTGAAGCCAGTGCTTCCCGGGAATTTCAAACTCCTCCTTACCATCCTCTGGTGGCCTACCAATAGCTATCGCATCAAAACTGGTAAGAAGCTTTTCCGTCTTCCAAAGCTGAGCAAATACTTTCTGTGTCTTTAGTCGCATTTCCCAGGTAGGTGACATGTGACCCGTATTGTACCAGTTTATGATGCCGCTGAATGTTCTAGGCCAGGAACCATCTCGAAACTGTGACAACCATTCATGATACTGGCGTATCGCTCTGTCACAGTCTTCTGGCGAAACAACGTTAGGTACAACTGTGTATCCTTTCTTTTTTAAATCTGCGTAGTTTTCATCGGTCAGCATCCTGTAAATAAAATAGGTTAAACTTACACATACACACAAACATACGAAAGACCGGCAGTGACATTTCAACTTCATTAATTCAAGGTTTCAACTTCACGAATTCACGATTTCAACTTCACGAATTCACGATTTCAACTTCACGAATTCCCGAATTCAACTTCACGAATTCAACTTCATGAATTCACGAATTCATCTTCAAGAATTCACGAATTCAACTTCACGAATTCCACTTCACGAATTCACGAATTCAACTTCACGAATTCAACAGCTGAATTCGTGAAGTGGAATTCGTGAAGTTCAATTCGTGAAGTTCAATTCGTGAATTCGTGAAGTTGAATTCGTGAAGTTGAATTCGTGAATTCGTGAAGTTGAATTCGTGAATTCGTGAAGTTGAATTCGTGAAGTTGAAATCGTGAATTCGTGAAGTAGAAATCGCGAATTCGTGAAGTTGAAATCGTGAATTCGTGAAGTTGAAACCTTGAATTAATGCATTTGAAATGTCACTGCCTGTCTTTCGTAGGAATGGCTACAATTCCATGAACTATATTATTGTCTGCGCCCATGGACGTAGGCAACATACGGTTTGATTGGGGCACGTAACGGAAGTGATTCAATTGATCATTGACCTTATGCGTGTTATCTACATGTAAAACCTAAAACTAGATATATCACTAAATAGAATACTGGGACACCTACATATACAGAAAGTGTTCTCCATTCGCGTGCACTTTTTCGGCACACTGCGCTTATGTAGATATTCTAAAAAGTGCAACACTTTATGAAAGGTTATGGGATATGCTTTAATTTTGACATTTTCACATTTAAAACGAGTGAATGCATTGGTACTGCAAAGCGCAATTCATTTTATAGCATTACCGGGACATCGCGACAAAAAGTGTATATTCTTATAACTACTATTTTAGTTTTCATAAGGTAAGCCTATAAAACTATGTGAAATTAGCAGTAATTGTTTTTTAAAGGCTCCATACTCCTCAGAAATAGACATTTTATTATCCAAGAAAGGTTTAATAAATTGATAAATGATATTAATACGGCTATAGAATGTCACAGTGGCACCTGACAGCCTGTAAAATTTCAGTTAGTCTCTCGTTCTTAGAATGAAATGATTTTTTTTATCTTATCTCTGAATTAATATTACTAACATTAATTCAGAGATACGATAAAAAGTCAGGGCTGGACCCAGAAGGTCTGAAGACGGGGGGGGGGGGGGGGGGGAGGGGGGGGCATTGACTGCCGAAGGCATATATCGAGCGGCGTAAGCCGCGAGAGGGGGAGAGTATGAGGGGTTTCTCCTCTTATAAGGGGGTCCGGGGGCCTCCCCGGGAAATTTTTAAAACTGGATTGCCTGAGAGTGCATTTCCATGCTATTTTCAAGTCATTTTCATTAATCTTGCAGGCTGATTTTTTTTTCTTTTCTGACAATTTCAGGAAGTCGCGGGTTCGAAAACTGCTGGGGCAACATTCTTTTGTGGAATCATGCTCTCCCTCCCACTTAATTCAAGAAGGGCAGTTGTCAGTTTCTGGCAAAAGGATGTGTACTGTACTGGTTAACTACTTATGTATATGCCTGCCCAGGAAGTGCGGTTATGTAAATTGACTGGCTCAAAAATAACCTAAATAGTGTTGACTGGGCCGTAAAACTCCAAAACAAATAGAACCTTCCGCCTTATATGCAGGTAATTTCTAAGCTGCAAAAATAATTCCGGCTGGTTTGATTACCAATGCTAGCCATGCAGAATCCTGGATAACCTGCCTGTCCCTTCAGCCACCACACCCACACAAATATATATGGATTGGGTGGGGTAGGGGTAAGGGGGTGACAAATTCCCATGCCCCCCCCCCCCACCCCACAACCACCGAACGCCCCCCCAAAAAATCACTCATTATTCTGCAATGCCGGTAGAGGGGGGTGTGTGTGTGTGGGGGGGGGGGGGGGAGCATATGCCCCTTTTGCCCACCCCTGGAGGCAATAAAAATAAATAGAGCCTGGCCATAAGAAAACCTGTTTTATACCTTTGCGAACATCAAAGGCGCAGATCAGCCTGTTGCATCTGCATAGTCTGATCAGCGCTTTCATTTCCTGTTCACTGCTTAGATGGTTTTGTTTGTGTTGTTTGTTTACGGCCCAGTCAACCCAATGGGGTCATGTCGAGCGCGGTCAGTTTACCTAACCACACGTTTACTGGGCAGGCTTAGTCCTCTAAGCGGTTAACCAGTATTGTGCACATTCTTGCGCCAGAAACTGACAACTGCCCTTCTTGAATCCGCGGAAGGGAAAGAATGACCGTAGAAAATATTTCACGATCAATCTCCACGAAAGAATGTTGCCGACCTCGGCGGGGGTTGAACCCGCGACCTCCTGGTCTCCAGTCGCACGGCGCATCCAACTGAGCCACCGAGCTTAGATGGTATAACATATCCAGTTTTTCAAGACTCTAGTTTTTCTCTGAAGCTGCGCAGTCTGATCTATTTCATACCTTGTTGTAACTCCAAAGACAATGTTTTCTCTGAGGCTAAATAAATAAATAAACACTTAGCTCTATGGGTAACTTTTTTAGCAGACAACATTTTGAAATATTATTATTACATTTCTCAGAAAACAGGAGACAATTTGCTTGAAATGTCAAATCCTGTTTAAAGGGCAAATTAAGACAAATGTCACCAATTTGTCGACTACTGAATTAGCAGAGAGGGTGGTTAGGATTAAAATCTCCTCGAAAAAAAAATTAAAAAGAATGCTAAAACCGTGTCTACTCATACATGTACATTATCTAGATAAAAAGAAGATGTAAGATGTGAAATCATGTATTTATAAGACAGAAGCCTGTGTAACTGACCATATGCTACTTATCAGCAGGGCAATATTAACAAGTTATTGACAAATCGCAGCATGCCTAATGGCTCTTTCATTATTATTTATGAACTCCGTTTTCTGGAAATCACAGGTATCTGGGTAGCTTATGCATAAGAGTGTTATATCGAAAAATACCGGGGGCAAGGTATGACTAGCGGTCGCTTCGCGCGGGGGGGGGGGGGGGGGGGGAGGGGGGCATGTGCCCCTTTTGCCCACCCCTGGATCCGGGCCTGAAAGTCATTTCATTTCTGATCCAGTTAAAAAATGAGAGACTAACTGATATTTTGCAGGCTGTCATATGCCACATTTTATGATTGTATTAATACAACATATCAATTTATTAAACCTTTCATTGATAAGAATGTCTATTTTTTTTAGGAATATGGAGCCTTTAATGTGAGGGTCATCCTCATTTACACGAGATCTCATTTAGACCTCTCTAATTCACCCTTTGCATTTTTGAATTTAGCCGATCTAGCCAAGATTCGCATGTAAAGAACCCAAGACTATTAAAAGCACCTTTTATTGTGAACGAAGCGTAGACCAAGCATTTTTTGTGAAAGTTTTTACTTGCATAAATTAAAACGCTCGAATCGGCTTTTCTCTGCTTCAGTGATCTTGACTGCACAGCAGTCACGCTATCATAAGTTAAGTAGAGTTGCATATCTAACGGATTGATATTCTCTGAATCATTTCAGTTTTGTAATTATCATTTTATAGCATTATAAGGACTCGTTGGTTGAGTCATACTTGAGCTGTGGCTAAACGATTGTTTTATAAGCAGCCGTACGCTTCATCTATACCTGAATGATTACAAAGTATATATCAAGTAGCCTCTATGGTGAAACACAATTCCTCTATGGTGATACACAATTCATATTTAATCATCACTTTGATAACGTATTTCTCTCTCTTTAACTACCTGATCAGTAACGATAACTCTTGCAAGACAAAATCACATTTTACCTTATTATTTGAGTTTCCATTACCCTATTCATCTGAAACCTTCCCATATATTGAAATGCAATTATACTAAGATGAAAATGTTTTTTGTTCTAACATGGGTTTTTTGCCCCTGATTACTATTTTACTATTGTGCTATATGGGTAAAGCTGTACTTAACTTAGTTATAATGTAATATCTTTACAATCTATTTCTTCTATCCGGCCTCGGTGGCTCAGTTGGATGCGCCGTCCGACTGGAGACCAGGAGGTCGCGGGTTCAACCCCCGCCGAGGTCGGCAACACTCTTTCGTGGAGATTGATCATGAAATATTTTCTACGGTCATTCTTTCCCTAGCCGGCCTCGGTGGCTCAGTTGGATGCGCCGTCCGACTGGAGACCAGGAGGTCGCGGGTTCAACCCCCGCCGAGGTCGGCAACATTATTTCGTGGAGATTGATCATGAAATATTTTCTACGGTCATTCTCTCCCTTCCGCTGATTCAAGAAGGGCAGTTGTCAGTTTCTGGCGCAAGAATGTGCACAATACTGGTTAACCGCTTAGAGGACTAAGCCTGCCCAGTAAACGTGTGAGGTAAACTGACCTCGCTCGACATGACCCCATTGGGTTCACTGGGCCGTAAAACCTCAACACAAACAAACATTCTTTCCCTTCCGCTGATTCAAGAAGGGCAGTTGTCAGTTTCTGGCGAAAGAATGTGCACAATACTGGTTAACCGCTTAGAGGACTTAGCCTGCCCAGTAAACGTGTGGTTAGGTAAACTGACCGCGCTCGACATGACCCCATTTGGGTTGACGGGGCCGTAAAACCTCAACACAAAAAATAAAAAAAAATAAAAACCCCAAAAAAAACAATCTATTTCTTAGATAAGGCAAAACTTATTATGAAACCTTGTTATGGCAGACTGCACATCATAGATGCTTCTTACATATAGTGTATTTATTCTTGAAGGAGTTATTGCCCCATTTATGTGGGAAAATAGTTCATGTTTTAATTTAATAATTTTCAGGTTACAATCAAATTTGTATGGTAGTATCCATTGATAAGTCCTCACAACTAGTTTACATAAAACAGTGTGTATGGCATGTGTTATTGCCCTTGATTTAGCAAATTTAGGTGGTAAAATTACCAAAATACGCCTTTAAAACCCATCCAGTCTTCAAAATGTGCGACGCCATGCATACAATTCGGTAAAAAATGATTTATTAGACGAATCCTCCAATAAGATGTATTTATTACAAATAAGAATTATATATTTATGTGGCTATTTGAACCATTTTAATCACATTTTATCATGTTGAGCGTATGATCCTAGAAAACAGAATTCATAACTATTTGCTAAGGCAAATTATCATTTTGGTGTTCATTATTATTCAGATTGTCTTTATATATCTAGAATACGACAATATACCATTTTAAAGCAATACTGACATTTTGAAATCGATTGAATTTATCAAAACTGTATTATTTAGAAACCTAGAATTTTGCTATTTCGGGGGTAGGTTTAATTATCAAGTATTATCTTGTATCGCACGTGGTGAAATCTTATGCAATTTTAGAATAATACTGCACAATAAGTAGTGATTATTATTTGAAAGATTAATGATAATTTATTGTTGGAATGTGTCCTTAATATTTGAATGTTTAGTAATTTCCGTTAAAACTACAGTACATTTTCAACATTTCGGTGGACAAAATGTTGCTTATTAGGTATATTAAAGTTTGCCATACATCCTTAAGGCTTTTCTGTACTTTGCAATAATTGCAGATATCTTATAATGTAACTTACTGCGTTAGAATGATTTTCTCAGTACTCTAGGGCCTAGAACAACTTTGACGAAAAATGCCTAAGGGGTACATCTTTGAAGCACCAGAAGTCTAATACCAGGTGGTGACTTCAGCTTTTTATTGTTTTCTAACTTTTACAATGAAATGGGAAAGCAAACTGCAGAATTTTAAGAAAATCTATTGTTGCGATAAACAAGTTGCACTAGGTGTCAGAAGTGACCTTAAAGGATCAATTTAACCATTACCACTATCTGGGCTTTTTTTTCAGGTGACGACAAATTGATATTTTTTCTTACTTTTTCCAGAAAGCAGATATTTACATTTCATGCCAGTTGTCTCTAATGGATGGAGACAATTTGAATGAAATGACAAAACTTGTTTTCTGATAAAAATAGAAGAAAAAAAAAATCAATATGTCGTCTGCTGAAAATTTTACCTAGCGTGCTAAGCATCAAACAGCATTGATTCACACTGTTGTTTTCGCAGTGTCATACATTTTCATGACTAGCCCAGTGCGGTATTTCCATAGAGCCTGTTCTATTCATTAGAGCGAAATTGATCTGGAGGGTGTTCCGGTGCATTGTTCCTGATGTTATGGGCCCTGTTTGTACACTTTTGGTTCTTGTCCGACCTGAGTAACAAAAAGAACATGTCGTCCAAGGACACCCTTGGTGATAGAAAGCAATATGTTTTAAAAGAATAATATTTGTAGTATTAACTATCAAAGGACGACATTTTTTTCTGTAAAAATAGATTTAAGCACCATTCTGTTATGCACTGATCAGTTCACGCACCTGTTGCTCCCAAACTATTGGAAAACATCAACTTTATTTTAAGCTGTAATTGAGATATTATCCTGATATGGTTTTGTTATGCTAAGATTTGTTTAGTGAGTCGGAATCGGCACATCGACTGTTGTGCATTGCTAATGCTATTAAAGGTTCACATATTATTATTATTATTATTATTATTATTATTATTATTATTATTATTATTATTATTAAAAGTGAAAACAGGCAGAAATTCGAAGACAGAACTTGAACAGAAAAAAAGATGGAAACAAAATTACTCTAGTGGGTCTAAAAACATCATAAATATTACAGCCGAAACGACTTAAGAATGAGCCCGAAATGACTTGGGCGGAAGTTATTTAAATGGCTAGGGCCGAAATCAGGAAGGTCCAAAATGATTGGATTCCTGCATCTGACACGATTTCCGTACCAATAGTAATAAAAAGCTCGATTTCCTGAACTGGTGATCGTTCAATAACGGACTTTCTTGCAGAGTTCATAAATCCAAACATTTGACGAAACAATGGTAAATACTTCTTTAAATGGTCAAAGAGAAAATTTCACAGTAACGCTTATCAATAATGATAACAAAATTATATACCTTTATAATCAGTTTGTCCAAAATTATATACCTTTATAATCAGTTTGTCCACAACTGTACTAAAATATATACACCGTCTTAACTGGGGCTTTTATACTTAAACAGTGCGTAACACGGGGTACAAGGGAACTCACATCGGTGATGAACCGTAATGAACAAGTGCTTAGCCAGAATAGTAATTATTCTTAAGCAGGCTCATGGAAAATTCTGGAAAAAAAATCCCTGGCATGAATTCCAAAACGAGGGGGCGGGGTACTCTTAAAGGAAAGAGAGGGAGCAAATTATTTCCTTTGAAGAGCCGCCAGTAGTATAGGGCGCCACTATCACGAAAACATACCTATGTAATTTTGATCCTCTTAAACCCCACTTTTATATAGTAAAACTGGGGTTTACAGGGGTATACATTATTTTTCTTATTTCTGATCAAAAACATAGATTGTGTGTACTCGTTAGAACCGCCTCGTCGAGGCGGTTCTAACGAGTACCCACAATCTATGCTTTGAGCAGAAATATGAAAAAATATCGGATTTTTTTATCTGAAAATTTTCATTTTCTGGTGGTAAAATTTTCAGTATATTTGAATAGGCATGTTTTCTTAATGCTATACTACTGCCGCCCTATGATAAAGGAGGAGAATATATTTTTTGTTGGGTGAGCTTTCTCTGTTGCCAGTATTTTTCTTATGCGCATGCGTATGTGCGTAATGCAATGATTGATGATCAAACAATCCTATTGAAGTAAAGAATATTCACAGCTTTAGATTCTTTATAAGTTTTACTGAAATATGTCGTAAATATTTGCTTTTTTACAACAAGACGGAACTTGACATTTCATATGAATCGTCTCCTAAGGAAAATAGCAAAACTATATGTATGCATCATTGTTACGGTTATCCATGAGAGGAAATCAAGAGAAGCATAACTTGTCTACCTACCCAAACATTTTAGAATGAGATGCCAAGCCCAATATCAGCGAAAGATAACAGACAACTTCTAAGCACCTGGGCTTAAGCTTACCATTCTCTGGGCAAATTCAGCAGACGACACATTGATGATATTCCCTTTTTTCCCCTGAAAACAGAATTTGACATTTCATGCAAATCGTCTCCATTGGAGACAATTTGCATGAGATGTCAAATCTTTGTTTCTAGGAAAAGTAAGAAAACTATTTCAAAACTGTCGACTGCTGAAACGTTTACCCAGAATAACAGCGACTGACATTTAAATCAGTTTTAATTTCATCTAGAGTTTATGATTTGACAGTCCATGTGAATTGTCGCCTTAAGAGACCGTTCGCACGAAGCCCTATTGTATAGCAAAAATAATAAAACAATATTATCTGTTGTCTATCAGAGTGCTCTGCATTGGGCGGCGTTATTGTCTGTACCCGGTGTAAATTCTATTAATAGCATACGGTTATATTTATCGGTCAGCACTACGCGTAAAAAATCCAATAGACTACATTTTAAAATATTTTCCTTATTTCTCATAAAACGGGGTTTTACATTTCAAGAGAATTGTCTTCAATGGAGAAAATTTTCATGAAAAGTCAAATCCACTTTTCTAGGACAAAAAAAAAAAAAAAAAAAAAATATCAAGTTGTCGTCTGCTGAATTAGCCAAGAGAATGGTAAAGGTTAATTATATTGCACCACACAGATGAAAGTCAATTTTTGATTTACCAAAGTACGGTGGCATGAATATGACGTCCTTTGCTGCGAGACGTTATATTTTAAAGTCGTAATTATTGCAATTTCTTCTCGACCGAAGAGAATAAATCGGAAGGGTATCGACGAATGTGGTTCGTGTCAAATTAGATGAGTTGGGTAGGGTAGACCAGCACAAGACGAGTTAGGGTAGAGTCAGGGATAGCGCTATTAATATCAGGATAGGACAGAGTTCGTGTTTAGATATTTTTGATGCTTGATTTAAAGAAAAATAAAACTAACATGTATCTCTTATCTGGAGCTATGGGAAAATTTATGCACACTCAGAACGAGGTTGCATATGAAGAAGGTGACTTTTATCGTGAAATCGCTAGATAAACTTTTATCGCTAGGTGGGCCGCGGCATAGTAAAAAGCGTAACGCGGGGTAATTGTGGTACGGGTGTGCAAATTAAATCTACCCCGTTCATATACCTGGCGTTGAAAGAACGTACCCATTCAAATACCTGATCGTCCGAAATGTTAACCTATTCATATACTGCCTTTTGAATTTTTATACCCATTTATTGCTGGTACTCAGAAAATTATGGTAATCAATTCATCGAATACCAAGAGAAGAAGCAGCCTCGAAAGAACTCTTTGCCAAAAATACACGCATATACCGGGACGTCAGAAAAGTGGGGCCTTACACGTGCGGATAAAAAAAGTCGGGTCAGTCCATATCATATTTTTGAAAAAAGGGGACTAATCATATACCTGGCAGCGCTGAAAAATGGGGCCATTCGGCACGCACATCTGTACTATGCCATATAAAGGAAGTTACCCCCTCCCCCCCCCCCCCACCCCACTCCCCACCACTCCCACCCGCCGAGCCTAAATGACTCGTTATTTTCTTAGACTGGGTTTACTCCGAACTGTCAAATTTACCTATGGCGTGTTTGTTTGTTTGTGTTGAGGTTTTACGGCCCAGTCAACCCAATGGGGTCATGTCGAGCGCGGTCAGTTTACCTAACCACACATTTACTGGGCAGGCTTAGTCCTCTAAGCGGTTAACCAGTAGTGTGCACATTCTTTCGCCAGAAACTGACAATTGCCCTTCTTGAATCAGCGGAAGGCAGAGAATGACCGTAGAAAATATTCCATGATCAATCTCCACGAAAGAATGTTGCACCTATGGCGTGTACACAAATATATGTGTAACAGGTGCCACGGACTTTGTTGACAGTGAGTTTTTCAACAGTTTGACTGTAGCAGATCACTAGATAGTGTAAAAATCTGGCTGCGCGCTTTTGCACGCTTTTCATTTCTTCCTGACTACACATTGGGATCCAAAACCTAAATGCCTTACTCCAGGAATGGACGCACCAATCCTTTATAAGCTGCTTCTTTCATGTCTTGGTGATTTCTCTTACTTGCTGAAGCATAATTTCTTTATGGGCGAAATCCGTTTGGGAGCGAACGATCTCGTTAATCGTATACCCGAACGAGGCCAAGATTGACTAATAAAACATTCTATTTTATTCATTGTCAGAGGCACGATTATATATGTCAACAGCCTTGCAATCGGTAGTTACTTCCGGGATAAGGTATATTTCCCGTATTCGATGTGTGATAAGCTCAACTGCTATATGCTGCTCGCCAGGACGACCCGCAATAAAACTGAAGGGAAATACTCGGATATGGAATAATTTGTCTCACTGCTTACCGGGGCTATTCTTAAAGGAATCAAATGCTTCCTGTGGAAGCAAATTCTTTCCCTTTCATTTCCGGAAGATTTCAAATACAGCCGTGTAGCCTAATGTGGCGCATCTGCCAATGCTGCTCACTCAAATATTTTCTCCCAAAAATCCCAAAGTATCATTTTGTGGGCGTATGTGATGAAATATATCAAGAAGTACATGGCCATTACAATTTTCATGGGGAATCAGGAGTTTATTTCAAAATAATGAGGAAAATGTTGTTTTCACTAAAATCAAAGGACCCTTTTCCCTGAACGTGAAATTTAAAAGGTGGTTTTGTCAGTGTGAACAATGAAAATGGCACAAATATATTCTGAATTGATTAGTGATCATAGAAATGCATCTTTAATATAAAAACATTCTTTATGTCCAAGGCAAGATGCAAAATTCTAACAGGTGCGCGACATTGGCAGACATTTTTATGACACACAAACAAGGGGGCGATGAAGTTGAAGGATTATTATCTGCTAAATTTGCAGAAGAAATTAAATGAAAATAAACGTGTTTTATTTATAATATATTATTTTTCGTTCTAGTACATTTAAAAATTAAAACTGGTCTAGCGAACATTTTTAAAATTCAGCTCAAATCCTTAGGTGCGCTGAATAGGCCGACAGCAGTGTACTTTTGTGACAACTTCCTTTATACAATGGTTGTCTCACTCTGTAAATTCCGGCGAAATCTTTAGATTCATACATTCGATTTAAAATTGACCGTTCAAAATTAGGGACACCGGATACAATTTCAAGGGGAGGCAACTCTGTCAAAAATTGTTTTGCCTCATTTTGGAACAGGGTCTACACTACAAGGAAAGAATTTGCTCCTCTTGGGAGCAAATTCTTTCCTTTCGGAGAAGACCTTTTAGAAGGGGATTTGTGTACAGGACAGCAAACAAAGTGTCTCAAGTTTTCTCCCTTGTTAAGATAGGGGAAATCTACCAAACATTACGATTCCCCTTAGTTTGATCAGTGTAATGGACTTGTTTAGAAACGTAAACCCATTAAATAAACGGAGACAACTGGCTCTGTCTTTAATGAAAGCACTGACAGCACTGATTGGTCGATTGTCTCTGAGTGTAGGCTAGGAACATGGTCCTGAACAGGGACCCAAGACTGTTTCATTCAGTCCTAAACTTCTTGTAATTAAAGCCAACAGTGCGTGCAGACCCCGATCAGACGCGCCATTCTAAGGCATCTGCTCTGGGTCTACACTGTTTGCCAGTGTCCCATTCCAGGTTTTACAGATAACCCTTTTTTACTAGGCACAGTGACAAGAACAGGGCGTACAAGAATAACCGTAACCAGATTTCGTACAAACGCGCGGTTTGGTTTCATAGTGATAATCACGTGGACAACAACTTTAAACAATCGACCAAAAAACTATAAACAGTCGACCCAAAACTGTATATAACCTGTCCAGGTTGTGCAAATACAGTCTTTATTTGACTAGCAAGTACGTATGCCAGATTTCATTCCCAGAAATAGGTGGGCCATACGTCGTATGGAAACACTGAAGACCTAAATTAGCTTGCGATGAGCACAAAAGAAGCAGATATTTTCTGATTGTCGCCATACCGTTTATCCTACGAACATATACACAATAAGTGCGTTCTTTAGACGTTGGAGAGCGAATCTGATATATATGTATGTGCCCAAAGATAAGGGTCATTTTTTCAATCTTTTTAAAATTAATTTTTGTTTTTTCGATATCTTTTTAATATCGCCGTATGAAACATATGTCCGTAATGAAAGCATTCAGGAAAACGACCGCCGACTTCTTGTAAAACGGATTATTATAGTTTTGTAGTTTGTGCTCTGATTAGATGAATGTTTACCAAATTATCACTTTCTGAGCATAAACAAAGTTCGGTTCAGTGAATCACGACATTTTCTGTTTTAATTATATTAAGGTTACTGATAAAGCTAAATACCGAAACTGGCTAATCTTTTTTTTTTACAACATTTAAACCTCGGGTGAAGATTCAGTACCAGTAAAATCAATTAAATGTCCTGATAAGTTACTACCAATTTGTTCTAAGGTGGTAGTTCTGGTATTGGCTGTTGCTTAGCTAGTAGGCTATTCTCTGTGATTGTGGCTCTTCCTGGACAGCTTATATAGTACAGTGAACCCTCGTTACAACGACAGCATTTGTTCCCAAAGATGTTGCCATTAACATGAGTTCACTGTTGAACAGAATACTTAATGATCAGATTGATATGTAAGAAACGACTTGTTTTGTTCTTATTTCCTCACAGAGCTTTTGCTGTTCGCAGACCTTCAGAAAGCTTCAGGAAAGAACACGTCTGTAGTCCCAATGGAAGACTGCATATGCGCATTTGAAGAAACACTACAGAGAAAACTATAAGGCCCTTTTTACGTTTACCGGCTCATTTATATGTTGATATTTTTTTTCAATGTATCCAGAGAAGAATTAGGGTACCCTTATGCGGGCCGAGCAATTATATGCAGCTGAAACTGTATCAGGATTAACCCTTTAAACCCACATTTTCTGAGATAAGCTCTTCCATCTCTGCATTTTGATACATCCATTGCTGCCAGATACGGGTAGTTCGAGTCACTGAGGGTTAATCATAGCGCTATATCAGAAGGCAAATTGGCATGTCTTTTTTATCTTCTATAAAATAATAGGTATGTTGAGTATACTCACTAGAATTGCCTCGACAAGGCGATTCTGATGAGTACACACAGCATACAATTTCATGATAAAAAGAAGTCACATATCAATTTGCTTATTTAGTATTCTGTACAATAGCAAATTCATTTTAATGGCAAAGTCTTAAGGAACAAATGCTGTCGTTGTAACGAGAGTTCACTGGTATTTGTTTTCTTGAACAATGGGAAGAATTTCCTGGGCACTCGAAAACGAGTCAGCAACAGTAAATGAGCCATCTGTGTTTGAATCATTGGAATTCTACTGTATACTGTATTTAAAATGAATTCAGAACGATGGTGATAAATCCTAGAAAATGATTTACGCAGTCTGTGATACTGATGCCTCTGTTTTAGAAGCTTAACGTTTAAAGTGTATTCCGATTATTACTTGAGCAGATGCTAAGGCGAAAGAATTTAGTCCTCTGAGCGCCATATATGGACTAAACCTGTCCAAGGAAACTCTGGTTAGGTAAACTGACCGCGGTTGACATGACCTTAACAGTGTCGGCCGTTAAACTCCAACCCACCAATCGAGCTAAACAAATAGAATGAGAAATATATACACCAAAGGACAATAAATAAAACAGAAACATCCCTTTTGTTAATAAATTTTATGTATCATTTATAAATTTAGATACAGAGACGAAAAACGAAATTAAAGAAAATGCACTTAAAAAGAATTTTAATTCAACAGACCGATGCAAAGGTACTGAAGTTCTACAAAAGTCACGTTATACTAAATTATCAAAAGATGTGTTGATATAATTTTATTGTGAAAGTTTAAAGCATTGTTATATGAGCACCTCGTATAATTGACAGGATATAATAAAACAGACAAACATACAAGCTAAATATGATACTTTAGACAAAACCAACAAAATAGCATGTGCGCAAGCGAAGACTCAGATCAGCCTGGGCATTCGCCCAGTCACCAGTCTTCGCTGTCCGTATGAAGAAAGCTTGTACTCAGCTCCCACTGAGTGCATTGCGAAGACTCTGATGAGACTGGACGGATGCCCAGGCTGATCTTCGCTGGGAGCACATACCGTTTTATTGGTTTTGTCATGAGGTGGCTCATATGTGATTTTGACACAAACAAGCTCAATTCCACTGGAGCTATCACTAAATTTGATTATTACCCGCACATAGCGTGTAATAACACCGTTCCTACACAATACTTTGCATGCTGGGTAAACATTTTAGCAGACTACGTTTCATTTTTTCTTATTTTTCTAGAAAACAGGATCTGACATTTCATGCGAATCGTCTCATAAAGTGTCAGATCCTATTTGCTAGGAAAATTATCATCAGTTTGTCGTCTGCTGAATTTGCCCATATCATAGTAAGTGATAAAATGGACAGTGTGCGTAAAGTAGATAACTTTGTAAACAATAAATGAATATGAAGTTGTACTGACAACTTAACTGCCAAGGGCAGATAAATCTGCAACGACAAAAATTATGTCATTTCCTGCTACTCATCATACTGACCATTTGTAAGAAAAATATAAAGGATATATGCACAAAATGCTACAAGCTCGAAGCACAGCCGCCCAAAGGCACATTAATATCAAGTACTAACAGCACTAGTGGGTCGATTGTCTGTGTGTAAACTGGGAAAATGGTTGTGAATGGGAATGAGACTCTTTCATTTAACCCTTAACTTCCTGTGATTTAAACAAACAGTTAAGACCCTGATCAGACGCCGCATTAAGGGGCGTCTGATCTAGGTCTGCACTGTTTACCAATGTCCCGCTCGAAGCCCAGTCCAAGTGTTACAGATAAACCTCTTTACATAGCGCTCTGACGTCATAGAAACGAGAATAGCACGGCTTTAAACAACCGTTTCCAGAATTTTGTATACACGCTACGATTCATTTGTAACTTTGGGTCGACTGATAAACAACCGACCCAAAAAGTTTTGAAAAACGTTCAGTTTGGGAATAGAGTTCGGTTCAGGGACAACAGGCTGTGGGTTTCATATCGTGAATAAATTGTTGGTCTGTCCAAAGCGCGGTTTGATTTCATTGTACAATGATAATCACGTGGACAACAACCTTAAGGATCTTTTGGTGTATGTATACTTTGGGTAGATTGTAAACAATCGACATAAAAAGGAGGCCAGGAAGAAACAATGACAAAACACAATAGCACAGCAGAAGACTAGCAACAGGAGACCCACCTTGGAGCTGTCAGCAGAAACAAATACTATAGTGGGGGCGGGGGGGGGGGCGTAGTGGGGGTGGGGGTTGCAGTTTATCGCATATTCTTTTTTATAACCTTTCTTTTTGTAACGACTGACTTTTTTTAATTGTTCCGAAAAAAGTGTTACCTGCAATCCTTCTGAATCCAGACTAAGTCACCATGACAGTTTCATGAAACTATACAAAAACTGTAGAAGTAGTTTGCGTTACAAATTTGTACAGACACCTATACCCAGCTAATATTATTTATAAATCTACAGCGGGCCGTTGTCGGCCCGTCAGCTACCATGACGGGGGACCGATAACGGCCCGCTATATATTTATAAAGAATGCATATTGGGTACATTCACTCTCAAATTTCATTTGTTTGGATATGAAAATATAGGTGAAGATACCCAGAAAATGCCACAATCACAAAGCATACCTCCCGAGGCACCAAAAGAAGGAGAGATGAGGAACAAATAAGGACACCACAAATGAAATCACAGACGCACAAACAAAGAAGAACTGCAACAATAAAATCTGCCATGAGCTTCGCAATCGCTTTAGAGAGCACTCTTTGCTGTGTTGGACAATACTACATCTTGATGGTTACATGGCAATACGAGATTACATAGATTTGTAAATCATTTTTGATAACATATTTCCGAATACGTCTATGTTAGCAGCCTTCTCTGCCTCTCTTTTAAACAATTTGGGGCGACAGTCGAGGAATACTTTCACATTTCCCTGAAAGAAGAGAAACAATAATAACATAAGAACTAGTAATCCATGAATTCACAGTGCATTGTTAGCCATTACAAAGCTAACATTCTTTATAAATCTACAGCGGGCCGTTATCGGCCCGTCAGCTACCCTGACGGGCCGATAACGGCCCGCTATAGATTTATGTAGAATGCTTACTGGGTGATGCCCAGTAGTCTCTTCTATTTCGCTCCTTCCGCTGGTCCATTTTCAGGTAGTTGTTTTCAGTTTTGTAAGTGTGTCCACTGTTCTTTAGGTCATTCATTTAGGACCTATTTATTAAATTTTACAGCAAGGCTTATGTTTAACGCGTTTTGCGGCGTCTGATCTGTGTCTACACTGTATGCCAATGCCTCATTTTATGGACATAAGGCATTAGTGGATTTACGCCGAATATCGAAACATTTTCACATTTCATAGACATCACTTCCATTACTGCATTATAATTTGTTGCAGAAAAATTGACATCAATATGACATCGTGGAAAATGTTACATGTATATCTAATGCTAGGTATTCGCCGATTGACAAGAACAGAAATGACTCATAACTTCCTTTTCACTCTAATCTCACATTAATACATTAATTCTGCAAAGAGTCGATTTTTTAAAGCAAAAGAGATACACATCAAATCAACGGAAATAACAGAGTCAGTTTTACATCATATTAACGAAAATAACAGATTCAAAACTACAGAAACTAGCTAGTCTGTGGCGCTGAAACTTCAACCTTCGGCTGTTTTCAATTTCGTATATGTGTTCATTGCTCTCAAGGGTTATTTCTTTTAGAATCTATTCATTGTAGAATACAGCACTGCTCTCGTCTCCTAGCATATGGATGAACTATATTCTATTTTTAAATAAACCGAAATGAACCTAAATCTCCAATTTAAGACAGTTATTATTGTGTGGTTTAACATGACACTATATTCAGAATACGGTATATACGCTTTAATACAGTTGATATTGATAGTTTAGGAGTTAACAGGACAACGAAATCAGACACACATATTTCGACTAACAAGACTTCGTCAGTGATCCTAGGAGATGCCTGACATATAAACGCCAGAGCAGAAAGGATTAAAGTATAGGAGCAATCCGTCTAGTACAACAGCCTCTAACAGTAGCTGAAGTACTAGGTGTACGGAGCCCGGGGCGGGGGTGTGGGATGGGGCGGGGCTACCAGCAAAAATACCGGCCTAATGGTTAAAAAACAGCAAGTGTCTTATCATTGCTATACCAAAACGTAATTTTAAGTTAAGGAACTATAGTAGAAATCTGGTATAAAGACCACTCGAAAATAAGACCACCCCGCTATGAAGACCAGCTTTTTCTAGTCCCAAATCTGGTTTTCTTGTTATTCTACATAGCTCCATATAAGAGGGGGTATCTATATAATATTTTTCATATTTCTCAAAAAACTATGTAGTGGGTACTCATTAGAAACAAGTCGGCGAGGCGCTTGTAATGAGTACCACTCCATATTTTTTATGGAGAAATAAGAACAATATCAATAGTTTTTGGCTGAAAAAGCGCCGTATGAGGAGATTTGTTTAAATACCGCTCCACTAATAAGACCACTTTTAACGCTTAGCACTCTGGGTAAAATTTTCAGCAGACGACATTTTGAAATATTTTTCTTATTTTTTCCAGAAAACAGGATATGACATTTCATGCAAATTGTCTCCTAAGGAGACAATTTGCATGAAATGTCAAATCCTGTTTTCTGGGAAAAATAAGAAAAATATCATCAGTTTGTCGTCTGCTGAAAATGCCCAGAGAGTGGTAAAGGTTAAGCAGTACCAAAGGTGATCTTAATAGCGGAATTTTATTGTAAGTTTAACGTTTCCCCTTAAAGCGCTAGTCACAACCGCAGCAGACGTCAGTTTTAATTTTATTTAAGAAATAGATCAGCTCTAGCAGTGATTTGTTGAGTAATAAACACTGTTTGGAGGTCAGTTGTAAGTAGATCAAATCACGAGCACGGAGCGCGAGTGATTTATCTATTTACAACTGACCGACAACCTGTGATTTATTACTCAACAAATCACGCACAAGAGCTGATCTATTTCGATTTTAACATGTAGAAAACGACGAAAAAGTAGTTGTATCCATCAGATTCTTCCAACTTTCCGCCATCGCATAAAGAAATCCCGCCAACAGTTTTGACTGTAACGCTGTTGTTTAAATTCATTTCTTACGTTATTGACGCGTGAAAAACGACGTTACTCCGTCTTGTTTGTTTGTGTTGAGGTTTTACCCCATGGGGTCATGTCGAGCGCGGTCAATTTACCTAACCACACGTTTACTGGGCAGGCTTAGTCCTCCAAGCGGTTAACCAGTATTGTGCACATTCTTTCGCCAGAAACTTTCCGGATGAAAACGAGTGGGCATCGATGGATTTTCACCAGGCTTGATGTATGCATAGGTGTTGTTTGGGTCTGGTTTGGGGTTGTTGGTGGGCGGTTTTCGTCGATGTTTTGGCGGAGTTGTCTGCCTGAGACACGATGGTGGCGGGCAGTTGTAGTTTGGCGTTTTTATTAAGTTGTAAATTGCATTGTGAAAATGAATGCGTATTTTGTAATGTTGTATGTCAAAAGTCCCTTACAAAAGTACAAAATTAGAATAAAACGTGAGGTGACCTGCCTAGGAATATATGCGGTTTCCTATATACTGTAAATTATACTCCGCATTTTTTGTCTTTATTTTTTCAAGTATTTGATCCTAAATTTTCCACTGTTTTGAAGCTATGTTTATTCAATCTATTTTCTATATTTACCTATTTATTGCTTTTACCTTCTTCTCTGGAGATGGGGATGGGGCGGGAGATTTACATGTTTTACCAAACATATCGTACGTTCAATATGCATGTAATGTGAGGCTGTTTGCGATGTTACACTACTTATTCATGCTATCAAAGATTTCATAAAAGCAAACAGCCGTGCAACTGCCAGTAACCTCACATGCACTTTTAGACAAAAACGAATACCTACTTTATTCCAGTTTTTAATAATTGTATTTGCATGGTTCAAGACAGACGCCTCCTTCTGTTTAAATGTGAATCTGATTGAAAACAGTTCCCTGGGACAAAACATAGTTTCTCAAACTTACACGCGACGAAACAATTTGACTAGGAGATATGAGGCTAACATTAAATGTTTTATAATTATATTAATAGTCTTCATATACGTTACTACATCCGTATGGACATGCAATATGCTTTTACTATCGGGAGACATTCACCCAAATCCTGGTCCTATCTGTACACCATCGTTAGGTAGCTTTCAAGAATCTTTGGTTAGCCTTACTTCAGAACCATTTAATTTTTCTAATCTTTCAAATCATTTGTCCTTTGTGCATTACAATGTACAGAGCTTTCTTCCTAAAACTGATTTGTTAGTTGCTGAATTATGCGAATTTGACATACTTGCATTCTCAGAAACATGGCTAAACCCGTCTGTCCCGACTGCTGACCTTTTAATACAGTCCTACAGAGAACCTGAGCGGAAGGACAGGATAGGCGATAGCCATGGGGGTGTCATGATTTATGTTAAAGAGTCAATATATTATAAGCGCAGGAATGACCTGGAACTACGAGGCATAGAGTGTATTTGGATTGAGTTAACACTTAAACGCAAACGTATACTTTTTGGCCTATTTTATCGACCACCTAACTCCGATTCTGAATACTATACTGCCATAGCAGGTTCTATACATCTCGCAGCTGACTCGGGTATTCAAGACATAGTCATAACAGGTGATTTTAATTTCAACATGTTAAATACGCAATCATCTCGTAAAGTAAATAGTATTTGTGAAGAACTTTCGCTCCTTCAAATGATTCAAGACCAAACACACTTTAACGAAAATTCCTCTTCTTTAATAGACCTTATTATTGTCAGTAATAAAAATAGGGTGATTAATTGCGGCGTAGGTGATCCATTTTTACACCAAGATATACGTTACCACTGTCCTATTTACGGAATACTTAACTTTTGCAAGCCAAAACGAAAAGCTTTCTCACGTCGGATATGGCAATACGATCATGGCAATTATGACCTACTTAGGCAAAAAGCTATAGATACAGACTGGAACTTACTTCGACATGATAATATAGATACTTATGCACAGACTATTACTGATCAAATACTAACACTGGCTGAATCATGTATACCTAACAAGACTGTAACTATTCGACCGTCTGATCCACCATGGATTACTACTTTTATTAGAAGATATATAAGGAAACGTAAAAGAGCATATCGCACAGCAAGATTAACAAACGAAGATAGACACTGGACTACATTTAGACAGTTACGTAACAAGGTTACAGCTATGATAAGAGATTCGAAAAAATCGTACAAACAATCACTTTCCGATAAATTGAAATCGGGCACTCTGTCTTCCAAGCAATGGTGGAGTGTCCTGAAAGCTTTCCTTTCTCAAAACAACTCTTCTAGTATACCGCCCCTGGAAAAAGATGGCATAGTGTACAGTGACGAAACTGAAAAAGCCAACTTGTTAAACGACTTTTTTAGAGACCAGACATTGATTAATGACAAAGATGCTGTGCTACCTGATATTTTGCCATATACTATACATACACCTCTTCAATCTATAGTTCTTTCGCCGGATGAGGTCAAAGAAGTTCTAAAATCGCTCCCGGTCGGTAAAGCTTCTGGTCCAGACGGTATCAGCAACCGTGTTCTTAAAGAACTTTCTACCGAACTATCTCTTCCACTCTCCTCTTTCTTCAACTACTCTCTCAACATTGGTGAAGTTCCAGATATTTTCAAAGTGGCTCATGTGACGCCTGTTCCTAAAGGTGGTGACTTATCTGTCGTCTCAAACAATAGACCCATTTCATTATTAAGTAATTTGGATAAAACTCTAGAAAGGCTTGTATTCAAGCACCTTTACAACCACTTTCGTGAAAACAATATTATAACTTCATTTCAATCAGGTTTCACTCCCGGAGATTCAACAGTGAATCAGCTAACTTATCTGTATAATACATTCTGTCAAGCTCTAGACTCAGGAAAAGAAGTTCGCGTTGTATTCTGTGACATTAAAAAGGCATTTGACCGTGTATGGCATGCTGGATTAATACACAAATTGAAAGCAGCCGGAATATCTGGGAGTCTTCTGAAATGGTTTGTAAGCTACCTCGCTGATAGGAGACAAAAAGTTGTTCTTCATGGTGCACAGTCTGACTGGAACTCTATTCACGCAGGTGTGCCTCAAGGATCCATTCTTGGACCTTTGTTATTTCTTCTCTACATTAATGACATAGTATCAGACATAGGCTCGAATATACGTTTATTTGCTGACGACACAAGTCTTTATATCATAGTTGATAATCCGACTACAGCTGCAGACTTAATGAATAGTGATCTTCTGAAAATCTCAAATTGGGCACGTATTTGGCTTGTGGATTTCAACGCAACGAAAAATGAAGTGCTTTTGCTTTCTCGTAGAATTAATCGTCCTATTCATCCGCCATTATATATGTTAAACCAAGAAATTAAAGAAGTTCAATTTCATAAACACTTAGGAGTTTATTTTAGTGAAGACTGTTCCTGGCATAAACACATAGATTATATTAAAGACAGGGCATGGACTAGAATTAATTTAATGAGAAAATTTAAATATGACCTTGACAGGAGAGCTTTAGAAACTATTTATATTTCTTTCATTCGACCAGTACTGGAATATGCAGATGTCATTTGGGATAACTGTACACAACAGGAAAAACAAGATCTTGAGAAAATACAAATTGAAGCAGCACGTATTGCAACGGGAACAACCAAACTGGTTTCTCTTCAAAAACTGTATGAAGAAATAGGGTGGGAAACATTAGAAGCCAGAAGGAAAAAACATAAACTCGTGCTTTTTTATAAAATGTTTTACAATTTGTCTCCTCTTTATCTATCTTACTTAGTACCACCTCAAGTGCAAAATGTTTCTCGTTACAATTTGAGAAATGCAAATAACGTTCAAACTTTAGTATCACATACAAGTCAGTATTTTCACTCCTTTCTCCCTTCAGTAATTAGGGACTGGAATAACCTAGCCGATGATACTAGGAATGCTGATACAGTTGAATCTTTCAAAAGAAAAATACACGAAAACACAGTTGTTATACCCAAACATTATTATACTGGACCACGTCAGCTCCAGATCTTGCATACTAAGATAAGGACAGGTTGTAGCGCTTTGAATAACGATCTTTTTCTAAAGAACATAGTAGAAAGTCCATTGTGTGCTTGCAGAAGCGGAGATATAGAAAACGCGGACCATTTCTTTCTTAAGTGTATGCTTTACAATGAACATCGACTGGAACTAATTCGGAAAGTATCACAGTTTTGTGATATAACATTAGATGTACTCTTAAAGGGGAACTTAACTCTATCTATTGAAACCAACATGGAAATATTCAAATCCGTGCAAAGGTACATACAGTCAACCAAACGATTTTGAGTTACTTGCATTCTCTGTACCCCTCCATCTCCAGAGCAATTATTCTCTTATTTTGTTTTTCTTTTTTTTTTCTACTTTGCCTTCTATCCACTACTTACTTCTACCCTTTGAGTATTATTCTCACTTTTTTGTACCTAGTATTGTACCAACATAATAATAATGATTAATGATAATACTAATGGTAATAATGATAATAATAATAATAATAATATTATTATTATTATTATTATTATTATTATTAGCTACTAAATACTCCTTACATGTTAGTTTATTTTCTTAGTATATATAATGCGAATTTAAACTGTATTAACATGCATGTAATGCATAAGATGTAACCGCTTGTAAATATTAGTATTGTATTAGTTGTTTTTTTTCTGCCAGTATATATACAGTTATGCATGTTTTGGGAAAAGAACAAAATAAGCTTTAAGCTTCCGTTCTAATCCTGGTTGTGTTATGACATTGTATGTTTTGTACATGCACTAAATTGGAAATAAAATATGTTTAAACTAAACTGACAACTGCCCTTCTTGAATCAGCGGAAGGGAGAGAATGACCGTAGAAAATATTTCATGATCAATCTCCACGAAAGAATGTTGCCGACCTCGGCGGGGGTTGAACCCGCGACCTCCTGGTCTCCAGTCGGACGGCGCATCCAACTGAGCCACCGAGGCCGGCGACTCCGTCTTCCAACGTGCAAACGAAGAGTGACGTCAGCAGCGTATCAAAATGACGCCGGTAAGCGTCGCGCGCTTCCGCCCAGCCGAACAAATCACTGAATTGAACCATTGACTATATAGGCGAAGAGTGTTTACATAGAAAATAAGTCTTTACATTTTCTGTGAATCGTCTGCCAAACGAAATGTCGAGACGTATTTTCTATGGAAATAAAAAAAAAATCATCTACTACAGAGTTTGCTTGAAATATTTAGCAGTCAGTCATTTAAAGACTGCAAGTCTATTTTTACCTGCAAAGTAAAATGTTCCTGACCGTGCTCTTTCCTCGACAACATTTGTATATTATTGATTCCTTTGGAAGTCATTCTTTCCTTTTGTAGTCGACCGCTTTTCAGACGGGGCTGGGCATGCACAAAACCTGTCTACCTTGTAAACAATGGCGGAAAAAATCGTCCTGTTGTTCTCAAAGTAATCCTGGAACAATATTTTGTGCCTAATATTATGTTCAAGGAGGCTGGACAAATTGGGTAGATTTGCCGCCATTTTTACAACTTTTGGGACTTCCTGTTTCTTTCTTGCACACCATGAAATTTTACCTTTTTACCCTTTTTTCAGAGGAGGTTAAATTTATTTGACTTCTCTGAAAATTTATCGTTTCATCTTAGTTTTTTTCGGCTGTTTCATTTCATTTTTACCGAAAAAGAACAACAAAGAAACAAGCATTGCGAAAACATGCCTATACAAATATATTGGAAATGTCACCACCATAAAACTCAAGATTTTTCCATTAACAATTCAGATATTTTTCACATTTTCTGCTCAGAACATAGATTGTGGGTACTCGTTAGAACCGCCTCGCCGAGGCGGTTCTAACGGGTACCCACAATCTTTGTTTTGAGCAGAAATAAGAAAAATAATGTATACCCCTGTAAACCCCAGTTTTACTATATAAAGATGGGGTTTAAGGGGGTCAAAATTATATAGGTGTGTTTTTGTGATGTTCTTGTGTTGGTATTACTGGTTCAATCGGGATACTTACTGATACAGTTAATTCCACTTGTATGTCATCCAAGGTAAAATTAGCCTGTACTAGGCCCCACTCATGAAGGTAGTTTAAACATTTCACAATCCCATAGGCCAAACGGACAGCATACTTGTGCCCTATTCGTTTACATTTCAGGATGTCACTCAGTGGAACAAGCTTTTGTCGTTTAGATCTGACTTTGCAAAATCGTCTGCATCTCCAAACTTCTAAAATTTTCTCGAACTGAACTGGAATAAGAAGGTAACCGCTGCGGTTTCGAATTTGTAATCGATCCATTTATTATGCAATTTATGTATTTTTATAATGAAGGAGGGTCCTGATTTAGGGATCTGAAATTCTCTAATCAGTTTATTCTATTTCTTAAAAAAGTAGGTAATTCTTTTAAAAATCCATTATTCTTTTAAATGTCGATTTTTAAAGAGATATACATATGTAAAATATAGCCACCTAAGTACTCATTTGTGTGTACATTCACATTGTTTCATATATCATGACACTACATGTACTTCAGTCTTACTGCTCTCTTGTATCACAGATTAGCTAATAAATGATACTTTGTGAAGGTCAGTCAACCACAATACTTTATATTTTTAATTCTCATTATTACTTTTCTTTACTGTTTTCTGTAATTCTGTACGATTTTCAGATTTTTTTATTCTTTTAAGCCCGTATTTTCCCTAATCAGTATTTTACTTATTTTTGTCTAATCAGTATAAAAAGGGGCCATTATTCTCTAGTCATGAAGTTGTGTTTGGTTTCATAAGCTACACAGTGAGGGTTTCCATGTCTTGTTCAATATTGCTGCAACGTACCTTCTGACATGTACGCCTTACCATGACTCAAATCAGCGCGCGCATCCGCGCAATCTAGTCAGAGTATTCGTTGTCCGCATTAAGAAATTTTGCAGCCTTGGCTATCCGAAATGCACCCAGGGAAGATTTTGTGCAGATTGCTCGAATGCGCTCTACGTGTCAAAGCTGTCGAACGGAGATGGATTTGTAGTGCAGTGCGTGATTTAATGATAAGATAGTGTGCTTTCGTATGCTACGTACTGTGTCCCGATTATGAAATCGGTACACTGACTGCGCAATGCTTAGGATTATCTCTGTTATATGTGCTGAATTAATGGTGAGGTTTCACGAGAACTGGTTTAAGCCCTCCAGTAGTATCCTACTGACCGTTCCAAGGCGGCTTTGCTGTTGCAGATTTTTTTTGTGTGTGCGTCTGTGGTTTCATATGTGGCGTTTGTGTTGTCCTTAATTGTTCCTCATCTCTCCTTACTTTGCTGCCTGTGTTTCATAATTGTGGCTTTTCCTGGGTATCATCACATATATTTTAATAAAACTGAGCCTCCGATGTACGTTCTTTTGTGTGTTTCCAAAGGCAACCCTTTAGATTTTTATTTTATCACTATAGCTGGTGCTAAGTGCCTTGTTTCGGCCGTAAAATGCTTCCCCGTACTGCACCGAAGTGTATTTTTATTTGTTTTGGGATCATTGAGCTTTTTCGGATTACTTTGAAAATCTAATACCGCTTAAGCCGATGGAAAGGGCCTTTGGAGCCTCGCATACCAGTAAGCATCATACCTAAATCTGTACCGGGCCGTTATCGGCCCGTCAGAGTAGCTGACGGGCTGGTAATGGCCCGCTATAATAGATTTACAAGGAATGCTAGCTGGGAAACCACATAGCTGTGTATGAAGAGACTTGCTAAAACAGAGTCTCCGATTCTCCTTCTTTTGTATGTTCTTTGTTTCCAAAGGCAACCTTTTAGATTTTTATATTACCTTCCGTGTAGAGTTTCGGTCGTGCTTGTTCTTCCAAATCTGGTGAAAAATTCTGCAAAATAGATATGCAGTTTTTTAAGGACCAATTTAAGAAATATTCTAAATGAATCAAGGTATCAAACGAAAATTAAATACACATAAAGATAAAAAAGATAAAAAATAATCATATCCATATATAAAAAAAAGCACAGCCTTCCCTAAAATAAGTAATGATGTCCATGAAATGTCACACTCACGAAGTATAGCCTTACAACGACACCAAAAGAAGGAGAGATGAGGGCAAAATATGTCAAAACAAACGCCACATATGTAAACACCAATTCCCAGTAAGCATTCTACATAAATCTATAGCGGGCCGTTATCGGCCCGTCAGCTACCCTGACGGGCCGATAACGGCCCGCTATAGATTTATGCAGAATGTTAGCTTGGAATGTAAAACAGAGAAGAACCGCAATAGAGGAGCCGATTTGGAACGGTCAGAAGGCAAACCAGTTTAACTCGCGCGAAACCTCGTCCTTAGTTCTGTTGTATCACCAAATTACAAATATATGTTCGGTACGCATAGAAGTCTCTACCTCATCTGTGAAACATCATAGTGAAAGGCATATAATCAAGAACACTGTGATGAAACAAATTATTGGAAGAAACGTCTTTCAATGCTTTGTTTCATCACAGTGTTTTTTGATTAGAGGCGTTTCAGTGTGAGGTGTGGAACAACCAGTAGATTTGCAACAACAGATACCTCATACGAACAAAGAGGAACCACCGCAACAGAGGAACCACCTTGTAGCGGTCAGCAGAAACACGGCTTCTGAGAAGAGGTACACAGAAAAATTGACCATTCAGGTGTTCTCGATTTTTTTTGTGTGAATGTTGTCAGCGCTTTTAAGAGTCATTCTTACTAGAATCACTACAGATTATATTAGTGCAGTGTGGCATCCGTAGAACTTCTCCCCGTACTTCACTATAGTGTAGTGTATATATTCGAGTCCATCGTGAGCAATGAGCCCATTCTGGGATATGTTAATCAGTTTCACTGACGAGATCTTATTGTCCAAAACTAGCCATTACGAAAACATGCCTATTCAAATATACGGAAAATTTTACCATCAAAAAATGAAAATTTTCAGATGAAAACTTCTGATATTTTTCATATTTCTGCTCAAAACATAGATTGTGGTACTCGTTAGAACCGCCTCGACCGCCACAATCTATGTTTTTGAGCAGAAATAAGAAAAATAATGTATACCCCTGTAAACCCCAGTTTTACCATATAAAAGTGGGTTTAAGGGGGTCAAAATTATATAGGCGTGTTTTCGTGATGTAGTCTGGTCCAGAAAATTTGACGTTTCAGATGTATTCAATCTTTTGGCTGAGTGTTTTCATTGTTAAGAAGGGTTATTCCTTTTAGAAATATGTTCGTTTATTCGTTTAAATCCCATTAATGATCTTATTAATAAATGTGCTTCTCAATTACATGTAAAGTTCTCATTTGACAAGGCTTTTCAGTGAATCTTTGAGTGTAAAATTGCTTTAACTTTGAAATAACTTCCGTGTATTTTCTTTAGGTTTTAAATAGTTTCCGTTTTACATTATAACTTAGTAAACTATATTTTAGAAAGATTATTAAAGTCCGATACACCAGGTGTGTTAAGTTTTGTATGTGTGCTCATACCTCTTTAGGGTCCTATTTATCTTTACTACAGCTGTCAGTGCCGTGTGGCGATCATACAAATTTCCCTTGTTCTTCATTATAGCGTAGTTAATATTGTATGGTTATTTGTGATCATAGAGCATATTGTGGGACAGTTTTAATATGCATAATAATACAAGGGTCACTGATGTGGCATTATTATCAGAACTGGCTAGTTTGACCCCGAGGTTATAAAACGTTTTTCATGCTCAACTCAGCTGAGCATGAACTTTTCTCTGCTTATAAATATGAAAAGGCATTTTCCTATTTATTAGCAGATGAAGTTCATGCTCAGCTTTCTGTAGCAGGTAAGACTATGCAGTTGTTAGTAGTTTGAGAAATATTAGCAGGACAAATTTCATGCTCAGCTGTGCATCATGAACACTTTCATAACCTCAGGGCCTGGACAACAAACCTTCGACATTTCAGGTATTTTCAGTTTTGTGCTTTCGTTATAGTGTTGATATAGCCCCATCCCGAACCCCCGTTATTTTTACTGACCATTCGAAGACGATTCATATGCTGCAGTTAGTGCGTTGGTGATTTTATATGTGATTTTTGTTTTGTCATTGTTTCTTCCTCATTTCTCTAGCTTTGGTGCCTCGGGAAGGCTGTGGTTTATGAACGTTGCATTTCCTGGGTATCTTCACTTATTTTTTCCATATCAGTTGTATGTTTGCCAATACGTAATGCACTGTCTCTTGATTCTGTAACAGGGCCCACGTCGAACTGTGTGGATTGTGCTCTCTTTTAATAAGACGCGGACCAAATATAATGTTTTTATTGTCTAACCTGTGGTTGCACGATGGCCGTCAAAGTGTACAGGAAAGGATCAACCGTTGATCTAAAAGGCAGAATTACTAGTACGGTCCATGCATATACATCACCAGTTAGCTGCTGGTTATCTAACATCAAAATACCTATAATGAGACAGAAATCACAATTGAACCTACAATAATGTAACCAGGCCCAGAGGTTATGAAACTTTTTTCATGCTCAACTCACCTGAGCATGAAATTTGTCCTGCTAATAAATCACAAATTACTAACAATAGCAAATTCATTTTTGCTAAACATAGCTGAGCACGAAAATTTCTCCTCTGCTAACAAATATGAAAATGCCAATTAATGTTGCCATTTTCATATATATCAGCGGGGAAAATTTCATGCTCAGTTGAGTTGAGCATGACAAAAGTTTTTTTTCACCTCAGGGTCAGGTGCTCAATTGTTAAGGATAATTGATTCACTTCAATGAGAATACTCTCCTATTTAGAATTTCGCATCATCTTCAAATGGAGACCATTCACGTCAGAATGAATTTACTTTCTTTATAGCTGCTTAGGAAAATGCAAAGTACTTTTTGTAAAAGTAGCCCCTTCCCAAAGGGGCTGGGCTGGCTAAGGGGGTTAATATAATAGAAAGAACTTTGCTTCTAAGGTTAGCATATTCTTACCTTTAAGAGTTGTCCCATCCTTTAATAAACATCATTTCGTTAATAAATGTATTTAATGTGTACCTCTACGTTGCCCCATACTATATACAGCGCAAACTTGGATAAGTATAAATTACAGATGTCTAAATGTCTAAATTATTAGGCAGATTTTCAGAAATTTGCAGTAAATAAACCAGCTCTTAAATTAATATTTATTTCTAGCAATCGCTTTACTTCATAAATCTGTCTTTACTACACTGCAGCTGGTGTTAGTGCCGTGTGGCGCCCGTAGAACGTCTCCCCGTACTTCACCATAGTGCAGATTATATTTCATTTTCTTTGGGATCATTAGGCCAATTGTGGTATCTTTGAAAATGGAGTTCTGCTCATGTATACGTTATGGGGCGTAAGTAGTGTCGCAAATTTCATTACTGCTTATGAAGAGTCTCAGTAAAACCGAAACTCCCATTTGCTAATCTGTAATGTCTTCTTTGTTTCCAAAGGCATTTTTTTTACGTTTATTTATGTGCTATATGACCAAAATCATCCACAGTCCCTATACTATATGATGAAAATGCTATGGCTTGCAAAACTCTAGATGAGAGGGTATCAAGATTATTATGTTTCTTAATTCTTCACACACACACACACACACACACACACACACACACACACACACACACACAACAAAAAAAAAACATCACGTTGTGGGTACCCATTAGAAGTACTTCCCTGAGGCTTCTAACCAGTAACTAAGCATTTTTTCACAAAGGCGCTTCTAACGGGTACCCACCATATATGTTTCTGGGGATAGATGAGAAAATATTTATATCTCTTTGTAAAAAGGTTTGCCTTACCTAGATCAATGACTAAAATGTGTGTACATTTTGCATACGTATATGTTAACGTAACGTTTCTGGTTTCGAACTCCGTAGGGGCTGTATCCATTCTCATCCCAGCTAGCATTCTACATAAATCTACAGCCGGCCGTTAACGGCCCGTCAGCTTCCCTGACGGGCCGATAACGGCTCGCTATAGATTTATGTATTGGGATATTTAGATTTTTTTTCCAGTTCAGTCGGCGTGGTTTCATAAGTTAAATCTTTTTATGAACCGCAACGTGAGAACCTACCTCCTGACATGTATGTCCAACAAAGACTCAAATCAGCCTGCGCACCCGCGCAGTCTGGTCAGTCTTCTGTGTCCGCGTGAAAGTACATTGCATCCTTGGCTATCCAAAATGCGCCCAGTGACGATTCTGATCAGACTGCGCGAATGCGCAGTCTGATCTGAATCTTCGCTGGGAGAACATGTCCGGAGATACCTTTCTGACGTTGCGGTTCTTTTCGTTACGAGTACCTCAGGCATTCTAGCATTTTTTTGTTTCCAAACATTTAATAAACTTGGAATGTATCATTATGTACATTATTATCTAAATTTTCAGTCTACGTGCTAATGTGTCGTTGTTATATAAATTCACGAATAAATGAATGCAAATGATGCAGAGGTTTGACCGACAACACATTTACTTCTGAAATAAATCCTGAGGAATGATAGCTCAGAAATGGGTGTTTGATCAAAATCTACAGGCTGACCACAGATCCAGCAGATTTTATACATCACCAGGTAGTAAGCATTATTTTTGTTTTCTCGTTTTTTTTATTATTATTATCGGACGTGTATGGTGAGAAGTTAATGTGTCCCTATACGCAAAAAGCTCCGATCTTCTAACCACCTTACCTACAAATCCAACTGGTACCCAGCACAGAAAATTTGTTGTAACCATCCACAGTATGTTCCTTGTTATATTTAGATCATTCGATCTGACTGTCCACTTTCCAGCCAAGCGCGTCTTCAAAATATGCTCTTCTTTGCTTATTGACCAGTGCGCAAATGCGACCAGGCATAGTACGCTAGTATTCATGATTGTAAATAGGTAGACCGGATATACCCAACCAGTTGGCCTGTTGTTAGTTAGAGGCAAAGCAAGGCAAATGCTGGCCTTAGAATAGAACAAATCCCCAGAATATGTTTCGTAGATAATAGGCGACACAGCAATTATTGCAGCTATCACCCATACAACGCAAGCAAATAAATAAGACTTGATCAGTGTGATTCGAATTTGTCCAAATGGGTATTTTATGACTAAGATTCGATCTGCACATATCAAACACAGAAACAGTACCGAAACTTCACTGGACCAAAAGGATAGGAAACCAGCAAGGCTACACCAAATACTTGACCGCCACAGTTCATCATTGAAAATATATGTCTCACGATAAGACGCATCAGCGCATGCAATTATAAGAAGGTAGACGCCCATGAGGAAGTCTGAAACAGCCAAATTTGATACAAATATGCCATAAGCAATAGAAAATGATTTCCGGTCAAACAGAACACGATAAAAGAGGGAGAATATATTGGCAAGAATCGCGAGGAGACCGCTGATCCAAACTAATGGCCTCAAACTGTCGCTGTCTATCAAGTCGGAGCAAGAAGAGAAGTCACCTTTGTGTGGATAACAGTTTTCCTCAGGAATAGTGGACGGTTTTATACAGCAAAATATATATTTATCACTTACCAGTGCATCAAGAATTGCAATACCCTGAAACATATCATGTGAAAACGACTGTATATCACTTCCATTTAGATACAAACGTTCTGTCCGCAAATTTGCAAAAGCATTACTTTCAACCGAATGTATAGTGGCATCAGATAGGTCCAGCAGCTTTATTTCCAGAAATGAGAAAGCATTTTCATGTATATAGCCCAAATGAAGGTTAGAGAGTATTATACTACTGACTGAAGTCAGCCCTACAAACGCTTCGGATTCAATGGAAAGCATGTCAAGGTTACCAGCTATATGTACATTTTCCAGATAGCTGAGATTTTGAAATAGGAAGCTTTGCAATGTTTGCAGTTTGTTATGACCGATGTCCAAGATTTTCAGGTTTCTCATGGGTTTGAAAAAAATAGTGAAGAGTTTCGAAATACCGCATCCAGAGATATTTAAGTGGATTAGATAGTTCAATGCCTGGTTGTTTAGTTTAAAAGCGTGCAGGAGATTGGTGCTGAAGTCAAGCAGTTTAGTATTTGGTGATAGGATAGTATCATTAGTGTTGATGTTATCGGTGTCAGTTACAGATGTACAATCCACAGACAGGCCGACACAAGAACAAACAGCTGGACAACTGGAATAAAAAAAAATAAATAAATATTGATATTCATTTAATTGTCGACACACTCATATATATCTTGAACATCACAGCAATTGGGAAACAAGTGAATGCAGAATTAAAGAGGTGTTCCTTTAAATAGGAATTGTTAATCTGATCTATCCCACTAAATTCTTCTACCGAAGCACATTATTTTGGATTTGAATTTATCAATATAGTATAATGTCTTCAAAAATTAACGACAAACGGGATGATTTTGATTTGGATATTGTTTATTTCCCTTTTCTACCTGGTGATTATTCCTTGATCTACCTCGTACCTCGTTCTACCTTGTATGGGGTACATGTCCTCAACTTAATTGCTTTTCAAAAATATTTTCTCATGTAAATGATTTTAACAGCCGGAATAATGTTCTGACTGCTTAACTCCTTACACAAGGCTCATAAACTCCGTGAACTTTTTCTAAGTTTTATCGCCGACACTCCGGATTGATTGATTAATATAAAGTTGATTTGAAACCCTCTGCAGCAAGGAATATCAGGGTTTTATGGTGATCTAGTTTATTGTGCAGGTTATATTTTGTTTTTCTCTAGGATCATTGGGCCCATTGTGGTATCTTTGAAAATACAGTTCTGTTCATGAATGCGCTATAGGGCGTAAGCAGTGTTGAAAACTTCATTACTGCTTATGAAGAGTCTCAATAAAACCGATACTCCCATTCTTTTTATCTGTTATGTGTTCTTTGTTTCATGTATATCTTGACAATCACAACTTCACTACAGTTGTCTGCACGGCACTAACAACAACTATAGTGAAGATAAATATATTCTTAAAGGAGTGACTTTGAGATCAATGAACTCATTCGCACAATCTTTTAGACTTTTATTTTAAATGTAGGAAAATTGTTGCAAACCTAGTTCTTTTAGAACAATTTAAAATGTTAAACGCTTGGTCCTATTTGGTGTCTTTTTGTTTTTGATGGGTTTTATTTAGCATTGGGGTCGCCTCGTTGGGGATGAGGAGAAAGCTAGTTGCTTTTTGTGTTTAGTTGCGTTGCGAGTGTGCTGTCTGTCCTGGCCCCGAGGTTATAAAATATTTTTCATGCTGAACTGATCTGAACATGAAATTTGTCCTGCTATTTAATCTCAACTTACTAACAATCGCAAATCCTTTCCTGCTAAACGTAGGTGAGCTTGAAAATTTCTCTACCAATAAATATGAAAATGCCAACTATTGTTGGCATTTTCATATTTATTGGTAGAGGAAATTTCATGCTCAGCTGTGTTGAGCATGAAAAAAGTTTTATAACCTCTGGGCCTGGTTTGTTTGCTCTTCCTCTTGATATCATTGGTAGGCTATAATCTATGATTTGGCACATTCTGGTCATCTTCACTACTTTAATTAAAACAGTCAACTATCGACTGTCACATAATATAAATGGGATCTTAAAGATATGACTTTGACGCAATAACACATTCACACAAAAATCGAAAATAACATGAATTGTCCTGATTTCTCGTTTTCTGGATCAGATAACTTGTTTCGGCCAGTCAGTGACCGTTCTGAATTTTCTAAATTCCCGGGATAGCATTAATGAACACAAATTACTAGTTCGGCATTGAAGAGATCAACATGATTTTCTTGCATCTGATGGGTTCTGACAATTTATTGAAATTTCGAGACATGATTATCGGCATTAAAATACTTTCCCTGGAAACGGTAGGTTCATTCAGTACGTACACAAAAATGCACCAAGTATAAATTGATGAGTGTTACTGACCATGACGTAGCATTGAAATTTCTGTATTCCCGTTGTGACGTAAACTTTCATATGTTTATCAAAATTGCATAACACCCTAATGACTCTTAGCAGATTAAGATAAGATATTCCTGATGACTTAGAATGAGGTAAGTCCAACCTGCGCATGAGCAGCTAGCATATTGCGTTACATGGCTCGTTTTGGCGTACCTAAAACTACACATGCGTTCGTCATCTCCGTGAGGACAATGTTGATAACTATCACAAAGGTGTTGTTTGCCGAGACAGATGGTGGAGTTTAAACATCGATATTGTGACCCGCAAATATAACGTTCTGAAGAGAAACAAAATTAAGAGGAAAGAATAATTCTTTTTAGAGCAGACCCCTTTTCAAATAGGAAACAGACACATTTTTGAAAGAGATGTCTCCCTTGAAAGTGTATTCGTTCTCTTAATCCTTTCATCCCTAAGTTTCTGAAGTAGCCTCTTCCTATTTTGAGTTTGGACACTTCCTCTGCTGTAAATAAGGGTACCAATCAGAAATAAAAACAAACAAACAACAGAATGGCAAAATGTGTAGATTCTGATGAAACGGCTACCAACCGCCTCATCTGGAGCTACACTAATTGCATATTTATGCATTTTTTGTCTGCAGGACTGAAAGGGTTAAGGTTATATTGCTTTAACAACAGATTCTTTAAAATTGAAGATCCTTAAAGTACTACTTATTTGTATACCAGTGTGATGTGTTTTTTATCATTAGAATCATTAAAGGAAAGTGATGTTACTTTGTGGTATTTCGGCACTGCACACGACCGTAATGCATAAAGAGTATGATTGTCACGTTAAGTATAAAAATGTTATTTACGTTACAGTTATAAAATATTGACTTCACCGGTAATATATAGTTCTGTCTACATGTACATACTGATAATGTGTGGTATACATTTCTACATGGTAGAATAGTGGTGCTCCTTATAAAGGCTATTTTAAACCTTTAACACAACTAAGACCCAGTCTATAAAGAAAAGCGTCCTTGCAAGTAGGTCTTTCAAAGTCTAACAGCGTTTTAATTACGATTGCGATTTAATGCATACCACAATTAGCCTCGTCCTCGCCATGTTCACAGTGACGTTTACCGTCGCACACAAACCGGTTCTCCAAACAAAAACTCCTTCTACATTTGAAATATCCTTCTGGACAAGAAAACTCATCTGCAGAGTAATAACATAACATTTACAAAAATATACAATCCAACTTTAGTGACCATCAGGAAAACATGCCTATATAGTTTTGACCCCCTTAAACCCCACTTTTATATAGTAAAACGGAGCTTTACAGGGGTATACAGTATTGTTTCTTATTTTTGCTAAAAACATAGATTATGGGTACTCGTCAGAACCGCCTCGCCGAAGCGGTTCTAACGAGTGCCACAATCTATGTTTTGAGCAGAAATATAAAAATATCAGAGTTTTTTTTTTATCTGAATTTTTTCAGTTTTTGGAGAATATTTTTTTTGTATATTTGAATATGCGTGTTTTCGTAATGTCGAACATAAATGGGATATTGTAAATTTGTTCTAGACATGGTAAATTCGAACCACTGAGGGTTAATCATTAGGGTCAGGTCAGAAGGCAAATGGGGATAACCTAGAGTTGCCTTTCCATTATTCTGTAAAATAATGGTATCATGAGTGTATTCATTAGAATTGCCTCGATGAGATGATTCAAATGAGTACTCACAACATACGTTTTAATGACAAAATAAGAACACTTCTCTAAATAGCCCTAATTATTTGTTTTCTTGAGCTATCGGAAGAATTTCGTAGGGACTAAAAAACGAGTTCGAATCAGCCACGGTAAACAAGTCATCGGTGTTCGAGTCTGAAGTTTGACTGTAAGTGAAAGTACCCGGGAAATGCCGCAGTCACGCTTTTAATTAATATATTACCTCTTGCAATCGTTTTACTCAAAGAATCAGTCATTCTGCTAAATAACCATCATAAAACAGTTCCAACTCTAGTTTAAAGACGAAAGAAAGGATATGACCGTACAAAACCACAACTTTAATATATGTATTGATATATGTTTCCCGTATTAATATGTTTAACTATTTCTGCAGTTTGAATGGAAGTTGTTGCTATGGAGCTTTGTTTCTATGGCAACGAAAGAAACTGCAGCAGATGAACCGCCTAGGAGCAGCCTGTAGGAAAATTAGGGGTTTCAACCAGTTTTACTCGCGCTAACTCACACTTATTTCCTGATACAGCTAGGGAATATAACTGTTTGAAAGCGGTATCATTGTAGGAATGATTTTTATTTTTATGGATTTTGTCGATGTGAAAACTCTGGCGAATCACTCACAAACTGAATTAAATCCACAAAATTAATAATTTATTCCTTATAAATTTAACTTTGTCACTATGATCAAATATCACAAAAAATATTTTGCCAGAAATGTCAGTCTTCTGATACGGTGGAAGAAAAGTAGGTCCGACGGATTCTTGCGTTGGACTTTATTGACGTGTGAAACTTTTCCTTCAACCAATAAAATTGCGAGATACCGGCCTACATCATTTAGAATACTTTCCAGTTAACTTAACCTTTATTCCAGTTGTATTACGATAGCCGCTGCAGGACAGGGGCCAGGATCCTAATTATTTTTTCTTTAGGCTATCATTATAACATTTGCCTAAATTTTGACCCTCACAATATTCCTCGACTTCAAGATTTGCTGAATGAAAATTCTAACTGCCAAAATAGAAGTATTGTAAAAGATCAAGGGATTGGTCACAAAAATCTTGTCACAAAAATCTTGTCATACAGCATTAGGTATTGGAACGTGCAATCGTACAAAAAAAAAAAAAAAAAAAAAAAAAAAAAACAAGTTCAAATTCAACAAGCGTACATTTTTATTCTATTTTCTTTGAATAATTTTAGTCGTTCGCTGTAATCGTATTCATTGCACACTTGATTTTAAGAGTGAAAAACAGTCATTAACAACAAACGACAAAATTATGAAATATTGGGAAGTTTAACCCGAATTCAATCTAGGTCATATATTTCATTTAGTGCCAATTCCCTAATAACACCATTTTCAGTGATATTCATGCTACCGACCTGAAAAACTATCTCAAATGCTTTAAATGCGCCCCATTTTATGGAATATGATATCAGACAGGATTTTTAACTTGGAAAGTGCAAAACATTCTGTATGTATTTTTGTACAGAATCAATCTATTTTCACATTAGTGTTGTCATTAGTGACCAGGAGCCTAATAATGTTTTATAAGCTTCCATTACAACAGTTGGCTAAGTTCTGACACTCACAACGTTCTTTGACTTCCAAGATTGGTCTCGCATTAAAGGTTAGCCTTAGACTGATAGATGCATTATATAAAGAAGTTTGTAACTGTAGTTCCACAGTTCAGGAATTAATGTGCCTCACTAGCCAGTCCGCATGAATGTTACAAAACGTATATGATGATATATGTGATTTGATTGGTGTAGCTTTTTCAGAGAAGTATACTCGTATCGCATTTGCAAAACACCCGAGCAGAAGAGTTCTACGTGCAAGTCGTAGCGAAAGCCGGAAAAAATTACCCTTACCACAGCCTTGTAGATGTGCAAGAGATCGACATCCAATAACATTTCCGAATTTGTCCTGGTCATACAGACATCGAGTTTCTGTTGACGTCTTGTAGCCTTGCCCACATCGAAATACGGGATCTGTTGGTTCCACATCTAAAATGTAAAAACTACAATAATTTTTTCGTTCTGTTAATTATATTCAGCAGGTTCAAGCTTAATACACCCTGTTCCTATTGAACCCGGATATGCCCCGTTTTTTTTTTTTTTTTTTTTTTTTCATAACGGTATAGATCCAGATCAGCTGACTTCTAAAGAAGCCAGCTGATCTGGAGCTACAGTGTTTGGCATTAAGTATATGACTTTGCATTAACAACCTGGATCAAGTAATCTAATTTACTGAAAATTAGAAGTGGGCGTGGCATTTTAATGTATGCAGCATGAAAAGGGTTAACAGACAGGTGGACTACTTTCAACGCTAGCACTCAGTCCCCGCCCATTTACAGTAAACGGTCTCATAAGACATAAATTTTACTAAATTATTTCTAAGATTTTAACCCTGGTCCTGCTGATCCTGCCTTGCCTTTGTAAACAATGTAGATCCAGATCAGTTTGCTTCTGAGCTGATCTGGATCTGCACTGTTTGTCATTAAGTTTGTTAATTTGTATAAATAACCTGACTCAGACAATCTTATTTGCTGAAAGCTTAAAGTGGGTGTGGCATCTTAATTTATACTGCATGAAAATAGTAGCGCCGTAGATACAGTCGAACCTCAATGGCTCGAACATCTTTAGGACTATGGACATGTGGTCGAGATATGGGTAGGTCGAGCCGTTGAGGGTTAATCATGACGCAAGGTCAGGAAGGAAAAAGCGATTATTTAGGGATCTTCAAGACAATAATGGTATGTAGAGTGTACTCATTAGATATACCTCGATGAGGTTATTCTAATGAGTACACACAACATACAATTTTATGATCAAATAAGAAAGTTTCCCTAAATATGTGTTTTTTTTAAGGTATCGGAAGAAATTCGTAGGGACTGAAAAACGAGTTCGAATTAGCCATGGTAAACAAGCCATCGGTGTTTGAGCTATTGACTGTATTCTATAATTAAGTTACTCCCCATGGTTCTTTAGAATCGGGTTGGGGGAGTGGGGACGAGGCATATGATGGGGCACTCAGAAATTATGAGGAAATTTACCTGACTGACATTTGATGGGGTTGATTCTTAGTCTCATATCTTCAGACAAAAATGTCTGTGCTGAAGTAATGTTGAACGTGCTGATAATTGCATCGTCTATCTCAATTTCGAAAAATGGAATACGACCCATTATAATGGGGTTGGCGTGTCGTTGGGGATCATCCTCGCATAGCCCAAAGCTGAAATATGTAGTAGCATTTCCATAATTAAAGACGTCTAATGGGGCATTGTAGATCGTACACTGTAAAACATTATGTTTTACCAAACGAAGTCCCTGTAAAAATATATGTGAAGATACCCAGGAAATGCCACAGTCACAAACCATAGCCCTCCCGAGGCACCAAAAGAAGGAGAGATGAGGAACAAATAAGGACAACACAAACGCCACATATGAAACGACAAACGCACAAAGAAGAACTGTAACAGAGGAATACACATAAATAAATTTATGTCGGGAAATAACCCTCTCCAAAGTTCAACTTATGCCATATGCGACCAACGTAGATCGAGAGCAGTCTACGATTTCGAGAGCAGCCTGTGCATCTGCGCAGTTTAATTTGATTAGGATCTACGTTGTTCGCTCATAAAAAATGGGGCTAACTGCTTTATTGGTTTGTGGTAAGGGTGCTGTCTGTCTTATTTTTTGCTTGCGTTTCTTCTTCTTGTCATTATTGGGCTATGATCCCATTTATGGCTCTCCCTGGACATATTCTGTACGTTTTACTTATTAAAGTAAGGCTATATGACGTCATAATGCCTCATTAAATATTCAAAAAGGCAAATTTGAAATCTTCAAGCCTCGATATTTTTTTTTATTTTCAAGTTTACAAGTACAAAATGCTTGGCTTGTCAAGATCTTTCATTCCAAATTCATTCTTTGCAATCTCTACTTTCCTTTTAAATAAATATACCGTATTTTTCCAAAATAGTCGGACAAATATCTTCTTACAACGCAGGGTCCTAAAACTAGAACAAGTCTATTTTACTACCTGTTGATGTGTCTAAAAGTTGAATGAATGGCAAACCACAGGCGCCATGTTCCGCTCCTCAGGAAAGGTTTAACTCTATAAGCGATAAAACAGGTTTTTGCAAACAGCATATATCCAGATGAGACGGCTCATGATGAGCCGTCTCATCTGGATCTACGCTGCTTGACATTCAGTCTTTCAACTTTATATATAAACTTCTTTCCAAGCGAAACATTGTTTTGAAAAAAAAAAAAAAAAAGAAAAAAAAAGCAGACGACAAATGTCGTCTGAAATTTGGCACCGAAAGGGTTTATAAACGAATAGACTGCGCCATATCTTCGGGTATATGCGGTCAGCGAAGGCACAGTTCAGCCTGCGCATCCACACAGTCTGCTTAAGGCATTGACTGTACGCTAACGGAATCATTGGCTACTAAAGAATGTATGAATGGAGGACAAAGGCCCGGATGATACTTTGTGCATGTGCAGGATGATTTGAACCCTCGCAGTTTGCGCATGTTCGAAGGCACATTTTCGTTTGACGCTACCCTTATATATTTAAGTGCTGCAGCAGACAACAGTGTATGTGTATTTGAAATGCCAAACGATAATAAAAATAAAATGTCGTCTGCTACAATTTTGCTTAGCGCTTTAAGGGTTGAATGAGATTTTACCCAGCAAACATACAACGTCGCGGGAACGTCGTTACAACGTCGCTGCAACGTCACGACGTTGCAGCGACGTTGTGTGTTTGCTGGGTACATATATTACTCACTCATATGTAGGTTGTGAGAATATTTGTAAATAGCCCAAACATAAACAAATGTGATCTATTCTGTTCTCTGGTGGCACATCGATCTCATAGAGAAGCTGTTTTGACGGCTGGCAGAGCTGGTCTATACTGTGTCTACATTCCTCAGACTCCTCCCGAAGCTTCCTAATTACGTTAATGTCCTGATAAAGTAGTTTATTCTTAGTTAAAGGGTTTCTGGGATTGCCAAATCCTACGCTTATATGTCGCTCGAAGTCAATGAAATGATACTTTGTAGTGATTTTCCTTTCTTTCGTAGCTTGCTCAAAATCACATTCCATATCCACACCATCTGTTGACCAAGAAGAAATGTTGTACAAGGCTAGAAACATAGAAACACGTCTATATCGTCTGTATGACATATGCGGGCAACATAGCCTTAGACTAGCCTGTCATTCCTGTAGCCTGCTTAGGGTCTACGTTGCGCGTTTACAGAAACAAATAGGGTAAAATTCACTATAATTTGGTCACGTGATTCAAAATTCAAAATGGAGGCCTCCATTTAAGATAAAAAGCAGCGATTTTAATATGTTTGGAAGTCCATATTTATACCTCAACGCAAACTGTGTTTGTGGAGGGTATAATGTGTTCATGTTGTCCGTCCGTATGTCCGTTCATTACATGTTGGTTCTTGTGGGGGTATGTAATAAGCACTGTTTCCAAAGCACTAGTACAATGCTCAGTAACTGTTCCCAAAAACTGTTTGTAAATGGCTTTTATTTGACGGTCACATAAATCTAATGTGTATTTTCCTTTATGCGGACTGGATATATCTGGTAGATTTTGCGCCATTGTTCTGGCACCAAGGTTATAAAACTTTTTTCATGCTTAACTCAGCTGAGTATGAAATTTGTCCTGCTAATAAATCTCAAATTACTAACAATTGCAAATTCTTTCTTGGTAAACATAGCTTAGCGTGAAAATTTCTCTGCTAATAGATATGAAAATGCCAACCGTTGTTGGCATTTTCATATTTGTTAGCAGAGAAAATTTCATGCTCAGCTGAGTCCAGCATGAAAAAAGTTTTATAACCGGTCCCTGTTTCCCCGTTCGAACAATCGTCATTTAACCCTGGTCTTGCAGAGCCCGAATAGGTTTTGCCTTTGCAAACAGTGTAGATCCAGATCAGTTGGCTTTTTCAAAAGCCAACTGATCTGGATCTGCACTGCTTGTCATCAAGTATGTGAATGTTTAAGTACGTGCATCAGCAACCTGGATCAAGTAATAAACGACCTTATTTAATCGACCTTATTTATAGAGGGTAACACATTTAGTAATCTAGTACTAATCTTCCATGTGGCCCTCTTTTTTCCTGGGTAGAAACCAGTACTAAGCAATGTGGATAAAGTCTCTTGCTCAAGGAAACAACACTTGCTGTTAGTGGGGATCGAACCCGGTACCTATCGATCTCGAGTCCGACGCTTTACCATTGCACCACAGCGCTCCACAGCGCTCTGATTGGCTGGAAATTAGAAGTGGGCGTGGCATCTTTACTGATTCAGCATGACAAGGGTTAACTTGATTTTACGGCACGGTGCTTGTTTGGCTTGTTTCTTGTTGGTGACAGAATAAAGAATAAAGCAACGTATTTTACTGAAATGAGCAAATGATTCAATGGGACTCTATTGCTCATTTGTGAGAATGCAAACATACTTTAAATTTATGCGTTCTTTGTTTCGAAAGCCATCCTTTATACATTTCCTATATTTGTATAAGGATAACATTATGTCACATAAACACAAACTCACGTATTTTGTAGATCCCGCTTTGTTTATATCCCGCGTGAAACCAGTCCACGCAGGTTGCTGGTATTCGGTTAAGTTTCTGACATAATACCTCATCTTCGTCACTGCCATCAAAGCAGTCGCTGTCTCCGTCACACACATACGAATGGGCAAGGCAAAGAGAACCACACAGAAATGATGACCCATCATTACATCTAGTTTGTGCTGCAATACGATCCGCAGTTTTAGAAAAGGGCCTCCAGGCGAAAATGTGTCTTCGAACATGCGCAGAATACACATATTCGGATTCATCCCACGCATGCGCAAAGTCTCATCCGTGCATTCTTTCCACTCTGTAGTGTTCAGTGATTTTGTAAGTGGACAGCGAAGGGCCTGATCAGACTGCGCGGATGCGCAGGCTGATCTGGGCTTTCGCTGTCCGGATATGCCCAAAGACACGTTTTCGCATAGCGCGGCCCATATGCAAATAATGATGACCCAGGTTAGTCTGGGCCATTACGTAAACACGTTAATGTAAAGAGTTTTCTTCTCAGCCATAGATCCAGATTAGCCATTTTCTCACCAAAACATTTATATTTTTCTCCACACAATCATAGGCTATGGATACCCATTAAAAGTGCATTAGAGGCACTTCTAATGGTACCCACAAATTTTGCTTTCGTGGAGAAATCCGAAACAAATATATTAAAACACCCGTCGTAACTAGAGCAAAGTACAGCCATAAAATTTTAACCATAAAATGTGGAAAATAAGGGAGAATTGGATTATTAATGATATTAAGATTAAAATAATATTTATTTAATATCAAATATTTTGCTATAAGTAATAAGTACATTGAAAAGTTAGTTTATAAAGTGAAAAACTCAGAACATTGGCATGATAATACAAACCCCTACTTCCCTTATTTACAGGTACATTACATGTTTGTGTGTGGTGGTGGGGTGGGGGGCATGGGGCAGGATAGTAGAAAACATATATAGGCCGTATAAAGTTTCCTCGAACTTTATCATTTGGCAGTTTTTATTTTTATTTTCCTTGTGATAATTAAAATATAAGTTTAAAAGGGTGGCTTTGGAAACAAAAGACACACAAAAGAACGAAAATCGGAGACTCGATTTTATTAAATATCTTCATATGCAGCAATGTTGTTTGCGAAGCTGCATACGCCCTCAGCACCAGCTTAAGTGGTATTTGATTTTCAAAGTAACCGGAGGGAACTCAATAATCCCAAAGGAAATAAAAATATAATCTGCATTATGGTGAAGTACTGGGAAACGTTTTACGGCACCACACGGCACTCCATTACGAAAACACACCTATTCAAATATACTGAAAAAAAATCACGACCAAAAAACTGAAAGTTTTCAGATAAAAATTCTGATATTTTTCATATTTCTGCTCAAAACATAGATTATAGATACTTGTTAGAACCGCCTCGGCGGGGCGGTTCTAACGAGTACCCACAATCTATGTTTTAAGCCGAAATATGAAAAATGAAGTAAACCCCCTGTAAACCCCAGTTTTACTATATAAAAGTGGGGTTAAAGGGGGTCAGAATTATATAGGTATGTTTTCGTGATGACGGGGACGGGAGCTTGTGCAGCCCTACAAAACTCCATTGCTGTACTATGAAGAGTCTCAATTAAACTTTGGCTCCGACTTATTTAATGTGTTCTTTGTTTCAATGGTCAGCCGTGATACATTTTGTTAACGTAATGACATTCCGCGAAGTCATATCAGGGACTTCGCGTTTGGTCAATATTTTCTACAATGAAATTCACACAGTCTGGTTAGAATCTTCACTAGGCAAATTTTGGGTAGCAAAGGATGCATAAATTCTTCATGCGGACAGCAAAGACTCTGATCAGAGTACGCGGATGCGCGGGTTGATCTGAGGCTGCGCTGCATCACGAAAACATGCCTATATCATTTGACCCCCTTAAACCCTGCTTTTATAAAGTAAAACTGGAGTCTACAGGGGTATACATTATTTTTCTTATTTCTGCTTAAAAGCATAGATTGTGGTACTCGCTAGAACCGCCTCGCCAAGGCGGTTCTAACGAGTACCCACAATCTATGTTTTGAGCAGAAATATGAAAAAATATCAGAGTTTTTTATCTGAAAATTTTCAGTTTTTGGAGGTGAAATTTTCTATATATTTGAATAGGCGCGTTTTCGTAATGGGGCGCACATGTCAGAAGGTTCTTTTCGCACGTTGCGGTTCATATATCTACACAAGTATTACTAGACTTCTGGCCAGTTAGCATTCACCTCCTCAACCTTAGGGAATTTTTAGACATGCCTATCTTAAAGAGCAATGCTTACTGTGTAAAATAAAAATTGTTTGCACCCTGTATCAGATGGCCTATCTATGTAACAGTCTGTTACATACGTTACCCCACTAAATTCATTGAAAGAAGAGTCAACGTCTGTGACCTTAATCTAAGCACATAAGAATTAGCATATATATTACTCAAATGTAACAGATATGCATATATTCTGAAAATTTAGTATGTCAGCAAAAACAAGCAATCTTTGGATGTCAAATCTCAGTCTTCCAGAATGTAAGGGACGTTACCGAATAAAGATTTTCTCCAAATATAATAAATTTACTCGACATCATCAGATTTTAAGCCTTCTCTGGACAGTATTTAGAATTTAATATAATTGCAGTTAACAGATTATTTTTCACTGTCTTTCAGACAAAAATAAAATTTATTATCTTATTTGCTTTAGTTTGGCTTTTATATTCTCATCACGAAAACACGCCTATATGATGTTGACCCCCTTAAACCTCACTTTTATATAGTAAAACTGGGGTTTACAGGGGTTTACATTATTTTTCTCATTTCTGCTCAAAAACATAGAACGTGGGTACTCTTTAGAACCGCCTCGCCGAGGCGTTTCTAACGAGTATCCACAATCCATATGTTGAGCAGAAATATGAAAAATATCAGAATTTTTATCTGAAAATTTTCATTCTTTTTTGTGGTAAATTGTTCAGTATATTTGAATAGGCTTGTTTTCGTAATGTAGTTCTGGAGGACACTTCTTTCAAACCGTATTATCTAGTCCCTATAAACACGGTTCTGCTATCGTGTAGGGGTCAATTTTATTATCAGACTTGTTGTCCATATGTCGTGAGTGGCGTTTAGCGATGTAGTTGTTACCACATTGTTCTTCATCGCTGCCGTCAAAACAATCATCCTTGGCGTCACAGTACTGACTGATCTCAATACATCTCTCGTTTCTACACGTGTATTCCTCTGGTCCACAGGGTAAAAAATCTGAAGGGGAGATAAGTAGTTACAGAAATAAACGTCAAAAAGATTGCCTTTTGAAACAAAGATCACACTACAGATAAGAAAATGGGAGTCTCGGTAGACAAACATGAATAAATGAGTATCCTGTAAGTAAGTTCATACGATTTTGATATGCAAGAGGTTCAAAACGTACGGTACGATAAAATTATAGGGACAAAATTCAGAAAGTATAGCAAGCAGGGCCCAATTGTTCAAAACTGTCGATGTCGTTAGTTAACGTTTCGTTAAAACTTTCAACATTAAATATGGCATATACGCTAATATTTTTGCTGAAAAAATGTGAGTAGCTTTTGCATCTGCAAAAGCTACTCACATTTTTTCAGAAAAAGACTTGTGAATTAGATATTGTACTTACTAGTACAGTTAACATTTGGACCACTAACGAGCTCGTTAAGCTAAAGACGCTTTGAACAACTGGGCCCAGACATTTAAACATAAATGTGGGAGATTTTGGTAAGCAAGACATCAATACAGAATACAGTGCAAAACTGGTTTAAAACATCTGCAAAGTTCTGGCCTAGATCAAGCTTCATACCTATTTAAATGACCTGGGCCCTCTGGTTTCAGACAAGACTCTTTTTTTTTCAAATGGTTTTGCTTATATTCTCCTTTTTGGTGCCATTGAAACGAGATTTCTCGATGGAATGGAAGTCTTTGAACAACTTTGAAAGAGGAACAACCAAAAATCATTTCTGCCAAGTTTGGTTTGAATCCATTCAGTGATATAGGAGGAGATATCGTTTAGAAAATGTGGAAGGACGAAGTCGGATATAGACCGATCAAAATAGCTTCCCCCGGAGCTTTCGCCTCAGGTGAGCCAAACACCATGCGTATTAATTTAAAGTTGAAAGGAAACACTTCTAGTACTATCAAAACGAAATGAAGCGCTCCACGTTTCCGTTTTGAAAAATGCGCAGATCATTCGTTCCTGTAAACTGCTAGGGTACCTAAGAGAATCAAAACATGATAACATGTTTCCATAGAATGCATTACATCAATAAGTCAATATGATGTATACCCCAATGTTTCCCTGTTTTCCATAATATATAGCGAATTGAATGAATATGTGTGGCGGTCTACATAACAAGTGTGTGTGTTGGAGGGCGGGGGTGGGTGGGGAAAAGAGGTAGGAGGAGATGAAGGGGGGGGTGTGGAGGTAGACCTCTACCAAGATTGTTTAAATGTACACAAGCTACTATACGACAGACAGTACATACGTTACAAACCATCGAAAAGCAAAGCAATCAGTTCCCTACCGAGGTGATCCATCACGAAAACATACCTTTATAATTTTGACGCTTTTTAACCCCACTTTTATATAGTAAAAATGGGGTTTACAAGAGTATACATTTTTTTTCTTATTTCTGCTCAAAAACAGATATTGTGGGTACTCGTTAGAACCGCCTCGCCGAGGCGGTTCTAACGAGTACCCACAATCTACGTTTTGAGCAGAAATAAGGAAAAAATATAACAATTTTTATCAAAAAAACTTTCAGTTTTCTGGCGGTGAAATTTTCAATATATTTGAATAGGGTTTTTTTCGTAATGTATACGACAGACAGTACATACGTTACAAACCATCAAAAAGCAAAGCAATCAGTTCTCACCGAGGTGATCACAATTCCAGACATGATCCATCAAATACAACAAACTAAACGGAAAAATACACATATTCGGATTCACCCCACGCATGCGCAAAGTCTCATCCGGACATTGCTCACTAATACATTTTATGGTGTCCAGTGATTTTGTAAGCGGACAGCGAAGGGCCTGATCAGACTGCGCGGATGCGCAGTCTGATCTGGGCCTTCGCTGTCCGCATATGCCAGAAGACACGTTTTAGTATGCAATGACAAAAGCTCCGCAGCATGTAGCCAAACGCCCCAAAACGTATGAGCAACAGCCGCTTTTTCAACGAAACGGTGTGGACGTTTTTCTCATTACGAAAACATGCCTATTCAAATATATAGAAAATTTCAATTCCAAAAACTGAAAAAATTCAGATAAAAAGACTCTGATATTTTTCGTATTTCTGCTCAAAACATAGATTGTGGGTACTCGTTAGAACCGCCTGGGTGAGGCGGTTCTAATGATTACCCACAATCTCTGTTTTTGAGCAGAAAAAATAATGTATACGCCTGTAAACCTCAGTTTTACTGTATGGGAGTGGGGTTAAACGGGTCAATATTATATAGGCATGTTTTCGTGATGTTAATTCTCGACGAAACCGTATTTTGAGGATATTCATTAGAAGCTCGTATTGATTGTGAATGATAAGAAATGAATTTTATTTATTATGGTTTTATCCATATGCGGCTGAATCTATAAAATGTTAACATAAATCAGGTTTTATTAGTTCTGCTCATGTATATGCTAGAGGGCGCACGCAGTGTTGCAAACTTCATTACTGCTTATGAAGAGTCTCAATAAAACCGAGCCTCCCATTTTCTAATTCGTAGTGTGTTCTTTGTATCCAAGGCAATCTTTTTGACGTTTATTTATTCAATTTCTTAGTAATTCGCCTAGTATAGTGAGATTTAAGCTAAAGAAACGCAATACTTGACCTATTCTCATAAACACTTGTCCGGAATCAAGAAAGACTATAAGGAAACACAGTGTGGAGGCATCCATTATATACTGAAAGGAAAAAGAAACGCAGGGTAAATTTTATTCCTAAATTTCATTCAAGTTTGAAAAAGTTTGTTAAATATGTTACTATGATTACAAAACGGTACATGTATGGAACAAAAGTTCCAAATTTCATTGGTTTGTGATCAACAGGTCTCGAGTTATTGAAGTCCATTGGTAGCTACCCCCCAAATCTTGAAATCAAAATCAAATTGAAAATCAATATCGGACAATACGGAAAGCCAAAATTTCGTGCAAAACAAGCATGTTTAAACCTTCAGCACAAGATTTCCTCACACCATTTGGTACACTTCAACGATACACAACGCTCTTTGATTATATTACCGATTTTTCTATTCATTTTTACGCTACTTTGAACTTTTTTTCAGTCATGGTACGATTGACTGATGTTCAGAGGGGTAGGGCAATTGCGTTGCTGATGCAGGGTCAGAGGCAACAGCAAGTTGCCAATCATTTTGGGGTTAACGTCTCAACAATTGAACGTCTTGTTAGACGTTTAAGGGAGACAGGGCATTTAGCAGACAGATCGCGGTCTGGGCGTCCACGCGTGACGTCGCGACGTCAAGACAGGACAATCCGTCTGGCACATTTGCGGAATCGTCATCTCACTGCTACCGAAACTGCCCTTAATACAGTAGATAATCGACAAAATTCTCCGAAGACTGTTGGAAGTCGATTGCGTGAGATTGGTCTTCGAGCTCGTCGTCCATACGTTGGTCTGCCTCTGACCCAGGCACGTAGGTTGCGTCGTATGGCGTGGTTGACGGCGCATGCGCCCAGGCTATTTCCGATGAGGCAGTGGAGACGAGTTCTTTTTACGGACGAGTCTAGGTTCACTCTCTATCGCGCAGATGGTCGACGTCGTGTGTACCGACGCTTTGCCGGCGCCTGTGTTGTCGAACGGGATCGGTTTGGGGGTGGCTCCGTTATGGTCTGGGGAGGAATTGCTCACGGGATAAAATCACAGTTGATTATTGTTGCGGGCAATATGACCGCAGTAAGGTATAGGGATGAGATCTTGCGTCCTGTTGCAGTCCCGCTTGTACAACAACGTAATCTGATTCTGCAGCAGGACAATGCCCGACAACATGTTGCCCGAGTTGGTCAGGATTTCCTGGCAAACAATAACATCGCACCACTAGCATGGCCACCGTACAGTCTAGATTTGACCCCAATAGAGCACATGTGGGATGAGCTGGACAGAAGGGTTAGGAAGCGCCGAAATCCCCCCGCAACTCTCGCACAACTAAGGAATGCGTTGATCTATGAATGGAATAACATCCCGATGCGAACTGTCAATGCTTTGGTTAACTCTATCCAAAGGAGAATTAGGGCAGCAACGGCAGCAAGAGGGGTCACACCCGATATTGATTTTCAGTTTGATTTTGATTTCAAGATTTGTGGGGTAGCTACCAATGAACTTCAATATCTCGAGACTTGTTGATCACAAACCAATGAAATTTTGAACTTTTGTTTCATACATGCACCGTTTTGTAATCATAGTAAATTATTAAACAAACTTTTTCAAACTTGAATGAAATTTAGGAATAAAATTTACCCTGCGTTTCTTTTTCCTTTCAGTATACTTACAGCAATTTTCATCCGAGCCATCCGAACAGTCTTGTCTATGGTCACAAAGAACACTTATTGGAACACATTTGTGATCCCCACACCTGAAACAGAGACATGAGTCATGATTTGTTTTTCTGATAAAGCATCATCACCACATCTGAAGAAAAAAAAAAAAAAAAAAAAAAAAAAAAAAAAAAACTGATCAAATTGCTTATAATGATAAACAAATTAGGCTAAGCTTTAAAGACAAAAAATCGCCTAATTATGTCCCGTATTCCCCAGTTGTAACTAAAATGTTAACATGGGACATAGGTCGAGGCTACACATGCTTGTTAAACGTAATGCAATCTTCTGAGCCAGAATTACACTTATACATGCATAAAATCTGTGGAACAATTTCCCAGTGAGCATTTCTACGTAAATCTATAGTGGGTCGTTATCGGCCCGTCAGTGTAGCTGACGGGCCGATAACGAACCGCTGTAGATTTATAAAGAATGCTAGCTGGGAAATTTCAGTGTACCCATAGCATGGCTTTAGAAATAAGAAAATGGGTAATATTTTATTTTGTGTTGAGCTTTTACGGCCCAATCAACCCACAATGGTTATGTCGAGCGCGGTCAGATTACCTAACCAAACTTTTTCCTGGGCAGGCCTAGTCCTCTAAGTGGTTAACCAGTACTTGTACACATTCTTTCGCCAGAAACTGACAACTGCCCTTCTTGAATCAGCGGAAGGGAGAGAATGACCGTAGAAAATATTTCAGGAACAATCTCCACGAAAGAATGTTGTCGGACCCGGCGGGGATCGAACCCGCGACCTCTTGATCATCAGTCGAACGCACATCCGACTGAGCCACCGAGGCTGGTCTTAATTTATCTTAACTAGACTTCTCTGACTCAGGATGCCTTATGATATAATAAACCTAGTCATGCTACGCCCACTTCTAATTTTCAGCCAGTCACATCACGTGATCCAAGTTGTTGATACAAATCTACACACTTAATGACAAACAGTGAAAATCCAGATCAGTTGGTTTGTGAAGAAGCCATTTGATATGGAGCTATACTGTTTGCAAAGGCAGGGATTATCCGAGTTCAGCAGGACCAGGGTTAAACTGATGAAAAAGTCATACGTACTGAAACTGTCCACTGTTGCAAGTAGCTAAAATATAACAAATACACTATGTAAAAACAAACTAACAAATACAATTCATGTACGCATGTATGTGTTTGTTCGCTTACTCACTATCAAACAGCTAGACTTATGATCTTCTAAATTTGACGAAGCAGTTGACATAGGATATGTATCAAACAATTATTGTTTTTGAATCAATTTATCCTATTTTTTTCATTGCTAAGAAACCTCAAAATTAGTATAGTTACAATCGCAAATCAGCTACGATTGAATATACAGGCCATGCCAAGCAAAGACGTGTCTTCGGATATATGCGGACAGCAAAGGCCCAGATCAGCCTGCGCATCCGCGCAGTCTGATCAGGGCCTCTGCTGTCCGCATATAGAACCACTGGATACTATAAAATGTTGCAATGGAGAGCAAGAGACCGTATGAGACTTTGCGCATGCGTAGTGTGATGTGACTCAGCACATTTTGGGCATGCTCGAAGGCACTTTGTTCGCTTTGTGCAGCCCACATTACGTATACGCCATATTTATTTACCTTAAGTATTCGGTCAGATGGGCCTGAATAGATTCAGACTAGACCCATATCCTAGTCTACACTGTTTTCCACTAAGTCAATATGTTCTGACACTTTATCAAGAGTTCAAAGACTAGGTGCTAGTGGGAAGGGGCGTATGCAGCTCCGCAAACTACATTGCATATGAATACACTTCATAAAACCGAGTCTCCGATTTTCGTACTTCTATGTTTTTGGTGTTTCCAAAGGAAACTTTTAGATTTTTATTTTTAAACTTTTAGTATAAGTATGGTAAGGCATCAATGTGTACGCATACGTAAGGTAAATACATTACTTTATGGTTTAATTAGGATTCCGATTACATTTTGTAGATCCTCCGCCATCATTTTACAACGGACACAACTTTTATGTTCCAGCTTGACTTCCGTCTATTTAAAAGGAAAGAACTTGCTAGGGAGCACAGTATTTCCTTTTTGCCTTCAAACATCGTTCAAAATCTGATATATCATTAACGGATTATATATCAAGAAAAAAAGCTATTCGGAGATATAAAAACATATTCAAAGCTATTGGTAAGCGATGTTTTTGTTTTTGTTTGTTTTTTTTTACCTTTACCATATAATTTTGCAGACGAAAAATTTATGATATTTTTCTTATTTTTTTCCATAACCCAGTCTTTGACATTTCATGCATATTGTCCCTTCTGTAAATAAATATGCAAGAAATGTCAAGGAAAACTAAGGATTTAATTTCTAAATGTCGCGGGCCCCCGTAGCCTAGTGGATAAGAGAGTTGACTCTTAATCCATTAGGTTTCTCACCGCTGTGGTTCGAGCCTCGCTCGGGTCATATGTGGGAAAGCCAAGTTCTGCTTACGGATGGTCAGGTGGTTTTTCTCCGGGTTCTCCGGTTTTCGCCCACCTTCGATGAACGATCGGCTCGATATAAGTGAAATATTCTTGAAAGGGCCGTAAAACCCAAATCAAAAAAAAAAAAAAAAAAAAAAAAATTTCTAAATGTCGTCTGTTGAATTATATACCCAGTAGGCTAAGCGTTTAGAACTTTTGTCTGAAATTAATATAAAATTTAGTTTAGTTTCCTTAAACACTAAGTTAAAGGGACTAAACATATTTGTTAGGTTTTTGCCGCTATTTTACAAGAGAGATCTTTTTTTGTGGCTTCCCGTTCGCTTTCCTGCACTACAATGCCAACAGGAAAGGTGCCTACTCTAAAAGAAAACACTTTGTTCCCACAGGTAGCAACCGCTTTACTTTGCGTGGAACAAATCTTTTCTTAATCGAGTATACCATTATTTATACAGATTTGCCTCCCCTGATTGGGTATATAAAATTTCTCTTAAGTTGTCACCAGTTTCCGTATCACAGTTCATCTCGTCGTCGCCATAGAAACAATCTACTCTTCCATCACATTGTCCAAGTACTGATATGATTTCACCGCCGGAACAAGGAGAATAGATAGACATGTCTGCCAACATAAGATGATCGGGCGTGTTGATATCATCTGCCTCGGAAAGTCCTTCTTCGGCTACGTCTGTGAAATATAATCTGAGCCGTCACACAAGAAAAGGGCACAAAGAGGTGTCCGGGTTGTGATTCTTTAAACAGATACAGGGAGCCCCTTAATGGGGCCAAAAGACATGGAGTTTTGCCTGGCTTCTGCAAGGCCCCTACTACACATTTACGTACAGTAAAGGCTCCGGCGAGACTGTGCTTATGCGCAGGCTCGCCTGAGCCTTTGCTGATCGCCTATGTGATAAGTACCCTTTTCTCAATGGCTGGCATATAAAGTTGAAAACGATCTAAGGACATAAAGGACGAACCAATATCGGTCAAGGTCAGCCTGTAAACTTAGTGCAATGTACTCAAGATCTACCAAACTTCCATACAATGATGAGAGTGGTATAACGATAATTATTTTTTCTTATTTCAACACGAAATTGTTGTGTGTAATTATTAGGCGCTTCTAAAGAGTACCCACAGCATATATTTTAATTGCTAAAACTGGCTTTTGTAAATAATAAAGAATAAGACTTCAGTAAGTTTGCCTCCGACTATTTTGTCTTGTATAATAAAAATCTAAAAGGTTGCGTTTGAAACAAAAAAAAAAAAAAAAAAAAAACACAAAAAAAGGAAAAAATCGAAGACTCGGTTTTATTAAGTCTCTTCATTCTTCAAATGCAGCAATGTAGTTTACGACTGTTAGATTTTCAAAGGAACCAGAATATGCTCAGTGTTCCCAAAGGAAATAAAAAAATATCCACTATGGTGAAGTACGGGGAGATGTTTTACGGCCGCCACAAGGCACTTAACCCTTTAAGTGCCAACCACAATAATTGTCGTCTGCTTTGTCTTCTGCTTGTGATTTTAAAAGTCGTTTCTGCAAACAGTGTGTACCCAGATAAGACTGCTCGGGTCCACACTGTTTGCCGGTACGCAAAAAATAGCTTTGAGAAGTTTGCAAGAATATTCAGCAGACGACATAAATAGACGACATTTTCAGATGCAGTTTTTCTTGGCGCTTTAAGGGTTACCAGCTGCAGTGAAGTAAAATAAAAAAAACTGAAGGATTAAACCTAGTCGATTGCATTTGGATGCAGGATGTTTCTATTAACAATTATATATGTTTAACCTTTACCACTCTCTGGGCATTTTCAGCAGACGACAGATTGATGATATTTTTCTTATTTTCCCAGAAAACAGGACTTGACATTTCAAGCAAATTGTCTCCTGAGGAGACAATTTGCATGAAATGTCATATCCTGTTTTCTGAGAAAAATAAGAAAAATATTTCAAAATGTCGTCTGCTGAAAATTTTACCCAGAGTGCTAAGCGTTAAGGGTTACCAGCTGCAGTGAAGTAAAATAAAAAAAAAACTGAAGGATTAAACCTAGTCGATTGCATTTGGATGCAGGATGTTTCTATTAACAATTATATATGTTTAACCTTTACCACTCTCTGGGCATTTTCAGCAGACGACAGATTGATGATATTTTTCTTATTTTCCCAGAAAACAGGACTTGACATTTCAAGCAAATTGTCTCCTGAGGAGACAATTTGCATGAAATGTCATATCCTGTTTTCTGAGAAAAATAAGAAAAATATTTCAAAATGTCGTCTGCTGAAAATTTTACCCAGAGTGCTAAGCGTTAAGGGTTACCAGCTGCAGTGAAGTAAAATAAAAAAAAACTGAAGGATTAAACCTAGTCGATTGCATTTGGATGCAGGATGTTTCTATTAACAATTATATATGTTTAACCTTTACCACTCTCTGGGCATTTTCAGCAGACGACAGATTGATGATATTTTTCTTATTTTTCCCAGAAAACAGGATTTGACATTTCATGCAAATTGTCTCCTTAGGAGACAATTTGCATGAAATGTCATATCCTGTTTTCTGAGAAAAATAAGAAAAATATTTCAAAATGTCGTCTGCTGAAAATTTTACCCAGAGTGCTAAGCGTTAAGGGTTACCAGCTGCAGTGAAGTAAAATAAAAAAAAACTGAAGGATTAAACCTAGTCGATTGCATTTGGATGCAGGATGTTTCTATTAACAATTATATATGTTTAACCTTTACCACTCTCTGGGCATTTTCAGCAGACGACAGATTGATGATATTTTTCTTATTTTTCCCAGAAAACAGGATTTGACATTTCATGCAAATTGTCTCCTTAGGAGACAATTTGCATGAAATGTCATATCCTGTTTTCTGAGAAAAATAAGAAAAATATTTCAAAATGTCGTCTGCTGAAAATTTTACCCAGAGTGCTAAGCGTTAAGGGTTACCAGCTGCAGTGAAGTAAAATAAAAAAAAACTGAAGGATTAAACCTAGTCGATTGCATTTGGATGCAGGATGTTTCTATTAACAATTATATATGTTTAACCTTTACCACTCTCTGGGCATTTTCAGCAGACGACAGATTGATGATATTTTTCTTATTTTTCCCAGAAAACAGGATTTGACATTTCATGCAAATTGTCTCCTTAGGAGACAATTTGCATGAAATGTCATATCCTGTTTTCTGAGAAAAATAAGAAAAATATTTCAAAATGTCGTCTGCTGAAAATTTTACCCAGAGTGCTAAGCGTTAAGGGTTACCAGCTGCAGTGAAGTAAAATAAAAAAAAAAATTGAAGGATTAAACCTAGTCGATTGCATTTGGATGCAGGATGTTTCTATTAACAATTATATATGTTTAACCTTTACCACTCTCTGGGCATTTTCAGCAGACGACAGATTGATGATATTTTTCTTATTTTTCCCAGAAAACAGGATTTAACATTTCATGCAAATTGTCTCCTTAGGAGACAATTTGCATGAAATGTCATATCCTGTTTTCTGAGAAAAATAAGAAAAATATTTCAAAATGTCGTCTGCTGAAAATTTTACCCAGAGTGCTAAGCGTTAAGGGTTACCAGCTGCAGTGAAGTAAAATAAAAAAAAACTGAAGGATTAAACCTAGTCGATTGCATTTGGATGCAGGATGTTTCTATTAACAATTATATATGTTTAACCTTTACCACTCTCTGGGCATTTTCAGCAGACGACAGATTGATGATATTTTTCTTATTTTTCCCAGAAAACAGGATTTGACATTTCATGCAAATTGTCTCCTTAGGAGACAATTTGCATGAAATGTCATATCCTGTTTTCTGAGAAAAATAAGAAAAATATTTCAAAATGTCGTCTGCTGAAAATTTTACCCAGAGTGCTAAGCGTTAAGGGTTACCAGCTGCAGTGAAGTAAAATAAAAAAAAAAACTGAAGGATTAAACCTAGTCGATTGCATTTGGATGCAGGATGTTTCTATTAACAATTATATATGTTTAACCTTTACCACTCTCTGGGCATTTTCAGCAGACGACAGATTGATGATATTTTTCTTATTTTTCCCAGAAAACAGGATTTGACATTTCATGCAAATTGTCTCCTTAGGAGACAATTTGCATGAAATGTCATATCCTGTTTTCTGAGAAAAATAAGAAAAATATTTCAAAATGTCGTCTGCTGAAAATTTTACCCAGAGTGCTAAGCGTTAAGATGTATTCCGTTACGTATGGGTATGGGTTCTTTATGTTGCTGTTTAATTGTACAGTCGACTCTCGTTATCTCGAATTCCAAGGGACTCTCTGAAATACTTCGAGATATCCGTAGTTCGACATATCAGGTTTGCAGAACTGAGGAAAAAATAATTTGATTAACCACATTTAACAAACTGATAGGTAATTGGACTTTTGAAGTTAGAGATATATTGAAAATATTGTGGAAAAGAGGAGAAATTGCTCCTTAGGAGCAATTTCTCCTCTTTTCTACAATATTTTCCATCTGTTGTTAGGTTTTCATGTATAGGCAGGGACCAGATTTTCACTTCGAGATAAGCGGTTATTCGAGATAAGCGAGGTCGAGATAACGAGAGTCAACTGTATTTGTCTGTCTTTCCCTTTGATTCTGAGAACTTGTCGTGAATCTGATTGTACCATTTCCTGAGTTTACTTATTTACTTTATCAGAAAATTTGATACAAACCCACAGATACAGCTAAAACCTTTAGTGTTCTAACGCATTTCACAAAACCTAAACGCCCAGTGAAATCAGACCCAACTGAGACCAAGTCTGACCAAATAATGTAAAGTAAGATAAGATTCCGCAGGCGGCATCTGATCAGTATTTAAACTATAAGCCACTCACCCAACGTTTTTAGACACATCACAAGGCAGTAAAATGGAGGCATTTACATTTTAGGACAAGTTAGTTAAGGACGAGTCCGAATGTTTAGCGGAATTAAGGTAGATGTTGAAATAGCATAACTGTTCAACTTTCAGCTTTTTTTTTTTTTTCAGAATCCCCAAACTCTTAACACTAATTGTGTTTAACTAATCAACCAAACAATTGTTTGCACCCCATTTTAGGCCCGCCATGCAAAAACGTGTCTTTGGGCATATGTGGACAGCGAAGGCCCAGATCAGCCTGCGCATCCGCATTTTGCACATGTTCGAAGACACTTTTTCGTTTAGCGAGACACTTTTTTTCGTTTGGCGCGGCCCATTTTATACGATATGTTTCAAACAACGTGCAGTGAAGAGCTGTGCAGACAAACATTTACGGAGTTTTCAAAAACAGCAATCCCAGTATGTTCTAATAAGCGAAAAAGTGCCTTCAAACGTGCGCAAAATGCGCAGATTCAGATCATACTGCGCATGCGCAAAGTATCCTGGGATTTGCTCTCTGTTGTAATACCCAATGATTCTGTTGCGGACAGTGAATACCCTGATCAGACTGCGCGGATGAGTAGGCTGATCTGGGCATTCGCTGTCTGCATATGCCTGAAGACACGTTTTCGCATGGCGCGCCCCATATAATATGATTTGATGAAAGTTTGAAAGTTGTTTTCGCAAAGAAACATGAATATTATTTATCTTCTCAAACGAGCCAGCTGACTGTTTGCAGACCTGCCAGTTTCCAACTTACCACTGCCATTTCTGGGTGAGACTTGAACTTCGCATACTCCAAATTTTGTCTGGAATTTTACATGACAGTATATAGATTCCCAGTAATGCTGCAAGTTTGTCAGATATCTTAACACAGTGCATTCTTTTCCAGATGTCACCGAAAGCATTCCCTCGCCCCTTGAAAAAGAAATTACAAGAAACATAAGAACTGTGTATAATACTTGGTTACAAGTAATGTGGGTTGAATAATAAGATGACGAAGTATGTCTTGAAGACGAAGTATGTTTTAAAGACATAAAAATAAGATGAGTCTGGGTCATTAATCTTATCGCTGATAAGGGACTGGGTGCAATAAAACCTGGTATCCTGCCATGAAAGATAAAAAAGGTAGTGGCTCAATAGGGGGAAATTAATATTGGGGGATAAAGTATTGACTTATTTATCTGTTCCATAGGTAATATCATATGTGCCGGTGCACAGCAACTGTCTGTCATTCGAAATGCACAGTATGATCAGAGGTTTTACAGCCATCAATATTTCAGATGTGATGAAACAAAAGTATAGACCCTGTCATCGAAAATATACTCTGATCCTGGCTTTTATGACCGGGTCAACAATATTTCAGTCATAATGAAATTGATAGTGATTGTCAATGGAAATGCAAACGCTGATCAGAGGTTTTTCGACCTAGTCTACAGTATTTCACAGGAATGAACGAATGAATGAATGAATGAATACAAAATTAAACAAGAGGCCCATGGGCCACGATTCGCTCACCTGATAAAAAAAGCTATTGCATATCTCAAAGGCCATGCAGCTTCTCCCAGTATTGCCACAGCAAAAAGAACACAAAGGGCAACGTGCATTAAGGATGCCTAAATTTTGATGAAAAAGCAGTCTTTTAATCACGAGGCTTTTCCTGTAATATACAGCTTCGGGGACTCAAGGTCTACCAAGATTGTTAAAATGATGAGACTAGGATCAATTAGTGCAATGGTTGTAGTTTTTCGTTTGGGCACTCATTTTTTCAAAATGACCTTTTCACGAGCTAAAATAGACATTAAACTTCGAGAAACGGCTGGAAATTTGCCATTTTCAGCATTTTTGACGACTTCCAACTTCTGGCTAGTACAGAGCACACCTAAATACCATAAAGATATTGAAATAAGTTTTAGCCTGTGATAAGATCTGCGTCATATATCGATATCTTTTTGGTATTCAGGTTTGTTCGATGCTAGCCATGTGTTGAAAGTTGCCAAAAATGCCAAAATTGGCCTATTGGGATCATTTTGTTAGGTTTTGGTCCTTATAAACCCATTTTCGGTTTTAATATACCAAAACAAACACCTATACATGTAATTTAAGTCATTGCTTAATATAAAGACGTAAACGTTTTGATTCTGGAACAGTTTTCATTTTTGACCATTTCTTCATGCATTTGCAATACAAATCAATGGAAACATAAATGTAAATAGAGAGGAAGGCACTGATCAGGAACCGATACAATTACCTAACACCTTCCGTCCAAGACACCAAAGGGAAAGAAGGACGCACTTAAAGCAATGGCACCACAATCAAAACACTACAAGCAGAAAACCAAAAAGGACAGTTTTTTTCCCAAAAAATGGCTAAAGGGCTATCCAAAATAAAAATTTCACAGGACATACATGCAAAGACATACAATGACAGAAATAGTAAACCACAGCAGAAGCTCCGACTTGGAACGGTCAGTAAAAAACTTACTGGGATGGGCGGGGGGCTTAAATCGATTTTACGTGGCCACAACCCTCGCCCTTTTCACTGATAGTAAAAACTATGTAGTAGAGGCTGAACTTAGACATGCCATATTTTCTCATAGGGACATCTGCCATGTTTATTCATTTATAAATGATAACAGGCGTGGATAAAGGTTCGTAATATGTAGAGATGGAACTGTTCTGAAGGAGGCCTATGGGCTTTAATGCATATACTCCTTTGACCATAAGCTGCAGCCTCAAAGATTTCTTAGTTCTGGAGAAGAAGATTTTTAAGTGTTTTACCATATATGGACATGGCAGCCATCTTGTTCAATTGAGTGGAACCATTTGAACAAATTGTCAATATCCTTTCGACAGAAGGCCCCATGTGAAATCTGGTGAAAATTGTTCAAGTTGTTTCAAATTAGACATAGATGCCCAGATGTTATTTACCAAGAGTCAGCCTCAAAGCTTTATGGTTCTAGAGAAGAACATTTTTCAGTGCTTTTACTATATATGGGCATGACGGCCATTTTACTTAACAGACCGTTACAATTTGTATAAATTTACAATCCCCTTTTGACAGAAGGCTCCACATAAAATTTGAACAAAATTGGCCCTGGAGTTCCAGAGGAGAAGTTGTTCAAAGGTGTGGACGAACGACGGACAGACGGATGGACTATGTAACGCTTCCATGGAAGCTTGATTAAATCCCATTTATTTTGGGTCCATGTCTCTTTATCTGAGCATATCTGATTATATTTTTATGTATAGACTTTGATTTTCCAAAATACAATTTTGGTATGTTGACAGACTCATTGTATACGATATGAATCGACAGAATATGGAAAAGCTCGGAACAAATCATTTTTTTACCATGATTTAAAGGTTATCAGACCCTCATGTCCTGTTTTGGTATTCCATCTGTATCTGTTTTTAGAATACTCTCTCTGCAACCCTGTAGCAAGAAACAACAAAATACTTAGCTTTTGACGTTACACATTGATCTGATCTGATAAATTACCTCGCATCGCTGGTAAAACTAAGTATCTGATCTGATAAATTACCTCGCATCACCGGTAAAACAGTATCTGATCTGTTAAATTATTTCGCATCACTGGTAAAATTCAGCATCTGATCTGATAAATCACTTCGCATCACTTGTAAAACTCAGTATCTGATCTGAAAACTTACCTCGATCGCCGGTAAAACTCAGTACCTGATCTGATAAATAACCTCGCATCACCCGGTAGAACTCAGTATCTGATCTGATAAATTACTTCGCATCACAGGTAAAACTCAGTTCGTAGAGGAGTTACTTACTAGCTCAAATACTTAAAAACAAAAAAAAAAAAACAAGAAAAAAAAAACAAAAAAAAAAATAATATAATAATTGTTACTGCAACGTCTTCAGCGTTAATTCGCACAAAATGCGAGGAACATAGAAGTTGAGCTAAATTCTTCTCCAATGAGATGAATGTCATAGTTTTAGTAAAATTTTGAAACCTGCATCACTGAAATGGTGTTACATCACAGGAACTTCTTCCTATTTTCCAAACGCACTGAATGAGACAAACTGAAATGGAATGTCATGCCTGATTTCTGTGAATATCAGGTCATGTTACTAGGACACAAATTTGACCATGCCGTAAAAAGGTCAAAGGTCATCCACTTATTATCATTTGAACAAATTTAGTATACTTTGAGTCCCTGATGCTGTATACCAAGATGCAGCCTAAAAGCTTTATTAGCTCTGGAGAAGAATATTTTTAAATGTTTTACCATGTACGGGCATTGCAGTCATCTTTTTCAATCGAGCGGAACCATTTGAACAGATTGTCAACATCCTATCGACAGAAGGCCCCATGTGAAAGCTGGTGAAAATTGTTCAAGTGGTTTCAGATTAGATCTTGAGTAGCTTTCACGGTTACTTTCATGAGAGTTACTGTCCACAAGACGGGATACAGAGTATCATGTTACTGTCTTCGAGACACGATACAGAGCATCAGATTACGTTACTGTCCACGAGACGTGACACAGAGCATCAATTCGCGTTACTGTCCACGAGACGTAACACAGAGTATCAGATCACGTTGCTATGGAAATAATTGTTCATTATTTACCTTTATAATCGACCCTAAAACGCCATTCACATAGAAGCATTTGATATTATATACGTATTATTACATAACCTAAAAAAGACTGCCTTTCATTGGCTGAGAGCGAGGTAATACTTCTCGTGAAGTGGGTACTCTCGTCCTTGTCCCGCAATCAGCTTCTCCCTGCCAGGGTCCTGAAGTGGTGACTTCGCTCGCATCTTCTTCGGCGGCGGTGATGGAGTCTTCCTCCGTTGGGCAATAACTGGTTGTTCTTCCGCACGCGGTGGAATAGTCTTGTGTGCGGACAAAAACAGCTTCTTCCTGGTCTTCTTTGATACCACTTCCTTCCACTCTCCTTCCGGGGAATGGTTAGTTATAGTAGCCGCATGCGAGGAGGTACTAGGTCCCTGAGACTTCGCCGTGGTCCCCATGGGCGTAGACGGTGTGGAAAACACTGTCAGGTTGAGTTGTTCCTCCTTCCTAGTTGGCATGGGCGCCGCCATCTTGTCCGCCATCTTTGTCACGCCACGGGCCACACCATCAGCAAGCTGTTTACTCTTCTTACTTGAACGTTGGTTGCTTCGCCTCTGGGTAGTCTCCCTAGGAAGCTGCCAAGTTATCTCTAGCTTGACAATATGCTTGCCTTCGGTGAGACGCCAGTTAGGTCTACCAACAATCGGTAGATTGTTGATAGCAAGAGCGCAGATCTCTGGTACTTCAATAGTATCCATCTTCTCTTTGCAATTGCATTGAGACTTTTGAACTCGATCAAAAATAAAATGATTTTTAACGTACCTCTAAATTAATTTTGGCAACATCAATTCTGAGATACGATAAAAAATCATTTCATTTCAAGAATGAGAGACTAACTGAAATTTTACAGGCTGTCAGATATATAGTAATAATACGATCATTTAATGTGGCATCTGACAGCCTGTAAAATTTCATTTAGTCTCTCGTTTTTGAACTCGATCAAAAATGAAATGATTTTTTAACGTACGTCTAAATTAAGTTTGGCAAGATAAATTCTGAGATACGATAAAAAAAATCATTTCATTTCAAGAATGAGAGACTAACTGAAATTTTACAGGCTGTCAGATGCCACATTTTACGATTGTATTAATACAATATATCAATTTATTTAACCTTTACTTGGATAATAAAATATCTTTTTTTGAGAAATATGGAGCCTTTAAAAATTTGATGTGTTCAGATTAACCTGAACCGCCCGTTGTTTCCTTTGTCTCTGTTTATGAAATGACTACACAAACAACAATCTCACCAATGAAGATGAACTGCGTAACGGAGACATCTTCTGAAAAATTTTCATAGAACAGTGTTAGAAGACTCCGTCCAATGATGTCTTGTTCTCTCTTTGAACGAATATTAACCATGGACCATCCATAAAATTCACAGCCGAGTTTGAACTGGGACCACGACGTTGCACCGGTCAGATCAGTAAATAGGAAACATTTCTCTAGGAACTCGGGGCATACTACAATATAAATAAAGTAGCCAAGAATAACGCATGACACCTGCTTGTATACTGGAGAAAACTTATTGAATTATTATTTCAGCTAGCACACGATAAAGTCTACAATAAGACTTGTGCGACCAGCGAAGACTCAGATCAGCCTGCGCATCCGCGCAGTCTGATCAGAGTCTTCGCTGATCCTATGTGCCTTTTACAGCCTCCAGGCTATCCAAAGAGGGATAAAAGAGAACGTTTGCTATTCTGGGTGGATAGACAGGCTGATCTGAGTCTTTACAGGTCTAGTTGTAAGTTTTATTGTGTGCTGACTCATTTATGTCGTTGAAAACTTCGAAGCAAGAACAAACTTCACATACACTACACTATACATTATGCAGCATGTGGTATTATGCTGGTCAGACGTTTTATATGAGCCGCCACCGCGAAAAACTGTGACATCGGCGCCAGATGAAGACGCAAATCAGTCATTTACTAAAGAGGACTTGATATCCTTGGTAAATTTTCAGTCAGTTTTTGCAAGGTAGAGAACTTTTGTAACTTCCTACTTTTTGCGTTTCTGCACAACAACCCCCTTCTGAAAAGGGGCCAACTTAAAAAAGAAAAAAAATATTTTTTTTTATTTTTCCGTAAATATAATGAACAGTTTCTGCAAATCGTCTTTCCCAAAGCTTCATGTGAACTGTTTGCATACCGTGAAATAAGAAAAAAAAAGGAAATTTCCCAAGAATGCCACAATCACGTTGCACAGCCGTCCCGAGGCACCAAAAATAGGAGAGATGTGGAACAAGTAAGGACAAAACAAACGAAACATATAAGACACACAAATAAAGAACTGCAACAGAGGAACCGCCTTGGAACGGTCAGCAGGTAAACTATTGCGGAGAGGGGCAGGGGATCTTAAACCAGTTTTACTCGCGCGAAATATCACCCTTAATTCTGATGCAGAAACCTTATTTTCTCACGTACTAGGTTCCCTAACTCATTACGCAGCAAACACACAAAGTCGTTCGGACGTCGCGACGTCCGAACGACGTTGGTAGAAGATTGCCAAAGAAAAAAAACATACAAATTAAGTTCTCAATGCCATGATGATAAGAAAGATGAGGTCTAGACTCCAAATCAAAAGTCTGAGCAAAAAAAAACAAAAAAAAAAAACACCAGTTGAAGATTCGTACCATGTGCAGTTACTGAGAAAATTGTAACATATGTTTTTACCCATTTAAGCCTAACGTCCCATAAAAGGGACATTGCCAAACATTGTAGACCCAGATCAGACGCCATAGAACGTGGCGACTGATCAGGGTCTACACTGTTTGTATTAAGTTGAAATATTTCTACAAACATTACAATAATAGAAACTCACCAGACACCACTTATATTGGAAATGAACCTATCCAAAGAGTTAAAGTAGAAGAATCCACTCGGCATAAATGGGTTAAAAATGATAAACGAATCACAGAATCATTAATGGCGGAATGATAGACAGGGTAAAGCCTGTATACACCCCTACCGCTGTCCCCTACCTTTAACACACACACACACACACACACGCACGCACGCACACACTTTTTAAGCGATATATAATGAAAGATATATAACGTACATATTTTCATGTATTGGAATAGACATCTCGCAGAAAACTCGTTACGGTGTCAAATCGATTACTCCTGTACTACATGTATCTGTAAATTAAGCCCGTGGCCAAAAATGTACTTGTTTCCCTTGGTACTGTTATTGGCTACCTGTACGATTTAGTGATAATGATCGTTTATGTAACGATTTACACTGATTCCAAACAAAACATATTTTGACCATCTTTGTTAGTTTGAATAGCTGTTCAGTAATTAAAAGTTGAACCGCGTTTGAACTTACTGAAGTCAACTTTATATCCGGCGATAAATTCATTCACACACTCACGAAATCGGTCTGACACTCACTCACTCACTCTCTCCCTCCCTCCCTCCCTCACTCACTCATTCGCTCCTTCGTTCGTTCGTTCTCTCTCTCTCGCTCGCTCGCTCGCTTGTTCGTTTGTTCGTTCCCTCCCTCCCTCCCGCGCTCGCCCGTCCGTCCGTTCGTTCGTTCGTTCGTGCGTTCATTCATTCATTCATTCATTCATTCATTCATTCATTCATTCCCTCCCTCCTTCGCCCGTCCGTCCGTCCGTTCGTTCGTTCATTCATTCATTCATTCATTCATTCATTCTCAATCACTCTCACTTTGTGTTGAAAATCATGCGATGGGGAAATAAATAAACAAATAAATGAATAAACTTTCGCATGATATTGACACAAGTTGCTGGTGTCAAGTATATGGTCGCATGCTTAGAATGTCTTAACGAATTATATACAGAACTTAGAAAATTTTCGGCCATACTAGTAGTTCGACGTTCGGATTACATCTAAGCAAAATTAGGCGTAAATGGAAGAAACTTCTCGTATATATATGAATAAATTACATCACTATAATCAATGGAATACTAACTCTGCTCATACGTTATAATAGATTCGCAAATGCTAGTTTATGTATGTTTTTTAGGTCAAAAACCGAAGATTTGCGTAATCTGAATAAAATTCTATAAGAAAATTAGGATTAGAAGGGTGAATACTTTGGGCTCAGATGGACGAAACTTCTCATTGATGTATTTCTATGATTTTTATACCAGATTAAAAAGCTTGACATGCTCTTTCATCGTAGACGTTATAATTTAATGTCGGAAAAAAATATTAACTTAGAAAAGAAATTTATTTGTGTGTTTCTATACATTTTCCTATTAAACTGAGGACCGAATACAGGTAACTGCTTATCTCCGGAGCGCTCGGAGATTATCGGAAAACCCCGTGACTATAACGACTATTCTGCCCTATGCAGGCTTGAGCAAACTGGGTAGACCCAGATCAGGGTCTAACTGTATGCTACTCGTCCATCAGTTTTTAGACTAGCCGGAATTAGTAAAATGGAATTGTTCAAATCCTAGGAGAAAAACCGTATTCGACCTAATTACCGCACTGTGCGCTTAGGTTTTTCAAAATTACTGGGAACACTCATTTGCGGTAAAATATGCATCTACCTACTAAGGATACACTATAAAAAGATCAGAAAAAGGCTTATTTGATGATGATTATACGATTTTTATTTCTGATTTTCTTTATAAAGGCATATATTGTGGGTACTCATTTGAATTGCATCGACAAGTCGATGCAATTCAAATGAGTACCCACAACATATGCCTTTATAAAGAAGTAGACAAAAACTTCACTGGCTGTAATCTGAAGACTACGGAATTGCCTGACTGTGCGCTTATAGGGATATGTGCGGTAATTAGATCGACTACGGTATGTTAACGAATTAAGGTGTCCCAGTATTTGAAGAAAATACGATACTTACATTTTCTGTATTTCATTGTAGGCGTCTGAACCAGCTCAACTGAAATTAAAAGACAATAACCCTTAATTCTTAGCATAAAATTTTCAGCAGACGACATTTTGAAATATTTTTCTTATTTTTTAACTGAAATAAGAAGACAATAACCCTTAATACGTAGCATAAATTTTCAGCAGACGACATTTTGAAATATTTTCTTAATTTTTAACTGAAACAAGAAGACAATAACCCTTAATACTTATCATAAACTTTTCACCAGACGACATTTTGAAATATTTTTCTTATTTTTCATATTTTTGTAAAAAAAAAACAAACAAAAAAAAAACTTTGACACTTCATGCAAATTTGCTTGAAGCATCAAATTCTGTTTTCTGGGAGAAAGAAATATCACCAATTTGTCGTCTGCTGAATACCCAGGGAAAGGTAAAGGTTAAAGCACCAAGCTAAATTGCAGTGGACGAGATTCTATTTTTCTGTTGTTGTTGTTTTTGTCAGAAAAATGAGGCTTAATTTTTAATGTTAAACCTTATTTTCCCTCAAAAGCATGTATAAAAATGAAACTGTATCTGCTGCATTTCTAATTAGCAAATTCAGGGTTACATTAAGAATGCTACAATACGTCCTTATATAATATGCTATCATCGAAGCCCAAGATCAACCAACGCCTCTGCGCAGTCTGATAAAGATCTTTTTTCGTCGATATATTTAGTTTTTATTGATTCTGTAAGTAGCCAATGAAGGCCCTGCTTGAATGCACAGACTGATCTGGGTCTTCATTGCCAGGGATATAGCTTAAGGGCACTTTTCCGGCTTCGCGCGATATATAGTAAAACTTCAATAACTCGAACATCGATGGCCCGTTTATCCGTAGCTGATTCAAAATTCTTTTGCCAGCACTGACAACTGCCCTTCTTTAATCAGTGGAAGGGAGAGAATGAACGTAGGAAATTTCATGATCAATCTCTACGAAATAATATTGCCGACCCGGACGGGGGTCGAATCCGTAAACCTCCTGTTCACCAGTCGGATGCGCATCCAACTGAGCCACAGAGGCCGGCTTATAAAACTCGTTGGGTTATATCCAGTTTGTGAGTTGTTAGCCATCGTAACCACATTTTTAAATCCACTAAAATAAAATTCATTCCTGTAAGAGACAGAACTTTATATTGTGATCTAATTTTCAATGACTAGCTCGTAAAACACCATTTGACGTAGGGTTGGTCCGTCTCGAAAGTGTTTTGATTAATATCATGTAAAATTCAAATTTTGAAGCGCTCATATCCAATAATATATCCCAATAATACAAACATGTACGTACGTTCATAGAAAAGACCGCCATCATCTTTAAACACGTCCATTGTTGTGTATTTAGCACTGAATCCTTCTTTCAAAGAATTTATCAGCTGATTTTGTTGAAGTTCTATAGTTAAAACTGGGCCATCTGAGTTTAAAACGCCAAGTGTTCTATTCAAGTTGCAATACTGTTGCTGGTTATCAAGGGAGAATATTATCTTCAAAATTGTTCCGCTTGTGCAACCAATGTCGAAATATGTGAAATTAAGCCATATATATTGCATTAGTTGTGGTTTAGTTTTTACGCTCCAAAGAGTCCTGAAGACCTCCCTAAATTCCCCAAAGTATGGCTGAGACTCTATGCTTCCAGTGGGCCAGCTACACTCTGTATTGTCAGCACTGCAGTGAGCAATATCTGGAAATTATTAGATAGAAGGTAAATTAACCCTTTCATCACTGAGTTTCTTAAGTGGACTATTCATCTTTGAATGTGGTCAGAACCATTGTTCCAAATAGGGTCTCAGTCAAAACCCAGCACAGAATGACAAACAGTGTAGATCCTGGTGAGTCGGCTCATCAGGATCTACACTGTTTGAAAAAAAAAATGTTTTGGTCTACAAGATTGAAAGGGTTAAGTAAAGTCGACCCTCATTATTCGACTTCGCTGATCTCGAATAACTGCATATCTCGAAGTGAAAATCTGGTCCCTGCTTTAACATGGATAACTAAATATTGTGGAAACGAGGAGAAATTGCTCGTTAGGAGCATAACAAAATATTGTGGAAACGAGGAGAAATTGCTCCTTAGGAGCATAACAAAATATTGTGGAAACGAATATAAATTGCTCCTTAGGAGCATAACAAAATATTGTGGAAACGAGGCGAAATTGCTCCTTAAGAGCATAACACAATATTGTGGAAACGAGGAGAAATTGCTCCTTAGGAGCATATTAACTAAATATTGTGGCAACGAGGAGAAATTGCTCCTTAGGAGCATAACAAAATATTGTGGAAACGAGGAGAAATTGCTCCTTAAGAGCATAACAAAATATTGTGGAAACGAGGAGAAATTGCTCCTCAGGAGCATAACAAAATATTGTGGAAACGAATAGAAATTGCTCCTTAGGAGCATAACAAAATATTGTGGAAACGAGGAGAAATTGCTCCTCAGTTTTCACAATATTTTCAATGTATTTCTAACTTCAGGCGTCAAATTACATAATCATTTGTGAAATGTATTTGTTTTTTCGTCAGTTCTGCAAAATGTGATATGTCGAGGTACGGATGTCTCGAAGTATTTCATAGAGTCACGGACTTCAAGATAACGAGAGTCGACCGTTAATATTTTCTCCATGATATTCTCTCTCCAAAATATAAAAAAATGAATAAGAGTGGAAATTAAGATGGGACTGTGCAGTGCAAAAGGCTTATGATAGAAAATTAAACATATTTAAATTTTGCTTCCTCTTCAATTGCACGAGGGTGGGGTCAATCAGGAATTTTCCTGTCCTGCCTAAAATGAGTGTTTTTTTTTTTTTTTTTCACCAAAATAGAGGCATGGAAGTTAATGTGTAATGTAGATAGCCACTAAGAATTATCAAACTAATATTTTATGACTGGAAAAAATGATAATACTTGAATTTCGTTCAGTAAGGCACTACCAGTGACTTTATTCTTACCCTGACTTCACTGACCATTTTAAGGCGTTTCTTCTTTGACATTTTGGCCGCAGTTTCACTCCATACTGCTTGGTGGTTTATTCTTGTACATGTATTAATACGCCTCACTAAGACTTGAGATTATCCCACATGGGAAAGAGAAAGTTGATTGCTTGGTTTATCGTTTAGTTATATGGACACCTCTTTGCGACAATGTGTCGTGCATATGCGGAAATCGAAGGCCCAGACCAGCCTGCGTTTCCGCGCAGTCTGATCAGGCCTTCGCTGTCCGTAAACAGAATCATTGGATACAACAGACTGTTTCAATGGAGAGAAAATGCGCGGGTGAGACTTTGCGCATGTGCAGGATGATGTGAATCCGCACATTCTGCGCATGCTTGAAGGCACGTTTCAGTTTCTGGCTCTGGATATTCCTGTACGTTCGTTCGTCTCGGTATCAGGGGTAGACTACGACCTGTGATTATGGCACTTCCCGAACTTTGTCATTTTAATATATGGACTCAAACGCAAAAGAAAGTGTGCACTCAGTACTTGTTGATTTTCTGGAAATCCAATGATGGATTATTATCAGGCGTAGAACGAGTTTTAGCTTTTAGTGCAGTCTGATCTGGGTCTTCGCTGTCGGCATATGCCCGAAGAATTGGATTGGTCGAAACGCAATGTTTATTATGTCGAGTAGCCTATGTACCCAGTAATATGCATTTTGTACGTTCCCTATTTGAAATGTATTAGAAAACACTGACATATCTTATTAATCCCTGTCGTGCTGAATAAATTTAAATGCCACGCCATCTTTAATTTTCAGCCAATCAGAATACTTGATTCAGGTTGTTGATGCAAATTCGCAAACGCAATGACATTGCAGATCCAAATCAGAAGCCAACTGATCTGGATCTTTGCTGTTTGCAAAGGCAGGGCATATCCAGGCTCAGCAGGACATGAGTAACACTGACAACATACCACTGCGAAAGACTAAAGCTCTGAAACCACTTCCGCGTTGTTTGATGGGTGACTCGGGGCTCCATGTTCGCCATATCAAGCGTAGTGCATTAATGCTAGACTTAAAATGAACAATCCGATTATTGAAGCTGCTGTCAAGAACATGGGCGTCATCATCTCTACATGTGGACGGAGAGGTACACGTTTTGTACAGTAGGCTGTCTTTTAATATTTCGTTTTTGTCAAAATCTTCGTACGAAACAAAATACAGCCTGTCTACTTTGTCAGTATACCTCTGTTTGCTCTTATCAATAGCCGCCATACCCTAGAATAAGGATTGCAGGATACAGTAAAACCTCAGTGACTCGAACACCGATGGCTCGTTTCCCATGGCTAATTCAAACTCGTTTTTGAGTCCCTAGGGAATTCTCTTGGTAGCCCAAGAAAACAAATATTAATGAATAGTTGAGGAAACCTTTCTTATTTTATCATGAAATGTAAGTTGTGTGTACTCATTACAATCGCCTCATCGAGGGGATTCTAATGAGTACACACAACATACCATCATTATATAGAAGCTCGAAAAGACATCCCTAAATCATATCCATTGCCTCTATACCTGGCTTTAATATTACATCTCAGGCTCGAATTACCCATGTCTAGTCCAATTTTACATGGTCCCAAAGATGTTCGAGTTATTGATGTTCGATTGTATAAGAAATTTGTAAGAAAACATATGTTGTGGGTGCTCATTTGGTGCGCATCACCGAGGCGCTTCTAATGAGTACCCACAATATACGCTTTCTTCGAGAAATAAGAACATAGCCATTTTCGGACAAGTAAATCTTGGTTGGAGTAGCTTGGACACGTGGATTTATTTGTCCATGGACAAGTAACGAAATTTGATAATTCCACAACCCTGCTTATAATGGAATCTTAGTGAATATATGTACACGTTTTATTGCTTTATTTTTTCCGTATAGCTGTATGAAACATATTTAGCCTCAAACCTACAGCATTCCCGTAAACGTTTATACGGGCCGCGCCATGCGAAAATGTGTCTTTGGGCTTATGCGGACATCGAAGGCCCAGATCAGCCTGCGCATCCGCGCAGTCTGATCAGGGCCCTCACTGTCCGCTAACAGAATCATTGGATACTACAGAATGTATCAATAGAGAGCAAAGGCCCGGATGACATTTTGCACATGCGCAGGATGATCGGAACCTGAGCATTTTCGATTGTTCGAAGGCTCTTTTTCGCTTTTTCTGTTTCCATACAGGACTCTTTCCACAGAAAACAGAATTTCTTTGTTAGGGCAGCAATGTTGATAGCACTGTGTAGAAGCCGGCCTCGGTGGCTCAGTTGGATGCGCCGTCCGACTGGAGACCAGGAGGTCGCGGGTTCAACCCCCGCCGAGGTCGGCAACATTCTTTCGTGGAGATTGATCACGAAATATTTTCTACAGTCATTCTCTCCCTTCCGCTGATTCAAGAAGGGCAGTTATCAGTTTCTGGCGAAAGAATGTGCACAATACTAGTTAACCGCTTAGAGGACTAAGTCTGCCCAGTAAACGTGTGGTTAGGTAAACCGACCGCGCTCAACATGACCCCATTGGGTTGACTGGGCCGTAAAACCTCAACACAAACAAACAAACAAAAACACTGTGTAGAAACAATTTGAAGCATATTTAACACACGTAAAGCTGGCGCCCATAACACCATATTGGACACATATGAGCCGGGACACAGCATTTCCTAAAAGATTGCAAGTGCGCCCAGCGAAGACTGAGATCACCCTGCGCATCCGCGCGATCTGATCAGAACATGACACTCTGTGGATAGCCAAGGATCGAAAGCGTCCTCAGGCTGACAACGAAGACGCTATCAGTCTGCGCGGATGCGCAGGTTGAGCTGAGTCTTCTCTGGGCGCACATGCAATCTTGTAGGAATTGCTGTGTCCCGGCTCATAGGGTTTGTATCCGCTTCAACGTTCACAAGTTGGGTGGTTGGGTGAGGCAAAGGTGTCGTGTATCTTGCATCACCGGAGTGTCCAACTGAGATTTTATTGCCTCAAATAGCAATGGGGTTGGGCTACAAGTTCTGACAACATTAGTTACAGCCCACCCCCTACAACATATTAGCAATAACAACATGACAAACATATAAATATAGCTATTAGAATACATAATCATTTTCTAACATATTAGATAGATAGATAGATAGATAGATAGATAGATAGATAGATAGATAGATAGATAGATAGATGCAGTGTCAGCCGTCCTCCAGAATTTGAACAGTATATTGTCTTACAGTTAGGCAAGGCCTGCTATCCTTGCAGCAGGTAAGGGTAGAGGGGGAATGTTTTTTTATTTCTTATTACTTTACTTTCATTCATTTTCCTCTTTCTCCCCTGTCCTTTTCTTTCATCTTCTCTACTATCTCTTCTCTCTCTCTTCTCCCTTTCACTGGGAAACGACACAAAATGACCTACAAGGGTTGACGTGTCGTTTAACCCCAACACAATCAATCAAGCCGATTGATTTCTATCCCTACTTTATATAGATTACATGTGCGCCCAGCGAAGGTTAAGACCACCCTGCGCATACGCGCAGTCTGATCAGTGTCTTCGCAGGGCATTCTGTTGAAAGTCAAGGATCCAAATTTAAGCGTCTTCAGGCGGACAGCGTAAACTCTGACCCGCCGATCTGAGTTTTCGCTGTGCGCGCATACAATCTTGTAGGTGTCACCGGGTATAAGTATATAACACACTTGTCCTTCCTTGCGGTACAAGCCGGAGTATAGGTATATAACACACTTGTCCTTCCTTGCGGTACAAGCCGGAGTATAGGTATATAACACACTTGTCCTTCCTTGCGGTACAAGCCGGAGTATAGGTATATAACACACTTGTCCTTCCTTGCGATACAAGCCGGAGTATAGGTATATAACACACTTGTCCTTCCTTGCGGTACAAGCCGACTTTATACCGACGTAGTAGAGTGTAGAGAGTCCAGCGGACCGGGTTCGATTCCCGGTCGGGGAAAATGTTATTTCCATAGGCAATACTGTGCTCCGATCGATAGTCTTTGTCATGGAATTTATTTTTACCAGTACCACTATATGTATTTTATTTACACTTAGCACTCTGGGTGAAAATTTCAGCAGACGACATCTTGAAATACTCTTTTTTATTTTTCACAGAAAACAGATTTTGACATTTCATGCAAATTGTCTCCAATGGAGACAATTTGCATGAAATGTCAAATCCTGTTTTCTCGACAAAATGAGAAAAGTGTCATCAATTTGTCGTCTGCCGAAGTAGCCCCGAGAGCGGTAAAATCAACTTAAATCAGCAATTCCTTCTCAGAACACAGTATAAAACTGGGACATTTATTTGGTTGTCTCGAACTTTTCTTGAAATAATAAGATATTATATTTCGTTGTAAATATAATGCCAAATCCATTTATTGAATTATGATGAACAGTTGTTGTATAAACTGCTATAACCTCGATCACTTCTGTGTTAAAGGAGTCTTGTCTTTATGATGGGAACAGTTGAAATGCGTTTCTAAATATTTCTCATTACCAAGTAATGTCTCGCTATCGTTTTAATTGGAACAGTTGAAATGTGTTTCTAAATATTTCTCAATGCCAAGTAATGCCTGTCTATCGTTTTGATGGGAACAGCTGAAATGTGTTTCTAAATATTTCTCATTACCAAGTAATGCCTGTCTATCGTTTTGATGGGAACAGCTGAAATCTGTTTCTAAATATTTTTCATTACCAAGTAATGTATGTACGTATATCTTTATGACAGGAAATCTAAATATTTCTCATTACCAAGTAATGCTTGTCTATCGTGTGGTTAGGAACACCTGAAACATGTTTCTTAATCTTTCTCATTTCAAAGTAATGCTTATCTATCATCTTAATGGGAACACTTACCGGCTTCGGTGGTTCAGTTGGATGCGCCGTCCGACTGGAGACCAGGAGGTCGCGGGTTCAACCCCCGCCAAAGTCGGCAACATTCCGCTGATTCAAGAAGGGCAGTTATCAGTTTCTGGCGAAAGAATGTGCACAATACTAGTTAACCGCTTAGAGGACTAAGTCTGCCCAGTAAACGTGTGGTTAGGTAAACCGACCGCGCTCAACATGACCCCATTGGGTTGACTGGCCGTAAAACCTCAACACAAACACAAACAAATAATGGGAACACTTGAAATGTGTGTCTTCTAAATATTTCTTATTACCAAGTAATGCTTGTTTATCGTGTTGTTGGTAACACTTGGAATGTGTTTCTAAATAATTCTCACAACCAGGTAAATAGAAAGGAAGGCAATGATCCGCAATCGATACTTCCGTCCAAGACACCAAAGGGAAAGAAGGATGCACTTAAAGCAGAGGGAACACAATATGTTTGTCTAGCGTTATCACGGGAACATTTTAAATGTGTTTCTAAATATTTCTCATTACCAAGCAATGTTATCATTTTGATGGGAACCGTTGAAATGTGTTTCTTAATACTTCTCATTTTCAAGTAATGCTTATCTATCGATTTGATAGGAATACTTAAAGTGTGTTTCTAAATATTTCTCATTACCAAGTAATAATTGTCTATCAATTTGATGGGAACAGTTGAAATGAGTTTCTAAATATTTCTCATTATCAAGTAATGCTTGTTATCGTTTAGATGGGGACAGTTGAAATATGTTTCTAAACATTTCTCATTAACAAGTAATGCTTGTGTATCGTTTTTCTAGGAACAGGTGTAATGTGTTTCCAAAATATTTGTCATTACCAAGTAATGTTTACTTTCAATGGATGCCTGATTACACTCCATTTGTTTTGGGTCCATTCCTAATTATGCCTTTTTGTATATCGACTTTGTAATTCTCCAAAATTATATGATTTTAGTATATTTTAGTATGTTGACCTGAGACTCAGTCTGTCCGAAAAACAAAACAAAGAAAAAAAATACTAATACAATGGTCAGAACATTACGAAACCCTGCCTATTCAAATATATTGAGAATTTTACAACCAAAAAAATGAAAACTTTCAGATGAAAAGTTCTGTTAGTTTTCACATTTCTGCTCAAAACATAGATTGTGGATACTCGTTAGAACCGCCTCGGCGAGGCGGTTCTCAAGAGTACCCACACTCTATGTTTATGAGCAGAAATAGGAAAATTAATGTATACCCCTGTAAACCCCAGTTTTACTGTATGAATTTGGGGTTTAAGGGGATCAAAACTACATTGGCGTGTTTTCGTGATAAAATTACTTTTTCATGCTTCCGGAGAAAATTAATGAAGTAAAACTGTATAATACCTTATAAACGTTAAATGATATATTTGTGAAGATCAGATTGACGAATTTTTCATAAGGAAACAGTATATCCCATAACCACGTCATTCCTCCTGTATAAAGGAATGGATAGTTATCACTGTGGATGGTACTGAACGAATATATATAAGTTGTCATATTTCTGCTGGGTTGGTCTTCTGGCAGGTACAGTGATGAAGTTTCCTGACTGCCTTCTGAAATCAATATTAACCCATTCAAGACTAAATAAACTCTCCCACACTATATATTAGAAGAATCCATTTTCGATTTTAGGTATGTCAGGCTATATGATATACATATTCCTAAAAAAAATGGTTGAACTGTTTGCAAACAGTGAAGACCCTGATCAGACGTCGCGTTCTGTGACGGCTGATCTGGTTCTGCACTGTTTGCCAGTTACCCTTTAAGGGGTCCTCAGTCTTCAATGGGTTAAATGCATTATTTTATCATATGACGTCGCTGTTATTCAGTTGATAACGTCATTTATTTTATTGTTAGCGGTGAAATCAGTGTATATCTGGTGAAAATAAAAGTGGTATCAATCACTAGTGAAATGATATCGTATCATTTCACTAGTGACTGATACGATTTATATTTTCACTCCTCGCTTTGGACGACTTCGGTTTTCTTCATTTTCATAAGTGGATCTTACCTCCACTTCAGATTTTTGAACGCCTCTAAATTGTTTGTTCCTGAACTAAACTATCAAGTGTTGGTATCCATTTTCTTAGTTAGAATGTAAGGAACATGTTGGTATCAAGATTATTTTTATTTGATGAAACTTTTTGTTTTTGTTTTCTCCAGCGTTTTATATGTTAAGCACTGAGCGTTGACGCCATGACGTTCATGTTTTGTTTGGTGACGTTAGTTATGACGTCAGAAACGCGCATTGGCGTGTAAACAATAAAATAAAAAGAAAATTTACTCTTTTTCAGTGAATAAAATTTTCATCTCGTGTAATGAAAACATTCAAATTTTCACTCGTGCTTCGCACTCGTGAAAATACTGATCCTTTCATTACACTCGATGACAATATTTATGGTATTCACAGACAAAGAGTAAATATCCTGTATGTCATAAAACTGATATGACCACACGTTAAATAATACTTGGTTAATGGCGAGTAACGTCATCACTCCGTCTGTGACAACAAACATGTTTTCTGTTAAAATAAGATTCAAGTTCTACGGTCAAAAATACAGTTCATTCATATGATAAACAAAATCTTACATTCGTGGTCATTGCGTATGAAGTTTATGAACGTCATCGAAGGCTCGTTTCATAATATTCATACGAAATGGCCACTCACGGAAGATTCTCTTTATATCAAATTAGAATTTTTGTTGGTTTGGGGTTGGAGAGCGGGGTGTGGGAAAAGGGAAACGTCATATTTTTTAGGAACGAATATCATTTGATCATTTAAGTAAATATTTCAGTCTGCTATAATATGCATAGAACACCTGAACATGAAACTGACGTCATAGCCCTGTTAACATAGTAAGTAGTAGGATGAGGTTTGAATTTTTTGATACCACTTATACAGTTCTAAAAAAGACAAAGGTGTACCAAATAATTGATGTAACGGCGTACCTATGCATACCCATGCAGAGAGGAATTCACAGTTGAACAGGAAATTTGCACAGTAAAATTTCTCAAATGACTTTTCCCCAAATCATTTAATTCCACTACTACCACATGTACTACTACTACTATTACTACTACTACTACTACTTCTACTACTGCTAATAATAATAATAATAACAACAACAACAACAACAACAATTAGATTCTAAAACAATACGGAACTGTTATAAAATACGGTTGCAAGCGATCATTGCGTTAATTAGTCTATGTCATGTATACTCACGTGCTCCCCTAAAATACATCGTAAAAACAGGAGTGTGTGAGGGTCTGCATTGCTTGAAAAAAAAATGTGCATCTTTTTAATCAGCTTATTATATCTATTAAACTTTATACTGCAAAATGTGTCTTAAATTTGCTAAGTGAATCAATTCTTTTTTCCCCGTAGTTTATGAGCCGTCTTCGGACATATGTGGACTGTAGCCCCAGATCAGCCTGCGCACCCGCGCAGTTTGATCAGAACATTCACTGTCCACTGAAGGAATTATTGGATACCGTAGAATGAATCAATGGAGAGCAAAGGCCCGGATGAGATTTTGCGCATGCGCAGAATGATGTGAATCAACACATTTATGAATGAAAACTTTCAGATGAAAAATTCTGGTAGTTTTCATATTTCTGCTCAAAAATAGATTGTGGGTACTTGTTAGAACCGGTTCGGTGAGGCAATTCTAACGAGTACCCACAATCTATGTTTTTGAGCAGAAATAAGAAAATTAATGCATACCCCTGTAAACCCAAGTTTTACCGTATAAAAGTGGGGTTTAAGGGGGTCAAAACTATATAGGCGTGTCTTCTTTCTTACGTATAAAAATATACTGTCGAATCCAGAAAAAAATTGTTTAAGGAGGGGTATTTGGTGAAAGGGGGTCAAAACTATATAGGCGTGTCTTCTTTCTTACGTATAAAAATATACTGTCGAATCCAGAAAAAAATTGTTTAAGGAGGGGTATTTGGTGAAAACTCTGGGCTATTTTTTCTTATTTCTTCTTCTTCTTCTCCAAAAAAAAAATGTAGTGGGTACTCGTTTCTAATGAGTACCCCACAACATATGTTTTTATGGAGAACTGGAGAAAATTATCCCATAATTTGACAGGAAGTCATAAAACTATCTCTCTTGTAAACAATGGTGGGATACTTACCAGATACAGGCGACGGTTTTGAATATTTTTCGTATTTTTTCCCAGAAAACAGGTTTTGACATGTCATGCAAATTGTCTCCAGTGGAGACAATTTGTATCGCAAGTCAAATCATGTTTTCTGGGAAAAATAAGAAATATTTTATCAATGTGTCGTCTGCTGAATTAGTCTAGAGAGTGGTAAAGGTTAAGATGAATAGAGCTAAATCAGCAATTCCTTCTAAGAACATAGGATTAAACTGGGACATTTTGACACATTTTGACACTCACCTAAGTCGTCGCAAAGTCCACACGACTTTGGACAATTAATATGCATACTAGCAGCGTAGTCTTTTAGATAGCATCCTCCGGACATTGCAGATGCATTACATGTGTCTTCAACACCCCTCATATCGTCACACTCTGCAACTGTAAATCAAAGCACTGAGAGCACATCATTAGGATAGTTGTTCCATTGCAGTTTTCGATTTAAGATGTATTATTGCATAAAAAGCAGTGTCGCACGTTATCAACAGCCGTGCATTAACCGGCGAAAAGCCGTGTATTATCAAAGCCATTCACGCGCTGTTAATGCACGGCTCGAACCGGGGCCACAGAATTGCTGCCGTCACGAGATGTGTACTGCCCTGTCCTAGAACGGGCATAGTCCGTGCAAATAGCGTTCGCGCGACATCGGGAAAAAGACGAAACAAAATAGTGCAAGAAATAACGCGAAACGTAGCAAATGTTTTCAGTTTTTATGCAATAATAGCGATCGAATATGGTTTTTACAACGCATTAACATTCGTCAGGTCCCTTGGGAGGTGTTGAAAACCGCGGCCTTCGGCCTCGGTTTTCAACACCTCCCACGGGACCTAGCGAATGTTAATATATGAAAAACCATGTTTGATCCCTATATGGACACACTTTTAGCTTCTAGGGCAAGTAATGTTTTTGCATCCCTTCTGAAAGTAGTTGTGGTCATGGTACCCAAGCCATAATCCAAACTTATAAATCCGTAAACGAATGACGAATCAGAATGTTCAGACCAACATTCATGGAGCCCAGAATAATGGGTGTGATCAGGCGTCAGCAGATGGTAAGCATTACTTGGTTAGCTACGCCCACCATGCCCATAGGTCTGAACGAAGGAAATTTATGTAGAAGTGTATGTCCGCAATTTGGAAGTCTACTCATGGTTCGTTATTGGCAAAAACATCAGAAACAATTCTGGAAACTGCCACATTGTAAGGTTGACCAGTTCATGATGTCTCCCATAGAACCTCTTAAGTGTTGCTACCAGTTTGGTTTTTTGATACCCGTGGCTCAACAACCTTGTAGTGAGCACTTTCTCACGCTCCGTGAAGTCCTGATAATTTGATGTACAGGCTGGTCTAAGTCTTTGCTGGTCACAGGTCTTATTGTAGGTTTTTGTCGTGCGCTGGCTCAATTATGTTTTCCGTTTTTAAACTTAAGTGCCAAGTTCCCCAAAGTATATATTACTCAATATGCCACACTATCTAATCACATTAATGCCTGCAACAATTTCAGCTACTAAACTTTTAAAACAAAGCTATTATTAACCCTTCCATCACTGAATTCCTGAAAGGACTCATCATTCTCAGAATAAGGACACATCCATTGTTGCAAATTATTAATAGAATGGCAAACAGTGTAGAGCCTGATGAGACTCCCTCTCATCAGGGTATACACTGTTTGGTATCTGTTTCGGTCTGCCGGGCTGGAAGGGTTTAAATGCTATTGTAAATAATATGGATTTCTAGATATATCGTTGGTTCTCAGACTCAGTTCTAAATCTTTTTCTAGAAGAATGGTACTTGACCTTTTCTCTACATCCCTGAGTTTCTGCAGTGGACTCTTCCATATTTGAATTTTACGTCCACTGCATCAAAAAGGGGTGTAAGTGTAACAGAATGACAAACAGTGTAGATCCTGATGAAAAAGCTCGTTATGAGCCGTCTCATCTGGATCTACACTGTTTGCTAAGTATTTGCTTTGATCTACCGGGCTGAAAGGTTAATGAATGCTGAAGGTGCCAGCATTCATTTGGTAAAACATATGGAGATGTGTGTAGGTAATCTCCCTTAACAAATTTATATTTGGGAAATAAAAAGCACTTAATTGCATCGCTTTACGTAATCAGTAGTTTCCCATGAATAAATTGGTCAAGAAGGATAATCCAATAATGTAATTCATGCAAAACTATTCGTAAAACAAGCATTAGCTTTCACAAAAAGCTTGACCTAAGCTTATTCACAAAAAAGCTTGGTCTACGCTATATGTAGACCAAGCTTTTTGTTCAAGCTTATACTTGGTTGAGCAGTCCATGTGAAATTGCATTGGACCAGTCCATGACCTTTTATAAAGTGCTTCCGGAGAAGTGGCAAAATCTAAGATCGTCTACAACATACCACAGACTTACTCGCAGACAAGCATAAATCGCAAGATTTCTTGCAATATGTCCTCATGAATTCCCTTTTTGTGTGGAGGCATAGTCCTTTGTTTGCATATTCGCCACAATATGAAACTTGATCTTTACACTCGAGCTCTGAAATGACAAAGACACAAAATCGACCCGTCACTTTGACCTTAACTACTAAACTTAGTTATGGAGAAATTGCAATTTAACAATTTTCCCATTATAAGTCTATGGGAGCTGCCTTTTGCCATGGCAACCAACCCAAGAGGCATATTACCATTATTTTAGCTATTTTAATTGCCCTTACCCAAGCAACATTTTTCCTAAATAAGAGTTATGCTGCTTCAGTAGTTTTGGAGGAGTTGTCGTTTCAAACATTTCTTTTTTTTTTAATTAAATGCTGCCATGGCAACCAAACTAAATGGTCACTGGTTATAAAACACATAAACTAGACAGATAATTATGAAATGATCATAACTGTAAAACATACTTAATATCACCACTGGTTATTGAGAAAATGCAATTTAACCATTTTCCAATTATACGTCTGTGGGAGCTGTCTGTTGCCATAGCAACCACAACCTAAGAAGCTCTTTTTAATTGCCGTTACCCATGCAACATTTGTACTAAATTAGAGCCATACTGCTTCAGTTGTTTCGGAGGGATTGTCGCTTCAATTTTTTTTAATTTAATGTTTCCATGGCAACCAGACTAAAGAACCTCTGCTCATAAGACACATATACAAGCAGACAATCATCAAATGATCAAAACTGCAAAACATGGTAAATATCACTTTACTGGTTATGGGGAAAATGCAATGTAACCATTTTCCCATTATACGTCTATGGGAGCTTTCAGAAGCCATGGCAACCTACCCAAGAACAAATCACCATACCTTCAGCTATTTTGAATTGCTTTTACCCCAGCACATTTGTACCAAATTAGAGTCATACTGCTTCAGTGGTTTTGGAGGAGTTGTGGCTTAAAAAATTCCATTTTCTTTTAGATTTAGTCTCGTCATGGCCTTCGAACAAAATGGCCACTGGTCTTAAAACACATAAACTGGGTAGACAGTCATCAAATGATTATAACTGCCAAACATGGTTAACATCACTTCACTGGTAATGGAGAAAATGCAATCAAACCATTGCCCCATTAAAGTTCTCCGAGAGTTTTCTGATACCAAGGCAAGCAGCCCAAGAGGCAGATCCCCATAGTTTTAGCTATTTTGAATAATCCTTACCCAGGCAACATTTGTACCAATTTAGAGTCATACTGCTATAGTGATTTTGGACAATGTGTCGCTTAAAAATTCTTTTTTTTAATTTAATGTTGCCATGGCAACCAAACAAAATAGTCACTGGTCACAAAGCATATGGACTGGGTAGATAATTATCAAATAAGCATAACTGCCAAATATGGTTTACATCACTTCACTGGTTATGAAGAAACTGCAATTTCAACAATATTATCATTATAAGCGTATGGGAGCTTTCTGTTGTCATGGCAACCAAACCAAACCAAACCAAATGGCAGATCTATATAATTTTAGCTGTTTTAAACCCCCTTACCCAAGCAACATTCGTACCTAATTAGAAATCGATAAAATGCTTTGTCGTTTGAATGTGTTAATCGGGACGGACAGACGGATGGATATCGGACATATATATATAGCTCATACTGAGTATAGCCCAAGTAAGCTAAAAATGATAAATAGCTGGGTTTTTTTTTTTTCCTCTCTATTTCTTCCTCTTTGATCTTTGTCACGAAGGTGATATGCCTACTTCACCATAGTGCAGATTATATTTTTTTTTATTTCGTTACGGGTTTTTTTAGTCCATTCTGGTTTGTAAACCGAATACCGCTTAAGCCGGCGCTAGAGGCGTATGCAGCCTAGCAAACTGCATAGCTGTATATGTAGACTTAATAAAACCGAGTCTCTGAATTTTGTCCATTTGTGTGCTTTTTTGTTTTTGTTTTTTTTTTTTTTTTTTTGTTTTGTTTCTAAATGCAAGCTTTCAGAGTTTTATTGTTATACGTCCATTACGAAAACAGGCCTATTCAAATTTACGGAAAATTTTACCACCAAAAAACGAAAATTTTCAGACAATAAAAATCCGATATTTTTCATATTTCTGCTCAAAACATAGATTGTGTGTACTCGTTAGAACCGCCTTTAGGAGGCGGCTCTAACGAGTGCCCACAATCTATGTTTTGGAGCAGAAATAAGAAAAATAATGTAAACCCCTATATACCCAAGTTTTACTATATAAAACTGAGGTTTAAGGGGGTCAAAATTATATAGGCATGTTTTCGTGCTGAGACGAACGACGTGAAACAGCAAGGTAGGAATATAACAAATCCACTGCAAACGCATTTAGCAGAACAAATTTCAAAATAATTTTATTATTTTGTCTCAAAATACAGATCCCAAGATTGTATGTTGACTGTGTCTGTACCACACGATTCAGATACTATGCTGAATCGAATACATTGTGGCCAAAGCATGCGAAATATTACTGTCATCTACTTAATAATACACTTCCAAGAATGCCACAAAGACTGTCCATGGGATAAGTTATTCCTTAACACTATCGTAGACCAGTTACCAATGTTACCCTACATATTGGGATAGCTTAACCCATTTATGCCAAATGGACTCTTCTATCTTCACTCTTCGGACCGGTCCCTTTCCATTATAAGGGGTGTCTTGTTAGTTTTTATTATTACTATGTAGTGATGAGGCGATTCTAATGAGTACGCACAACATACACTTTCATGAGAAAAGAAAACTCCCTTAAATTATCCATAAATATTCTTTTTCTTCAGCAATCGGAAGAATTTCCTAGGCAGTCAAAAACAAGTTCGAATCAGCCACGGCGTTCAAGCCATTAAAGCTTTATTCTATATACAGCTCCCCGTCTTTACCCTATGTATTGGGACAGACAAATCTGAGCAAACCATGTAGAGCCAAATCAGATACCCCTGAACGCAGCCCCTAATCACATTATAAAAAATATGTTTATTCAAATATACTGAAAATATTACCACCCAAAACTGAAAATTTTCAAATAAAAAAAATCTGAAAATTTTGTCATATTATTGCTCAAAACATAGATTGTGGGTACTCGTTTGAACCGCCTCGATAAGGCGGTTCTAACGAGTACCCCACAATCTATGTTTTTGAGCTGAAATAAGAAAAATAATCTATACCCCCGTTAACTCCAGTTTTACTATATAAAAGTGGGGTTTAAGGGGGTCAAAATTATATAGGCATGTTTTCGTGATGAGGGTCTACATTTTTTTGCAATTCACCTACCAGTCTTTATCGAGTACCGCTTAATCCGGGGTAAGGGGGATGTTGGTGCGCTATGATTAACCCTTCGTGGCTCGAACTACCCATGTCTAGAAGACATTTCCGTGGTCCAAAAGTTGTTCGAGCCATTGAAGATATATCAGCTTCAAATTTAACAAAGTTTTATTTGTACTTACGTCGTTTCTGTAGCACTGAAACAAAAATTGAAATTTACGTCATGACAAAATGATTATTTTTTGCATGTGTAGGCAGAGAAGGCCTAAAGCGGCCTGCATACTTGTGCAGTCTGATCAAGACACGAGCTGTCCACGTACATAATCACTGGTACTTTAGAATATATCCATATATAGTCAAGACACTTACCAGATCAATCACACCGATCGTAAGGGTTTTCTAATTGCTAAACTTCTAAAACAAGTCTAATACACTTCATAAAACGTTTTCTAATTTTGATCGTCAACAATCTGAATTAACCCTGGTCCTGCTGAACCCGGAATATTTCTTACCTCTACCAACTGATCTGGACCTGCACTTTTTGCCATTAAATATTTGAATTTGTATCAACAACCTAATCAAGTAATCTGATTGGCTGAAAATTAGAAGTGGGTGTGGCATCTTAATTTATTCAGCACGGCAAGTTTTAACCTTGATTTGAAAACTGCTACACTATGCCCTATCTCTACCCGAGTTTTATGGTAACTTGTGTTACAGACTTAGAAGAAGTGGCACTTGTGTTGTTCATTCTTTGTGGTACACTGCGGGGCGTTTTTTGTGTCGACTGTTTATCAGTTGACCCAAAGTTACTAAAGAATCCGAGTTCTGTTGCTGTTGTCCTCGTGACTGTCGTTGACCAGTAAAGTTAATCCCCGTAAATAGCGTTTGTAGGAAATCCAGGTAACGGTTATTTATAGCGGCGCTATTCTTGTCACTGTGACATCAGAGTGCTGTGTAATGATGGTGGTCTGTAAAACCTAGACTTGGCTCAGTGCTGGGACATTGCCAAACAGAGCAGATCCAGATCAAACGCCGCAGAACGAGGTTTCCGATCAGAGTCAGCACTGTTTGCTTAAACTACAGGAATTTAAGGGTTAAATGAAACAGTTTTAAGTTCCCGTTCAGGACCATTTTCTCATAGACAATCGGCCCACCAGGACTGTCAGTGCTTTGATTTCTGAATGGTCCTGTTACATTACGAAGACATGCCTATTCAAATGTACTAAAAAATTTAGCACCAAAAAAAAAATGAAAATTTAAGGTAAAAACTCTGATATTTTTCATATTTTTGCTCAAAACATAGATTGTGGGTACGAGGCGGTTCTAACGAGAACTCATAATCTATGTTTTTAAGTAGAAATAAGAAAACCCCAGTTTTACTATATAAAATTGGGGTTTAAGGGAGTCAACATTATATAGGTATTATGCCTTCGTGATGAATGCTTTGTTGTGTTTGGTAGGTATTGGAATTATCTCACTGGGAAAGAGAGAGCTGACTACTTTTCTCTTCTTAGTTTTATTACATATTTCTCTTAGTGTCAATGAAATACAGTTGACACTCGTTATGTCGACCTCGCTTATCTCGACTAACCGCTTATCTCGAAGAAAAATCTGGTCCCTGCCTAAACATGAAAATCTAACAACAGATAAAAAAAAATATTGTGGAAAAGAGGAGCAATTTCTCCTCTTTTCCACAGTATTTTCAAAATATCTCTAACTTCAAGAGTCCAAATACATATATATTTTTAAATGTGGTTGTGCGAATTATTTTTTTCCTCAATTCTGCAAATCTGATATTTCGAGGTACGGATATATCAAAGTATTTCAGAGAGTCCCTTGGAATTCGAGATAACGAGAGTCGACTGTACTAGGTTCTGTGATTGTAGTACTTACTGGACATCTTTATTCTTTTGTTGGCAAAATTACGAGTGAAGATACCCTAGATTTGCCACAATCACGAAGTACCACCTTCCCAAGGCAACGAAAGACGGAGAGGTGAGAAACAAATAAGGACAAAACAAGCACTATATATGAAACCACAGACACACAATGAAAGAAGAACTGCAACAGTGGAACCGCCTTGGAACGGTCAGTAGGAAAACTATTCGGGGCTTAAACCATTTAATCGCGCGAAACATCACCCTTACGTCTGATGCAGCTCCAAATTACAAATATGTTCTATGACGAAACAAAGCAAAGGGTTCAACGGCGATCTGAAGCAGGAACACAAGAAAAACACGAACAGGATCACGATGAGCCCGACCACTGGCAGTGATAGTCAGGCGCCGACCATCTGAAACATATTGGAAGGGAGTCGTCATTTTATTTCAGGACCGACACACTGTCGTGCAATTAAAGAAGGAAGCAACGTTATCAACCATAACTTGGTTAACAACAATGCATGCAGTTTTTCGCAGAATATCCATGATGTAGCGAGTGACATTTTTTAACTGTACCGAAAAATCATTTTTACCAATAATCTTTCTGAATTATTAACTAAGTCGCCAAAAAATTAAGGTTCGGACATTGTTACAGATTTTTCTTCTTGTGGAACTCTAATTTTTCAGAACAAAGCAAACAATTGTTTTATCGATATAAACTATCAGATAGAATGTAGCTGTTATGTGGCGGACTGCAAGCTTCTTTGTAAGTCTATCGATGTCAAAGATTTTGTTGACCTCTTTAATTTCGTGACAGTAGATCAAGCTGAGGATTCAATATAGGTTCAGTCCTAAAATGTAAATTAAGTTACCCGAGAAAAGACTACAATCACACAGCACAGTCTTCCAGACGCACAGAAAGAAGATATAAAGAATAGACAATGATGACATGCATAGGACTGCAACTGAAGAACCGCCTTGGAAGGGTCAGCAGAAAGAATTACTGGGAGGGATCAGACAAGGCTTGCCTCGTGATGCCAGACTGAGATCGCGAGGGACGGACTTTTCTTTCTACCCCTTACACCCAGTATAGGTTCTTTTTCTTGCACATCTTTCATTTCTGAACGTAGATTTTTAATAATGCAGTCACTTCGATTGCTGAAGTCCGCCATACTGTGGTGACATTACTGTGGCGTTTACTGACGTCATCATATTCAGTGACGTAAACCTCAACGATGGCGTACGTGACGTCGACTACAACCAGTTCATATCAAACACGTGAGAATTCTCGATTATTTTCTTACCCCGGCTAGGATAACCTGGGTAGGATAATAATTTCTATCCCATGGTTAAATCCAGGATTTCCTTAGCTGGTGTGCAAGAATACTAGGTATACACGACTGGAATATAATAAAAATCTAAAAGATTACCTTTGTAAGCAAAGAACATACTACGGATTAGAAAATGGGAGTCTCGATTTTACTGAGACTCTTCATTAGCAGTAGTGAAGGTTGCAACACTGCTTACGTCGTATACATGAGCAGAACTCCACTTTCAAGGATACCACAGTGGGCACAATGATCTCAGAGGAAATAAAAAAACAACCTTAACCTTAATTCTGATGCAGCTCAAAATTACAAAAAATATGTTCGAGCTGCGTAAGGTTCCCTGGATTTCCCACAAGCTGTCATAATATCATATCAAGATAGATTTACAAGGCATGTTATACTACGCATACTATATCGTGATGAATTAACCACTGCGTGCCATACTACTTTGCGCATGAGCAGGATGATTTAAATCTGCACATTCTGATCTCGTTTAAAGGCACTTTTTTCACTTGACGCGGCCCATATTGAGATGGATTTCCCACAATATGCCTTAATTTTAGTCTGAGATTGTGTCGAACTATTATATTTAGTACGGGTTCTAATATAGAAACTTTGCTAACCCTAGAAGCGGAAAGATATACAATTTATGTTGATATGGAAAGAAAGTTTGGACATGTCTCTAAATAAAACAACTGTATAGCAGATATGTATACATTGCATTTTGCGAAAAACAGGCGTGTTCCTGCGGAGAGCCAGTTGATACTTAACAAATTCCAAGTTTACAAAACCTTGATTATTCAGATTAAGCGAACAGAAAAGAAAGAAAAATGCTCAAAACAGAAAGCAGAATGTTTATTTTCTCATGAGCATATACAACTATGAAGCCGAACGTGACACCGAGGCTATTTTCTGCATTCCCTGGTTTACTTCCTGAAACATATTTTAAAAGTTCGCATGCGTTTCAGATACACCTTCTACCTTTTCCAAGCAATTTGTAAGACAGTTCATAGGATTCACACCAAAACATATCCGATTGCAGAGCCAATATGGCCGCTACGATAAACATAGGAAAATGCTTGTTTTGGAAATTTTACAATACCATTTTGAATGACACATTTTAAATTTTACTAGACTCATTTCGGGCGTTCGTTCTTATGATTTTTTTATTTGATTAAGTCATATACAATCCAGTTTCATACTTATATAATAAACGTCAAAAAGATTGCCTTTGGAAACAAAGAACATACTACAGATAAGAAAATGGGAGTCTCGGTTTTATTGCAGTAAAGAAGTTTTCAACATTGCTTACGCCCTCTAGCGTCTACATGAGCAGAACTCCATTTTCAAATATACCACAATGGGCTCGATGATCCCAAAGAAAATGAAATATAATCTGCACTATGGTGATGTACGGGGAGACGTTCTGCCGCCGCCACACGGCACTAACACCAGCTGCAGTGTACTAAAAAAACATCTTATCAATACACGATGAGGGAGTTTTTGCGAAATTCGTCATGTCTACAATTCTAAAACATTTATTGACGGACTGCATTTGGTGATAATATATAAAGACCAAACACAATAAGTTAATTCATGTCTAATGCATGTATTGTATATATCTACTGTAAAGTCAAATAAATACAGTTTAAACCAAGTTAAGTCACTTCTGCAAACAAAAGTGTTCATCGGAATTCCATAGAATACAAGCCGTTTAACAATACGCGACAATAATTTATAAACATTCAGTGCTATTTTATATTTGGACAACACCTGTACAGACAAATATAATGCGAGATCGGGTGTATTTACCTGACAGTGTATACCTGTTTATTATACACTAAATAGAACTTACAGTTGCTGGGCAAACACCGAAAACAGTACCATGCAAAATGCATGCATTTTGCCAAAATGCAATTAGTTTCGAATTGCTATACAGTGGTTTTGTATCATGCAATATGCATAAAATCAGCTGTATATCTTTCCGATTGTTGGATTGTGTTTTTGCATGATACGAGAAATGAGAACCTTGACTAACTAAGAAGGACTTCCGACAACGTGTCCTAGTTTCATAATTAGATCAATATCTTACAGCATGACATACTATTTGTGTAAGACGGATTTAAATAATGTCATATTATTATACTGGCCCTTTCATCCCGTTATCCAAACCCCTATTTGCAACAATGGATGTGTCCAAATTCAGAGATGGAAGATTTCGCTTCAGAAACTCAGTGACGAAAGGGTTATGTTAGATTTCCAAAAACCTTTCATACTATTATATTTACCTGAGGGGCAAACTTTGGTCATTGCTACTAACGTTGAGCTGATTGAGAGCTTTTGGTAATTTTGATTTGATGAATCTTTATACCAGTGGCATTTTCTTTCGCGTATATCGTAGATAATTAATATACAGTATTTAGACCATTCTTCGCACAATGCAAAACAAGCTTGTTGTGATTCCACTTCACTTAAAACGTTGCCTCCACCGGTTAACTGTGGAAAATATGCCTCCTTAGAAGTAAACCATTGTGATTCACCAGACTTACGATCAGAACACTGGAGCGATTTTCTCCCTGTTTGACAAAACATATACACAATAAAATTAGTTCCATGAAAACGATTTGCTTCACATACTAAAATGGTATACAAATCATGCGAACATATATCTTCTAGCCAATATGCGGACAGTGAAATTCCTCATCAAACAAAAACACGCCTATTCAATATTGAAAATTTCACCATCAAACACTGAAAGTTTTCAGATAAAACTTCTGCTCAAAACATAGAGTACCGAGTACCCACAAACTATGTTTTTGAGCAGAAATAAGAAAAAAATAATGTATACCCCTGTAAACCCCAATTTTACTATATAAAAGTGGGGTTTAAGGGGGTCAAAATTAAATAGGTATGTTTCCGTGATCAACGTAGTCATAAACTCATTGGATATCGTAGAATATATCGATGTAGAAAAAAGCACCTGATCAGATTATGCGACTTTTTACCTTTATTTTATTCCCTGCCTAATCCGGATTTTTATCGTCCTCTTATTCTCTGAAGACAAATTTGTAATTCATGCTGATCATTTATGTGTACCTTTACATTCGACAGACTTTCCGAAAATGCTTTTGTGACCTTTGTGCCTAATTATTGACCAAATCATGGTTGATAAATATGCTTTGCTCTTAAAATGCCCGACGGTGGGTTGCGTTTTGGACAATGACGGCTTTAATACGGTTAATACTCTCTGAATTAATCTAAAAATCAAACTTCCCAAAACCTTTCCTTAGTTTATACAGTTAACCTCCATGACTCTTGGATCCCGATAGACTTTGCTGAAGAAGTTTAAACCAATGTTATATTTAGATATTAAATCATAGTAAGATGAGAGAATGATCAGTGAAGTTTACGATACAGACTTGTTGCAATAGTAGTTAGTAGTTTTATTACGTTTGTTAATTTAACCCTTGTCCTGCTGAACCCGGATATATCCTGCCTTTGCAAATAGTGTAAAGCCAGATCAGTTGGCTTTTAAAGAAGCAAACTGTTCTGGATCTGCACTGTTTGGCATTAAGTATGTAAATTCGTATCAACAACCTGGATCAAGTAGGCTGAGAATTACAAGAGGGTGTGGCATCTTAATTTATTCAGAATCTCAAGGGTTCATACCACTAACGTGACTAGATGCTCTGGCAAAACAAATAAGTTGATATTATTAACCAGTATACGTCTTCCCTGTTACTTTCTATGACTGAATGATTAACACTAGCCATGCTGAATAAATTGAGATGCCATGCCCACTTCTAATTGTCAGCAATCAGATTGCTTGATCAAGGTTGTTGATACGATTTCACATACAATGACAGACAGGGCAGATCCAGATTAGTCAGTAGGCAGAAGCCGACAGATCTATATTGTTTGCAAAGACAGAGCATATCCGAGTTCAGCAGGATCAGGATTAAAAAGGCTGGATACACTGAGAAGTTTTGGAGTAGACTACTTTTCAGAAAGCAAAACCATTTATTACCGCTTGCCTCACCTAAAATGTATTTATTTTCCTTCATTCAAACATATGTTCATTTCTTACCTAATCTGAGACATCCAATTAATTCAATTTTCAAACACTTCAGGCCTTCACTATGCAGTTTATCCAAAGGATATAATTTTATAAATCTGGCTCGTATTGGTGTAACAAATAAAAATATTTGGCCTCTTTCATGTGATAATGTCAGATCCATAAAGAAAACCTGTGCAAAATAAAGACATAGAAAACTTTATTTTACAGTTTACAGAGAGCGGCTGCTAAATGTAGTCAGATATTTATTTTTTTATATACCAGTAACAACATGTTAAATATCCCGTTTGATGGTTAGACATGTTTTCAGTTTCTACAGATATGGAGAAACTGGTATTTGCCCTAATCCCCACGCTAAAGAACTACTGTACTCGAAATTCGCAGTCGTCGCGGGTTGGCTGCAGTCGACGAGGGCAGAAATTGGACAGTTTTTGTTTACCGGAATATAAAAAAAATGTATGTACTTCAAAATATTTTACTGTTGGAAGTTTTCTCTACTGATTATTGTCACTTATATATCCAGCTTCATATTTGCTAACAAAAGACATGTGAGTTAAGCGATAGCCGATGCAGCACCCGATTTATGCAAGAATGTGCTTTTATTTTATGGAAAAAGGGTAAAAAGCTGTTTTTGTTCATTGATGGAAATGTTCTGGATTTTTTTACTTAAGAAAAAATCAAAAAAAATCGGTACTTATAATGTGCAAAAGTTCGAAACTTGTAGGTACTACATTTTGGAAGTAGTTGTGGTCATGGTACCCAAGTCATAATCCAAACTCATAAAACCGTAAACGAATGACGAATCAGAATTTTCAGACCAATAGACATGGACCCCAGAATGAAGGGTGTAATCAGGCGTCCGCGGAAAGTAAGCATTACTTAGTAAGCAAGCTTCGCCCACCGTGCCCATAGGCCTGAAGGAAGGAAATGTAGGTAGAAGCGTATGTCCGGGATTTTGGAAGTCTACTTATGGCTCGTCATTGGCAAAAAGCATCAGAAACAATTCTAGAAACTGCCACATTATAGAGATTGACCAGATCATGATGTCTCCCATAGAAGTTATTCGAGATTTTCATACTGTATGCATAGTTAACATGTCGCCTGCACTGGTCCGGTGAACGGGGCGTCACTGTACGCATTTGTCGAGTTTGAACATGTACCCATAAGTCGAGTGTTTTCCATACTGCATTTGCTTTCAAACCAAAATCGAGAAAATAACGCTTTGAGTTATTCGAAAATTTGAATCATATGTTCTGACTAATACGGAAGTTAGTTTATTTCAACATACTATCCTCTTAGTCTTAACTTCCATGATGTAGTAAATCATAAATTATTTATACTTTTTAATACCATTTGTTTGATAAAGAAACGATTTCTGTTCAATTATTGAGGAATATGAACATTTATATAAAAATTGATTTTATAAAACAGTTTCATCTTCCAGATTTATATATGTGTCATTTGGACCATTGTGTGCTGCATAAAGTTTTACGAGCAAGCATAATTTTGGGACTGGGTGTTTAACAAACTCATTGGTGGTTTTCAATCACATTTTCTGTTGATTGTGTTGTCGTGAGACTCATTTGTCATTCGAGCAAAGGCTCAGATGAGAAATGACATGAGTTGATGAATAATTGTCTAATTGTCGAAACATGAAACACTTCTCTGTTAATGTCAATATAATGCCATGAAAATTATGTTGTTCTGAAATTTTCATTGGCCTCTTTATGTACGTACATCTGCAGGAGGAAATGAAGACCTATCCACTGTCTGAGTATCGGAGTCACTATTGTCCATTCCATGGGTGCTTTGAACGTGTTATCATTCACTCTTTTGATATACAGACGGACAAGCCTTTGACATGCCGTCAGTTAATATAAGCTTCATCGACAGGCAATTTAAACAGAACAGTTTGATGTACTGCCATCTGAATTAGAGCCATCAAGAAAGTACATAGCATGCGACTCTTGCAATGAAAGCATATTTATACAGACTTCTTCAGGCTTCTGCAGTATATTGTTTCAGAATATGTTACATTTGTTATTTTTAATACGAGTCACATAAGAACTTGAAATTGAGAGCGAATGAGCTTTTTAAACGAAAGAAATGCTAAAAGCCATTCTTGCTCACATCGACTGCGCCAAGTCACTTCTTGACGACTGGGTACAAATTACATATTTAGTCACCCGACTACTGGTACAGTGACAAAAGTGCGTGTAACTTCGTTACCAATAAACAGAAATATGTCAAACGTTCTACTTCTTTTCTTATTTGTATTCTGCAACGTCTGATACCATTAACTATTAATTATTGACTTTTATAGAACAAAATTTTGTGTGTGAGCACATTTCAGACACATAAAATTTCACTGGCTAGTACTCAGCTAGGTTTAGATTTTGAAATCTCCAGTTGAGCCAGAATGCACAAAACAAATATTTGAGAGATAATTCCAAATGAAAATAAAATCGTAAGCATAAATACTTGTAAAGAACTTATTCACAGATAGGATCCTGGAAAACAAAACAAAAATTAAACTTTCTGCCCTCGTCGACTGCAGCCGACCCGCGACTCCTGCGAATTTCGAGTACAGTGATTCTCCAGCGTGAAAGACTGAATATAGAGATGTAGTCGAACTTCAATGGACCGGACATCCATGGGGCCATGTTCTAGACATGGGTAGTTGGAGCCACTGAGAGATAATCATAGTATAAGGAGGCAAATAGGGATAATTTAGGGATGTCTTTAAAAAAATAATGGTATGATGAATGTGTTCATTATAGCGGCGATTTTAATGATTACACACAATATACATTTTCACGATGTAATTAGAAAACAAATCCCTAATCTATCCCTATTTGTTTTCTTCAGCTATCTGATGATTTTTTTTGAAAATTCAAAAACGAGTTCGAATCAGTCACGGTAAACCAGACATTGTGCTCGAGTCACTGATGTTTTACTGCTGTACCTAGGAATGGCCCAAATCACGGACACAGCCCCTACCCCACCCTTTCGAAGGCAAAGAAGAAAGGATTAGTGACATTATTCGAAATCAGGGCCCAGTTGTTCAAAATTAACGATGTCGTTAGTTAACGTATCATTAAAACTTTGATCATTAGATATGGCATATACGCTAATATTTTCGTGAAAAATTATGAGTAGTTTTTGCATTTGCAAAAGTTACTCACACTTTTTCAGTAGAACAGTTAACATTTTGGCCACTAACGAGCTCGTTAAGCTAATGATGCTTTGAACAAATGGGCCCAGAACGTATAACAAAGAATAAGGAATTGCAACCAATGCAGTAAATCTTCAATGACTCGAACATCGATTGCTCATTTACCCTGGGTGATTCGAACTCGTTTTTGAGTTAGCCCCATTTGCCTCCTGACCGGGTTCTAACTACCCATGTTTAGAACAAACTTCCATTGTCCCAAAGATTTTCTTCCTCGAAACAGTCTACTGCTGACCGCAACGTGAGAAGACATTTGCGCCCAGCGAAGACTGAGATCAGTCTTCGAATCCGCATGGTCTGATCAGACTTTTCCTCGCGGTTTTCAACACCTCCCTTGGGACCTGGCGAATGTTATTGCATTGAAAAACCATGTTCGATCGCTATTATTGCTAAAAAAACTGTAAACGTTTGCTGCATTTCGCGTTATTCTTGCACTATTTTGTTTCGCCTTTTCACCAATGTCTCGCGAACGCAATTTGCATGGACTATGATCGTTCTAGCGCCGGCCACTACACATCTCGTGACGGAAGCAATTCTGTGGCCCCGGTACAGTTATATTGAAAGTTGCGTAGCCGTGCATTAACAGTGCGTTAAAATGTTATGAAAAAGCTTTGCATCCTTAGCTGTCCACAATGCGTCCAGTGAATATTCTGATCAGAGTCTGCGAATGCTCTGGCTAATCCGAATCTTCTCGGGTACACATGTCCGTTTTCTGGCTTTCTGGATCAAATAAACGTGGAGATACCAAGTAAAAAAAAAAAAAAAAAAAAAAGAAAGAAAGCAGTACATCCATTGAGGCAGAAGCTAAAAAATGAACCTGCGCATGACAAGACGTACAAAAAGACCTGTGTGACCAACAAAGAATCAGACTAACCTACACATCCACCCCGTATTACAAGGGTTCTTGTTCATCCCTCTTTCGATAGCCTGGAAGCCGATCAGCGAAGACTCTGATCAGACTGCGCTGATGCGTAGGCTGATCGGAGTCATCGCTGGTCGCACAAGTCTTATTGTAGTTTTTGTCGCGTCGGCTCAAACAGTACAGAACATGTCTTGTCATATTCAGCATGACCAGGGTTAAAACACGTACTGCATTACACAAATGCGTATCTCTCTAACGTTGCAGATCAACATGCATGTGTTTGATGATAGAGCCAAAGTATTGAACAATGAATGCTATCACTTGGTTTCTTCGCTAAAATCTGTTGATACGAGGGGTAGTGCGTTGTGAGAGAGTTTGGCTTCGTGTTCAGTAATGCTGTTCAGCACATAAGTGCTGGCTCGTCTTAACACACTGTAATGCATCCTTTGTTCCGTCTTGTGGTAGCGCTGGAACTTAGATTTAAAACGATGTTCATATAAATATGCATTGTTACTTACGTTACATTACAAAACTCCATAAAGCGTGTTGTTATGTCTAAAGTTCTTCATAAGAAAGCACTTACAAACCATATCTACAGGAAAATAAGAGAAAGCTGTGCATATTCGTTCCCATGGTTTTTTTTTTTCTGTATACATATTGGCCATAAATTGTGGTTAATTATTGTACCTTTGTTGAATAGCTATCATATCTCAAATTATTCACGCCATATACCACCGAAAAATTGTATACTCCCATTCCACGATAATACGTAGAGTGTCTAGACGTATTTTGCAGAGTTTTAACTTCACCCCAGTTGAATACTTTAATACCTTCTATTGTGGTTTGAAGTAACAAATCTATCTGAAATAATAGAATCATATGAGTTTAGTTAACACTTTCACTGCCACAGGCGATAATAATAGGCCACAGCACGGATCCAGATGAAACGGCTTATCAGGATCTACGCTGTTTTAATTCAGTCTGTCAACTTTGCAAATAAACTTCTTTCCAATCTATAGTTTGTTAAAAAAACGCAGATGACAAATGTAGTCTGACATTTGTCGCCGAAAGAGTTAAAAAATATTGGGAATACTAGAAATCGCAAATGGTGGACTCTACATCTCCTGAGTAGGCCGACGGATTCTACTTCTCATGAGTAGGCCGATGGACTACTTCTCATGAGTAGGCCGAAGGCTTGGCCGAATTATACAAACAGAGTCTGTTCACATCCAACTAAGGTTACACTGACTTGCCTGTCCCCGGCGGCAACTTTTTCCCTTTAACTGAATGGGTACACCTGAAGATTTAGCTGCCTTCCTTTTGTCAAGAGAGAAAATGTTTGTGACCTCATTTTTGTTTTACTGCACATCATGCCCGCTTCTTAAAGGGCCTAAACGATAAAAAAAAGAATTTGCTGTACCATTGGGAGTGCAGTCTTCTGAAAGAGTGATGGGGCGTGTGGAGGAGGCATAAACCTGGGAGAGAGTTCGTTTCTGCTGAAGTGCTTTCCCCTTGAAAACAATTACGCTTAAAGTGTTCTCTCTTTAAGGTGTATCGGTTGGTGGGGAAATCAAGGAGGACTTCTGAGGGGTGCGATCTAATCATATTACTCTACGCGTTCGGACAGAACACGGGGTCTGATCAGGGTCTATACTGTTTGACTGTTTGCCACTCACCCAGCAATTTTACATACATTCACAGAAAGTAAAATGGACTCGTAAAGAGAAGTATAAGGAAAAGTGTCCTAAATATACCCAAACTTTCCCATGATAATGAAATTTTGAGCCAAAGTTGGGTTTGACAACCCCACGAAGTCCTTCTGAATCCGCCCCTGGTGTATTCAGTTACCATAAATTGATTATTTCCCAGTAAGCATTCTACATAAATCTATAGCGGGCCGTTATCGGCCCGTCAGGGTAGCTGACGGGCCGATAACGGTCCGCTTTACATTTATAAAGAATGCTAGCCGGGTTATAACCCCAACAGTGATGGTTTTCCATTACGTATTCCGTCTAATGTCCATTTGCATCTTTAATATTCTTTACGCTATATCATCCGATGAACAAGTCGTATTGTAGGTTTTGCACGACAAAACCTGCAAAAAGACCTGTGTGACCAAGAAAGACTCAGACCAGCCTGTACATCCACCCAGTAATTCAAGGTTCTCGTTTATCCCTCTTTGGATAGTCTACAGGCTGTAGAAAGCACATGCGATCAGCGAAGACTCTGATCAGACTGCGTTGATGCGCAGACTGATCTGAGACTTCGCTGGTCGCACAGGTCTTATTGTAGGTTTTATGTGTCTAAACCGCGGCAGAAGTAAGGGCGAGGATTGTGGCCACGTAAAATCGATTTAAACCACACCCCTCCCCCCCCCCCCCTCCCCACACACACACAGTGAAAATACTTTTCACTGACCGTTCCAAGGCGGTTCTTCTGTCATCGGTTATTTTTGTTATAGTCCGTCTTTGAATGTGTGTGTCGCTTACATCTTTTTGTTTTGGATAGCCAATTTGGCCACTTTGTGGGAAAGTAACTGTCCGTTTGGCTTTCTGCTAGTGATGTTTCCATTAGGGTCCAGTTATTTCGTGTTTGTGTTTCTTTCCCTTTGATATCTCTGATGGGAGGTGTGGGATAATTGTATCGATTCCTGATCATTGCCTTCCCTTCTACTTTGTCGTGAAAGTGCTCAAATAGTGATTTTTGCCATTTTTCACAGAACCTATTGCTTGACATTTTTATTTCTGAGGAACAAATAAATGAAGAACAATCAAGGCAAAATAAACGCCACATATGAAACCACTGACCCAGCAGGCGCATGACGTTAATACAACGTCGCCTCAACGTCGATGCAACGTCATGACGTTGCATCGACGTTGAGCCGACGTGTATAAACGTCAGGTGCCCGCTGGGGGCGCACAAACAAAGAAAAACTGCAACAGAGGAACAACCTTGGAAAGGTCAGTAGGAAAACTACTAATTGTACTCAAGCGAAATCTCACTCTTAATTCTGATGCAGTTCCAAAGTACAAATATATGCTCAGCCCGCATAATGGTAAGGGTCAAACCGTTACAGGGGGTGGGGAGGGATATATAAATAAAAAAAAAGACTTATTTTATGTATCCGTTTTCAGACTTAGAGAAGAACGTCTCCCCGTACTTCACCGTAGTGTAGATTATATTTTATTTCCTTTGGGATCACTGGGCCCATTGTGGTATCTTTGAAAATGGAGTTCTGCTCATGTATACGCTAGAGGACGTAAGCAGTGTTGCAAACTTCATTACAGCTTATGAAGAGTCTCAATAAGACCAGGACTCCCATTTTCTATCTGTAATGAGTTCTTTTGGAAAAGGCAATCTTTTAGACTTTTATTAGAGCTTATGTTTTTGTCAGAGCCAAGCCATAAAAAGACCTTCTAAACCCCGAACATTAATTTCTATATTTCCTTTTTTAATCTCTGTTCAGACTGATAGGCATGGTGCTTTCCTTGGATGTCTGACCTATATTCCATTTATTTTGGGTCCATGTTTGTCTGTCTCAACATTACTAATTTTGCCTTTGTGCAACTCAACTCAACACAACTAAATTTTATTTGCAAATCACATCATAGATAAGTGAGATGCGCCCATAAAAGATAGAAACAAAATACCGTAATACACCCAAGCACTGGGACAAGATAGGCCTCAACAAACAGTGCAGATCCGGGTCACATGACACAGAATGCGGTATCGGCATCATTTGGCACTAGTCCAACGATCCTCGAGACGCACAACAGATAGTAAAATGAACTTGCTGTAATAAAGGACTATATTTAACCTGATGACGTGGTGCATGCTGTAATAAAGGACTATATTTAACCTGAAGATATTGCACATGCTGTAATAAAGGACTATATTTAACCTTATGACGTGGTGCATGCTGTAATAAAGGATTTAACCTGTAACATGGCACATGCTGGAATAAAGGACTATATTTAACCTGAAGATATTGCACATGCTGTAATAAAGGACTATATTACATGCATAACCAAGAAATACCATGATTTCTACCAGACATAAAACTGGTATTTTCCTTGTTTTCTAAGAAGAAATATTTCCTCTTAGCCGGGGAAATAAATCTCTTTAACCGGAACTACTTTTTTTTGCAACATATGAACGACCTAGATTTTGACCCGTGGGATGATCTCAAATCCTTACTTACCGGCTGAAAATGTTTAAATCCGTATGCTTTTTTCGTTAAATCAGATCACAAGCACAGAAATTAATCCTATCTGAGCACAGAAACACATAAATATCCATTTAAATGGGAATATTTTATCACTTTTCAATCCCTCGATTAGTTAAGTTTTTTTCAAAATGGCGCCCGAGTGTTCAATGCTTCGAACTGTCAATGTCAGTGTATTACTACGCCGACCCCTAATAGAAATGACAGCGTAAACAAACTGGCAGACTAGACTTGCCACAAAAGCCTCTTAAATGGTGTACTCTATTGCGGCGAAATGCATGTAATATACAGTTGATTCATTTCTCCTATTTTAAATATGAGATTTATAAACCTCGGGAGGTAAAAAAATCCGATAGAGAAACTCGTGCTTCGCACTCGTTTCTTTATCGGATTTTTTTACCTCCCTCGGTTTATAAATCCCATATTTAAAATAGGAGAATGAATAAACTCTATATATTTAACCTGATGACGTGGTGCATGCTGTAATAAAGGACTATATATTTAACCTGTAACATGGCACATGCTGGAATAAAGGACTATATTTAACCTGAGGATATTGCACATGCTGTAATAAAGGTCTATATTTAACCTAATGACGTGGTGCATGCTGTAATAAAGGACTATATATTTAACCTGATGACGTGATGCATTCTGTAATAAAGGCCTATATTTAACCTAAAGATATTGCACACAGTGTAAAACAGGACTATATTTAACCTACTGACGTGGTGCATGCTGTAATAAATAGAGGATATTTACTCTTTTAATGTGAATACCATAAATATTGTCATCGAGTGTAATGAAAACATCACTATTTTCACGAGTGCAAAGCACGAGTGAAAATTTGAATGTTTTCATTACACGAGATGAAAATTTTTATGGTATCCACTAAAAAAGAGTAAATTTTCATTTTATTTTATTGTTTACACGCCAATGCGCGTTTCTGACGTCATAATTAACGTCACCAAACAAAACATAAACGTCATGGCGTTGATGGTCAGTGCTTAACCTATAAAACGCTGGAGAGACAAAAACAAAAAGTTTCGGCAAATCAAAATAAACTTGATACCAAAATGTTCCTTACATTCTAACTAAGAAAATGCATACCAACACTTGATAGTTTAGTTCAGAAACAAAGAAGTTAGAGATGTTCAAAAATCTGAAGTGGAGGTTACATCCACTTCTGAAACAATGAAGAAAACCGAAGTCGTCCAAAGCGAGCAGTGAAAATATAAATCGTATCAGTCACTATTGATACGATATCAATTCACTAGTGATTGATACTACTTTTATTTTCACCAGATATACACTGATTTCACCGCTAACAATAAAATAAAGGATTTTATTTCACCTGAAGATATGGCACATACTGTAAAAAAAGCTTATATTTAACCTGATGACTTGGTACATAATGTAAAATTGGATGAAATTTAACCTGAAGATATGGATTGCGATCCTCTGGAAGAGCGCACCATCCACTTGCAAACTGTCGTCCTTTCGTTGCGGGATACTCTGGGTGTTCCGAGGAAGCCGATATCTGAAAATCTGCAATTGTACCGTCTGCCATACCTAACATTTGGTTGCATTTCTTTGACCCTAGAAATGTAATGAGTACATTTAGACATTACGAAAACACGCCTATTCAAATAAATAGAAAATTTCACCTCCAAAAACTGAAAATTTTCAAAGAAAAAACTCTGATATTTATCATATTTCGGCTCAAAACATAGATTGTGGGTACTCGTTAGAACCGCCTACTATATAAAAGTGGGGTTTAAGGAGGTCCAAATTATATAAGCATGTTTTCGTGATGAATAGAATGTTAGTGTAAAACGTACCCCCACTTCTACCATGAAAAACTATCCATTACGAAAACATGACTATTCAAATAGTCTGAAAATTTTACGACCAAAAAATGAAAATTTTCAGATAAAAACAAAATCTGATATTTGTCATATTTCTGCTCAAAGCATAGATTGTGTGTACCCGTTAGAACTGCCTCCACGTTCTGACGCGTACCTACAATCTATGCTTTTGAGCAGAAATAAGAAAACTAATGGGAAGGGTGCAAAAAACAAAAACAGTTCTGAAAAAGGTAATCCTCCATGAAAATGTAAATTCCCCTTAAGATAAATGGATTCACCTGAACGGTTATGTTGCCTTTTAGCAAGAGAAAACACCTTCTACAGACAAGACGTTGCAATCCTAGTATTTGAAGTTTTTTTTATATATTTAAAATAGGGCTACTCTTAAAATAAAGAATTTGCTACAAGGGGGAGCAGTTCTTACCTGTAAGAGTATATCACTCAATGTAGAAGGTGACAATATTTCCAAGTCAGATTTGTTCCTGGTAGGTCTATACATTTCCTTTTTCACCATGCTGATATAGGCATCAGATTTAATATTCCTAACCTTTATCACTCTCTAGGCTAATTCAGCTTATTTCTTATTCTTATTCTTCTAGAAAACAGGATTTGACATTTCATCTAAATTAACATAAAGTGTCAAATCTGCATGAAATGTCAAATGTTGTTTTCTGGGAAAATATTTCCAATATGTCCCCTGCTGAAAAATTTACCTAGAATGCTAAACGTTAACCCTTGTCCTGCTGAATAAATTAAGACGCCACGCCCACTTCTAATTTACAGCCAATCAGATTACTTGATCCGGATTGTTGCTATAAATTCACATACTTAATATCAAACAGTGCAGATCCAGATCAGTTGGCTTCTTCAGAAGCCAGTTGATCTGGATCTACACTGTTTGCAAAGGCAGGGTATATCCGGGTTCAGTAGGACAAGGCTTAATAAACCTTACTTTCAGCCGATAGGATGAGGAATTTCCATGCTCTTGTCAAAATATGCTGAAGAATGTTGTTGACAGTTGCTTCAGTAGTAACAAGCGCAAGATATCTGCCTGAAATTGCCGTCTTCTCGTTCAAGCAATGTATCTCCATCCTAGATCTTAGCCTGTGTACGGACGATATACAACGTATAGCACCACCCGTAAGGAAGCTCCACTTTCTTTCACTGACGTAAACAATAGGTTCTCTAGCATGTTGTCCATGTATGTCTACAATATAGAACAAAGAATTTCCTAGTAGGCATTCTACGTAACATCAAGAAAACACGCCTGTATAATTCTGACCCTCTTAAACCCCACTTTTATTTAGTAAACCTGGGGTTTACAGGAGTATACATTATTTTTCTTATTTCTGCTCAAAACACAGATTGTGGGTACTCGTTAGGACCGCCTCGGCCAGGCGGTTCTAACGAGTACCCACAATCTATGTTTTGAGCAGAAATATGAAAAATAGAATTTCTATCTGAAAATTTTCATTTGTTTGGTGGTAAAATTTTCAATATATTTGAATAGGCGTGTTTTTGTAATGAACCTACCGCGTGCCGTTATCGGCCCGTCAGGGTAGCTGACGGGCCGATAACGGCCCGCTCTAGATTTATGAAGAATGCTAGCTTGGTTATTACTAAAGTATTTTATTTATTACTGACCGTTCAAATGAGGCACTTTCATTGTGGTACTGTTTTGTTACATGCCCTGTAGTGTTTCACTTGATTTTTTTTTTTTTAACAATTATGTAAGCTAAAGATATATTCAGTTAAGTCCTGGTAAAAGAGTTGTCACCTTTCTGGGAAAGGGCTGCCAACTCTGCCAGCCATCTTTTTGTGGCTATTTACCTTTGATGTTGAGAATTTGATGTGAATCTGATTGTATCAGTTCCTGAGTTCACTTATTTGCTTTACCAGGACATAAAGTATTTTTTTATGATGACAGTTCTTCATCTCTCCGCTCATCACGAAAACATGCCTATATAATTTTGACCCGCTTAAACCCCGCTTATATACAGTAAAACTGGGGTTTACAAGGGTAGACATTATTTCTCTTATTTCTGCTTTAAAAACAAAAATTGTAGGTACTCGTTAGAACCACCTCGCCGAGGCAGTTCTAACGAGTACCCACAATCTATCTTTTGAGCAGAAATATGAAAAATATCAGAGTTTTTTATCTGAAAATTTTCAGTTTTTGGTGGTGATATTTTCTATATATTTGAATAGACGTGTTTTCGTAATGTGAAGTGGAAATGTTGTCAGGCTAAATACGAATAGAGTAAATACATGTTATTAATTTTATTAAGCGGTAATCGACTTAACGTGTATTAAGAGTGTATGGGTGGATGTGAACCTACGTGGGTAGACTTCCTTCAGTACGTCTCATAAAGTGTTGCATATATCCTTGAGAGGTGGTTCTTTGGAAAAGGAGGGAATGTCTTTCTATTAAATCTAAATTAACCCGCATTTAAGGTCGGTCAGTCCGATTATAACCAAAAACCATAGACAAATTTCACCATATTATGATTTATCTTTTTTGTTTGTCTTGAAACAACAGTTATAACCCGACTAATGAATTTTATGACGACCATTAAGAAAGCACGCCTATTTAAATATATAGAAAATTTCACTTCCAAAAACTGAAATTTTTCAGATACATAAGCTGATATTTTTCATATTTCTGCTCAAAACATAGATTATGGGTACTCGTTAGAACTGCCCTGCCGAGGCGGTTCTAACGAGTACCCACAATCTATGCTTTTGAGCAGAAGTAAGAAAAATAATGTATATCCCTGTAAACCCCAGTTTTACTTTATAAAAGTGGGGTTTAAGGGGGTCAAAATTATATAGGCTTGTTTTCGTGATGTTACTCTAAAAATTCAGACGGATTTAGTTTTCGGAACACTTTGAAAATAATTTCACTTGCTATATATCAGTCTGCGGCAAACTGCATGATTAGTTTTTAAGCCAGTTATGACTGGTAATTTAGCTATCGTCTTTGTGTGTTGGTCCTCAAACTATATAAGGGCTCTCTCCTTTTTACTTATATGGCGTTACTTCCTACGTGAATCGCCTTCTAAATATTAGCAATTGTATTCTGCATGGACTAGTTTCGTTATAACGCAACTCGTGCATTTCCTGTGATAAAACAATTACTGTCTTTACATCACTCCAAAAGACGTTTTTTTGCTTGGCGTTTCATTTCAAATGAAAATATTTTGTATATCCTATCAGAAATTATTTTTTCTTTTCTGTTTCTGTGTTTGTTCCCAAATATTTACCCTAAAATTAAAGTTACGGTCAAAAAGTGATTTTTTTTTTATTTTTTGAAATTTTTGTCTAAGAATATATTTTTACTTTTCTTTGCTGAATTTGAATTGTTGATGTTTCACAACAATATAGTGAAAATTTCAGAAAAAATTGAGCGGAAATTGTTGAAAATCTACCTGCAACTTAACAACCGTTAAGATTTCTGCATAATTTGCATTCATTTTTACTATGGGAAAAAGTGAAAATATTTGATTTGTTTTATAACCAATGACTAGAATTAACCTTTTTTGTGCATAGGTAGTTACGATAAAAGGTTTTACATCAAATCATGCCAAAGTTTACAAATTCACATTTTTTGTGTAAAGCGCTAAACAAAAAAACGACTTTCTGAAAGATGCCGAAAGCACAGTAGTGGAATAAAAGTCAAAAAAGGATTGCCTTTGGAAACAAAGAACACACAAAATCACGAAAATCGGAGACTTGGTTTGACAGAGTCTCTTCATATGCAACACAGTAGTTTGCGAGGCTGCATACGCCCCACCCCCTCCCCCCGCCCCCACTAGCGCCGGCTTAAGCGGTGTTCGATTTTCAAAATAACCAGGATGGGTTCACTGATTCCAAAGGAAAGAGAATATAACCTGCCTATGATGATTGCGGGGAGACTTTTTACGGCCGCCACACGGCACAACACCAGCTGCAGTAGAGTAAAATAAAAGTAAAAAAGGATTGCCTTTGGAAACAAAGAACACACGAAAACCGGAGACTCAGTTTGAGTCTCTTCATATGCAACGCTGTAGTTTGCGAGGCTGCATACGCTCCCTAGCGCCGGCTTAAGCGATATTCGATTTCCAAAATAACTAGGATGGGCTCAATGATCGCAAAGGAAATAAAATAAAACCACCATACTTACAAGAAGGGGTAATTGCCTTTGCGAACCGAAGTACTGGAATATAGACACTCTGGCCAAGATCATACAGCAACCATTCAGGTGGTTCAACACTGGGCGTTGGCAATTGTCCTGTACATAACAAAAAACTCATCAAAACTCCTGTGATATAATTGTTCATTTATTCTTATAGCTTATTTACATCACGAAAACACGCCTATTCAAATATATAGAAAATTTCACCTCACCAAATTGAAAATTTTCAGATAAAAAACTGATATTTTTCATATTTCTGCTCCAAACATAGACTGTGGGTACTCGTTAGAACCGCCTCGGCGAGTACCCACAATCTATGTTTTCGAGAAAAAAAATAAGAAAAATAATGTATACCCCTGTAAACCCCAGTTTTACTATATAAAAGTGAGGATTAAGGGGGTCAAAATTATATAGATATGTTTTCGTGATGTTTGAGCCGCAACGTCTTAAAACGTACCTTTGTAGATGTGCACCCAGCGAAGATTCAGACCAGCCTTCGCATTTGTGCAGTCTGATCACTCTACTGCATTTTGGATAGCCAACGATGCAAAGCTTCTTCATGTGGACAATAAAAACTCTGACCAGACTGCGGATACGCAGGCTGATCCGAGTCTTCGTTGAGCTCATATGTCAGAAGGTACGGTTTCTCTCGTTGAGACTCATTTTATTATATCTAAACATGTATAAGTGTCCGTACAGTGCATCACGAAAACATACCTATATAATGTTGACCCCCTTAAACCCCACTTTTATATAGCAAAATGGGGTTTACAGGGGTATATATTATTTTTTCTTATTTCTGCTCAAAACATAGATTGTGGGTACTCGTTAGAACCGCCTCGGTGAAGCGGTTCTAACGAGTACCTACAATCTATGTTTTGAACAGAAATATGTAAAATATCAGAGTTTTTATCTGAAATTTTTCAGTTTTTGGAGGTAAATTTTTCTATATATTTGAATAGGCGTGTTTTCGTTGTTGCGAGAAATACGAGGGTCATGCAAAACGTTCTGTCACTAATAGGCTTCTTTAGTTTTATCCCAGGTATATTTAAAAATACTTCACTGCACTTAAATGGTGTGTTGAATAGCTAACGATACCCGTTTATTTCGTGCAAACTGCTTTCCAACTGACCTAGTTATTTCAAATTGAAATAGATGCAGTCATATACACTGACCAATTTACTTGTTACATTGGAACATGGACCAAGCAAAGGATGGTCAGGAGTCCACCTTTTACACGACAACGCCTCCTCTCATAAGTGTGAGGTTGTTAAGTCTTTTTTGGCTTCTGAAAAGGTGAAAGTTTTAAACCATCCACCTTATTCACCTGACCTGAGTCCCTGTGATTTCTTTTTATTTCCAAGGCTTAAGAAAATGCTTTCTGGAAATAAGTATACGTCTAGAAGTTCTCTTGGCAGCGCTATTTGTCAGTATCTCCAACAGATACCAAAAGAAGACTATTTATCTGCTTTTCGCGATTGGGTTAAAAGGTTACAAAAATGTGTTTCAGTAAAGGGGGAATACTTTGAAGGTTTGTAAATATGTTTGATAAAACGTAGCACTGAAGTAATCCGAACCCAATGACAAAACTTTTTGCAGGACCCTCGTATTAGTCTCCATGGCAACAGAACTCATATCATTGAACACCATCAACGGGCACGGTAATTAAGCTGCGGACATATTTGTTCGAAATTAGTATGGCAGAAATAACAAAATTTTCCAACATTACACATTTTCTAATTGCTGTTACATAATGACAACTACTAAAATATCAGATGTGTGTTTCTTTTCAAGACCATAATACTTCTCTTGCTTTCATCGTTTGATAGGATTTCCTTTAACTTACTAGATCAAAAGTCTTGAACAATCATGTCCACATGCAGCGTTTTTAAACAGTTTTCTTATTTTTATGTAATCTGGGCTTAAAACGAAAATTGTCAAGTTTATTTGTCCAACAGCCCAAACTGAATATCTATTTATTATATTACCATTAAAGTGACAAACTTGTTTTGTCACGTTAATGATGTAACTTCACTCACCTTGCACATTGATAACATTGAAAAGTCCTATCATCGAAAGTACTTTCTTAAATATTTGTGTATCTAAAAGATTGCAAGGTATGTATGTTGGTCAGCTCTCTCTCTCTCTCTCTCTCTCTCTCTCTCTCTCTCTCTCTCTCTCTCTCTCTCTCTGTGTGTGCGGGCGCGCGTGTGTGTATGTGTGTGTGTGATACCTTGGAACGCTTCTTGTACTTGACCACCACTGAAATGAGCATCCGGTAGTCCAACCTCCCAAGGTGCGTACTTTTTGTAGTATTCTACAATTAATACTATAATTAATACTACAATTAATATATCAAATGCTAAAACACAAAAAAGTAAACAAATATATGCAAACTGCAAAGGATCAGATAAGCCAGTACATTAGCACATGTTTATCAGGGCTTCTGTTCCTGTTTACCTGAAGTACTGAACCTATAGAATCTACCAGTAAAATTGAAAACTCTGATTATACTGTGTTTATACCTGAGCAGAAATGAGCTATTTGCATACCGTAATAACTCTAAGTATTGGGACAGATAGGCCTTTTCAAACAGTTTAGACCTAGAAAACAACGTTGCGGGTACTCAATAAAACGATTCGCCGAGGCGCTTCTAATGAGTAACATCACGAAAACATACCTATATAATTTTGACCCCCTTAAACACCACTTTAATAGTAAAACTGGGGTTTACAGGGGTATACATTATTTTTCTAATTTCTGCTCAAAAACATAGATAGTGGGTACTCGTTAGAACCGCCTCGTCGAGTACCCACAATGTATGTTTTGAGAAGAAATATGAAAAAAATATCAGATTTTTTTTTTATCTGAAAATTTTCATTTTCTGGTGGTAAAATGTTCAGTATTTTTGAAAAGGCATGTTTTCGTTATGATCTCCGTGAAAGAATGTTGCAGGCGGGCGGGCGTCGAACCTGCAACCTCCTGATCACTAGTCGGACGCACATCCAACAGAGCCTCTGAAGCCAGCTATAACATGTGGTTCTGGTGTTGGTAGTTCTTTGTGTGGCTTCTGGCCACTCGTTTTCTAGGTCTAAACTGTTTGAAAAGGCCTATCTGTCCAAATACAATCGACTCTCGTTATCTCGAACTCCAAGGGACTCTATGAAACAGTTCGAGATATCCGTACTTCGACATATAAGATTTGCGGACTCAGGAAAACAATTAATCGAACAACCACCTTTAACAGAATGAATATGTAATCTGACTCCTAAGTTAGAGACATTTTGAAAATATTGTGGAAAAGAGGAGAAATTGCTCCTAAGGAGCAATTTCTCCTCTTTCCCACAATATTTTATTGCCTGTTGGTAGATCTCTGTGTTAAAACAGGGACCAGATTTTCACTTCGAGATAAGCGGTTATTCGAGATAAGCGAGTTCGAGATAACGGGAGTCGACTGTACTTATTACGGTACGCAAATAGCTCATTTCTGCTCAGGCATAAACACAGTATAATCAGGGTTTTCAAAGAAACATATTCTGTGCAATGCAATATATATTAATATTTTTTTTTTCATATCGGCATGGAGAAATGTAAAGTTAAAAATCTGTTTAATTCCACTGATGACCTATGATAAAAGCAGAAGGACCTGGTCAGTATTTTATCTACCTTGGACTTTACCTGTCAAGAGATAATAGAAATACTGCAGCTATCTCTCATTTAAATCTACTTTACATCAATTTTCATACAACGGTATTAGTGTAGGAATATGTTAATAGATTCTAAAAGGAATGACCCTAAAAACAACTGAAGTGTCAAGCTTTCTTGTCAAAACAAGCTAGTTTCGGCCAATTATGACTCATCATTGATCTTCATATACCTTCTTTTTACAAATAAACGAAATCAAAAGAATAAATTTGTACCTGGTTTTGGTCTCTGTAAGTGTCTCTTATCTACAAAATCAAAGAATATTTCTAAATAAAGAGGAGCTTTGCTCATAGTTAATACATATGAAACACAGTAAAATTGTTTACAACCATTCGGCACATGTAGTTCCATAAACTACTGCGCCTATTTTACTGATCACCCCATCACGAAAACATGCCTATATAATTTTGACCCTCTTGAACCCCACTTTTATATAGTAAAACTGGAGTTTACAGGGGTATGCATTATATTTCTTATTTTTGCTCAGAAAACATAGATTGTGGGTACTCAGAATCGCCTCGCCGAGGCGGTTCTAACGATTACCCACAATCTATGTTTTGAGCAGAAATATGAAAAATATCATAGTTTTTATCTGAAAAATGTCAGTTTTTGGAGGTGAAATGTTCAATAAACGTGTTTTCGTAATGCACCTATCATTCTGCTTACATCTATTTCGGGCCGTTATCGGCACGACAGGAATTTAGATACCTGATCACCACCGAGAGTAATTGTAATAATTTTCAAGACATTATTAGACTAACATGCTATAACGGTGCGACAGCATACTTGCATTCTTAAAAAAAAAAAAAACTCGAATACTCCTGGAGTGCCAAATTTTCAGGGCCGGACTGAATGATTTCGACAATAGCGCATCATCAGTAATCCGTTCAAAATCCCTGATCAGAGTCTTCGTTGTCGGCCTGAGGACTCCTTGGATCCGTGGCTACCCACGAAGTGTCCTGCGAAGACGCTGATACGATTATGGATGCAGAGGCTGATCGGAGTCATCACGAAAATATACCTATATAATTTTGACCCCCTTAAACCCCACTTTTATAAAGTAAAACTGGGGTTTACAGGGGTATACATTATTTTTCTTATTTCTGCTCAAAAGCATAGATTGTGGGTACTCGTTAGAACCGCCTCGCCGAGGCGGTTCTAACGAGTACCCACAATCTATGTTTTGAGCAGAAATATGAAAAATATAAGAATTTTTATCTGAAAACTTTAAGTTTTTGGAGGTAAAATTTTCAATATATTTGAATAGGCGTGTTTTCGTAATGTGTAGCTGGGCTCACAAGCAGTATTGTAAGAAACATTGTGCTCCAGCTCAAATTTTGCCCATGAGTGTGAGAAGCCGTTGGTATCATTTTGTATGGATAAATCTAATGAAGGAAAAACGTGATTTTTTAACGCTTAGCATTGTGGGTAAAATTTTCAGTAGACTAGCTCCTAGACCTTGCTGTCATGTTTGATCACTCCTTACTATAAGCTGATTCAAATTTATGTATGATACCTTGTAAAACCGTCTCTATTAATAGTTGGTCTCTGGCATTAAGGATGTCTCCAAGATAAGTTGCTGCTTTCAAAGAGGTGAGGCAAGTACTAAGCAGAAGATGGCCCTTAATTCATTAAGTAAATTAATAATCATGATTCTTTGATGAAAATAATATTAATATCCGACTAGTCGCTAGTCCAAATTTTCAGCAGACGACACTTTGAATTATTTTTCTTATTTTATGATTTGACATTTAGAAAACAGGATTTGACAGTTTCATACAAATTGTCTCCAGTTAAACAGGATTTGACATTTCATGCAAATTGTCTCCATAGAAGACAATTTGCATGAATTGCCAAATCCTGTATTCTAATGTCTTATCCTGTTTTCTGGGAAAATTAAGAAAAAATATTTCAATATGTCGTCTGCTGAAAATTTCACTAGAGAGCTAAGCATTAAAATTCTATGGAACGTTCGAAAATGTAATGTCGCGAAAAACTTCACCTTATGACACCTAGTACTATGCAATTTCCAAATTGAAAACAAAGATATCGACGACTGTCTGAACGGATACACAACGCTGTCAAAATTGTTTTACCTGCTTTCTAAAAGGGGGTCCGCTCTCGAAGGAGTAAGCCCCTAATCTTTTAGTGCGGACCCCCTTTTCAGAACAGTTTAGGTGTGAAGAAAACCAAACAGGAAGTGGCTAAAGTTATCTACCTTATTAATCAAAGCACTGACAGCACTGGTGGGGCACTATTTCTGAGTGTAGGCTGGGAAAATGGCCCTGAACGGGACGTAAAAATGGATTCATTCAATCCTTAACTGTCTAAGTTGAGCAAATATTACAGATCTGACCGCGTTCTGTGGCGTCTGATCTGGGTCTGCACTGTTTGCTTATGTCTCAGTCCGGGTTTTACAGATAACCCTCTTTACACTGCACTTTGATGTCACAGTGACAAGAATAGCGCGGCTATAAATAACCATTACCTGGATTTCGACAAACGCGCGGTTTGATTTCATTGCTCAATGATAATCACGTGGACTACCCTGAGGAAATTTTGGTGTTTGTATACAGCTGACCTAAAATAACGAAGCATCTGCCAGGTGTGGCCAGTTCCCTTAAAACAAACCAGATTATCATACATTATATGGATGCGTCTAGCAAAACGTGCACTCGAACATGCGCAAAATGCGCAGATTTTCACCCTGTGCATGCGCAACGTATCATCCGAGCCTTTGCTCTTCATTCATATATTCTCATTACGAAAGCACGCTTATTCAAATATATAGGCAATTTCACCGCCAAAACTGAAAATTTTCAGATAAAAAAACTCTAATATTTCTATATTTTTGTTCAAATCATAAATTGTGGGCACTCGTTAGAGTGCGGTTCTAACTCGGCGAGGCGGTTCTAACGAGTACCCACAATTTAGGTTTTTGAACAAAATAAGAAAAATGATGTATACCCCTGTAAACCCCAGTTTTACTATATAAAAGTAGGGTTTACGAGGTCAAAATCATATAGGCATGTTTTCATGATGTATAGTATCCAATGATTCTGTTAGCGGACAGTGAACGGCCTGATCAGAGTGCGCGGATGTGCAGCGTGATCTGGACATTCGCTGTCAGCATATGCCTGAATACACGAAGATTCTGTTTAATAAAAGAATCTTAGATCCCTCAGTGATTCTGTGTATGGCCATACAAATGTACAACTAGTAAATTACTTACTTTCTAAAATACCAATTTTGTACTTGAACCAAACAAATGTGTGGTTTCTGCCTTCGAGATCTGTTGATATCAGGTATAGGTCATCTTCAACAGCCTTTCCGTAATCTGTTGTGTCAGTCTCGGTGAAAGCTGTCTGTGATGGAAATGAGTGGGAAATTATACATCACGAAAACATGCCTATATAATTTTGACCCCCTTAAACCCCACTTTTATATAGTAAAACTGGGGTTTACAGGGGTATACATTATTTTTCTTATTTCTGCCCAAAACATAGATTGTGGGTACTCGTTAGAACCGCCTCGGCGAGGCGGTTCTAACGAGTACCCACAATCTATGTTTTGAGCGGAAATATGAAAAATATTTGATTTTTTTTTATCTGAAAACTTTCAGTTTTTGGTGGTGAAATTTTCAATACATTTGAATAGGCGTGTTTTCGTAATGACATCGAATATAAGCATTGGGCCGTCCCAGTAAATTACCGTGACTAGCTTTGTTACAACGCAAAATGTAGCAGCAATGCAAAATGCTGCAGTTAATATCAATGCAATATGATACAACAACGCAAAATGTTGCAGTCAATAGCCATGCAAAATGTTACAACAGCGCAACATATTGCAGTCAATATCAACACAAATGAAACAACAATGCAAAATGCTGCAGTCAATATCAACGCAAACTGTAACAACAACGCAAAATCTTTACATTTTAAATGTAATCGTCTGAGATAAAGCAGCCATTCTTGTTGCAGTTCATTTCTCGATGCAAAACATTGAGCTATCACGTGATCTAGGCCACGCATTAGTTTGTTTTTTTTTTTGTTTACATACATCTGTGTGATACTTGTACGCACAGTCTCACTAGAGCCTTTGCTAGTGACAGACATCAAGTAGGAACCTTAAGGAAACTTCAAACAAAAACGCATATCTGTAGCCCAAATAGGGAAATGCTGAACCATAAAACGGAAAACCATAATGTCCCTTTTCCTGTGCCGACTGACAATCACTACTAATGATCAGTAATCAAGAAATATTTACCTGATTTTCCGACAAGTCGATGACAACGTATGGGAATTTAATGTGGAGGCCATTGTCAGATACATCAACGTTGTTCCTACGGCATAGCAGAAAGTCAAGTCTACTCCTCCACTTAAACAGATGAACGTTTATTTTAGGCAAATATCCATCGCTGTTCATGTGGTGAATTGGAGGGAGATATCTTCTTACCCATGATCCAATGAATCCTTTTAAGTTAGGAAGAATAATGAATACATGTATAATTTGCTTTTGCTACCTGCTAGAATGGGACTTCTCTTAATGGAAGTCATTACGAAAACACGCCTATTCAAATATATAGAAAATTTCACCTCCAAAAACTGAAAAGGGGAGGGGTAGGGGGTCCATAATGCCCTTTTCCTGTCCCATAACAAAAGTCTTCATTACTGCATTACCTATTTATTAAAACAGTATTGATTTTGCAACGTAAGTCCTAGTTTTGGAGTAATATGATCATGAAAGTGGTTGGGGTAATTCAGTATGAACCTGTGGTGCCATATTTTAAACACAGTGTCTCTTTCAAAATATATCAGACCTCGTTATATCTTCCTCTGTTAGTTAGACAAATGCCTTAGGTAATATCCTATCTCACCAACCTCCCTTTTAAGAAAAAATGTTACATCTACAGCATGTCATTATGAAAATCTTCATGTTTTGTTAATTTTGCATTTTTGAATTTAATAAAATCTAGCCTTTCTTCGGAACTGAATGGAGCATAATTTTATAACTTCGCTGAATACCAAATTGAAAAATTTTGATGACCTTGACCTTATTTTCAAGGTCACGTGGACTGTAGATTGTCAAAAGAGCAGGTGCCCATTAGACTATTTTTTATGATACTGAACAAAAGTCTTCATTTTCTCCTAATATATTGCCTATAATATCTTTATAGCTCTCCTGAGCATGAAGTGCTCTGACATTGTGAGCTTTTGTGATCGGTAAATGTCCGTTGTGCATCGTGCTGCAGCAACAATTCCCCGTTAATGACAACTTCTCTTTCACCCTGGGCCAATTTCAGTCAAACTTTACAGGAATATTGCTTATATGACTCTCTACCAAAATATATAAAATTGTTCCGCACCAGTTAACAAAATGGCCACCAGTGCTAAAAATACAAAAAAATCTTAAAATGATAACTCGTCCTACACCACTGAGCCAATCGATCTTTACAGAAATGTTGCCTAGGAGACTCACTACTTAAATAGCTAATTTAAAAATGGTTTTGCTCCAATGAACAAGACGGCTGCTGGAGCTAAAAACAGAAAATTCTTTAAATGACAACTTTTCCTTTATCGTTGAGCCAATTTCAATCAAACTTCACAGACATGTTACCAAGGGGTCTCTCTACCAATACAGTTGAAACGGTTTTGCTCCAATGATGAAAACAGCTGCCAGAGTTAAAATAGACAAGCACTTTAAATGACAACTCATTGAGCATATCTTTGGGCCAATTTAATTAAACTTCACAAGAATGTTGCCAAAGTGTCTCTCTACTAGAATAACTATAACGGTTTGCTCCAATGAACAAGATGGCTTACAGAACTGTGAAGAAAAAAAAAGAAAACAAAACTCTTTACATTTCAGCTCCTCCTTAACATTTTGGCTAATTTCAATGAAACTTCACTAGGATATTGCTCTCTCAAACTGCACAAGAATGTTGCTAGGTGACTCTCTCCAAATAGCTAAAACAGTTACCACCAATGAACAAGATGGCCAACAGAGCTAAAAATAGAAACAAATCTTTACATGACAACTCCTCCTAAACTCTTTGGCCAATTTTAATCAAACATTATAAATACATTTGTTTTGATGATATCTTGATATAGTTGTAATACGGGTCATATGGAGCCTACCAACATTATATTCATGTAAGTTTTAAAAGAATTCAGAAATTAATTCCAGAGATAGACCAGGATGTTGTGAATACCAAGATGCAAAAAACATCATAAATCAGAGGTTAACATTGAATTGCTGCAGTGATTTTACTTGAAAGGGAAAATGTAAAACAGAATACAAACAGAGAGATAAGTCAAACAAATGGAAGTTGGTACAACTGGATGTGGCAACTTTTTAAAGAGACACACAGTTTATAGGCTTTAGGTTCATACTTTTTGTATGATACTTTAGGTTCTTACTGAATTACCCCACCCACTTTCAAGCTTGTTTTCCTCCAGATCTGTAACTTAGGTTGTAAAACCAAAATGCTTCTAGTAAAGGAGAGGGCTACTACAGTCCTAAATCACTCACCTGAGTTCCATGTTCTGACTCCACATGACCCTTAATAAACTGTATCAAGATATCATCAAAACAAACATTCTTATGATGTTTGATTGAAATTGACCCAAGGATGTAGTAGTTGTTGCCTTTATAATATTTTCTGGTTTTCGCTCTGCGGCCATCTTGCTCATTGGCGCAAAACCATTTTATTTATTTTGGTAAAGAGTCACTTAGGCAACATTCTTGTCAAGTTTGATCGAAACTTGCGTAAGGGTTTAAGAGGAGTTGTCATTTAAAGATGTTTCTATATTTAGCTCTGATGGCCATCTTGTTCATTAGAGCAAAATAATTTTAGTTATTGTGGCAGAGACACACATAGGCAACACACCTGTCAAATTTGATTCAAATTGGCTTAATGATATCGGAGGAGCTGTCATTTAAAGACTTTTATATTTAATGCTCTAGCGGCCATCTTGTTCATTGATGCGGAACAATTTTAACTATTTGGGTACTGAGCACATTGGTAACATGCCTGTCAAGTTTGATTCAAACTGGCCCAATGATATAGGAGGAGCTTTCATTTAAAGATTTTTCTATTTGCTCTGGTGGCCATCTTGTTCATTGTTGTGGAACAATTTTAACTGTTTTAGTAGAGAGTTACCCACGCAATATTCCTGTGAAGTTTGATTGAAATTGATACAGGAGTTTAGGGCAAGTTGTCATTTATAGCAAATTGTTGATGCACCACGAGGCACAAAGGACGACGGACATTGACCAATCACAATAGCTCACCATGAACAATGCACCACGAGGCACGACGTATAACGGACGAGCACGACGGACATTGACCAATCACAATAGCTCACAATAAGCACTTCGTCCTCTGGTGAATTAAAAAGATATTATAGGCAATATATTAGGAGAAAAGGAAGACTTTTGTTCAGTAACATAAAAGATAGCCTAATAGGCACCTGCCTTTTGACAATCTCAGACAGCCGATGTGACCTTGAAAATAAAGTCAAGGTCACCAGAACTTAGTCTTCTCTTTGCACTGTCCCATTGTTGTATCAGGGAAGTTTCAAAAGAATTCGCCATTCAGTTCCAGAGAAAGGCTAGGTTTTATTGAATTCCAAAATGCAAAATTAACATAAAATAAAGATTTTCATAAAAGAGATACTGCAGATGTAATATTTATCTTGAAAGGGAGGTTAATGAGATAGGATATTACCAAAGGCATTTGTCTAACAAACAGAGAAAGGTATAACTACATGTGATATCTTTTAAAAGAAATACGATGCTTAAAATATCAGGTTCATACTGAATTAATCCACCCACTTTCATGATCATTCCAAAACTTGGGCTTACGTTGCAAAATCAATACTGTTTTAGTAAATGTGACACTATAGGTGATGCATTAGCAAAGAATGAAAACTTTTGTTACGGGGCCGGAAAAGGGCCTTATGACCCCCCCCCCCCCCCCCCCCACACCCCCCAACACACACACCCTTTTCAGATAAAAAAAACTCTGCTATTTTTCGTATTTCTGCTGAAAACATAGATTGTGGGTTCTCGTTAGAACCGCCTTGATGAGGCGGTTTTAACGATTGCCAACAATTCTTGTTTTCAAGCAAAAATAAGAAATATAATGTATACCCCTGTAAACCCCAGTTTCACTGTATTAAAGTGGGGTTTAAGGTGGTCAAAATTATATAGGCATGTTTTCGTGATGAACTTTCATTCCGAGGGAGCAAATGTTTTCCTTTTAGAGTAGACACTTTCTCAGATAGGGGTCGGTGTGCAAGAAAGCTGACAGAAATTCATGAAAAAATGTCCCTTGTAAAGATGGAGGAATATCAATATCTTATATTTTACACCTTACACTACTGTTCATAAATAATAAAACGATTATATATATGAAGATACAAAGGAAATGCCACATTCACAAAGTACAGTCTTCCCATGGCACCAAAAAGGAGGCGAGATGAGGAACAAACAATGACAACAAAAACGCCACGTATAAAACCACCGACACACTAACAAAGAAGAACTGCAACAGTGGAACCACTTTGGAACGGTCAGTAGAAAAAACTACTGTGGGATGGGGGCATAAACCAGGTTTACTCGCGCGAATCCTCGCCCTTATCTCTTGAACAGTCTTAAATATTAAAGCAACACACACACACAGGGAAAGCAGGAAGCAAATTGGGCAACAATTTAAGAAGATGACCACAATGCTAGCACCACAACATTAAAACAGAAAGGAAAGTTGGCAACCATGAAATATGCAAGCATCATGACAAGAAATCAAAGCAAAGGAGGCAGCCAATAGCGGTTGACCACAACGTTAGAATTAAAGCTAAGATGATCAGAATCAGAATATCAGCATATCAACTTTCACCCCTGAGTTTCTGGTGTGGGGTCTTCCATCTTTGGATTTAGACATGCCAATTATTGCAATATTGCAAAATGAGATGTCATCAAAAATCAAAAACAGAATGACAAACGGTGTAGATCCTCATGCAACGGCTCATTACGCGCTGTCTCATCTGGATCTGTAATGTTTGCAAAGGTATCTGCACCGTCTGCAATGGTACCTGCACCGTTTGCAAAGATATTTGCACCGTTTGCAAAGATATCCGCTCCATTTGCAAAAATATTTGAACTGTTTGCAAAGGTATCAGTACCGTTTGCAAAGGTATCTGTACCGTTTGCAAGGTATCTACAGAGTTTGCAATGGTATCTGAACCGTTTTCAAAGATATCTGCACCGTTTACAAAGATATCAGCACCGTTTGCAAAAGTATCTGCACCGTTTGCAAGGTATCTACACCGTTTGCAAAGATATCTGTTCCATTTGCAAAGGTATCTGCACCGCTTGCAAAGGTATCTGCACCGTTTGCAAAGGTATCTGTACCGTCTGCAAAGATATCTGCAGCGTTTGCAAAGATATCTACACTGTTTGCAAAGGTATCTGCAGCCTTTGCAAAGGTATATTCACCATTTGCAAAAGTATCGACACCGTTTACAAAGGTATCTGTACCGTTTGCAAAGGTATCTGCACCGTTTGAAAAGGTATCTACAAAGTTTGCAATGGTATCTGTACCGTTTGCAAAGGTATCTACACCGTTTGCAAAGGGCTGAAATTGAAGCCTGCTTTATTCGCGCGAAACATCGCCCTTAATTCTGATGAGGCACAAAATTACAAACATATATTCGGTTTGCATAGGGGTCCTCTCTAAGAAATTTATCTCTTCACTAACAGCTAGTGTTAACCTTTTCAGACCTGTAAACCAAAAAAGACATCTTTGAAAAAACAATGTAGCTTCATATGAGACGGCGCGTCACGAGCTACACCGTTTGCTATTCTGGTTTTGAAAGTGGCTGACATGCCGATTTATAATAACGGACCTGTCCAAATCCACAGATGGAAGAGTCCATATCAGAAAAAAAAACAGGAGTGAAAGGTTCAGTGCTGCTTCGCTACTGTAAAGCGTTTCCCCGTATATTACTACGAGCTCCTTTACTCCCAGCTAGCATTCTTGATAAATCTATAGCAGGCCGTTATCGGCCCGTCAGCTACCCTGACGGGCTGATAACGGTCCGCTATAGATTTATGTAGAATGCTCACTGGGCTGTTTGGTCCTTTGGTATCAATGAGCGCATTCGGATGTATTTGATTTACTGTATTTGAAGCTAGAACATTCTCAATATAACATGGTCTGCTGTTTTCACGTATTTGCTCTGGTCTTCTTATTATTATTATTTCTTCTTCTTCTTCTTCTTCCTCTTCTTCTTCTTTTTCTTCTTCTTCTTCTGCTTCTTCTTCTCCTTCCTCTTCTTCTAAAGTATCAATCCTATCAGAATTTATTTTTTCTGGTAGATATCTATGATATACAGTGAATACAGCTTCTTCTCCCTCCTCTTCTTCTTCTTCTTCTTCTTCTTCTTCTTCTACCTTTTCTTCTTCTTCTAAAGTTTTAATCAATTAACCCTATCACACTTTTTTTTCTGGCAGAGACTCATTCAATATGAGGTGACTGCAGCTTATCAAACATACACCACATTTGGTCACTGGCTATGCCAATATTACCCTTTTTACCCTACTATGCTTTTGGCATCTTTCAGAAAGTGGTTGTTTGCTTGGCGCTTTTTACACAGATGAAGTAAATTTTTAAACTTTTGTCATGATTTGATGCAAAGCGATGTTGTAACAGTATACGCACAAAACGTTTTATTCTAGCCATTGTTTTTTACAAAATCAAATATTTTCACTTTTTCCCATAGTAAAAATGAATGCAAATTATGCAAAAATATGTAGGTAACTTGGAAGCACATTTCAAAAACACGCCTATTCAAATATATTGAATATTTCACCACCAAAAACTGAAAATTTTCAGATAATGAATTCTGATATTTTTCATATTTCTGCTCAAAAACATAGATTGTAGGTACTCGTTAGAAACGCCTCGCCGAGGCGATTCTAACGAGTACACACAATCTATGTTTTGAGCAGAAATAAGAAAAATAAGGTATACCCCTGTAAACCCCAATTTTACTATATAAAAGTGGGGTTTAAGGGGGTCAAAATTATATAGGCATGTTTTAGTTATGGATTTTCAACAAGTTTCTCTTCTTGAATTTTTCCGGAATTTTCACAATATTGTGAAACATCAATAATTTAAATTCAGCAAAGAAAAATAAAAAATATTTTCTTAGACAAAAATCAAAAAAAAAAAAAAAAAAAAAAAAATCACTGTACTGTCGAAATTGCATAGGTCAGACCAATTTTTGGCCGTACATTTAATTTTAGGGTACAGAATTGAAAAAAAAAAAAAAAAAAAAAAAACAGAAACAGAAAAGACAAATGGTTCCTGTGAAGATATGGTCAGTCAGAACAAAATATTTTCATTTAAAATAAAACGCCAAGCAAAAACGCCTTTCCAAGCGATGTTGAAAGGACAGTAAGTATTCTGAATACATATCAGGGAAAGTATACAGGAAACCCCATAATCACAAAGCATAGCCCTCCCGAGGCACCAACAGAAGGAGAGATAAGGAACAAGCAAGGGCACCAGAAATGCCACATATGAAACTACAGACGCACAAAGAAGAGCTGCAACAGAAGAACTGCCTTGGAACGGTCAGTAGGAACACTACTTGGGGTGATGGGGCGGGGGTGGGGGCAGGGCGGAGAGGGAGCGGGGTGTTGGCTTAAGCCCGTTTTAATCGCGAAACCTACCCTTACTTCTGATGCAGCTCGAAATCACAAATACAGTTGAGCCTCAATAACTCAAACATCTTTGGGACTTTAGAAAATTGTTCGAGACATGGGTTGTTCGAGCCTCTAAGGGTTAATCATGGTGCCAGGTCAGAAAACAAATGGTGCTAATTTAGAGATTTCTTTTCGGTCTTCCATACAATAATTATATGTTGTGTGGTCTCATTAGAATTGCCTCGATGAAACGATTCTAATGAGTACACATGACATACAATTTCATAATAAGATAATTTCCTCAAATATTTGCTTTCTTGAGCTATTAGAAGAATTTCGTAGGAACTCAAAAACGAGTTCGAATCATCCAACGTAAACGTTTCATCGAGTCATCGAGGTTTAACTGTACTTATCTAGCACTCCTTCAGATGCATCAAAACCAGGGCAAATATGGAAAAGCGTTAAGGTGTCCGAATGTTTAGGGCAAGGACAATATAAAATGAGCCGGCGTATGACAAAACAAATATGACATGTGCGCCCAGCGAAGACTTAGATTAGCCTGGGCATCCGCTCAGACTGATCAGTCTTCGCTGTGCGCTCAATGGGTAGCTAAGGACCCAGGCTTCATGCGAACTGTGAAGACTCTGATCAGACTGGGCGGCTGATCTGAATCTTCGCTGGGCGCACATGCCATTTTGTTGGTTTTGTCGTGCGCTGGCTCAAATACAACCATGCACTAACCTCCTGGACAACCTGCCTCAGTTCCATATATGCTATATTGTCCCAATGGCCATCGCTGCTTGGTGTTTCCGGTGCTGGATACCACGCCATGCACCCTTGTACAGAAATTAATCTGTAAGCTGTGAGAACCGTAAGGACCAAGAAGGAAGCTAGGTTGACTTTTCCAATGCCGCCCGGCTTTCTTTGTATATATGTGGGTCGGCCACTCGAAGCTGATGTTCATGTATCCGTATTTCCAGTTGGTCGTATCTCCATAGCTGCATCCATAAATGGACATAGGCAGTGCGTAATCTCCCTCTGGCCAGGGCACAAACAAAGTGTCTAAAATTGAGCAGTATAATTGAACATGATGCGCAATGCACGAAAAGGGCCCTTTTGCAATTTGCGGACAACGTACGTCAAGATCAGCGTGCGCATCAGTGCTGTCTAATCTGGGCATTTTCTGTTGGTCGACATATACTACAGTATCCGCTGATTCTGTAAGCGGATAACGAAGGCCCAAATCAGCCTGCGATTATGCGCCAACTGATCAGGGCCTGTGTTGTCAGCAAACAGCATAAGGGCCCTTTTCGTGTGATGCGCATCAAATGGAGACTCCCGCTCAAGATAATACGCTTTTCATTCAACTGAATAGTGCTGATAGTTTTCATCTATTGTGGGTACTCATTAGAAGCGCCTCGGCGAGGAAACAAATTTTCCGTGAGCCCTCGGCTTGGCAGCGCTTGCTTCCGGGATAACACGGCGGTGCTCAGCTAAGCCAGTAGCCAATGCAAGTGATCAATTTATAGGTGGAAACTGTGTTAGAAGAAAGCTCGATCGTATTTTAGTGGGTTTTCGTCAGAAATTGCAAGAACTAAAAAAAAAAAAAAATCTAGAATGAAATGCATATCATCGTAAAAATGAATGTTTGTAAAATCAATTGAGATAAATGATTTGCCTGCATTACGAAAACACACTTATTCAAATATACTAAAAATTTTACCACCGAAAAATGAAATTTTTCCGGTAAAAAATCTGATATTTTTCATATTTCTGCTTATAACATAGATTGTGGGTACTCGTTAGAAAGAACCGCCTCGGCGAGCCGGTTCTAACGAGTACCCACAATCTACGTTTTTAGCAGAAATAAGAAAAATAATGTATACCCCTGTAAACCCCAGTTTTACTATATAAAAGTGGGGTTTAAGGGGGTCAAAATTATAAAGGTAATGTAACTATGTTTTCGTGATGTGATTGTCTCGAACTGGAAGGCATATCACCGTTCAAATAAGGCAGGGTCAGATTTTATCTCGTCAGATTTGCTTATCATATTGGAACATATACCATTTTAGCAGATGTCAGCTGTGTGTGTGTGTGTGTGTGTGTGTGTGTGTGTGTGTGCGTGCGTGCGTGCGTGCGTGCGTGCTTGCGGGTGTGTGTGTGTTTTCAGAATCATTTTTAGACGTGAGCAAAACATAGTTTGACTAAATGTTGATCAATCATATAAAAATGCAAAACTTAGAGGATAACAAATAATGCATGAGATTAAATTCTGACCGTATACGCTCTACTGACCCGAAGTACCTGTGTGGCAGCATTAGAAAAAAAGGCCTATGAGCCACGATTCGCTCGCCTGATAAAAACAGCTATTTCATAATGTCAGGCAACATTCTTCCAGTATTGCCAGAGCAAGTAGGACAAAACTTGGCTATACCGTTCATAGTCATTCTTGTATCATCATTTGAACAAATTGGTAGACGTTAAGTCCCCATTGCTATATACCAAGATTCAGCCTTTAAGCTGTATTAGTTCTAAAAAAGAAGATTTTAAAGTGTTTTTACGATAAATGGCATGGCAGCCATCTTGTTCAATGGTACTTCTCTTTGACGGAAGGTCCCATGTGAAATCTGGTGTAAATTGGTCAAGCAGTGTCAGAGAAGACGACGTTAAAGATTTTACGATTATATATATTGCCCAGGGGCAAGGGCAGATAACCTCAATATTTTTTACGTTAACTAAACGGTTTTACTACTTTTTCATACATTGAAAGTTTCTGCCATTAGCTTTCAGTATATTTTGAAAAAAATGATTTTTCAACATTTTCTCCACGCAAATGTAAGGGGGGGGGGGGCGCAAAATTGACCTTGCCTCCAAAAGGTCAAAGGTTATCCTAGGACAATCATTAGAACAAACTGGAGTCCTCTATGCTAAACACTAAGATTAAGCCATAAAGGTTTCTTGGTACAGGAGACGTAGATATTTAAGTGTGTTTACCATATACCCAGCTAGCATTCTACGTAAATCTACATCGGGCCGTCATCGGCCCGTCAGCTACCCTGACGGGCCGATGACGGCCCGATATAGATTTACGTAGAATGCTGACTGGGTATGGGCATGGAGATCATCTTGTTCAATGGTGTCGAAACATTTGAACAAATTGTCAATACCCCTTTAAATGTAAAGGCCAAGGAGTGTCAGAGAAGAAGATGTTTAAAGATTAGTAAGTAAGTAAGTAAATAAGTAAGTTAGCTTTATTTAAAGAAGGTGACTCATTTGGTAATGCCAGTCTTCCATGAGGCGACGGTGCAAGTGCAAATAACCCTTGGGAGCAAATTTTGATCATAACTAAAAAGTTTTACTTCTTTAATCATACAAATGTAAGTTTCAGCCATTAGCCCTTATACAGATTGAGAAAATTATTTTTCAACATTTCCCCTATATAAATGTATTGGGGCGACTTTTTTAATCTGATCGTAAATAAGGTCAAAAGTCAATCTACGATCATCATTGAACAAACTTGGTAGACCTTGAGTACCCGATGCTACATACCAAGATTCAGCCTCAAAGCTATCCTAGTTCTGGAGAAGAAGATTACGCCAAAAGTAAGGAAGTCAGAGTTGTCACTCTTGTACGCGACACGTCGTCTTGTCCTGTTCTACATTTCTACCAAACACCATCAAAATATTCCGAAGGGTGTTTAAGTTACAGAGCGGACACGAAATCTATTTCAAACAAAACAAAGGAAAATAACTCCAAAAATAAGAAAGCCAGAGTAATCATTCTTGTACGAGACACATTGTCTTGTCCTGTTCTACATTTCTTCAAAGTATCATCAAAATATTCCAAAGGGTATTCAAGTTACAGAGCGGACAAGAAGTTTTATGCCGAGGCATGTTTTCGTGATGACCACTAAACAGCAGGGGTAGCGGTATCATAAACTATGTAAAATATCTACGTTTTATCACCGTCATTCTGGATAAATGTCCAAATGATTACGAAAACGTCTATTCAAATATATTGAAAATTTCACCACCAAAAACTGGAAGTTTTCAGATAAAAATTCTGATATTTTTCATATTTCTGCTCAAAACATAGATTGTAGGTACTCGTTAGAACTGCCTCGGCGAGGCAGTTCTAACGAGTACCCACAATCTATGTTTTGAGCAGAAAAAAGAAAAATAATGTATACCCCTGTAAACCCCAGTTTTACTATATAAAAGTGGGGTTTCATGGGGTCAAAATTATATAGGTATGTTTTCGTGATGTTACGTTGATTTTAAAGGCTCCATATTGGTAGAAATGTACGTAGAATAAGACAAGAGGATGTGTTTTGTACAAGAATGACAACTCTGGCTTTTTTACTTTCGGAATTTGAATTTTACGGTGACTTAGTCTATAAATTCAGAAAGATTTTTTTGACAAAAAGTGCCTTATCTAAAACATGGTCACCCCTTTCAACCCTATAGACCCAAATGGATATATTTGCAAAGGGTTAAATCCAGATGAGAGTAACGAGCCCAGTCATCAGGATCCACACTGTTTGCTATTTTGATGCGATTAATTTTTGACTGAAACCTCTATTTGCAACAATGGATGTGCCCAAATTTCAGAAACTCAAGGGAAGGATATAAGGGTTAAAATTTTCACATACTCTTCTTTTGACTTCTTTCACAAAGCCGTTTTTTGCCTGGTGCTTTACACAGATGTAAATTTCATTACGAAAACATGCCTATTCGAATATACGGAAAATTTTACCATCAAAAAGTGAAAAATTTCAGATAAAAAATTCTGATATTTTTCATATTTCTACTCAAAACATAGATTGTGGATACTCGTTAGAACCAACTCGACGAGGCGGTTCTAACGAGTACCCACAATCTATGTTTTGAGCAAATATAAGAAAAATAATGTATACCCCTGTATAACACAGTTTTACTATATAAAAGTGGGGATTAAGGGGGTCAAAATTATAAAGGCATGTTTTCGTGATGGCAAACGTCTTCCATGAGTAAATGCAAACCCATTTGTCGTAACTATACCTATTCTATAGACACTGGTTTTTAAAAAAATCGAATATTTTAATTTTCCACACAGTAAAATTGCTGAAATGGTGCTCAAATCTGTACGGCAGGTACATTGAAAGCAGGTTTTTAACAAGCTCCACGTATTTAAATTTTTTATAGTATTGTTATTGATCATCAATTATTTAAAATCAGTGAAGAAAAGCAAAAAATAATAATAATAATAATTTTTAGTAAAAATTCCAAACATCCAGTTTGCTATAGACTTTGTATAGGTCAGACCCATTTTTGGCCATAAAATTAATTTTGCGGTAATATGTGAAAACAAAGCACAGGAACAGTAACGACAAATGGTTTCTGATAGGATATCGTCTATCACATTTTTTTAGAATAAAACGCGGAATAAAAATTCCGTCTTTCCGAAGGATGTCGAAAGCACAATAGATGTGCGAACGTAATGCTTACCATTATTTGGCATAGAACTAGAATAAACAGTAAGGAGTTGAAGTGACATTTTGTCAAAGTATTGTACGGTCAGCTTCAACATGCTAGTTGAGGTTACCAATGCTGGGGGCAGAACTGTACCACAATAGGAACCAATCAGTCTGTTAGCCTCTGAATCGATGATCTATAACAGAAAAACATTTTCTCTCAAACATCTTCTTAACACTTTGCATGCTGGCTAAAAATTTTCAGCAGACGATATTTCGAAATATTTTTCTTATTTTCTAGGAAAATAAGACAAATATCATTAATTTATCGTCTGCTGAATTTGTCCATAGCATGGTAAGTGTTAATTTACACACACACACACACACACACACACACACACTGGCACATACGCATTCCACCGATTCGATATTTACTAATAAAAGTAAATTCGAAAAAGATCAGTTGTCATAATTTCTATTGAATGTTGAAAGTTATTTATCTATTTTTTTTTTTTTTTTTTTTTTTTTTTTTTTTTGCTGCCACAGGATATTGTTTCTTCAAAACGTTTCGAAATGCAAGAGGCGGGTGGGATCTTAGCACCTACAGCAAGTTTGTTAGTTACTCTGCATTTTTACCGACGGATAATACATGTAGTTATTATTTTTTGCCATTGATATATCGAATTCTATGTGACCCTCTCTGGAATTGCATTTAAATCTTTACCATTATAAGGGCAAATTCAGCAGACGACACATTGATATTTTTTTCAGAAAATAGAAATAGACTTCAACATGTCACACAAACTATATTTTTCTCAGAAAATAGGCTTTGAAATGTCATGCAAACTGTCTTCTTACAGATCGTAATCTCCTTAGAACTGTTTACTGGACTGATATCATACACTCATTCCCTTGTAAAAATTACATTTATTGATATACAGTTGACTCTCGTTATCTCGACCTCGCTTATCTCGAATAACCGCTTATCTCGAAGTGAAAATCTGGTCCCTGCCTAAACATGAAAACCTAACAACAGATGGAAAATATTGTAGAAAAGAGGAGAAATTGCTCCTAAGGAGCAATTTCTCCTCTTTTCCACAATATTTTCAATAGATCTCTAACTTCAAAAGTCCAATTACCTATCAGTTTGTTAAATGTGGTTAATTAAATTATTCTTTCCTCAAATCTGCAAACCTGATATGTCGAACTATGGATATCTCGAAGTATTTCAGAGAGTCCCTTGGAATTCGAGATAACGAGAGTCGACTATAATTTATTCGATCCAATATCAAGTCTCGTAAACGAGAATAACGGCTACTCTCTAATTTGAGGTCATCTAAAGCCGACCTTAAAAATTGTTGGTTTGCTGTGCTCCTATAGACCCACCAAAGTTGGCCCTACCCAAATTATTGTTTACCATTCTGGATTTTTTTTCTTCTTAAAAAGCCAACAACAGACAGATTTATATTCACTACACTCTTTTTATCATAAATTTTGTTTTCAGTTGCAGACAATGTTTTGAAATATTATATCTTGTGACAACATTTGGACCATATATTGTCAACAGTAAAAGAAAAATTATATCTGATTCAAAAAAAAAAAAAGATCTACCTACCTATCCATTCTGAAATTGATGGGTATGAGCACAGCAAACAAAGAATATTTTTAGGATGGCCTAAGACTTGGTTTACAGTAAGTGTTCAAAACATGCAAAACAGTTAGTTTTCTTTTTTTTTTTTCTTTTTTTTTTTTTTTTTTTTTTTTTTTTTTTTTTTTTTGTTGTTGTTGTTGTTGTTTTTTTTTTTTTGTTTTTTTTTTTGTTTTTTTTTGTTTTTTTGTTGTTGTTGTTTTTTGTTGTGTTTTTAAAAAAAAAAAAAAAAAAACTCTCGCGACTGATTTGCTTTACTGAACGCAGCCCAGGTGTCAGTGTCATCAGTTAGCTCTGTTGAACCGTAAATTTCACACTTCGTAAATTTCACGCCGAGAAGAATTGGTACTAATTCCTCACAGCGCGTGAAGAATTGGTACCAATACGTCACGGATTTCATACCAATATTTCTCATGTTTGAGAGAAATACGCAGGTAGTCAAATTTCATGTACCAATCATGTATATTCCTCACATCGATAAAATACCCCGCAAAGATGCTGCACTTTGCATTCGATTCCAGTTCTTCACACGCATACCATAATTTTATAAACGTGGTACTGGACGGGCTTCCAAACACGCGTATCGTTGAGACTGGTCATTAGGTTTTTAGCTCACCTCAGCCGCAGGCTCACCAAGTGTTTATAGTATACCCATCCTCCGGTATCCGTCGTCGTCCGTTCACATTCTTCAAACATCTCCTCTGAAACCGATTGGCCAATCAAAGCCAAAATTTGTGTTGAACCTCTATGGGTAGGGGGAACGATAGTTTGTTCGCGGCATCTGGGTCACATGATCAAGATGGTTACCACGCCCATATATGGTAAACCCATTAAAATCTTCTGTAGAACCAATGGACTGGTTTTCAAGAAACTGGTTATGTAGCATATAGGACTCCAGCCCATCATAATTTGTTCAAATGATGATCCTAGGTTTACCCTAACTTATTTCCAGACAAGGTCAAATTTTGTAACAGCCTATTCTATAAGAAAAAGTGAAATAGTTAATTTTTTAGAAACTATTGCAGCCAGTGACCTGAAAGTTGGTAGATGCAGGAAATTAATTGAGATTCTTCACGTATGAGGATTTGGTACCGATTCCTCACATGTGTGAAGTATTGGTACCAATTCTTCTCATGTGTGAGGAATTGGTACCAATTTTTCACATGTAAGAGGAATTGGTACCAATTCTTCACATGTACGAGGAATTGGTACCAATTTTTCACATGTAAGAGGAATTGGTACCAATTCTTCACATGTAAGAGGAATTGGTACCAATTCTTCACACATGTAAGAGTAATTGGTACAAATTTTTCACACACCCCAAAAACACAGGTCACAGGTATGACAAATACTTACCAATACTTTACACGTCAGAAATTATCAACGAATTATTCACATGTGTGAGGAATTGGTACCAATTCTTTATACCCCGAGAAAAAGTCGCACCAGTTCTTCACAGGTGTGACGAATACTTACCAATTCTTCACACGTCAGAAATTATCAACATGAGAAATTTGAGCACAAATTTTAGACCCCAATTTATCGAAATTGAGCATACGTAAATTTCACATTTGGCAAATGTGACGTATTGGTACCAATTCTTCTAATGGATGTGATATTTACTAAATGAGAAATTTACGGTTCAACATAGCTTTGAGGCAACTGCAGCTATGAGAATTCTATCTTAACCCTTGTCTTGCTGAATAAAATGATATACCCATGTCTGACTTTCAGCCAGTCAGATTACTTGATCCAGATTGTTGATATACTTTTTATACATAATGGCAAACAGTGCAGATCCAAATCAGTTGACTTATACAGACGCCAACTGATCAGGATTTACACTGTTTACAAAAGCAGGACATATCGAGGGTTGAGCGCAAGACTATAGTAACTCAAACATATTTTTGAAACCCTTGTTTAGGGGCAACTTGGACCCCTTTGTAAACAATGCAAATTTAGGTGCCATTGCTCATACGAGCAATGGCACCTAAATTCTCATTGTTAACAGAAAGAAATGTTGTAATCTTCATAACACCTTCATGGTGAGGAGATTAGGTTTGGGGAAAAACAACCATCTGACTTACGCTAGTCTTGCGCTCAACCCTCGATATCAGGTTTCAGCAGGACTAGGGTAAAACTGAAATAACAAGCTGATAGTGCCTATCCTCCCGACAGCTACATTTTCGGATGAGATCAAAATTTAAAAGCAACAAAATATGGAATAACAATACATAACTTTGCTAACTCTTACCTCAAACTTATAAAAGCTGCAATATTTGTGTGGTATCATTTGAAATTTCAGAATCAAAAGTTGTAGACTATGATCTGTTGCGCCTAGAATATGCCATTGGCTGGAATAATAGAAATCTGTCTTTTCGATACCAAGGTGACCCACATAGGCTGTCAAAGCTCGAGCAGAGGAATCTGAAACAAACATTCCTTTATTTCAAATTTACAATCTGAATAAGAGTTCAGATAGCCGCTTAACCCTAATCCTGCTGAGCCCGGATATGGCCTGCATTTACAAACAGTGTAGGTCCAGATCAATTGCTTTCTGAAGAAGCCAAATGATCTGGTTCTGCACTGTTTGCCATTAAGTATGTGAACGATTATCAACAATCAGGATCAAATTATCTGATTGGCTGAAAATTAGAAGTGGGTGTGGCATCTTAAGTTATTCAGCACGGCAAGAGTTAACTGTCCTTTGGGTATAAATCCGGATAAGATGTTTTGATTTTTTTTTTCAACAAAAATTGTTGGGACAGTAAAACCTCAATAACTCGAATACCGATTACTCGTTAACCGTGGCTAATTCGAACTCGTTTTTTAGTCACTAGGGAATTCTTCCGATAGCTCAAGAAAACACATATTTAGGGATATTTTAGGATTTTTTTTCTATTTTATAACGAAAATATATGTTGTATGCACTCATTAGAATCCTCCCATCGGGGCGATTCTAATTAGTACACTCAACATACCATTATTTTAAAGAAGCTCGAAAAGACAGCCATATATCATTCCCATTTGTCTCCTAACCTGGCGCAATGATTAACCCTCATTTTCTCGAAATACCTATATCTAGAAGGAATTTCCATGTTCTAATTATGTTCGAGCCATCGAGGTCCGAGGCGCTTCTAATGGGTAACCACAACATATTTTTCATGGAGCATTAAGAAAAATGTTTCGTGATACCCCAACTTATCTTGAGCTACGCATGGTTATAATTTCAGGGTCAGGGGAGACAACTCTTTCAAATTGTTTGCCCTTTCTAAAAAGGGCTGCCCTGAAAGGAAGTAAATTCAACCCTCTTTATACCGACACTCGATACAACGACAAAATTCGTTATAATGACAGTTTGAAAGTCACGAAACATTCGCTCAAGAGGTGACGGTTAATGAGAAATTATGCAAAAAACATTGCATAATATCTTCAAGCAACATACGTTTTGGATATTTGTTAGAATTTTCTCAGATAGGCGATTCTAACAAATATCCAAAACATATGTTCTATGAGGAAATTAAAATAAAACAAGGTATTTCTTATATATCATTCTGTTCATTAAGGATTTTTTACAGCAACAAATCATTATAATGGCAACATCTTTAGGAACAAATGCTGTCGTTTTAACAAGGGTTCACTGTAAATTAAATTCTTCCCTTTTAGAGAAGATCCCTTTCCAGAAGGACTTTGGTGTGCCGGAAGGCAACTCGTACATGAAGATACACAGGAAATGCTACATGAACCCTCGTTTCAACGAAAGTATTTGTTCCGAAAGATGTTGCCATTAAAACGAATTTGCTGCTGTAAAAATCCTTAACAGACAGAATGATATGTAAGAAAGACTTTGTATTATTCTTATTTCCTCATAGAACATACGTTTTTGATATTTGTTAGAATCGCCTCACTGAGGCGATTCTAACAAATATCGAAAACGTATGTTGCTTGGAGATTTAGTGCAATATTCTTGCATAATTTCTCATGAACTGTTACCTCTTGAGCGAAGGTTTCGAGATATTCAAATTGTCATTATAACGAATTTGTCGTTGTATCGAGTGTTGGTATATAGAGGGTTGGCTCTAGACAAAGCATAGTTGTCCTGGGACACCAGAAGTAGGAGAGATTAGGGACAAATAATGACAACACAAACGACACATAGCCTCACAAAATTTGTCTAACAGGAAGGATTTGCTCCAAGGGGTTGAGGAGTAATTTTTTTTTTACTGTAAGATACTACAGAAAGTCCACTTAATACTGACACTCGACATAACGACAAAATTCGCCATTATGACAATTGGACTGTCACGAAACCTCCGCTTAAGTGGTAAAAATTAGTCACAAATTATTAAAAAAGTATTATATTTAATAATTTAAAGGAACATATGTTTTGGATATTTGTTAGAATCGCTTCAGTGAGGCGATTCTAACAAATATCCCAAACATTTGTTCTATGAGGAAATACGGACAAAACAAGACCTTTCTTAAATATCAGTCTGCTCATTAAGTATTCTGTACAAAAGCAAATTCATTTTAATGGCAACGCCTTTGGGAAGACATGCTGTCGTTGTAACGAGGGTTCACTGTACGAGGTTTGAGAAGGGAGGCAAATACCTTCGGGTCGAAGTGATCTGCCGTAAATGTTTTATGATGTTAGAACTTTTCAGAGGAAATCTAATGCAGCTGCTTATTCGTATGTTTGTTTATTATTATTATTATTATTATTATTATTATTATTATTATTGTGATTTTTTTTATTTCATTTTTTTTTTCATTATCTATTTTTGCTCAGAAATAGTACAGGCTCATAAGTCGTGTTTCCCCTCATAATGCAATGGTTCTAACTGTGTTGGGAGCAATAGACGATATATGAGTAAAGTACCCTTTACTTTCTTAAGATCATTGGTGCTCTCTGAATAGCAAGTCTTTCTTCGCGGTCGCGGAACATGGCGAAAAGGGGAGCAAATTCTTTCCTTTCTGTGCAGACTCCTCTACCGAAGGGAAGCGAAATAAATTTGACCGAGTTACTCCCCTTGAAAGCTCATTCATTCTCCTTAAGGTGAACGGATGCACCTCAAATAGGCTCTCCCTCTCGATGCTGAAAAAAAAACGGAAAGTTTGCCCGCCTTGTCAAAAGGAGACAACTCCAACTAAGAAGAATTTGCCTTTCCTCGTTAAAGCGCTTACCTTTTATTACACGATTCACAGAAAGATCGACTGATTCAAATGACTGAAAGGTTGGCTTTCAAAGAGTGCCCTATAATCACCTTGTGAGTCCATCTGTCCGTCCGTAGTCGGTTAGCAAAAAGAACCATAACGCTTAAACCGCTGGGAATATTTTAATAATTTTTGGCATACTGATAGATACCGACAAGGTCTACCCAGTGAACTTGCCAAATGTGAGTTTTCATTGACCGAGACTAAGTCGAGGCAAAAAAAAAATGTAAAAATATGAAAATGGACATGACTCTTTAACCGTGTGGAATATTTGATATTTTTTTCACGTACTGATTGATAACAACGATATCTAACCAAAAGACTTGCCAAATGTTTGATTTTATCGACCCGAGGCTGAGCCGAGGCAAACAAAAAAAAAACGTTCTCTGATACATAGTTTTACAATTTTTCACAACTTCTAAATAGTCAGTGCTGCCGAACAGTTATAGCATTACAAAGCGATTTTATACTAAAGCGACATGTCATATAAAGTCGGGCGTGCACCTCTGCGAAAGTAGCTGTTTGTTGCATTGTTGTTTGTTCGTGATCACCTAGTTGCGGAAAAATTGTGCTTGTCGCTTTGCTTTTCTTCGGTTCTTCGGTTTGTAACGTGCCCTGTCTTGGTTTGTGACGTGTCTGTATCGGTTTGTGACGTGTCTGTCTCGGATTGTGACCGGTTTGTGACGTGTCTGTCTCGGTTTGTGACGTGTCTGTCTCGGTTTGTGACATGTCTGTCTGTCACGGTTTGTTTACTCTTCCTCTTGATGTCTTTGTGAGATTATGTTCTGTTATTGTGGCACTTTATGGGCATTTTCTATTATACACCGTATTCTAATTAATTACGGCACATATCCCTGTAAACGCACAGTCAAGTAATTCCAGTCTTCAGATTACAGCCTGTGTACTTTTTCGTTTACTTCCTTATAAAAGCATATGTTGTGGGTACCCATTTGAAGTGCATCGACAAGCATCGACTTGTCGATGCAATTAAAATGAGTACCCATATCAAATGAAAACAATCAGAAAAAACAAACGCATAAACATCACCAAATAAGGCCTTTGCTGATATTTGATTTCAGGGTATATCCTTAGTGGGCAATACATATTTTACCGCTGGCCTCGGTGGCTCATTTGGATGCGCGTCCGACTGGTGATCAAGAGGTTGCGGCTTCGTCCCCCGCCGGGTCAGCAACATTCTTTCGTGGAGATTGATCATGAAATATTTTCTATAGTCATTCTCTCCCTTCCGCTGATTCAAGAGGGGCAGTTGTCAGTTTCTGGCGAAAGAATGTGCTCAATACTGGTTAACCGCTCAGAGGACAGCCTGTCCGATAAAAGTGTGGTTAGGTAAACTGACCGCGCTCAACATGACCCCAATGGGTTTACTGGGCCACAAAACCTCAACACAAACAAATACATATTTTTACCACAAGTTTTCCCAGTAACTGGAAAATTCTAAGCGATAATTATGTTTTTCTCTATACTAAAGTCGAACCTCAATGGCTTGAACATCTTTGGGACCATGGACATTAGTTCTCGATATGGGTAGTACGAGCCACTGAAGGTTAATAATAGCGCCTGCGCCAGGTTAGGAGACAAAAGTAAATAACATAGGGATGTCTTTTCGATCTTCTATAAAATAATGGTGTGTTGTGTGTATTCATTAGAATCGCCTCGACGAGACGATTCTAATGAGCACACACGATACATTTTCATGATAAAATAGGAAAAAATCAAAAATATCCCTAAATATTTGATTCTTGAGCTGTCGGAAGAATTTCCTAGGGACTAAAAAAGCGAGTTCGAATTAGCCAAGGTAAACGAGTCATCGGTGTTCGAATTATCGAGATTTTACTGTATGTTTCAATAAAGCTGTTTCCTTTTTGAAAATGGCGGAAAGTTTTCCAAATATATCTCGCCTCCCTCCTTAAGCATATAATGAACCATTCTAATTAGTATGAAGGGCCAGCTCATTGTACATATCAAGGTGTTCATTACAAAAACACGCCTATTCAAATATATTGAAAATTTCACCACAAAAGAACTGGAAGTTTTCAGATAAAAATTTTGTTATTTTTTCTCAAAACATAATTTGTGAGTACTCGTTAGAACCGCCTCGTCGAGGCGGTTCTAACGAGTACCCACAATCTATGATTTTGAGCAGAAATAAGAAAAAAATATACCCCTGTAAACCCCATTTTTTTTTAAAAAATGGGGTTTAAGGTGTCATAAGTATATAGGTATGTTTTCGTGATGTTATGAGTTAATGAAGCTCTGATAGTTACCTGATAAATGACATCTGCCGCAGAACTTCTGACAGACGTCGAAATAAATCCTTGCATTGGTTGTATTTCTGTAGCAAAGGCCTTTAGCTATTACAGAGCATTCGTCTATCACATCGATACAAACACCAGCTGAAAATCACAAAACACATCAGCAAAATGAGCTTCAAAAATCATTTCCAGTCGGTAGCTCGAGAATACGTCACATTTTACAATAAGCGTTGATACTAACAACGTTAAGTTGTTATCTATTTTCAACAGATGTTTGGCCTTTGATTTACCACGGAGGCGTAGAACGTTCTCGGCTTTTAAGGCAATAACCTCTTCTTCATACTTGGAAATATACCTCTATATCGACAATGGAAAGCTTACTATTAGGCTTTATGACAAACGGGATGATTTCAGCTTTCCCATAGTTATTTTTGTTTTCTGTTTCTGAGTAGCAATATTCCTTCTGCACTGGATTATGGTGTTTACGTTTCACAGTTAATCCGTTATGCTAGAGCCTGCTCTGAGTATCAGGACTTATCGAACGAGGAAGACTGGTCACTACAAGACTGTCGACTCAGGAATATCAAAGAACTAAACTGTTGTCAGCTGTTAAGAAATTCTATAGGAGGCATCATGACTTTGTCATCTGCTACAAAGTGGATGTTTCAAGTTATTTAATTTGTGTGTGTGCGTGCGTGCGTGTGTGCGTGCGTGTTGACACAACCAAGCCATCAACAGACTTTCTACAACCCGGACATCACTATTCCGTTATGTTCCTAAATCTCTGTTCAGACTGATAGGCATGGTGGGCGAAATATGCTAACCCAGTAATGCTTGCCTTCCAAGAACGTCTGATTACACCCTATTTACTTTGGGTCCGCGTCTGTCTGTCAGAGCATTCCTAATTTTGTCTTTGTGTATATCGACTTAACCGATTGAAGACTGATGACCCCTAAACGGGTAACTGGCAAACAGTGCAGACCCAAACCGGACGCCGCAGAATGCTGCGTCTGATCAAAGTTTCTCTTCGCTTCTATACACTAATGGCATGTTGAATGTATTCATTAGAATCGCCTCACATAACATACAATTTCATGATAAAAGAAGACAATTTACATCAACTATTGTTTTCTTGAGCTATCGGAAGAATTTCTCAGGGACTCAAAAACGGAGTTCGAATAAACCATTGCAAACGAGCCATCGGTGTTCGAGCTATTGAGGTTCGACTGTAATTTATCTTAAAATAAAATATAGTTTACCTTACAATGAGATATAGTTTACCTTACAATAGAATAACAGTCAAAAATGAGTGCCTCGATTAGCTACAACAGTGTCTGACATATCAAACACAATAAGAGAGATCATTCGTGTATGCGATTCCAGTCTCGAGTAACGGAGTTACCTGCATTTTCATCAAAAACAGTATTTCTACATTTTCTCACAACTTCAATAGCAGAACAGCAGAACATGATTTTCAACACAAAATCTGAAAGACCACTGTTTTTCGATAAATGTTGTTTTCAGTTCCACCTGGCTAATTAGTGGAAATTACTCAGAGTTGCTTTGCGTTGAAGTTATCAATCTTACAATAAAAATAATATTAAACTTCCGTCGTTCCTACAAGCCAAACAGCCGACATTTTTCGAAGTTTTAAATGACGATTTATTTGGACCTCTACAGAGATTGTATAACAATAAAAAGATGTAAAAGTTCTTGTCAAAAGAAAAAAAACAAATAATAATTTCCTGTTGGATTTCCATTACCAACATTGTTAAGTTGAATCAAACGACCTTCTCGATAAAAATCGACGCGTTATGAAATTGCGCAATAGATGATGCAGACGTTGTGTTAATTTAAGAACAATTTTCAATACATGTCCAAGCAAATAAATCTGCGTTTAAGGTACATTGACCTTCCAAAAGGGAATTAATATCTTTTGACTTTGACTCATTTTGTTTTGAAAGAGAACTTTGGATTATCTGCTTGACAGAGAGAGCTTTACAAATGTGTATCATGTGCACAAATGACTGCCCAATATCATTAAAACATTTTTTTTAAACTTCACACAGCAAAACTCAGTAAAGCGTATAAGTATAAGCTGTAAAGTTACTTTCGGCTTTAAGTATAGTTTACTTTTAAATTATATATAGTTTATCTTACAACAAAATATAGGTAATCTTCCTACAGAGAATGGTTTACCTTACCACAGTATATGACTTACCGCCCTATAAAATATCATTTTCCTCACTCGTACACATGATATGGTTTTCCGTACCACAAAACAGAGACTATGGTTTATCGTACCACAGCATACGGTTAACCTTCACATAAAATATCGTTTACCTTACACGTACACATGATATGGTTTTCAGTATCACAAAATAAAAGAATATGGTTTACCGTACCACAGCATATGGCTTACATCCTTTACCTTACATGTACACATGACATGGTTTTCTGTACCTCAAAATATAGAATATGGTCTACAGTACCACAGCATATGGTTTACCGTCACATAAAATATCGTTTACCATATACGTACACATAATATGGTTTTCCGTACCTCAAACTATAGAATATAGTTTAACTTACCACAGCATATAGTTTACTTTTACATAAAATATAGTTTACCTTACACGTACACATGATATGGATTTTCCTACCTCAAAATATAGAATATGGTTTATCCTACCACAGCATATGGTTTACCATTACATAAAATATTGTTTACCATACATGTTCACATGATATGGTTTTCCTTACCAGAAAAAAAGAGAATATGGTTTACCGTACCACAGCATATGGCTTACCTTCACATAAAATATCGTTTACCTTACACGTACACATGATATGGTTTTCCATACTTCAAAATTTAGAATATGGTTTACCTTACCACAGCATATGGTGTACCTTCTCATAAAATATAGTTAACCTTACACCTACACATGATATGGTTTTCCGTACCTCAAAATTTAGAATATGGTTTATAGTAACACAGCATATCGTTTACCGTCAAATAAGATATAGTTTACCTTACACGTACACATGATATGGTTTTGCGTACCTCAAAATATCACGGCATATGGTTTACCTATAAAATATCGTTTACCTTACACGTACACATGACATGGTTTTCCTTACCTCAAAATATACAATATGGTTTACCGTACCAAAGCATGGTTTACCTTCACATAAAATATCGTTTACCATACACGTACACATGTTATGGTTGTCCGTACCTTAAAATATAGAATATGGTTCATCCTACCACAGCATTTGGTTTATCTTCACATAAGATATCGTTTGCCGTACACGTACTCATGTTATGGTTTTCCTTACCTCAAAATATAGAATATGGTTCACCCTAACACAGGATACGAGAAAAAAAGTACATTCAATAATGTACGCCCAGCAAAGATTCCGATTGGCCTGCGCATTCACTAGGCGCATTTTGGACAACCAGGGATGAAAAGTTTCTTCATGTAGACAACAAAGACTCTGATCAGAATGCGCAGGCTGATTTGAGTCTTCGTTGGGAGCACATGTCAGAAGGTACGTTTTCTCACATTGCGATTCATATGATTCAGCTTACCAAAGAATATTGTATATGTTCCACAGAATACGATCACCTTACAACAGAATATGGGTACAAAATACTATGCTTTCAACATCTTTCAGGCAGTCGTTTTTTTTTTGTTTTTTTTTGTGTTTTTTTTTTTTTTTGTTGTTGTTTTTTTTTTTGTTTTTTTTTTGTTGTTGTTGTTTTGTTTTTTGTTTTGTTGTTGTTGTTGTTGTTGTTGTTGTTGTTGTTTGTTTGTTTGTTTTTGTTGTTGTTGTTTTTTTGTTTTTTGTTGTTGTTTTTTTTTTTGTTGTTGTTGTTTTTTGTTGTTGTTTTTTTGTTTTGTTTTTTTTTTTTTTGTTTTTTTTTTTTTTTTTGTTTTTGTTTTTTTTTTTGCTAAGCGCTTTACACAGAAGAAGTAAATTTGCAAACTTTTGTCGTGATTAAAAAAAAAAATGTCGCAACTACCTGTGCACAAAGAGTTTTATTCTAGTCGTTGGTTTTTAAAATGTCAAATATTTTCACTTTTTTCCCATAGTAAAAATGAATGCAAATTATGCAGAAATCTCTAGGGTAGGTAACTTAGAAGCAGATTTTCAACAAGTTCCGCTTGTTCAACTTTTAACGTTTTTTTACAATAATTTATTTTCAGGACAGAAAAGTAAAAGGCATTTTCTTAGACAAAAAAAAAATCCAAAACATTACTTTACTACAGAAAGTGCATAGGTCAGACCAAATTTTGGCCCAAAATTTAATTTTAGGAGAAATATTTGAAAATAAAACACGGAAACAGAAAAGACAAATAGTTTCATTTAAGTTACAACGCCAAGCAAAAAAAACGTCTCTCCGAGTGATGTCGAAATGATAATAGTTTACCGTTTTCGTGTAAGGTTGTTGAGTAGACAGCTTGAAATCCGTCCCCAGTTCCATAGTGATTGGAGTAGAATTGCACGGATAAAACATGTCCCGATGACGTAATCATTAGTGGCGCTTCAGACCCACACAACTTTCCAATCAGCATATTGTCCTCCGGATAACCTTGGTATATCTGTAGAAATAACCCAGCGGGCACATCCCAGTGGGCACACAACATTGAGACAACGTCGCATCAACATCAATGCAACGTCAAGACGTTGCATCGACGTTGATATGACGTTTTATTTTATTGTTAGCGGTGAAATCAGTTTATATCTGGTGAAAATTAAAGTGGTATCAATCACTAGTGAATTGATAAAGTATCATTTCACTAGTGACTGATACGATTTTCACTGCTCGCTTTGGACGACTTCGGTTTTCTTCATTGTTTCAGAAGTAGATGTTACCTCCACTTCAGATTTTTGAACACCTCCAACTTCTTTGTTTCTGAACTAAATTAGCAAGTGTTGGTATGCATTTTCTTTGTTAGAATGTAAGGATCATTTTGGTATCAAGATTATCTTGAGTTGCCGAAAGTTTTTGTTTTTGTCTCTCCAGCGTTCCACGTGTTAAGCACTGAACGTTGACGCAATGACGTTCATTTTTTGTTTGGTGACGTTAGTTATGACATTAGAAACGTGCATTGGCGTGTAAACAATAAGATAAAAAGAAAACTTACTCTTTTTCAGTGAATGCCATAAAAAATTTCATCTCGTGTAATAAAAACATTCAAATTTTCACTCGTGCTTTGCTCTCGTGAAAATACTGATGTTTTCATTACACTTGATGACAATATTTATGGTATTCACAGCAAAAGAGTAAATATCCTCTGTGTATTGCGTCACGTGCCAGCTGGGCGTTTATAGACAGAAACCCCTATTTTCATCAGTAGTAGGTGTAGTGTATCTTACGTCACCTGGGCGTCCAGCTGATATTGGCTTGCAGTTGGGCAAGGCCTGCTATCCTTGCAGCAGGTAATGGTAGAGAGGGAATGTTTTAATGTTTTGTTGTTTTGTTGTTGTTTTTGTTTGTTGTTTTGTTGTTGTTGTTGTTGTTGTTTTGGGGTTTTTTTGTTTTTTGTTGTTGTTGTTTTTTTTTGTTTGTTTTTTTTTTTTCTATTACTTCATTGTCATTCATTTTATTTTCTCCCCTATCGCTCTCTTTCGTCTCCTCTATTGTTCTCTCTTCTCCCTGTCTCTGGGAGACGACACAAAATAACAAGCGTTAAACCCCAACACAATCATCCAATCAACCATCAGTGGACAAGTCCGAATTCAAGGATGGAAGAGTCCACTTCAGAAATTCAGGGATGGAAAGGTTAACTCTTTCACTACCACAGGCGATAATAATAGGCTTTTGCAAACAGCATAGATCCAGATGAGACGAGCCGTCTCGTCTGGATCTACGCTATTTGAAATTCAGTCTTTCAAATTAACATATAATAATCTTTCCAAGCGACAGTTTGTTAAAATAAAAAAGCAGACGACAAATGTTAACGAAAGAGTTAAGGAAGCTGTTAAGGAATAGCCCATCAGACCCGAGGGAAATTATTCAGTGCACGATATATGAAAAAAAAAATCCCGAGGGTTTCTTATCCTATATTGGTCGACCGCCTCAAAATATATATATATATATATATATATATATATATATATATATATATATATATATATATATATATATATATATATATATATATATATATATATATATATATTATCAACAAAGAAATAATTATAGATAAACAAAGAGACCCG